>OY787671.1:43699300-44899300 GCA_963678985.1 Spisula subtruncata
TATGGACATCAAGTGGAGAAACATGATTGACATTTCTTGGGTCAAGGTCAAGGTCAGTTCAAGGTCAAATCGAGAAAAAAGCAAAAAATGGACATGTCCACTCTATTTTTCTTCGTATAGCATTTGATATGAATATATGTTGCTTATAAAAATAAAATCTGTGTTGGTTAGCTCATATTATTTCATTATAAGTCATTTGTTCAATAAAAAATTTCGTTTTTAGTGTGAAAATAGCTATTTTGCATATGACAGCTTACGAAAACTTTGTACGACAACCCCTGGTATTCTATGATCTAATATGATTAAATTGTTCATGTATATATTGCTACATATTTGCATGGATATTATTCATTTGATTATGGACATCAAGTGGACAATCATAATTGACCTTTCTTGGGTCAAGGTCACTGTCAGTTCAAGGTCAAATAGAGAAAAAAGCAAAAAATGGACACTTCAACTCTATTTTTCTTCGTATAGCATTTGGTATGAATATAAGTTGCTTATTAAAATAATAGCTGTGTTGGTCAGTTCATATTCTTTCATTATAAGTCATTTGTTCAATAAACAATTTCGTTTTTTTTATTGTGAAAATAGCTATATGACAGATTACGAAAACCTTGCACGACAACCCCTGACATAATGTGATGTATGTGTTTGTGTAGGTAGTGTGAGATACATGTATATTCAGGGATACTACCAGTATTCATTTGATTATGAACTTCAAATGTACAAACATCTTACATAAGTTTGTGGTCAAGGTCATTTCAAGGTCAAATTTAGAAGAATAGCTTAAACATGGTACACGATGTATTTCGTTTCAGATCTGTACTTCTTTTTCTCATGTACGTTTTGGTATTATTGAATATATGAATGGACATTGTAATATCAATGTCGTATTAAAAGTTGTTTAAAATACTGACCATTTCAAGGTCAAGATCAATGTCCTTTCTAGGTAAAACTGTGGTTTGTAATAATGCAGTAACAAGTTATGTGTTGGCTGATTTGTTCTTTTTACAAGCAATACGGAACATTTTGTACCTGTGTTTACTTGTAGATGTACTAGTTTGTGTGGGTGTGTAATAATGAATTGAAATCAATTCTATTAGCTGCGAGTGTAATAAAAATCTTTAATGTGGAAGTATATTGCTTAACACACGTTAATCTGTGTGTCGGCTTGTCGATAGAACAAACGGTTTCCGAGCAAACGCCTTCCCAATGATTGATCCTACTATCCTTAGCCTTTTGGTAAGTTGGTTGGTTGGTATGAAACAGCAGACGGCAATGATCCTGATATCAGAATGTCAGGACAACCATTGTCTTTAAATGAATGAATACATCAAATGGTTTCCGTCCAATAAATCCAGAACGATTGGACCTTCGATATTAATTACAGTTTGGTCACCATCATGCCCCATTGATTACAAATTTCTTTGTACCAAAAATAAGGAATGGATGTACCAAATATGATAGTCAACCTATATGGACTAGGATGGGTGTACTGTATGGTAGTGAAAACCCCTTAAAATCTGATATGGATGTGGCGGTACTTTATTGTGATGTATATTCAATGGAGCATATTGGCTGACCAATCTGGCAAATGATAATGCTTACCTCCTAGGATAAGGATAGTTGCACAAAGTATGCGATTGGTAACACGTTATGGTGAAGTCTATAATGGCTTACATGGTGGTGAGCTTTAAATAACTGTACAATACAGTAGTGATTACCCAATGTGGTATGAGGTAGCTGTACTCAGTGATTGTAGGTACACTCATAGGCCATACTAGTAGGGCCTGTATTTTGCAGTGAAGCATATCAGATAACGCCAGATATGACTGTACTATTAGAGAATAAATTTGGAATTCAATAACATAATTTGAAATCCAGAATGGCTAAACCAATCATTTGGAATTCAATAACATAATTTGAAATCCAGAATGGCTAAACCAATGATAGATACTCGTATGAAACCCACTAAGTGAAGTTTGCTTTATGAAAACGGAGCGAAGACATTTGGAAAATAGGCAAATCGTACTATTTGGACACCCTGTCCCAGGCTGTTATGTGTTAAGTATCATACAGTATCAAATGATATCTGGCTCAAGACCTGATGATGTGTGTCTTTGGACAATTATACATGTTCTTGGCAATGAGGAGTACCGCATACAATATAACCTGAAAATGGCAGTACACCGTGGAGTGGAGCAACCCTTATGGCCTGGTATGGACATGCAATGCTGTGGTATCTATTCCCAAGGGTATGGGTGTCTGTATTTGTATCATGTAGCCATGTCTACCTATTAGGGATTGGAAGGGTTCTACTTTTTATTAATGTGTATCTTGTAGAACCAGGTATGGCTGAATTATGTGGTGGTGCGTACATCGTATGATGTCGTAAGGCTTCTAGAATATTATGTCGTAGTGGATACATGTACGCTATTAGGCCTCAGATGGTTAGACACGATGCTGGTACTACTTTGTCTGGGGTGACTATACTCCGTTGTGTTAAATGCACGTATCTGTGACATTATTTACTTATTACAGTGCTAAATTGCAGTGGTGACTACACTATAAGAGTTGTGTTGACATGTACTAGTATTTTCCCTAGGACCAGGATTGTCCACTTTTAATGGTGATTAGTACCACTTAAGAATCTAGTGTGGTTCAAAACACTGCTAGTTACAGCTTTCACAGGATCTATGTCGTACACATTACTACTAAGTAATGGTATCAGGAATCTATGTTGGTACATATCACTGTAAGGAATATACATATCATAACCAATTCAGTTCTAGCTACCACAAATGAAATATCTCATCACAGACCGTAATGATACTCAATAACACCTTAGCTTTTAGCTAGACGTTATGTGTTATACATTACACACCACTGCACTATACAGGCATCGAATGTTTTGAAGTTATGTGTTATGCACAAGTCAAAAATTTGACTAGGCGTCGATGATGTTGTCAAATTTTCGCCGCTCAGAATGCGTCTGTCTAATCCCCCTGTATCAACCGGGCGGACAAAACATTGACTAGTGCATTATTACGCGAAACAACTGCCATCCTAGGCCTATGATGTGCTCATCACCAAGTTATTCAGTCATTTTATACCTGATATTTAACAACCACTGAATACACCTATCATAGGCCGTACGTATTGCTGTATAATGTGTTGGTGGGTATGCCATGTTGTCCTGGTGAATGTGAACAGCACAGCCCTAGAGAGCTACAAAAAGTAGTTCATGATGGGTCTTCAAAGAGTCTGGAAATCCTGATGGATTTAATGATTTGCATTTACACGAGAATCCTTCCAAGCAGTGCCCCTGTGAAAAACGGCGTAAACAAATATTCTGAGACTGGCATAAAATAGACAGGTATAGTGCTTTTGCAAGCATTTATACGTAGTTTTGCATACTTGCTTGAAGTAAACAAAATTATTGGTCGTTTAGGCAGTATTGTGTACAGTCCATTTGATAAAAAGTGAGACAAATAAAATTTGCACTTATGAAGTCGAATTCAAACCATACGTGAGAATTACAAATACAGAGAGAAATGTTTTTTTTATATATATTTTCTCACTTTGATCCTGAAACGACCTTAATTCCAAAGTGGTTTTAGATGCTTATCCATTTGATGCCCATAATATAATGAATAGTACATTGTAAACATGAACATATGACTCCCTTCTTAAATAAACACATACATCACATTAGATCATATAATCACAGGGGCTGTCGTAAAAGTGTTCGTAAACTTTCACATGCACAAAATAGCTATTTTCACACTAAAAACGAAAAAAATTTATTGAACAAATGACTTATAATGAAGGTACATGAACTAACCAACACATCTATCATTTCAATAAGCAAATTAGATTCATATCATATGATATACGAAAGAAAAGCAGAACGGAAATATCCATTTATATTATTTTTCTCGATTGGACCTTGAACTGACCTTGACCCCAGAAGGTGAATTATGTTTGTCCATTTGATGTCCATAATCAAATGAATAATTAAATATCCATGCAAATATGTAGCAATATATACATGAACATTTAAATATTATTAGATAATAGAATACCAGGGGTGGTCGAAAGAACGCCTTCTCGGCCAGCATACATATGCATTAAAGGGCTATTTTGACAAAGAAATGACTATTTTCAATAAACAAATGGCTTATAATGAACGAATATAAACTAACCAACACGGCTATCATTTTTATTGGCAACTTATATTCATATCGAATGCTATACGAAGAAAAATAGAGTGGGAATGTTCATTTTTTGCTTTTTTCTCGATTTGACCTTGAATTGACCTTGACCTTGACCCAAGAAACGTCAATTATGTTTGTCCATTTGATCTCCATAATCAAACGAATAATATCCATGCGATTATGTAGCAATATATATATATGAACAATTTAATCATATTAGATCATAGAATACCAGGGGTGGTCCAAAGAATGCCTTCTCGGCCAGCATGCATATGTATTAAATTGCTATTTTGACAAAGAAATGACTATTTTCATTAAACAAATGGCTTATAATGAAAGAATATATACTTACCAACACGGCTATCATTTAAATAACGAAATTTGATTCCAAACATATGCTACACGAAGAAAGAACTGGGGTGAAATATCAATATTTAGCTATTTTTCTCACTTTGACCTTGAATTGACCTTGACCTTGACCTCAAACTGGTCAGTTATGTACGTCCATTTGATGCACAACATCAATTGAATAATATTCACCCAAATATATGGCAATATATACATAAACAAAAAATTCACAACAGAATTAAGAATGTCATGTGTATTCGTAAGTTAGCTCGGAGGCAAGAGTTGTTGCCCCTGTTAAAAAAATCTGCACCACTTTCAGATCTGGCATCCACCTTTTTCTGAAGCCTGAATGTATGTATTATTCGAAAATACCAATGGACTTTTTCTACCAGATGGGGTAAATAAACTTTCATTTTAAGGCCCTTTTGAAACCTGGCTCCTGGACTACTTAGTTACATTACGCTGTTATAGTTTCACATATCGGCGTAAATTAGTAGAGCGAATTATGGGTACAATTTTAATGAGAATGAGAGCGAAATAATTGTGTTTCAAGTTTTTGTTTTGATATTGCTCTTTTCATTTCCTGTTAATAATACAAAACATAGCAGGAAAAGATTATTAATAACAGAGAGGAGAAACACTTAGCAGAAACATCAAAAAAACGAAAGGCACATAAAGGAAACCACAAGACGCGTACAAAACACACTGACCACAAGACAACGTAACAAGGACAAACACAAACATGAGCTAGAGATGTATATAATACACGTGTGCCAGATGGCAGTCTAATAGTCGAAAAAAGTAAAGGTCATAGTTACCCTGACGTTTGACCTACTGACCTCAAAATACAAAGGGGTGATCTACTTTTGCTGGTCAAGCTATAAGTTATTTAATGAAACCACTTTGGTCTACCGACAGATAAACCGACCGAACGACGAACATGAGCGAAGAAATGTACCCAATCATTAAAGATGGAAGGCATAACTAGAAAATAGTAGAATTAATCAATTTGCAGTCGCGCATTCAGGTATCAATTTGGTCCTACACAAGGATTAACAAACAGAAAAACATTGTAAATTGTATTTACATGCGGCATCATACACGAAATTTATTTGTAATTAATTGTTGAAGAATCTGGTTGATTTATGGTTGTTAGAAGGTGTTTTTATAAATAGCGTAATTTCTGTCTGCATTTGTCTCTGTTTCGATATTACCGGCTACCAGACCATTGTGACTTCACATCAGACAATTACATTGTCTAAACGTTTATTGCAAACCGAACAGACAGCTATTTTATAGTTTACCTAATTGAATATAAACACGTAACATATTCTTTCCCGCATTTGTAGCTGACATTATAGCCTTATGTTGTCCAATTTTCTTTAGTCGTTTCGGAATTAATAAAACAGACACCTTTATAACGGCCGATTTCTGTTCTTAATTTAACAGTCTCCAGAAAGCACTATATCGTTTTCGAGTAGCATAAATCGCTCAGACTTTGTCAATCATGCTAGTGTCGGCGTAACTAAATGACAATTTGTCTGTGTTCTGCTTAACCATACACATACTTAAATACTAGAATCGTTCTAGAACATAGCATAACAACGTAACCGATTCATGCTCGGTGAACCCAGACTATTTGAAGACTTGTTCGGTAGCATATACCGCTTATTTCTCCCCTCTCCGATTTGTAATTATAGTTTTGTTTACAACAATTTAAGATCGTGTTCGCAGCTGCAACGACACCCTTTAGGTTTCCTAATGTATGATGCTTTTAAGATGTTGTGTTGTCTATATATAACTACTGTTGTTGTGTATTCAATCAATTTGTGTCATAAATTACAGTCTCATTAAAATCGAGGAACACATGGGAAAATGATATACAATTGCTAATAGTGTACGCAGCGGTGGTGTCATATCTAGAAGGTACAATGACAAACAAAAAGATGAACAAAACACAATAGAACCCCGCAGATGCATACATGATTTGAAATTGTTGTAAACGACTTTATATTACATTACATAAATATTGCCATAGTGGCAATAGGCATACGATTTATGGCAAAAATATAATGGATGTATTGGATGTAATGTGACGAAGTGCAGACAATTAAAGTCAAGGTAATGGTAAAACCAATTTATGGCAACATACCATTAGTTGACTTTTGCAGCAGGATTCATGATTAAAAAGTACTTGTATTCATCTGATGACCTTGCCATTGACCTTGTAGTTTTTACAAGCAAGCCACGTGGTACTTTAATTAATATTCCCTTGATATTCGCATTTTATAACCAGAGCATCTGAATCTTCACGATTGGCAGATATCGGTTCAATGTTACGTACTCCGTACGCGAGACAGATAACAGATCTATAGAAACAATCAGTGTTACTGTATGTCCCTCACAATTGGCAACTAAATCGCAAGTACACGTATACAAAGTTTGCATCTGTATTATATTTCAACTGTTAATTAATTATATTGTTAAAGCAACGATATATTTACATAAGTCTCATTACTGGCGATTATTCTGAAAGTTGATATAAAAGTATGCCTTTGATATTACAATTGTAGAAATAAATAGAATTCATAATCACTTCAAAGCTCTATTCATTCAGTTTGACATTAACTGAAGATAAAATTGTAGCACTGACTAAAGATTCCGTAATTATAATGATTGTAACGACAATGCAACAGCTAATTATATCTCTATATCATGAAACAATTTACCTGACACAATTAGGCACTATTTTTGTTACTGGAAGTTGTGTCACGTAATTCAAATACCTAGAGAGATTATTTCAGTCGTTTTTTTATGACAATGGTTCTAATTAAGGTTGCCTTTGTTACCATGACACGGATTAAACAGAAAAATGGAAAAGCACATATTACTTTTACATAGTTCATTTTCACTTATATACATGACCTATATCAAGGAATGGTACAATGAAATGTTCATATCCAACGTTCATGGTACGTTTTTTGCAAATCACATTACCAGAAAAATAAATTCAAATCGCTGCGTCAAGGCAGCAGAAACTGCAGAGAATAAAATGCTCACAAGAAAAGGAACGCAAAAATTACAAACAAAATGCATGTACTATAAATACAAGTCATATTCACAAACACAAAAGGGAAAACAAACACCAGCTACAAAACAGCTACAAAATCATAACACCCTACACTGACACCTAGACCCACAAGTCAATCATATTAACCAGAATACGAATAAGCAGACACCAAAGACTACTAGGACGATCCACAAAGCAGTGTGTTCAAATAATATGAACCGCTTCAATATTATAACTGTGCTTTTATATATAAACAAATAAATTAAAATATTTACCAATTACATTTTGGTGAGCGTCAGTAGGCCATTTCAATCTTTTAATAATGTCAAATAACATAACGTTTTTAACAATAATAGTAAATCGCACAATAATGTAGTAATTATGATCAGAACCATTGCGTTCTTTCAGAACCTACAGTACTTGGACCAGTATTGCCACATGACAGACCTAGAAATTTACAAAAATGGCTGAAGTTTAAACCTCACTTGTTTACTATTTTGACTATGTTTTGGGGTAACAGGGGCAATTGACAATTCATAATACCATCTATCTCAAAATAAAATAATATTTACATTCATGTGGAAATTTAAAGGGCTAACAAAAGGGTTGCTTATTTTCAAGAGACAAGCTCGTATCAACGCATATCTAAAAGCTTTTGTGAGATAATTGACAAAGTGAACAATTAGTATTTTATAATAAATATTGGGTAAACGATAGTGTCAAGGAATGATTCAAATGCATAAAAAAGAAATGCGATTTATTATTTACTATTTTGTTGAAACCGTTGTTGCAGTCTGTCAGAAGAGCTTTTACAATCAAAACAATTAACGTACAACGTTCCAATAGGTTATCAAATATGTCTTAACTTTGTCAATAACTCCATTCAGATCGATTATTTGTCTTGAATAAAATGTTTCAATGTCATCAAACTGCACAGCTGTGTGACTTAATATGTTGGTTCTAAGTTTGTATTAGAAAATCTGGAACATAACTAAGAAGTTGTCAAGAGATCAAACTGACAACAATCAGAGACAATTACATTAACAAAAATTGTAATTACCTGTACACTGTTTTACATTTTAACATACCTTCGATTGAAATTGCTTCATCACCGTTAGGTTGGCAAAAGCATAAAATTTATGCCAATGAAAGAAAATGGAAATTTGATACTAGTTTCCGTAACATTACGGGAAAAAATGACGAATAATAAATGACATCTAGAAATAAACTATTACAAGGATATGTCTGCATGTGTATGGGATTACAATGCTGTTCAGGTGTGTTCAAGAAATTAAAATGTATCAAAATGGGGAAAGCAACACTCAAAATATACAGATAAAAGCAAAAAATCGCAGACCTTTTGACAATCCAAAGCATACACGTTAGCAAAATACATTTGTACAAACATAATGGTTATATATCATCTACAAAGTCTTACTTGCATAGCTCAATTTGACCTCTTTAAAGTGTTGCAACATTTTACAGTCCCACAGAAAATAATTAATATGTTCTTTGTGGTTATTGAAGCTCGATATATTATGCCTTTAAACTACTAGTACGTAAAAAATGATAATCTTGTTTTCGTGTTTCGCTGCAACATGTTAGGAAATTTTTAGATTTGAAGAAAGTTATCATAAGTATTCCCTGAAAATGCATTGTGAAAGCCACTCCTGATTGATTTTTTTAATGTAGCAATAAGTCAGGTCATTAATTATCTAACTATATCTCAGTTTCTACAAATAGCGTACGAACATTCCGCTGGAATTGCACAACAAATACCAAAAATATACTCTAAGCTATTAAGTACAAGGGTCGGTCCAGACATTTTCTTGGAGGCTACTCTACCAACACTTTTATTAACTTAGCATTTTTCCCATAATCATGGTACGTGATTCTACACTGTAACAAAAACAGAGTTTCGTTGTTAGTTGTGGTACTCTAATAAAATGTTGTCAAAGAAACAATGCAACGCGTAGGTGGGTTACCTAACTGCTACTGATTTCATTATTACCTCGTTTACTAGAAAGAAATGCCAATATCTCAAGAAATTGACCTCGTAATGCACTTGTTAACTCTGGTATACAATGTACTAGATTGTTGCAAGTTACCATGCTTAGTCTGTTCTTATATAAAGGTAACCTACCGCAGATCATATATTTGAACTCATCAGTCCACGCCGCCCAAACAAAATAACCGTATGTTATAAATCATAAAAGGTTACAAAGCAGTGATACATGTCAATATTTGATTATAATATACACTTATCAAATGTATGCAAGATCCTAATATAAAGGCGTGGTCTTGTTGATATATCGTCGGCTTTTGTCAATCAAGAAAAGTATTTTTTTCTAAATTTAGACAAATCTTTTTAACATAAAATTGTCAGAAATATCATATAGTTAACACCAATGTGACGAAAAACTAAACCGTACCTTGTAATATATCCTGATTAATCTAGTAGTAGTCCGATTGTGTTGATTGTGCGACAAATTAAAATGTAAAATATTTTCATTATTACAATCAAACATTTACAAGAACAATAACCGTCTGTAGAATATCAATATGTACCTGACTTACCCATGTTTAGCTTTTAATCGTGTTGTTTTCTTTTACATTTGTTTCCCCTCAAAATACTACGAAATAAATCAGGAAAAGAGAATTACAATTTGGACAGGGAGGGAACAAAATGCATATGTTTGGAGTTTGAATTGCGCAGACAATGTTTTTGCAAATATCTTAGTTACGGTTGATGTTCTTCCACATTTTGGTAAACCTAATTTAGTATTTGTTTGCATACAGAACAAGAAATTGGCTGTAACGATGAATTGGCCGAAATTTACAACTGAAAATTAACAAAATGCACCTTGTATCAGCAAAGATTACTTACAACAGCTCCTTTGTCGTATAGCTCAGACAATTGTGGTTGATCCCAAGACGCTCTCTTATATTTCTATCTAGAGTTAAATTAGCAGAGGTACACGTCTTTTACCAACAATGTTCGAGGAGGAAACATTTCCGCAGATATCTCACAAGTGACCTTTTTATTACTGAAGCAAATTGTTCATGTCGCCACTTGTCCATTTGCCAGTATGTCTTGAGCCTTCTTGAACGTGTCCCATTTTATATTCATAGCACGACTGATTATTCAATACGTCTTATTACGTCGTATTATGATATAATAGTAGGGAACTTGATAAGAACCTTTTTGGATATGATTTAATTTAAAGCCATTTTAGCAAATCTATAAAAACCGAAAAATATCTTCATTGACAGTTTAATTGGTGTTGAATTTCAAGTGACCATAAGCATTTCATCGCAATAGATATTGGGAAATTTCAGTAAAATCAATTTAAACTTTAGAAATGGTCAATCGTGACTGTAACCGTGCCATTGACTGAAATTATAGAGTGTCTGAATAAAATGTCTTCACCGGCGACACACTCACCTTTGGTCCCGACGATACTTAAACATTAAATTACATTTAACGTATTGTGTGACAACATGTAGCACATCTTAGAAAGTATGAAAGTCGCTAATATTTCCGTGCGTCAATTGTTAGAGATGCATACTTCTAACCAATGGAAATATTCTCTCCCGCAGTGCTAGTACATGTATATGAAAATTCCGAGTAGCTAGAATGCTGGTAAAACAACTCTGCTACCTCAATTAGCAATTTGTTGATATGCCTTTATACTTGTCTCGCACATCTTCATCACAGTCTGATTAGACTAATGGAAAGTATTCACAAATGATACTTTGACTGGTCATCCTCGAATCAGAGCACATTGCAGCATTAATTTTTTATCCTGTTAATGCGACTGTATTTACATCAGTCTCATTTAATGGCGATTATTCTGAAAACCGATATAAAACTTGGCCTTTGATATTTGTAATAAATAGAATTCGTCACCACTTCAAAGCTCTATTCATTCAGTGGACCATTAGCTGAAGATTCTGAGATGCTCTAATTAGACTCATTGTGATAAATTGTAACATTGGCTAAAGCTTCCGTGATTATAACGATTGTAACGAATATGCTGATGCTGAAAACACCTTTTTGTAATGAATTAAATGACACAATTAGCCAATTACTGTTTTTGTAAAGGACTTGATTGTGTTTTAATTATTTAAAGTTGTGTCACGTAATTGTGCGACATAGAGAAAGCGATATTTTCAGCCGTACTGTTATCACATTGGTTATAATTAAGGTTGCCATTACTACCGTGACACGGATTGAACAAAATAGGAAGCACATATTACTTTTACATAGTTTATTTTTAACTGATACACGAGCATGGCGAATATCAAAAATGGTATGAGGAAATTGAACAGGGAAGGCAGCAATAAATCTAACCAGCCGAGCACAGAAATTAAAAACACCACAACACAACTGCACGGAGAAAGGCCCACATAAAAGCCAAAGAAACAATTAAAATTCCAAGTTCCCGACGAAAAAAATGTAGGATCACCCAATTTCACAAAGAAACAATAGAATATCGATAATTCCATGAGATAGAATGAAACGCAGCTAAGACTCGATCAAGTATATCAAGGTATGTGACATTGTATTGTTCATAACTAACGTTGACGGTAATTATTTGGCAAATCACATAACCAAAACCATAAATACAAATCGCAGCTTGGAGATAGCAGCTTTCATCTGTAACTGCAGGGCATATGTAATGCTCACTCGAAATGGAACGCAAACAAACAACAGAAAATACATATACAATAAATACAGTATAATTATATCCCTAAAAGGGATCACAAAACCGTTTGCAGCAAAACAACTCTAAACTCAAATTTTCGACCTAGCGGTCTTTTTCGAGAGCTATGATTTACTAACAATATTGACAAACACAAAGGGAAAACAAACATCAGTTACAAAAAAGCGACATAACACCCAACACCGACACCTAGGCAAACACGTCAACCATGATAAGCAGAATACGAATTAGCAGACAGCAAGAACTACAAGGACGACCCACAAATCAGCAATAATGTGGGCCACTTCAACATAACGATTACGTATTATATTTTAAAAAATAATTTAAAATATTTACCAATAACATTTGTTGAGCTTCAGTAATGTAGGCCACTTGAATAGTGAACTGTTTACAAACAACATAACGTATCTAACAATGATAGTTGGTCATACAATAATGGGGTATTTATCAACATACCACTGTGCTTTTCGTGAGAGTATATACACCTACAAGATTTGGACTAGTATTGCTATATGACAGGCAAAGGAACATTTAAAAAATGAGGCTGCACTTTAGACCACAATTTTGTCCTATTTTGACTGTGTTTCGTGTGATTTGGAATAGCAGGGGTGATTACCGATTCATACATTCAAACAATTCATAACACATATCGAACAATTTAAAGAGCAAATACATAATACCAATCATATTAAAATAAACATAATATTTACATTGGAACATATTAAGGGCAAACGAAATCGGTTGCGTATTGTCAAACTACAAATTTCCAACGCATATTTCGAAGGCTTTGTAAGTTAATTGACAAAGTCAACAATTAGTATTTTTCATTAATTATTGGGTAAATGATAGTGTCAACGAATGATTCAAATGAAATAAAAAAGACATAAGATTTATGATTTACTATTTAGTTTAAAATGTTGTGCCTTTGACAGAAAATATTTTACAATCAAAACAATTAACGTATAAAGGTACGTTCAATGTTTCCTAATATGTTATCAATTATGTATTAACTTTGTCAATAACTCCATTCAAATCGTGTGTTTGTCTTGAATAAAATGTTTCAATGTCATCAAACTGCACAGCTGTGTGACCTTATATGTTTGGTTTGAGGTTTGTATTTGATACTTTGGAACATAACTAAAAAGTTTTCAAGAGACCAAATCGACAACATTCTGTGACAACTACTTTTGTGCGAGGTTTTTCTTTTTTTTTTCTTTTGTGGTTTAATATTTGCTTCGATTGAAATTGCTACATCACTGTTAGATGACAACAACACAATACATTATTTATGCCAATCAAAAGAATGGGGACACTTTATACAAGTTTCTATTACATAACGGGAAAATGACGTAGAATAAATGACATCTAGAAATAAACTGCATGTGTATGGGATTACACTGGTGTTCAGATGTGTTCAATGTAGTAAAATATACACAATAGGGAAGGCAACACGGAAACAGTAGATCAGTAAAATCAGACAACAAGACCACAAGCCCTTATGACAGTGAGCAAGAAAAAAGATACAGTTATACGTATAGTTCTTATAAAAGTGTTACCACATTTCAAAGCTTATGGAAAGATACAATTTGTGATTGTACCTCTTTACATATTGTTTCTAAACTACTAGTATGTTAAACTGATAAATTTTTTACTGTTTAGCTCATATGCGTAAGGAAATTTTAAGATTGAAAGAAAGTGGTAAGTTTTCCCTTAAAATACTTGATACTTAATAAGTTAACACCACTTCTGATTGAAAGCGTATTGTTTCAAAATGTGCCTGTATTGGCAAAATATTTTGGAATTGCCTGATGCCGACACTATTCTCTAAACCATTAAGTACTAAGCGCGATCCAGAAATATTCTTTGTAACTTGTCTATCAACTCTCATATAAATCAATGTCATTCATCCGATAGTCAATTTATGTTATTCTCTACGTACTGTCAAAAACAGAATTTTTTCGTTGGTGATGGTACTCTAATGAAATATTGTCATAGAAACAATGCAACGCATATGTGGGTTACGTAACTGCTATTGCTATCATTATTACCTCCTTTACTAGAAAGAAATGCCAATATCTCAACAAATTGACCTCGTAATGCACTTGTTGACTCTGGTATACAATGTACTAGATTGTTGTAAGTTGCTATGTTTAGTCTGTACTTACATAAAGACAACCTACCGCAAACCTTATATTTGAACTGATCAGTCCACGCCGCCAAAACAAAATTAACTTATGTCATTAAATCATAAAAGGTTACAAAGCAGTGAAACATGTCAATATTTGATTATAATATACGCTTATCAAATGTATTCAAGATCCTAATATAAAGGCGTGTTCTTGTTGATATATCGTCGGCTTATATCTAAGTATAGACTAATCCTTTCAACGTAAAATTGTCAGAAATCTCTTATAGTTAACACCAAGGTGACGAAAAACTAAGCTGTACCTTATAATGTATACTGATTATTCCAGTAGTAGTCCGATTGTGTTGAAAGAGCGACAAATCAAAATGTAAAATATTAACATCGTTACAATCAAGCATTTACAAAAACCATAACCGTCTGTAGAATATCAATATGTACCTGACTTACCAATGTTTAGCATAGAATCGTGTTGTTTTCTATTACATTTGTTTCCCCTCCGAATACTACGAAATATAGCAGGAAAAGAGAATGACAATTCGGTCAGGGAGGGAACAATATGCATATGTTCGGGGTTTGAATTTCGCAATGTTTTTGCAAATATCTTAGTTACGGTTGATGTTGATCCACATTTTGGTAGAAATACTTTAGTATTTGTTTGCATACAGAACAGCAAAATTGGTACTAAAGATGAATCGGCCGAAACTAACAACTAAAAAATAACAAAATGCACCTTGTATCAGCAAAGAGCTTCTCTGTCGTACGTATAGCTCTGACAATTGTGGTTGTTCCCAAGACGCTCTCTTAAATTTCTATCAAGAGTTAAATTAGCAGAAGTACACGTCTTGTACCTACAATGTTCGAGGAGGAAACCTTTCCGTTGATATCTCACAAGAGACCTTTGTATTCCTGAAGCATAATTGTTCATGTTGCAACTTGTCCATTTGCTAGTATGTCTTGGGCTTTCTTGAACGTGTTCCATATTATATTTATAGCACGACTGATCATTCAATACGTCTTATTTCGTCTTTTTATGACATAATAGTAGAGAACTTGATAAGAACCTTTTTGGATATGATTTAATTTAAAGCCATTTTAGCAATATCTATAAAAGCTGTAAAATATCTTCATTGTAAGTTCTATTGGTGTTGAATTTCAAGTGACCATAAGCATTGTATCGCAATCGATATTGGAAAATTCCAGTAAAAATCAATTTAAACTTAAGAAACGGTCAATCGTGACTGTAACCGTGCCATTGACTGAAATCTTAGAGTGTCTGAATCAAATGTCTTCTCCGGTGACACAATAACCTTTGATCCCGACGATGCTTTTACATTAAAATGCATTTAACGTGTGCCAACATACATGTAGCACAACTTAGAAAGTATGAAAGTCGCTAATATTTCCGTACGTCAATTGTTAGAGATGTATACGTCTAACCAACGGAAATATCCTCTCCCGCAGTGCTAGTATATGAAAATTCCGAGAAGCTAGAATGCTGGTTAAATAACTCTGCGACATCAATTAGCAATTTGTTAATATGCCTTTATGCTTGTCTCGCACATCTTCATCACACTTAGAATAGACTAATGGAAAGTATTCACAAATGATACTTTGACTGGTCATCCAAGTATCAGAATACATTGCAGCATTAATTTATTATACTGTTAATGCGGCTATATTTACATCAGTCTCATTTAATGGCGATTATTCTGAAAACCGATATAAAACTCGGCCTTTGATATTTGTAATCAATAGAATTTATCACCATTTCAAAGCTCTATTCATTCAGTGGAACATTTGCTGAAGATTCTTTGATGCTCTAATTAGACTCATCGTGATTTAATTGTAACATTGGCTAAAGCTTCAATGATTAAAACAATTGTAACGAATATGCAACCGCTTAAATATCTATCTTATAATGTGTTTCATGACAAAATTAGCAAATTACTGTTTTTGTAAAAGACTGGATTGTGTTTTAATTGTTTGAAATTGTGCCACGTAATATTGCGAAACAGAGGGTTGGATTTTAGCCGTTTTATAACAATCTTTCTAAATAAGGTTACCATTGCTACCATGACACGAACTTTACAGAAAAAAGGGAAAGCACATACAATATTTACAAAGTTCATCTTAAACTGATCTACAAGAAGTATATCAGTAAAGGAAGGGGGTCGGACATGTAAGGTAGCACTCAGCCTAACCAGCCGAGCACCAAAGCAATAAAAACAAATCGCAGCATGAAGGCAGCAGTGTTCATCACAAACTGCAGGGCATAAAATGCTCACTCTTGAAAAGGAACACAATAAACAACAGAAAATGCATATACTATAAATACAACTTACATTGACAAACACAAAGAGGAAAAAAATCAGCTACAAAATCATAACACCCTGCAACGACTACTAGGCCCACTAGGTCAACTTTGATTAGCAGAATACGAATAAGCAGACAACAAGGTAGACTATAAGGACGACCCACAAAGCTGTGTGGGCAAATTATGTGGACCACTTCAATATAATAATTATGCTTTTATATATTAACAAATCAATTAAAATATTTAGCTATAACATTTGCTGAGCAGCAGTAATGTAGGTCACATGCATATTCTAATAACTGTTTACAAATAATATAAAGTACCATACAATGATATAGTGCTTCTGTTCAGAACCATTGTGTTCTTTCAGAGCATACACCTACAATATATAATTGACTAGTATTCCTATACGACAGGCAAAGAAAGGGGGTGCAAATGGCAAATGGCAATTCATAATATCAATAATCTTACAATAAAAATAATATCTACATTTAAAGAGCAAACTAAATCGGTTGCTTACTTTCAAACGACAAGCTGATATAGATGGTTTTATAGGTAGTGTCGTTTTATAGGTCGAAAGTTCGATACTGTTGGATGCCAGACCATTTGTGACGTTGCATCTGGCAGTTATTGTTTAAACGTTTGAAATAACCGAATAGACTGTTGTTTTAGAGGCTATCTTCTTGCATTTTAAAAAGTAACAGAATCTTTTCCGCATTTGTATTTCATAGTATAGGGTGTCCCAAAAAACGGGGACCTGCCTTAAACACTTATTACGCACTCATATTTTGATGAAATATGCTGATATTTTGTGAAAGTGTACGTAAGGGATCCCCACTTCTAAAAAGGGTACTTGTTGAAATGTCATGTTTCAAAACAGGAAGTGACGTCATCATTTTCACTATGGCAACATTTCACGTTATTTCTTGCTTAATCACCTGAACAGAGGCATTATGAGAAAAAGGCATTTGTGTCAGGGCACTAATTGTTAGATAACAACATATTAAGTCAAAGGCGTGATCGAAATATTGTGAAAATAAAACAAATATGACAAGAAATAGCAAAATAAATAAGAAAATGTGGCAAGTTTACTGACCAAAGGGGAAGTGGAAATACTTCTAAAATAGCATCAACAATCGTTCAATGATTAAAAACAATAAATATTGTCAAGGGCTCTTACAAAAAGAAGCTCAGACTATAGAAAGAAGTAAAAGAGAAGTTTTATTCAAACGAACACTCCATAGATATATTTTGGAGTAATTGTATATGTCAGAAATTATAAAATAGCACCATTTGCTAGAAGAAAACACTTCTTGTAGTAAATCAGCAGCAAAATCAGGTTATGTTTGCGAAATAGTACTGACATCTTACCTCATATCACAGGCCATATAACCTAAAAATTACTCAAACTTGATCCCAATAATTAACCTGTTTGCTATACGTAATGAACTTATGTATCACACGCCAATAAACAATGATTTGGAACACATGAGAAGAAGTTTGAAGTCAGCATTGAAAAGTATCTCATTGAATTCTAAAAGTTCTGCTTCACTTTATGGTATTTTACTGAAACTTGCGGTTGTAAACATGGGGGGGTAACTCTAGGTATTGCACTAAATAATCATGACAGTAATGCTAGTATTCTGACCTGTGTTCTTCTCTTATTACTTTGACATATTAATAGTGTGATATCTATGATAGAGAAAAAAGTTATAACTGTTTATCCTAGGTCCCCGTTTTTTTGGGACACCCTGTAGTGTCTAATTTTGTTCCATGGTCTTTAGTCGATAGGGATATTAAATGAAACAGACAATCATACTACGGCCGATTATGCTCTTAATGAAAAAGTTTTCGGAAAACATTACCTCTTTTTATGGAAGCATTAAGCGCCAAGCCATTGTCAATTATGCTTGTCGGAGTAATTAAATGTCAATGTGTCTTAACACTGCTAAAGCAGACGCATACTTAAATACTAGAATTGCCCAAGATCCTAGAGTAAACGTAACATATTCTTGTCCAATGAAGTTAGACAGTATGTACACTTGGTCGGTAGCATCGCCCGCTGATTGTGTCCCTTGTGATGTTTCCCAACACTTTCATATATTTCTATCTTCTGAAGATTTATCAGAACTCTATTCGCAATGTTCCGGTGACGGATGTGTCATCTATTTGATGTCCCATAGGACATTTTATTTCAGAATCAAATTTTCATATCTGATTCTTTTTTATTTATGCCCAGAGCTTTCTTGAACGCATTCGATTTGTTATTTATACATTGATATCAATTTGTACCCTGGGGAAGACTTGAAGTATAGTCGAAACGTCGGAAACTACTGGAGTTTATTTGTATTCTTATCTCGTATGTGATATTAATACCATAGCTGATAACTCAGTACAACCTATTACGACATACTACCAGGGAACTTGATAGTAACCTTCTTGGATATGATTTATTTAAAAACACTTTAGCAGCATCAGCAAAAGATGTAACATATCTTCATTAACAGTCTTATTGGTAAAAGGTAAAGTAAAGTTTGTTTATTAACGTGTCACCCCTATTGAAATGGCCAGTCAATTCTGACTTATGAGGCACTTACGTATATTTCATGCTTACAGTACCTTCCCGAATCCCTTCTCGTAATGCCAGGCGCCTGACAGAAATGGGCCCACGGTAACCATTAACTTAACTAGCTGGCGGCTGACCTACCGGTCTCATCAGTTCCAACCCGGCTTCTATCGAGCTTCAAACCTTCGACCTAACCACTTCCTAGGAGGACGCCCTAACCACTCGGCCACAGTCGCGGTTATATTGGTGTTGAATTTCATGTGATCATAAACATTTCATCGCTAGTAGATATTGGGAAATTCAAGCAAAAAAGTCAATTTGAAGTTCAGAAATGGTAAATCCTGAAATTCAATGAAACTGTATCATTGACTGAAATCCTAGAAACAGAACGTATTTTATTATTAAATGTCAATGTGTCTTAACACTGTTAAAGCAGACGCATACGTAAATAGTAGAATCGCCCAAGATCCTAGAGAAAACCTAACATATTCTTGTCCAATGAATTTAGACAGTAGGTACACTCGGTCGGTAGCATCGCCCGCTGATTGTGACCAGTGTGATGTTTCCAAAGACCTTCATATATTTATATCTTCTGACGATTTATCAGAACTCTATTCACAATGTTCCGGTGACGGATGTGTCATCTATTAGATGGCCCAAGAGACATTTTATTCCAGTATCATATTTTCATACCTGATTCTTTTTTATTTATGCCCAAAGCTTTCTTGAACGCATTTCATGTGTTATTTATACATTGATATCAAGTTGAACCCGAGGGAAGACTTGACATTTAGTCGAAACGTCGGAAGCTACTGGAGTTTGTTTTGTATTCTTATCTAGTATGTGATATTAAAAGCATAGCTGATAATTCAGTACAACTTATTACGACATACTACCAGGGAACTTGATAGTAACCTTCTTGGATATGGTTTATTTTAAAAACACTTTAGCAGAATCTATAAAAACTGTAACATATCTTTATTAACAGTCTTATTGGTGTTGAATTTCATCTGATCATAAACAATTTATCGCTAGTAGATATTGGGAAATTCCAGCAAAAAATCTATTTGAACTTTAGAAATGGTAAATCGTGACTGTAACGGTATCATTGACTGAAATTCTAGAATCAGAACAATTTTCAACATATGTCAATGTCACTTTATTTACCTAAGTCTCATTAAATCGCAATTATTCTGCAAGCTGATATAAACCTTAGCCCGTTGATATTAGTAATAAATATAATTTATCACCACTTCAAAGCTCTATTCATTCAGTGGGACATTAACTGAAGTTTCTGTGATTCTGTAATTAGACACATCGTGATAAAATTGTAGCATTGACTAAAGCTTCCATGATTTAAACGAGTGTAATGCATATGCAGCAGCTTAAATTATCCCTCTATTTTGTATTTTTGGGTAACAGGGGCAATTGGCAATTCATAATACTAGTACCAATTATCTCAAAATAAAATAATATTTACATTCATTTGGAACATTTAAAGGGTTAACAAAATGATTGCTTATTGTCAACCGACAAGCTTGTACCAACGCATATTTAAAAGGCTTTGTCAGATAATTGACAAAGCGAACAATTAGTATTTTATAATAATTTTTGGGTGAACGATAGTGTCAAGGAATGATCCAAATGAAATTAAAAGTATACAATTTATTATTTACTATTTAGTTTTACCGTTGTTGTAGTATGTCAGAAAAGATTTTACAATCTCACCAATTAACGCGTAAAGGTACATTCAACGTTCCAATAGGTTATCAAATATGTCTTAACTTTGTCAATAACTCCATTCATAGCGTCTGTTTGTCTTGAATCAAATGTTTCAATGTCATCAAACTGCACAGCTGTGTGGCTTTATGTTTGTTTTGGGTGTTTTGTATTGGATACTTTGGAACATAACGAGTAAATAAAGCTGTCAACAAATTCAAATTGCCAACAATCAGTGACAATTTGATAATTACTTTAGTAATTTGCCTTCACAATGTTTTGCAGTTTGATTTTTACTTCTCAGATTGAAATGCTATATCACTGTTAGACGACAAATACACATTTATGCAAAGCAAAGAAAATTGAAATTTTATTCTAGTTGTCATTACATAACGGGAATACAAATGACGTGGAATAAATGAAAACGAAAGACATTTTTACATGGAACTGACTGCATGTGTATGGGATTATTGTTGTTCAGGTGTGTTCATGAAACTAAAAGACATCAGAATAGGGAAAGCAACTATCAGTAGAAACAGCAGAATGAGAAAATCGCAGACCACCAGTTCTAATGGCGATCACACGCATACACGTTAGAAAGAGAACATTTGTGCATATATAAAACTTTTAGTTCTACTTTCATGAGATATCATTGCACCGATTACTAGTAGCTTGTTCACGTCACAAATTGCATCTAGACAAATCGGTCGTCAACTAGAGTTATGTCGCCTTATCGACGATGCCAAACCAAAACCCCGTAACTCAATTTTGGCGCGAAAACTTTTTTTGCAGCATCCGCATCTGCTAGTCGTCCCGCACATTTCCGTCGTGTCGCCATTTAAATAGCCAATCGCGTTACTAAGATGGTGACAAGACAAAATTGATTTACGGGGTTTTGGTTTTGCACCGTCGTTATAGTAACCAGACAGTTTGAACGGACTCGTTGTGCACTTGTTGATTCTGGTACAAAATGTACTAAATTGTTATAAATGTTATGTTTAGTGTGTAGTTAAATAAAGGTTTAAACCTCTCGCAGATTTTATATTTGACCTTATCAGTCCACACCCAACCGAAATAATCGTATGTTATTAAATCATAAAAGGCTACAAATCAGTGACAAATGTCAATATTTGATTATTATATACGACAATCAACAATATGCTAGGTCCCATTATGAAGGTGTGGTCTTGTTGAATTTACGTCGGCTTTTGTCAATTAGGAAAAGTATTTATCTCTTAATGTAGAATAATCCTTTAAAATAAAATTGTCAGGCTTAAAGCCATTTATCATTACATGCTGACGTAAGTTAAAGTGTATCTAGTAATGTATCCCGTTTGATCTAGTAAAACTTGGTCCGATTCCATTCGATTTGATAACACTTATATAAATATAAATTATTTTCATCGTTGCAACCAAACATTTATAGCTACCGTGACCATTTGCTTTATAGCTGAACCTTTGTTTTCTCGTTCAGTCGTGTGTTAGACACTAAACCGTGTAATTGAAGCATGCCATGCTTTTTATGTTTTCGGTGGTCAATTGTATCACATTTTGTCAAATGGTGTCCTTAATATCACGTATCAGGGGAAATCAGTAACCACCAAACTAATCTTTGCTTGCACACTTCTATCGCATTTATGTCTACGAGCGTTTACTTGACGATTGCTCATGGCAAAAATGATTTTATATTCTTACTCGTGTTCTTCCAAATAAAGAACAGTAAAGTGTGTAAATCTCAGTGAACTATGTATATACATGCTTAAAGCTTAAAACCATTTTCTGATTCACTCCTCCTAAAGAACTGTTAAACTGTGTTTAGTGGATGTTGCTATATGTCTTAGACTTTGAAGATACATGACCCCCATGTTTTATTGCATTATTTTGAAGCTTAAATACCCCTCTTTACAATGATATATATATGTATGTGATATTTTAATAGTTCCTATAATATTATACTGTGAATATGTTTAAGTTAATGTGGTACTCATATATGAGAATTGTAGTACCTTAATGTCTCTTGTAATTCAATTTTGAATGGTTATGTACATTTGATATGTTTTTATTATGATATGAAATTTTATATGTGTAAATGTACATGAATGAGACGTAAATAAAGAATATATATATGATATATGTTGTCCAGGTGGCCATAGACTAAAAAAGCTGAAAATTGGGGCCTACTATGGAAACTTTACATTGAGCTATAGAGCAAATTTATTTGATGGTTTCTAACCTTTAAAATAATAAGGACACAACTTATTGTTTAGTTTCACCGGTATTATCTCTTCTCATATGGACGATTTTTATGTTACAATAGAGGTATATAATATGTCCTTGTCCTTACATTTAAAGATACCCTATTAAAGACAAAAACTACGGAATACCGTTAGGGCCATCGTGGTTACACATTAAAATCCAGAGGGCGACAATGCGATAGTGCGATAGTACGATGGCAACAATGCGATAATACGATGGCGACAATGCGACAGTACGATGGCGACAATGCGACAACGCGATAGTACGATGGCGACAATGCGATACTACGATGGCGACAATGCGACAACGCGATAGTACGATGGCGACAATGCGATAGTCATATCGTACTGTCGCCATCGTACTATCGCATTTTCGCCATCGTACTATCGCGTTATCGTACTGTCGTCATCGTATTATCGCATTGTCGCCATCGTACTATCGCATTGTCGCAATCGTACTATCGCACTGTCGCATTGTCGCCTTCGTACTGTCGCATTGTCGCATTGTCGCATCATGGACCTCTTGTTGAGTAATTGTCCTTTGTTATTTAAAATACTTATTTTTTGTCCGGAGCATATCTTTAAAAGTATTTGAGATATTGACTTGAAACTTGATACATATATAGATCTCATTGTGTGGAGTTCTAGTTAGCTTGACTATTCAAGGAATAGCGGAGCTCTTCTTACCACGGTGTTGTCGTTGGTTAAAATTTTCGTACCAGTCCAATTTTTAGCACACCTGTTACACTGTGACATTGTGAGCTTTTGAGATTTTGTGGAAACTGTCATCAGACTGTCCATCCATGTGACCGTCAAAATTTTGCCTCAAATTACAAAATATACTTCTCCTAAACCTCTGGGTCAATTGGTACCAAATTTGGTAGTAATGATCCTTTGGTGGTCCCATTTCAAAGTTGTTCAAAAATGGAATTTCATGAGGAACTCTGGTTTCCATGGCAGCAAGGCCCAGAGCTTGAATATTTGGTGTGAAGCATTGTCTAGGGGACAAGTTTGTTAAAATCATGACCACCGGGTAAGATTGGCCCCGCGGCATATATGGTTTTGTACAGGAAAACTCGAAAATTGTTCTCCAGAACCACAAGAGCCAGAGCTTAGATATTTGACATGTAGCATGGTCTAATGGACCTCTACCAATTTTGAAGTTTGATTAAATCATAACCATAGGGATCAGATAGACCCCTTCTCGGGGCATCTCTTGATTCGGATGGCAAAAACTAAAAATCTTCACCAGAACCACATTTCCTAGACCTTAGATATTTGACATAAATTGTCCTTAAATTCAAGTCCTTCAAGATATTGCCTTAAAACTTTGCATACGTGTTTATGATCACACTCCCCATCAAAAGGCGCGAGTAGATAACTCTGTGAATAATAACTGAAAAGAAGTGGGGGTATATTGTTTTGCAAATGTTGATGGGCCGGTCCGTAGACCTTTTTGTTCTGATCAATAACTAGAGATTGCCTTGACCTAGGGTAGTCAAACTTAACAGGATGGTTGCTTGTATTAAGTAGATGAAGCCTAATGTTTTTGGGATCAGTAGATCAAAGGTCAAGGTCCCTGTGACCTTACATTAAAACACAGTTGCAGAAAAATAACTAATGAACAATTTGACCAATGGAAGTGAAACTTCATAGCATTATTGCTTATATTCCGTAAATGATACTTATCAGTCGAAAAGTCAAGGTCACTGTGACCTTATGATAGAAAAGGATTTTGGCTCAATAACTGGAGATTACTTTGACCTAAGGTATTCAAACTTCAAAGGATGATTGCTTGTATTAAGTAGATGAAACCTACACTTTGGGGTTAGTAGGCAAAAGGTCAATGTCACATGACCTTACATTGAGCAAGGTTAGTCAAACTTCACAGGATTATTCCTTGTATTGAGTCGATGAAACCTAGTTTTTGGACTCAGTAGTCGATTGGCGATAGTCGACAATGCGTTAGTACAATGGCGACAATGCGACAATGCGATAGTGCGACAATACGATAGCGACAGTGCGATAACGCGATAGTACGATGGCGACAATGCGATAATTCGATGGCGACAATGCGACAACGCGATAGTACGATGGCGACAATGCGACAGTACGATGGCGATAGTACGATATGACTATCGCATTGTCGCCATCGTACTATCGCGTTGTCGCATTGTCGCCATCGTACTATCGCATTGTCGCCCTCTGGATTTTAATGTGTAACCACGATGGCCCTAACGGTATTCCGTAAAAAACAGCACGGTTCATTTCTATCTAAACGTACATTGCAAACCGAACAGACAATTGTTTTATGGGTTACCTTATTGAATATGAAGAAGTAACATATTCTTTCCCGCATTTGTATTTCACATTATCGTCTAATATTGCCCCATTGTCTTTAGTCAGTGGAGAGATTGAATGAAACAGACATTCAATTTCGGCTGATGTCTGTTCTTAATAAAATAGTTTCCGAAAAACATTATATCTTTTTATTAGAGCAGCATTAATAGCCCATGCATTTCTAATAATGCTTGTGTCGGAGTAATTTAATGTCAATTTGTCTGATCACTGGTAAAGCAGACGCACACTTAAATACTAGTATCGTCTTAAAACAAAACGTAACAGATTCATGTCCAATGTGCTTAGACGGTTTGTAAACTTGATCACTAGGAGGTCCCGCTTATTCACCAACTGTCCTATTTATAATTATAATGCTGCTTACAACCAGTTAGTTTCCTATTGTGTGTTGCTATAAAAAGGCTCTTCTGTTTACAAACTCAAGTAATTCTTATTTCTTTTCTGTACATGTTGTTTGTTCAGATAACTTGTATCGTAATTGCAATATCTAACAAATAAATAACGCAGGAAAATCATGAGCTTCCGACAATTATTTAAGTCTTCTTTAGATGACATTATTTTGTAGATGTATTTTCCTGACACTAAACCCGAAATACAATTTAATAAATACCATGACCAAGAATATAGACCATACGTTTTAATGAAATGTTCTGTCTGGTCGAGTGCGTGCTAGTAGTATTTTCATTATTGTAATACAATCAATTTATGGCGAAATTATTATGGAAGTATTGGATGTAGTGTGGATTTATATGACGATGTATTGAAAATAAGTGTCATGATTATGATACAAATCTAATGTATGGTACTTAAATTAAATATCATAGTAGGCTTTATGAATTAATATTGCTTTGATTCTTATGACCTTCACAATGACCATGATATTGACATTGACCTTGAAATTGAATTTATTACTAGCAAGATCATGTAGTGCTTTAATCATTATCCCCTTGACATTCGCATTTTATAACCAGAGCTTCTCGAATTTCCTGAACATGAAGAGACGTTTTCAGTCTCGTAGCTATGGATAATGGCGTTAATTTCGAAAGCCCATATAAAACTTAGCCTTTTAAATTAATAATGAATTGAGTTTTAACACCTATTTAATGTACTGTTAATTTAGAGTGGCTTTGATTAGATACTACATGTTGTACTCCGTAATTAGAATCATTACGATAAAAATGAAGCATTTGCTAAAGCTTCAGTCATTCTAACCATAGCCACGAATATGCAGCTTCTGAAAATAACTATTTAATATGACAAATGAGCAAATTTCTGGAAGTTATTAAATGTTTGTCACGTTATGCTGAGGCGTAGAGAAGATATTTCAGCCGATTGTATCGCAATCGTTTTAATTAAGGTTGTTAATGCGATCACAAAAACAAGGAAAATAGAAATCGCACCTTCCTTTTTTGTAGCTTTCATATCTTAAAAGTCAATTTATACGTAGTACGAGCGGTTATCAAAAAGTTCGTGGACTGATCCGTTCATTTTAATATTCGTAATGCGATTGAATTATTTATCTTATCATCTTAAACTACATTCAATTCTGTAAGGAGAAACAAATAAAAAGGTGATTAATGATAGTATCAATAAAATATTTTAACGATTTAAAAGATGATCAACAGCCACCCGGCGCACTTTTATGACGTCACGACGTCACCCAAGGTCAAACCACCTGCTATTTTTTATCGTTTAAAGAATCAAAAACTCACAAACCTAGTTTGAACTGTTCTATTGCCTACCAAAAGTTTTTACTAAAAAGCATTTTAGTCATAAAAAGTTCGGCCAGTAAATGTAAGATTTGACAAATTAATTTATTCCAGCGCCGATAATCACACAGTACAGGAGTCTATCCTACCGATATTAGCATCATTCAACTCTCATCGCTACATCTTTTATACCGTTTAAACAGATTAATTTTTGCAAGACAACCTTACTTTTATATACTTGGGTGACATGCTCTAATCTGACATCAGTTTTGGTGTATAATTGAGTAAAAGGGCAAAATGAAGCGGAAGATCGATGTTTCGAGTTAACGCCATGTCGAAAAGTGCGCCGACTTCATGAAATGCGTCGAGAATCAGGCTACACAAAACGACATGTTTATAACGTCACATAAGTATCCGTGAACACAGCGCTATAATATATACACCAGGATGATGCTACGGTCTTAATGTTCATGACGACGACGATATTTCAAATCTAATTCACAGAATTATAGGTATATGTTGGAGGTCAAGTGAATGATATTTTTTAGTGCGCAGCGGAGCATAATTTAAGTAACCATAGTAACCACAACATACTCGGAATAAAGTTATATGAGCTGGAAATTTGCAAAGCATTTTCGAATACGTTGTTTTAAAGAATGTGTGATTTTTACTGAATTCGGTCAAAAACGAAGCAAATGACAGGCACAGTCGACGAGCTTTTTGATATCCCCTCGTATGTATCATTCCTTCGGACAATGTAGTAGTCATGCTCATTGTACGAGTACGTGGTATGCATAACCAAAAATATTTTAAAAAACATCACAGAGTGAAAGTCGGATTCAACAGAAATAGGTGACAACGAAACGCTCAGTCGAAAAGGAATGCAAAAAGGCATATATACCACAAATACATCACACGTTGACAAACATAAATGGGAACACAAAATGCAGCTACATAAAAACTACAAAAACATAACACCCTACTCCGATAGCCCGAGTCATGTGGAATAAAAGTCAGCAGACAGCAATAGATCACATGGACGACCTACAAAGTAGCAGTAATGTGGACCGCTTTAAGATTGTATACAAATAACATTAAAATATTTACCTATAATATTTGGTGAGCATCTGTAAGAAAGGCCACTTGAATATTTAAATCATTGTTTACAAATAGCATCCACTTTGTAACAATAATATTTGATCATAAAAATTATGATGTAGGACTTATGTTCAGGACCATTGTGTTCTTTCTGAGACAAAACACCTACAATATTTGGACCAGTATTGCTGTATGACAGGCATAGAAATTTTCAAAAATGAAGCCGCACTTTAGACCACACTTTTGTCCTATTTTGATCTGTTTTGTGTGTTTGGTGGTGGCAGGGGCGATTGCCGATTCATACAACCAAACAATTCATAACACCTAGCATTTATATTGAAACATTTAAACGGCAAACTAAATCGGTTGCTTATTGTCAAACTGCAAGTGCGTACCAACGCATATTTAAAAGGCTTTGTCAGATAATTGACAAAGTGAACAATTAGTATTTTATAATAATTATTGGGTAAATGAAAGTGTCAAGGAATGGTTCAAATGAAATAAAAAAGTAAACGATTTATTATTTACTATTTAGTTTAACCGTTGTTGTAGTCTGTCAGAATATTTTTACAATCTCATCCAATTAACTCATAAAGGTACATTCAACGTTCCAATAGCTAAGGTTATCAAATATATCTTAACTTTGTCAATAACTCCATTCATATCGTTTGTTTGTCTTGAATCAAATGTTTCAATGTCATCAAACTGCACAGCTGTGTGGCTTTATGTTTTTGTTGGGAGTTTGTAGTGGATACTATGGAACATAGCGATAAAGCTGTCAACAAATTCAAATTGCAAACAATCAATGACAATTTGATGATTACTTTAGTAATTTGCCTTCACAATGTTTTGCAGTTTGATATTTACTTCTCAGATTGAAATGCTATATCACTGTTAGAGGACGAAAACACAATATTTATGCAAAGCAAAGAAATTTTATTTTTTTATTCTAGTTGTCATAACAAAACGGGAATACAAATGACGTGGACTAAATGAAAATGAAATATATTTTTACATGGATCTGTCTGCATGTGTATGGGATTACTATTATTCAGGTATGTTCAAGAAATTAAAAGACATCACAATAGAGAAAGCAACACTCAGCAGATACTGTAAATCAGTAAATGCAGAATAAGAAAATCGCAGTCCTAATAACAATCACACGCATACACGTGAGAAAGAGAACATGATACATTTGTACATATATAATACTTTAAGTTCTACTTTCATGAGATATCATTGTACCGATTACTAGTAGCTTGTGCACTATCACATGGTTCACGTCACATATTGCATCTAGACAAATCAGTCGTCAACTAAAGTTCTGTTGCCTTATAGTAAGCAAACAGTTTGAACGGACTCGTTGTGCACTTGTTGATTCTGCTACAAAATGTACTAGTTTGTTATAAATTGCTATGTTTATTATGTAGTTAAATAAAGGTAAACTATCGCAGATTTCATATTTGACCTTATCAGTCCACACCCAACCGAAATAATCGTATGTTATTAAATCATAAAAGGCTACAAATCAGTGACAAATGTCAATATTTGATTATAATATACGACAATCAACAATATGCTAGGTCCCATTATGAAGGTGTGGTCTTGTTGAATTAACGTCGACTTTTGTAAATATAGAATAATCCTTTTAACATTAAATTGTCAGGATTATCATTACATGGTGACGTAAGTAAAAGTTTACCTAGTAATGTATCACGTTTGATCTAGTAAAACTTGGTCCGATTCCATTCGATTTGATAACACTAATATACATTATTTTCATCGTTGCAACCGAACATTTATAGCTACCGTGACCATTTGCTTTATAGCTGAAACTTTGTTTTCTCGTTCAAGCGTGTGTTAGACACTGAATCGTGTAATTGTAGCATGCCATGCTTTTCATGTTTTCTGTGGTCAATTTTTACGTTTTCTATCACCATTTGTCAAATGGTGTCCTTAATATCACGTATCAGGGGAAATCAGTAACCAGCAAATGTTTGCTTGCACACTTCTTCTATCGCATTTATGTCTACGAGCGTTTACTTGACAATTGCTCATGGCAAAATATGATTTTATATTCTATTCGTGTTCTTTCAAATAAAGAACAGTAAAGTGTGTAAATCTCAGTGAACTATGTATACATGCTTTAAGCTTAAAACAATTCTATGATTCACTACTAAAGAACTGTTAAACTGTGTTTAGTGGATGTTGCCATATGTCTTAGGCTCAAAATAGAGCATGAAAGCTCTCTAGAGTGACCGTTGTAGTTACCTTCGTTGGAAGCTGGTTCCTGAGTCTGACTGATCAGGTTATGAACAAGGTTCCTAGGTTCTTTACATGATGGCGACACTTCAGAAGTTTATACCTCCTCTCCTACGTGATCAGCATCAGTCTGAATGAACTTAAGTTGTCTATATATTGATCGAAATAGAAAATGTCAACGAACAGATAAATATCGATTATATAGTATCTATATTGGCTGCGATAACAGAAATAGTAATGCGACTAATGAATCCGTACATTTATGGTAATTTAATTTATCTGGTAATAACTAACATCAAAGATTTATAAAAAAATGCTTTTTAACCTTTACTGCTACATCGAAAGTGGTGATTCGTCACATTAGGTTTTTGCAATTTCACACCAATTACGTTATAACTTATAAGTGCAAAGGAATCTTCAATTTGATATAAATGCAATCCAATGCCATATTTTCTTTGAAATAATAAGGCCATAACTTATTGCTTAGTCTATGCTCGCATGGACGATTTCTATGTAACAATAGAGGTATATCATATGTCTTTGTCCTTACATTTAAAGATACCCTATTAAAGACATTAACAGCACAGTTCATTTCTATCTAAACGTACATTGCAAACCGAATAGACAATTGTTTTATGGGTTACCTTATTGAATATGAAGAAGTAACATATTCTTTCCCGCATTTGTATTTCACATTATCGTCTAATATTGCCCCATTGTCTTTCGTCGGTGGAGAGATTGAATGAAACAGACATTCAATTTCGTCCGATGTCTGTTCTTAATAAAATAGTTTCCGGAAAACATTATATCTTTTTATTAGAGCAGCATTAATAGCCCATACATTTCTAATAATACTAGTGTCGAAGTAATCAAAGGTAAATTTGTCTGATCACTGGTAAAGCAGACGCATACTTAAATACTAGTATCGTCTTAGAACAAAACGTAACATATTCATGTCCAATGAGGCTAGACGGTTTGTAAACTTGATCACTAGGAGGTCCCGCTTATTCACCTACTGTCCTATTTATAGTTATAATGCTGCTTACAACCAGTTAGTTTCATATTGTATGTTGCTATAAAACGGCCGTTCTGTTTACAAACTCAAGTACATTGTGTAATTCATATTTATTTTCCGTAAATGTTGTTTGTTCAGATAATTTGTATCGTAATTGCAATATCTTACAAATAATCAACACAGAAAATCATGAGCTTGCGACAATTATTTAAGTCTTCTTTAGATGACATACTTTTGTAGATGTATTTTCCTCGCACTTAACCCGAAATACAATTTAATAAATGCCCATGGCCATGAATATAGACCATAAGTTTTAATGAAATCTTCTGTCTGGTCGAGTGCGTGCTAGTAGTATTTTCATTATTGTAATACAATTAATTTATGGCGAAGTTATTATGGAAGTATTGAATGTAATGTGGATTTATATGACGATGTGTTGAAAATAATTGTCATGATAATGATACAAAACTAATGGTTTGTACTTAAATTAAATATCACAGTAGGCTTTATGAATTAACATTGCTTTTATTCTTATGTCTTTGACAATGGTCATGATATTGACATTGACCTTGAAACTGAATTTATTACTAGTAGGATCATGTTGTGCTTTAATCATTATCCCCTTGACAGTCGCATTTTATAACCAGAGCTTCTCGATTTTTCTGAACGTGAAGAGACGTTTTCAGTCTCGTAGTTATGGATAATGGCGTTTATTTCGAAAGCCCACATAAAACTTAACCTTTCATATCAGTAATGAATTGAGTTTTAGCACCGATTTAATTTAGGGTGGTAGATACTACATGTTGTACTCTGTAATTAGAATCATCATTACGATAAAAATGAAGCATTTGCTAAAGCTTCAGTCATTTTAACCATTGTCACGAATATGCAGCTGCTAAAAATAACTATTTGATATGACAAATGAGCAAATTACTGGAAGTTATTAAATGTGTGTCACGTTATGCTTCGACGTAGAGAATTTATTTTCAGCCGTTTTATCGCAATCGTTTTAATTAAAGAGGCATTCTCTATAACTAGCATATTTTTCTCTACTATCACATTACATGAGCTAAATGTACAAAGCACAATCAATTATCATAATTTGTCAGAAGAAAGTGTGCGCAAATATGTCTCTATAATGTCAAAAATATATTTAAATCAGCAGTAATAATTTATCGCTTCCAGCGATTTATTATTATTATGTCGTCCAAGGGACACAACTCAGCTTGTTACGGAAATATGTTTTCATTCTTTTCTCGGTAATTAGTGGGAGCTTTTTGTTGAAAATTTGCGAAGTTTAAGCAATAATGATTCTCATTTAATGTATAATATTCCTGAATCGATTTAAACGATCAAAGGTATAGGGAATGCCTCTTTAAGGTTGTCAAAGCGATCACAAAAACAAGGAAAATAGAAATCGCACCTTCCTTTCTTGTAGCTTTCATATCTTAAAGGTCAATTTATACGTAGTACGAGCGGGTTTCAAAAAGTTCGTGGACTAACCGTTCATTTTCATTTTATTATTATTATTATTATTATTATACCATATTTATATAGCCCTTTTTTCATGTATACACACGTTCAAAAGTGCTGTACAGTCCCGACTAATACATGTTTAAAACAATATACAATGTACATATAATATACAAAACCATTTTTATCAACGCTATTTAGTCTCCCATCAGTATCATATTGCCAAAACGAAATGCAAGATAAAACTTAGGAGACATGGTATATAGAAATACTTTGCTACAATAAGAAAGTGGTGTACAACGATTTGATTATCTGTAGGGGTATTAACTGAATGTAAACCTCAACTAGGACAAGGATAACGTCAAGTACCATTACCACATGTCCTTAACCCTTAAAGGAATAGTGATACTTCCTTTAAAAGGGGGATGACTCACAGATGACATAAAGTTACTATCATCATATGAGTTGCAAAGGTCGAAGAAATAACATACTTTCTTCTAGACCTTACCATAAAGGTCGAAGAAATAACATACTTTCTTCTAGACCTTACCATAAAGGTCGAAGAAATAACATACTTTCTTCAAGACCTTACCACACTTTGAAACGGGGCTCTACTTAACCCAGTAGACGGGCGTCTACTTAACCATGAACTTCAGCATGAATAAGCTATAGTAAAAAATGCGTTTTCAGGGCTTTCTTGAAGGACGGGAGAGTTTTACTGTCTCTGAGCGCTGTTGGCAGTGCATTCCAGAGTTGCGGTGCAGCAGCTGTGAAACATCGGTCACCGTAGGTCACAGTCCTCGTCCTTGGCACAACTAGAAGAACAGAATCATTTTGAGACCTTAGCTGTCTTTGTGGAGTATATACTTCCAACATACTTCTGATGTAGCCAGGCGATTTTCCATGTAGTGCTTTGAAAACATGAGTCAAAACCTTGTACTCTACTCTGTACTGTACAGGCAGCCAGTGAAGATCCTTTAGTACAGGAGTGATGTGATTGTAACGCGGTGTCCGTGTGATGAGGCGGGCAGCTGTATTTTGAATAATTTGTAGTTTATTCAGAATGATTTTCGGGGTGCCACATAATAATGAATTGCAGTAATCCAGTCTCGATGTTACTAAAGAATTAATCAGGGATTTTGTTGCATCAACAGTCAAATATTGTCTGATTTGACCTATTTGTCGGATCTGCATGAAACACGACCTTGAAACAGAGTTTACATGTTTATCCATGTCCAAATGTGAATCCAACATTGCACCAAAGTTTCTCACCATCGATGATGGTTTGATTACAGCGTCGCCAACTGTCACTGTAAGATTCTCGGCTGTGCTGGCATTCCGTTTTGGTACAAACAGGATTACCTCTGTTTTGTCAGCATTTAGTTTCAGCAAATTATCTTTCATCCAGTGCAAGATATCCTTCAGACAAGCTTCAATTCTTTGCAGGGTTTCATCTCGCGAGACACAATCTTTTGGTTTGAACGCCATATATAATTGTGAGTCATCAGCATAGAAATGATGTTGCAATTGATGTTTTCTACAGATTGCACCGACTGGTTTTGTGTACATGATGTAGTTCTTTGGACCAAGCACAGATCCCTGTGGTACGCTGTAGTTCATAAGTACAGGTTTTGAAAGCTCTCCATCTATACAGACAGTCTGGTAGCGGTCACACAAATAGGATTTCATCCACTCTAATGGCTTGCCTGTTATACCGAAATGATTTTTAAGTCTGCCTAGTAGAGTGTTGTGATCAATGGTGTCAAATGCTGCAGACAAATCCAGCATTACAAGGAACGTAGCTTTATTCTGATCTAGAGAGCAAAGGATGTCATTTTGCACACGAAGAAGAGCCGTTTCAGTAGAGTGAAATTTTCTGTATGCTGACTGACGTTCTTCGTGGAGACCATGTAGTGCTAAATGCTCTTCCAGTTGAGCATCGACTACCTTCTCAAGAACTTTGGAAATGAAGGGTAAGTTTGACACAGGTCTATAATTTTTCAGTACATTTTGATCAAGACCTGGCTTCTTTATCAGTGGTCTTATTCTGGAGCTTTTAAAAGCCTTGGGTACATAAGCACTTTTGAGTGATGCATTGAATATTCTTGTTAATAGTGGTAGTAGTTCATTCAAGCAATCCTTCAACAGCCATGTTGGTATAGGATCAAGTTCACATGATTTACTAGGTGATTTATTTATCAGTTTTCGGATTTCATCCTCTGATGTTGGAGAAAATTCGGACAGTTGCTCTTCTTCGAAAGGAGTTTCGAATTCAACACTGTCATTTTGTTAGTTTGACTGAATACTGGTGGCTATTTCAGTACGTATTGCTTCAATTTTGTTAATGAAGAAGTCACTGAAGTCCTGTGCAAGCATTTTAGCAGGTTTACCAGTTGGTAACACAACTTCTTTTTCTTCACCCATCAGATGTTTAGTTATCTTGAATAACCCTTTCTGATCACGACCACAGGACTCTACCTTATCTGTGAAATAGGATACTTTGGATTGTTTCAACATTTTGTTGACTACCGAACATTGATTCCTATATATTTCATGATCTATTGTCAATTTAGATTTTCGCCATTTTCGCTCAAATTTTCGTCTCAGATGTTTAGCGTCATGTAGATCTTCAGTGTACCACGGACATGAGGGTCTTAATACTATGGTTTTGGATTTTAGGGGCGCATGTTTGTCAATTAGTGATGAAAGTCCATGGGTATTAGCTCAACTAGTTCATCAATGTCTGATATATGCAGTCCACTTTCCAAAATATCTGAGGATTCGATGTCTTTTTTGAATTCATTAATGTCAATAGATTTTAACTTTCTTAGATTCACTGTTTTTCTTATAGGTGCAGGTTTAGCAGCGCAAGCTTTAAAAACTACTGCAAAATGATCACGAGAGGTTTTTCCACTGTTGTCGGGTAGACCAGGATCAGATATTTCTACATGTGAGACAGAAGTGTCAGTGTCTCTTGTGATTACCACATCCAATGTGTGGCCAGCCACGTGGGTTGCCCCAGTAACGTGCTGTCGCATGCCACAAGATTCAAGAATACTTGTGAACTTTACAGTGTCTAAATTCATTAGGTTGTCAAGGTGGATGTTCAAATCCCCAACAACTATGATGTTACTTTCTGATGTTACAAGTTTGGCCAGAAAGGATGGCCATTTATTTTCCAGGAAAGTACTAGTTTTAAGGCCATTTTTACTAGTTGGTGGTGGTCTATACGCAACAGCTAGGCGCAGAGAATAGTTCTTAATGGATACAGTGCATTCCATGTGTTCAAAAGTAGTAAAAACCTGATAATTAGTAGAAGTTAGTATTTGAATATCTAAAGAAGTTTTGTACACCACTGCAACTCCCCCACCATGTCCACAGCGAGGAACATGTTTTATTTTGTAACCACTAGGAACAAGCTCAGCAATGCAAGACTTATCGGAGGGTCCCCCCAGCCATGTTTCAGTTACAGCAACAATATCATAATCATTAGATGATATGTAATCTGAAAGGGCAAGACTCTTGTTTTTGACTGACCTTGGATTTATGCAACACACCTTTATATAAGTTTGGCCTTTGCAAACAGTGATTGAATCGCATTTGATCTTAGTTAAATCATGATGTTGGGAACTATTTTCGTTTTCATGATTAGTTCTGGGATTTTCAGGATTGGTGTTAGGAGATAAAGTACAAATGGGTACTATAGTAGGTATTTCTTGGGGAAGTGTCTGAATGTTTTTTAAATTTACACCATCATTCAAGTCCCATGTTCGTTTATTCTGACCCCCTCTAGTACCCCTAAATTTAAGTATTCCTAACTGTTTAAATGTTGCCAATGTATGGGTATCAGGTTTTGTAGGTGATAATTTCCCAATCTCATACAGGCTATACCTATTGTATTGTATAATCCCTGGTATACATTGGGTCATTTTTGCCTGAGGCAAATACACCTTTATAAGGTCTTGTGTAAAAGGTATTGAGGGTAGGCTTGCTAATATGGACAAACGATTGGACGCTCTTGAGGAGGTGAAACAGAAAGTCGATAGGTTTGATACTGAGATCAAGAAACTGTGGATAGCATTAGACGATAAGAATAGAAAAGTGACAGATAGAGTTATAGTAGTAGAGGACAAGGTAGAGAGTACAGACTATGCTATGGGTATGCTTAGCGATAAAGTTGTCACGCTCGAGAAGGAGAGAGATTTGCTGAGGGGTGAGGTTACATATCTCCAATCTCAGTCTATGAGAAACAACCTGTTGTTTGGCAACATACCGGAAGTACCCGTAGGTGAAACAGAAAATACGGAAGTGATGATAAGGAAGTTCATGACTGAGAAAATGAAAGTGGCTCAAGATGTAGTTGACAAAATGGTAATGGAGAGAGTACACAGAAATGGGCCGAGAGAGAGAGGGAAGTGTCGATGTATCACAGCTAAGTTCTTACAATTCAAAGATAAAGAGTTTATTAGAAAGCAATGGAAGACGCTTGAGGAAACACCGTTCTATGTTACTGAACAGTTACCCAAGGAAGTAGTAGCACAAAGGAAGAGACTTGTACCAAAGATGAAGGCGGCGAAAAAAGCGGGACATAGTTCATGGATTTCCTATGACACGTTGTACATTGATGGGAAACCAGTGAGAGACTAGGGGGTAGAGGAGGGTGAAGTGAAAGTGCTTTCATGGAATGTGAACGGTTTGTCCTGGGACAAAATGGAATGTGATGACTTTATTAACATGCTCGCTAAATATGACATTATATTATTGTATGAATCTTGGACTTCTTCAAACAGTAAAATTGATCTTTCCGGTTATGTATGCCACAATCTTTATAGAAACTTTCAACATAGAAATGCTAGGCGATGTAGTGGTGGTGTAGTATTATATTATAATGAGTCCTTGAAAAACGGTATTAAAATTATTAAATCACATCATAGCTCGGTTGTATGGATTAAACTTGATCATGTATTTTTCAAAACAAAATGTGACATTTATCTATGTGGTGTATATTTATGGACCGAAGATTCTCCTGCTTATGGTGTTGTAAATGTTGACTTTTTTGAGTTATTGGAAACTGATATTAGTTACTATAAGGGGTTAGGTGATGTTTATATTTGTGGTGATTTAAATAGCAGAGTAGGCTTGAAACACGATTTTATTTCGAATGATAATGTAAACCCATATTTTGATGATCCTGATTATATACCTGATGAATATCATGACAGGGCCTCATTTGATACAAAGTGTAACAACTTCGGGTCAAGGTTACTGGATTTATGTAAATCAACGTGCATGAGAATCGTGAATGGTAGGATTGGTGATCAGGGTTCGTTTACTTATGTATCTCGAAATGGTGCGTCGGTTGTAGATTATTTGTTATGCGAAGAGTGTAATTTTAGCAAAATCTCGAGTTTTATTGTAAACTCAATGAATGAATGGAGTGACCACGCCCCTATATGCTTCTCGCTGAACTGTAATTACGTGATACCCGCGGACAATATTGACTATATTTCAAAATATAAGTGGTCACAATTACATAGAGATGCATTCAGAGCCAGTATTATTGGTCAATTACCGTTATTAAATGAGTTGACATCAAATATCGAACTATCTCAATCTTGTATTAATAATGTTGTGTCCAGTTTTTCTGATGTAATAAAAGAGAGTGCTGATGATTACTTTTTGAAAACCGTAAAGCAAACCCAATCAACCCGTTTTGTCGATGAACAATTATGTAATAACGCCGAATGGTTTGATATCGAATGTGTCAATGCAAGAAACAGGTATCTCGCCGCGCTACGGGTTTTTAATAATTGTAAATCAGATGTTAGTAGAGTAAATTACTGTCAAAGTAAAACATATTATAAAACAATGACTCATAAGAAAAAACAAGCATACAAGCTAAAAAAAATAAACGAAATCGAGAAACTAAGACTATGTAAACCGAAAGAATTCTGGAAGTATTTCCGTAAAAAGAATTTAAAATCACAAAATGATATTTCTAACGAAGATTTTTTTAATTATTTTTCAAACCTTGAAAATGATTTATTCACTAGTTTCAACGCTGAGTCCGAAAACTTCTGCGAAAATCATGACTTCGACTGTAGTTCGGTAAATGATGAATTTGACCGTCTAATATGTCCAGATGAAATTAGGAACGCGGTAAAAAAGTTAAAAGCCAATAAAGCATATGGGAGTGATTGTCTGTTAAACGAATATTTTATTGAAACTATTGATATATTGATGCCATATATATGCGATATCTTTAATGCTGTTTTAGATTCTGGAATTTTCCCGGATTCATGGAGAGAAGGCATTATTATACCTCTTCATAAAAAGGGCGATAAAAATGATGTTAATAATTACAGAGGTATAACGCTATTAAGCTGTTTGTCGAAATTATTCACCTCGGTATTAAACAACAGAATTGTAACTTTTTGCGAAGAATATCAGGGTATCTCAGATGCGCAGTTTGGTTTTAAAAGGGGTAGTTCTACTATTGATGCGATGTTTGCTTTGAATTCTTTAATAGAACACTTCCTCAACCACAAAAACAGACTTTATGTTGGTTTTATTGATTTAAAAAAATGTTTTGACTCTATTTACAGAAACGCCTTATGGTTTAAACTATTTAAATCAGGGATTCAAGGTAAAGTTCTTAGAATAATCAAAGATATGTACAATGTAGTAAAGTCTTGTGTTAAACAATGCAATACGTTCTCAAACTTTTTTGAATTCGCTATTGGGCTAAGACAAGGGGAGATAATGTCGCCAATTTTAGTTTCCTTATTTCTCGAGGATCTAGAGTTGTTTTTACAAGATAACGAAAATAGCGGCTTATTGGTTGATGATATAGTTGTAATCTTATTGCTTTTTGCCGATGACATGGCTATATTCGGTAAAACACCCGCTGATTTGCAGCATAATCTTGACTTATTGTATGAATATTGTAACAATTGGGGTATAGAGGTAAATGCGACAAAAACGAAAATCATGGTTTTCAGAAAACGGGGAGGGCTAAAACAAGACGAGAAGTGGACTTACAATGGTATAGATGTTGAAGTCGTAGATACCTTCAATTACTTAGGAACGTTATTCTCGTATAATGGAAATTTTTCTATGTATCACAATTATGTATCTGGTAAAGCTTTAAAGGCTTTAAATACTTTATTGTTTAATTGTAAAAAAATACCTTTAAAATTAAAAGTTCTGTGTCAGTTGTTTGACTCGTTTGTTGGTGCTATATTAAATTATGGCAGCGAAATTAGTGGCTTCAGCAAATCGAAAGAATTAGAAAGATTGCATCTAAAATTTTGCAAGCGTTTTTTAAAAGTTCCGACAAATGCTAGTAATTGTGCTGTGTACGGAGAGTTAGAACGCGTTCCTTTGTTTGTATCACGTTACTGTAAAATCATAAAATATTGGTGCAAAATCGTAAAATCAGAAAACATTATTTTAAACAAATTGTATAAATTAGCCGTTAAAGACTGTTTAGCCGGGTATAACAATTGGGTAAGTCGAGTAAAGAAATTGTTAGACGATCATGGTTTCTCGGAAGTGTTTACAAATGCAAATGAACATAATATAATTGTAAAAAATTTCAATGTTATATTTAAAACCCGTGTTGTCGATTGTTTTAAACAAGAATGGTTTGGCTCGGTAGCAAGAAACCGCGTCTTAGAAGAATACAAGGATTTTAAATTGAATTTTGTTTATGAACCGTATCTAGATATTGTACCTCATAATATTAGATTTTTTATTACAAAACTACGTATTTCTGCTCATTCTCTACGAATACAGACGGGTAGATTTGGAGAAAATAGATTACCCCGTCATGAACGATTTTGTTTATTTTGCAATATGCAAGATATAGAAGATATCTATCACTTTGTATGCATTTGTCCATATTATAGAACGATACGATTAAAATATATTCAACAGTATTACTATTTGAGACCGTCTGTTTTTAAATTCTATGAATTGCTATGTAGCAATAACAAAAATCACCTATGTAACCTTGCATTTTACCTGAAGGAAGCTTTTAGATCGAGAAACACTGCTAATATAATTGTAAATAATTAAATAAATTGTGTATGTTAATGTACCGTGAGAAGTTTTGAGCGCGCGTGAGCAAGTATTAGCTGAATGAAATGAGGTGTATGTTTTGAGTGGAAGATTTTGGTGCGCGTGTCTGTGTGTGCTTGAAATATACTGTATGATCATATAACACTAAAATGTTAACTAACCTTATTGAAGCTTTAAAAACTTTTCTCTCCGTTACTTACCCATTTATCATGTGTATTTTGTTTGTATTACATGTTTTTTATAAACATTGTATATCAGAGTTGTAGACTATGTATTTGTACTTGTCTTAATAAATATATGTTCTGTTCTGTTCTGTTCTGTTTATATTTTCAGTTAAATATATATTGTACAAAATTGTAAAATATTTACACAAAACTCAAAATTTCACAAAATCTACAAACAATTACAACACAAAAATTACATATATACAAAAAGAATACTTCCATAAACATTCACAGCAAAATCCACAGCAATCACTGCAGTATTTCTGTCGATTTAATCCAAAAATGACAGAGCACAAAATGTTGCAGCCTACACTTGGCGCATTCACACCATTTTTATGCGTAATGCGATTGAATTATTTATTTTATCATCTTAAACTACATTCAATTATGTACGGAGAAACAAATAAAAAGTTGATTAAATGATTTATTCCAGCGGCCATAATCACACAGTACAAGAAGTCTATCCTACCGATATTAGCATCATTCAACTCTCATCGCTACATCTTTTATACCGTTTAAACAGATTTATTTTCGCAAGACAACCTTACTTTTATATACGTAGGTGACATGCTCAAATCTGACATCAGTATAGGTGTATAATTGAGTAAAAGGGCAAAATGAAACGGAAGATCGATGTTTCGAGTTAACACCATGTCAAAAAGTGCGCCGACCTTATCAAATGCGTCGAAACTCAGGCTACACAAAACAACATGTTTATAACGTTACATCAGTATCCGTGACAACAGCGCTATAATATATACACCAGGATGATGCTACGGTCTTAATGTTCATGACGACGACGATATTTCAAATCTGATGACGATTCACAGAATTATAGGTATATGTGGGAGGTCAAGTGAATGATATTTTTTAGTGCGCAGCGGAGCATAATTTAAGTAACCATAGTAACCACAACATACTCGGAATAAAGTTATATGAGCTGGAAATTTGCAAAGCATTTTCGAATACGTTGTTCTAAAGAATGTGTATTTTTTACTGAATTCGGTCAAAAACGAAGCAAATGACAGGCACAGTCCACGAACTTTTTGATATCCCTCGTGTGTATCATTCCTTCGGACAATGTAGTATTCATGCTTATTATATGAGTACGTGGTACGCATAACCAAAAAGATAAAAAGAAAACAACAAAGAGTGAAAGCCGGATTCAACAGAAATAGGTGACAACGAAACGCTCAATCGAAAAGGAATGCAGAAAGGCATAAATACCACAAATACATCACACGTTGACAAACATAAATGGGAACACAAAATGCAGCTACATAAAAACTACAAAAACATAACACCCTACTCCAATAGCCCGAGTCATGTGGAATAAAAGTCAGCAGACAGCAATAGATCACATGGACGACCTACAAAGTAGCAGTAATGGGGACCGCTTTAAGATTGTATACAAATAACATTAAAATATTTACCTATAATATTTGGTGAGCATCTGTAATATAGGCCACTAGAATATTTAAATCATTGTTTACAAAGAACAATAATATTTGATCATAATATGATGTAGGACTTATGTTCAGGACCATTGTGTTCTTTCTGAGACAAAACACCTACAATATTTGGACCAGTATTGCTGTATGACAGGCATAGAAATTTTCAAAAATGAAGCCGCACTTTAGACCACACTTTTGTCCTATTTTGATTTGTTTTGTGTGTTTGGTGGTGGCAGGGGCGATTGCTGATTCATACAACCAAACAATTCATAACACCTAGCATTTATATTGGAACATTTAAAGGGCAAACTAAATCGGTTGCTTATTGTCAAGCTGCAAGTGCGTACCAACGCATATTTAAAAGGCTTTGTCAGATAATTGACAAAGTGAACAATTAGTATTTTATAATAATTATTAGGTAAATGAAAGTGTCAAGGAATGATTCAAATGAAACAAAAAAGTATACGATTTATTATTTACTATTTAGTTAAACCGTTGTTGTAGTCTGTCAAAAAAGCTTTTACAATCAAAGCGATTAACGTAATAAAGGTACATACATCGTTCCAATAGGTTATCAAATATGTCTTAACTTTGTCAATAACTCCATTTATATCATCTGTTGGTCTTGAATAAATAGTTTCAATGTTCTTTCAAACTGCTTCGCTGTGTGACTTTATATGGTTTTTTTGTTTTGGAGTTTTTATTGGATACTTTGGAGCATAACGATAAAACTGTCAAAATATTTCAAATTAGCGACAATCAGTAACAATTTGAAAATAACTTTAGTAATTTTCCTGCACGATGTTTTATAGTTTGATATTTACTTCTCAGACTGAAATTGCTGCATCATTGTTAGACGACAAAAACACAATATGTATGCCAATCAAAGATAATGGGAAAATATATTATAGTTTTAATTGCATAACGGTAATATTAATGCCATTGAATGAACGCTTTTTTTTAAATTTGCTAGTATTGGCAAAATGTCTTGTGTTAGGTCACTAGGGTACTGTTTTATCAACGAACTTACGGAAATCGTAAACTTACGGTCAAAGTTAATTTCTTTATAATACCTTTACATCTCTAAACTGTGAAAAATGGAGCTGATATACTAATCAAGGTTTATTTAATGAATTACCACAAACAATATATGTCCCCATTGTGTAGTTGATAAATGGTTATACTGAAGCTAAATCTGAACTTAAGTTTACGATCTCCGTAAATACGTTGATAAAACGGCATCTTGATGTCTTACCTTCATAACTCAAAATACGATTATTGTATTAGTTTTTCACTGGAATTACACAATACCGACACTAAATCATTTAGTACTAGGGTCGATCCAGAAATAGTGTTTGTAACTTCTCTATCAGCGCTTGTATTATAGCCCTAAGTGTATTATACTAAACGTACCGTCAAAAACAGATTGTCGTTGGTGGTGGAAGTCTTATATACTGTTGTCATAGCAACAATGCTAATCGTAGGTGGGTAACAAAACTGCTATTTGTATTATTACCCTTACTAGAAAGAAACGCCAATACCAAGGCTACTGAAAATTAACGGCAATTCAGTTTGTAATATGATTGGACCTCCCCAATGTTTGCATGCAAAGGTATGATATAAGCGCTCGCTGATTGTGATCTCTCGACTGAGTAAACATATTTATGCACACAGTGTCGTAATTATCGAGATGTAAATAAACAAAAACACCATGCGATTATTGTGAAACCTTGAAAAAGTGAAACAAGTCGAATGAAATGTCATAAAGTTTCCATTCGTGTAGTTCTCGAGTACGGGAGGAACTGGCAGATAAAAACATGTCATGTCGCGGAAAAAGGCAATTTGACTTTGTTAGATACCATTGCGCTGCTGAACTCTTCGCCGGTAAGTTTGCGATCAATTATCACATATGTTACTCGCAGAACACAATCACGAGGTCTGTGACGTCAAAAGTGCATATCGCGCATAGCATTATCAAAATGCTTCGTGGAATCGACGCTTTCTTGATCACCCCTCGTATCCACGTTTTAATGATTCCTTGTGAAAGAGTGTATCGTCATCTTGGGTGATATTTGCATTGTGGCTACCAGACATTTTGAACTTAATGTGTTCTTGTTGACTCTGCTACGTTATGAACTAGATTGCTATGTTTAGTCTGTAGTTAAATAAACACTACCTTTCGCACATTACATATTTGAACTTTTAAGTCCACGCCCAACCGAAATAACTGTATGTTATAAAATCATATAAGGCTACAAATCAGTGAAAAATATCAATATTTGATTGTAATATACGATTATCGATAGTGTGCAAGGTCCGATTGTAAAGGCGTGGTCATGTTGATATTACACCGGCTTTTGTCAATTAGGAACAGGATTATTCTCTAAATATAGAATAATCCTTTTAACGTAAAATTGTCAGAATTCTCAATACATGGGGATGTACATACAATCGTAACTAGTAATTTATTGCGATTGGTCTATTATAAAATAGACCGATTCTGTTGGGTTTGTGACAAATATTAAAAACTAATATACAAACTGTTTACATGGTTATTACCAAACATAACTACCGATGCTCTCTGCAGTTCCGGCGTCTTATAGATGAAACAAGGTATTTCAGCCTTTTAAGCTGAACCTAAGTATGTCAGCTTTTTCACTCATGTCCTATAAAACACAACTAAGGGAACTGCAATATGTATTATGAATAGCCAATTGCCCCTGTTACCCAAAACACAGCCAAAATAGGACAAACATGTGGTCTAAAGTACAGCCTCATTTTTGGAAGAGAAGTTACAAATACTATTTCTTGATCGACCCTAGTACTAAATGATTTAGTGTCGGTATTGTGTAATTCCAGTGAAAAAAAACATTGTGCAGGCAAATTACTAGTGAAGTGTTTCAGACTCTCTACTGTAAAATTCGGTGATCTATGTTCTATGTACACACATGTATAAAACAACATTCCTTATCAACCCCTACAAAACTGTTACAACTGTGTGCAGTAGATGTTCCCAGGTGTCTCAGGCAGACTGTTAGTAGCGTTAGGATTAGGAAGCTCTCTAGAGTGACCGCCGTTGTCATCTTTGTCGGGAGCTGGTTCCACTCTACGACGGTTCTTGTTCAGAACGATGTTCCTTTTTTGGCATTTTATGATGACGCTCAGGAAGATGAAAAGAACTGGAAGAGCTTCAGACATCATGTCTTACGTGATTATCACCGATCTTAATATACTTAAGTTGTCTATTTATTGACCATAATAACAAATGTCAACGAACAGACACATATCGATTATATATGATCAGCAAAGATAGTGGAAACAAGCAAAAATAACGCGACTAATGAATCCATTCATTTATGGAAATTTAATAAACCTATATTTATCTGATGGAAAACTAGCGTTTTGTACATCAAAGATTTATAGAATACGCTTTAACCTTTAAATCTTCAAAAAGTGTTGATTCGTCCGATTAGATAATAGGAATCACACAAATAACTTTATAGCTTATGAGTTCTAAGGAATCTTCAATTTGAGATTGACGCAATCTGATGCATTAATTATTCTCTTTGTAATATTCTCTTCTACATTAAAGGTCAACTTGAGCCACGAAAGTACGACTTTGTAGATTCTATATGTACAAATGTTCCATGTTTCCTTGCTGAAATGTATGCTTCTGATTGGCATAAGGACTTGTGGTCTGCGATTTTCCTACTTTACTTCTACTGATCTACCGAAGTGTTGCATTTTTTTCCTATTGTGATGTACATTTATTCAATTTCTTGAACACACATGAACTCCAGTTTTATCCCATTTATTTATTTTTCATTTACTCCACGTCATTTATTTTCCCGTTATGTAATGGATACTAGTATAAATTTTCCCTTTTCTTTGATGGGCATTAACATCGTGTTTTTGTCGCCTTACAGTGATGAAGCAAATTCAGTCGAAGAAATATTCAACGACTATGCATTGTGCAGGTAAATTATTAAAGTAATTGTCGCTGATTGCTGTCAGCTCAATCGTTATGTTCCAACGTACTTAATACAACTCCCAACCAAACGCATAAAGCCACACAGCTGTGCATTTTGACGACATTGAAACATTTTATTCAAAATAAATAAACAAGTTGAATGGAGTTATTGACAAAGTTAAGACATATTTGATAACCTATTAGAACGATGTACGTACCTTTATGTGTCAATTGATTATATTGTAAACGCTTTTCTGTCAAATGACAACAACAGTTTAAACTAAAAAGTATATAATAAATCGTATACCTTTTTATTACCGTTTTTTATTTTATTTGAATTAGTCCTTGACACTATCATTTACCCAATAATTATCATAAAATACTAACTGTTCGTTTTGTCATATATTGTACAAAGCCTTTTAAACATTCGTTGATACAGACTTGCAGTTTGACAATTATAAGCAACCCTTTTGTTTGCCCTTTACATTTTTAAATGTAAATATTATTTTTATTGTGAGATGATTGGTATTATTTATTTTGCCCTTTAAATTGTTCAATATAAATTCTAGTTGTTATGAATTGTTTGGTTGTATGAATAACCAATTGCCCATTGCCCCCTGTTACCCCAAAACACAGTCAAAATAGGACAAACGTTGTGTCTAAAGTTCAGCCCTTTATGTACAATTTCTATGCCCGTCGTACAGCAATACTGGTCCAAATATTGTAGGTGTGTGTTCTTTAAAAGAACACAACTGTCTGAACATAAGTACTACATAATTGTAGAATCATCCATAATTGTTAGATACTTTATGTTATTTGTAAACAAGTATAAAACGCAATAACCTTATCTTATTAAATCATTAAGGCCTCAAAGCTGTGAAAATGTCAATATTTGATTATAATATGCGACTATTAACAATATGTTAGGCCCGATTGTAAAGCCGTGGCGTTGTTGATATTACACCGGCTTTTGTCAATTACGAAAAGTAATATTCTCTAAATAAATAGTAAATATAGAATTATCCTTTTAACGTATAATTGATAGAATTCTCAATACATGGTGAAGTCAAAGTAAAACCGCACTTAGACATGTATTCCGGTTGATCCAGTTAAAACTGGTCCAATTCCATTTGATTTGGCGACAAATTATAATACTGCTAATGATAATTAATTATTTATATCGAAACAACCAACCATTTAGTACTATCATTGCACTTTGCAAGTTCAGCTTTTTATAGCTGAAGCTAGATCATTCAGCCTTTTCAGCTGCAATCCGGTCGTTCAGCTTTTTGACAGCTAAATCTTGGTATTTAAGAGGATAAGTTCGTTTTCGCGTTCATTTGTTTGTAAGTGTAAGTGTGGTAGGTTGCTATCATGTGATATGTGATATGTCTATATCAATGTGTTCTTTGCTCGGCTGTTTATTTTCATTGCTACCGTATGATATGTTATCGTATATTGCGATATGGAAATGAACACCCATGTCCTTAATAAAGTAACTAGGAGAATGCAGTATGAACAACACTGATTATCTGCAGTCATTCTCCTTAGTTGTAAGCTAGTTCCAGTCTCTAACTGGTCAGGTTTTAGTCTTATACGAATGTGCTACTGAAAAGAACTACAGACCTCATCTCTTTCGCGATCAGAATTAGTCTTAATGAACTTAAGTTGTCTATATAAAATACAATATTGATAGAAATAACAAATGTCAACGAACAGACACATATCGATTATATACGATCTATATAGATTGCAAAAACAGATTCTGAAGAAGTAACGCGACTAATGAACCTTCATAGAAATTTAATAACCTGCTTAATTTATCTGATAAAAAACTAACGTTTTGTACAGCAAAGATTTATCAAATACTCTTTGACCTTTAAATCTACAAAGAAAGGTGATTATTCGTCAGATTAGGTTATTGCAATTTCACATAAATTTTGTTCAAAGGAATCCTAAATTTGAGATTGACGAAATCCAATGTCCTATTCTTTTGGAAATAATAAGGCCACATGTCATCTTTTATTATAAAGTATTATACCTTTGACTCCGCTGTCTAAAGAAGGGGCAGTAACTGATCAATAACAAACGAAAGCCATGGGATGAGTTGTATACCTTTATTGGATATACCAGCTGGTAACTTTTGTTGAAGTCACAATAAGCCTCAAACGGCTAATTTTAATACGCAGTAACTTGATAACCTATATACAAATGTATGTATTGTTAGTACTTAAGTAGACTCCCAAAGGTTGAAAAACATAGTAACGTGTTATTAAAGAAAATAGTTCTGGCATCATCAAAGTGGCTTTAATAGCAGGTCGAGGATCAGGTCCGGTGATTATAAACATTGGGAGTATATACTCCATGCTCCAACTCATACTCCGTACTTCAATTTGAGCATTTCTAAGTAACAAAAAACTGCTGTAATTTACTAATTACGTAATAGAAACGAATGAAATGATTGATCATTTTCTTAATCAGACCATTTGGTACAAGTTGGTGTTGGATTTAATGCAAAATTCTATATAAAGGTGTTTTACAAGTTGGAGCGTGGTGTATTGAGCTTGAGTATGAGAATGAGAAACGTTTATAATCACCAGACCGGGTCGAACGCTCCGTATAACTCTAACGCGGAATTGGGACTTGTGCCACTTAAAGTAAACAGTCAGATCAGGTACAACAACATAAGGACATTGGAAAAGGGATAACCTTTTTCAATGTGTATAGCTTGGCTACTGTGACATGAGCCTGACCTTTATGCAAGAATATATTACAAGAGTTTTGCAAATCGTGCAATATCGGTATTTCAGAGTTGTGTTTGTATTACATCTTGAGCGTCTTCGTGATACTCCCCGATTATGAAAACATACACTCGGTGTTGTAAACGTAGACAATATATCGACTGTTAAATTATGCTAATCAATAGGTCAGGCTCATCTCAATGTGGCCAAGCTTTATCGTTATTTTAATTTTCTTTGTGAATAGAAGTGAGCAGGTAAAATACGCCTCCGCTCTCCCTAAATCGATGTAATGGTCAGTGATTGCTGTTTATATTGACATTGCAGAATATCGCGTTAGACTTATACTATACAGTATCGTAATAACGCTACGCTACGCTGCGCTGCGCAACGACACTGTGTGCATATAGTTCAGTAGAACGTTACATTCAGTCAATGCAAATTAAAACCATTCATTTGCATACTGGTATGTCAAGGTCATACCGGCACGTCAAAACCCTGTAAACAACGGAAGCTGGATTGTGTCAATTAAAATGGCTGAATTTAAATCTGAACTACAGGCGTTAACGGACGAACAAATACAAAAGGTAATGATTACTTTATATAGTTTATGGTTGATTTTGTTAAGTTTGAGCTTCGGTGATTTCTTTGTTTATTTTTGGTTAAGGTCAGTGACCCTATCTTGTTGGAACGTTACTGCTTGTGTTATATGTTAAAAAAAATATAAAAAAATAAATGTGTTCTGAACCTTATTTCTACAATTGTAAAACAGTAAACACGACTACTTGTTGTTTGAAAGAGACTTCTATATTCTATATTCAAGGTTCAGATCGTCTACATTAACTTGATTTACATTAGAGTAGGTAGATATATGTGTTTGAATAATTCAGCCATTGGCCAAGCAAAATGTATGATAGCCATGGCCGTGAACACACTTGCTGGATGTATGGGATGTTCAACAGGACAACGTCGTTGCGTAACAGCGTTTCATCAAGCCAACGAATGATACGTACCTATGTTCACCCTTTTGCTTTGTATTTCGCAACCAGTATGTGTAATACGAACTTCAATCTAACATGTACATGTAGTAGTTCAAGGTTGATTTCTATACGCCCGCCTCAAAAATGGCAACCAAAGACCTCCTATTACTTTACGCAAGCTATTATGCTGCATATATATATACAGGAAATTGAAATTCTATCCATAAGATTCATCACAAAGCGCTCTACAATGGCCGGTAAGTAAAACTATCGTACTGAAAACTATTATGTCAGCATAAAAAATTACCTGCTGATACAGCGGGAAACATGACACCTTTAAGCATTTAATGTTTAAATATCGTAGCTTTAGATATTTGTCATATGTATCTAGCATTTCAGTATAGAAACAACCTTTTGACAAAAAAATACTAAAGGAACGAATGACACATTTAGTTTAGTTTACTCGGATTCAGAAACATGTAGCATAGGTCACACCAAGAGCGCTGTATTTTGCTACGTTTTCATGTTATGTTTTCTTGTATAAACTAAACATGCTCTAACAAAGGCTGGGTTTATATATATAGATAAATTATATAGCTGCGTATACCTTGTACAGTACCCAACATTGGATCGGTAGTCCATAGATGGAAATGTCCTCAATATGCTTTTGTCGTTCAACTTGTTGTGCAAGATGCATTTGTGTGACTTATTAACTAGCATATTTTTCTCTACTATCACATTACATGAGCTAAATGTACAAAGCACTATAAATTATCATAATTCGTCAGAAGAAAGTGTGCGCAAATATGTCTCTATAATTTCAAAAATATATTTAAAACAGCAGTAATAATTTATCGCTTCCAGCGATTTATTATTATGTGGTCAAAGGGAAACAACTCGACTCGTTACGGAAATGTGTTTTCGTTTTTTTTTCGGTAATTAGTGGGATCTTTTTGTTGAAAAGTTGCGGAGTTTAAGCAATAATGATTCTCATTTAATGTTTTATATTCCTGAATCGATTTATACGATCAAAGTTATAGGGAATGCCTCTTTAAGAGGTCAAATGATCTAGTACTACCATATCATATTAACCAAATCACGGTGTAACTTATTTGGAGACAAAACAATTCATCTTGTTTGACTTATAGCGAGCTTTACTGTTACTTTCAATCACTGTATGATTTGTTGGGAGACTATACTATTCAACGTATATGACTTATTTCAATAACCCAAAGTTATACATTCTTCGATATCAGCATGCAGTAACATGTGGCACGTCACAACATACAACAACCAATTAGGATCGATTACTGTTGTTTTTATGGCTATACGTACTTTCAAACTCCCTTGATGTACACAGATACGAAAAACTGCGTATGTTCTGCATGACTGAAATATCACTCGTATTTGCGATATAAAATAAATAAAAACAAATATGTTGTTGATCGGTGATATGTGTGATATAACTACACATTTTATGAGATATCTTTTAAAACGGTTAACCTAGTACTAGCATAATACCAATGCTTATTCGCCTCGGACGTCCAATCATTATAAGGCTTATCCTTACAAATGCCTTGTTTCTTCGTCTTTAGTCGTACAAAGATGATCAGGTTTACTCATAGAATTAACGCCCATTCTTATTCGTACGAAGACGCATGAGGTATTATTCTCATACAAAATCAAAGGACCAAAATTGCACGATTTGCTCGCGGAAATTGATATATTCATCGAAAGAATCTTATATGATGATCAGGGAGCACGACACTACCTTTGTACTAGAGTTCAGTACCGTTTGCTAAATCTAGTGTTTTCTTATCGTTTCAGGCATTCGAGAAAGCCAAGGCAGATGCCAACATTCCTGACGGTGAACTAGTTCGTATTACAAAGGACAATTACGAGAAAGCCAAGCAATTCATCAAAGAATATTTCGTACCGCAAGAACCTTTGGAAAAAGCATTCGGAGTTCCTTGGAATGATGAAATTGATGAATTTTGGCAATCTTTCTATAATTGGAACATTTCCTTGATGTTGTTAGACGAAGAGGGTGAGATCATGGCAATCAGAACAACAAGGTTTGCTATGGCTGACGAGACGCATGATTTAGACAATGACGTCAAGACTGAGTCTTGGAGACATGTTTTGAAATTCGTCGACCAAGGTGAAGCGAAGAGTAACTATTTCGATCACTACAAAGCAAAGGAATGTGTTCATTTCTTCGGACTCGGCACCAATAATAAATACAGAAACCGACACCTGGCGACGAAATTAATCAACGTATCCGTTGCCATGGCGAAGAATTTTGGCGTTCGACCTTTATACATCAAAGGCGAGGGTTCGAATATTTTCTCCAAAGCTGTATACGAACACAATGGCTTCGACTTTCTCCATGATGAACCGTATGACAACTATGTGGTGAATGGAGAGAAACTTATTAAAAATACCGGAGCTAACACATCCCTAAGGTTCTATGGTATGGCGGTCACAGAGTAACATTTGAATGTACGTTCTAGAGTTTGGCGGAAAAGTAATAATCTAACATTTTAATACATGTACGTTTTATGGTATGGCGGCCAGAAAATAACATTTGAATGTACGTTCTAGAGTTTAGCGGCAACAAAATAACATTTGAATGTACGTTCTAGAGTTTGGCGGCCAGAAAATAACATTTAAATGTACGTTTTAGAGTTTGCCGGTCAAATAATAGCATTAGAATGTACGTTCTAGAGTTTGGCGGCCAAATAATAACATTTGAATGTACGTTCTAGAGTTTGGCGGTCAAACAATAACATTTGAATGTACGTTCTAGAGTTTGTCGGCCAAATAATAACATTTGAGTTCCGGTTTATGAACCTTCTATGGTATGGTGGCGACAGAATAACAGCTTACAGTACCGCCATTGTTGTATGGAAACATAAAACATGTGCAAAAATCATCTCTAACTATGTGCTATCTAAACTGTATAATTATGTATGCATATTAATTTATAAATAATAAAAAGTCAAAAAAATCGGAAAGGGAAGGAAGCACTTATATTATTAACAGAAACCGGCGAGGACAAAAGTCACAAAAAGTGACGCATACAAAAGACGGAATGACTATACATAAACAGGATAATAAAAATCATAAAACTTAACTCTCTAGCTGCTGATAAATATTCACATTTGAAGATAAAATCCAGATTATATGTATATCATCCAATATTAAAAGTCATTGAAACGGAATACAATTGTATATGTGAGTATAGGTATCTTTACGGAAGCATAGAAGTGACATAGTTGATATTTTTCATAACTTGTGGCCACAGATTTCAAGACAGAGTTTATTTTTTACTAATCTGTGGGAACGACTTACAGACGCGAAAAATAGTTTTGTAACTTGTGGCCACAAGTTACGAAAAATATCGACTATGTCACTTTCATGCTTCCGTATATCTTTGATATTTTTCTTATTGCATTTACAATGAACAGTTGTTTTTTACTTGACTTATAAACTAAAATTAAAAAATAACAAATCTTTTGCAGCCTTACGCCCCAATGGGGACGAAGAGGAAAGGTAGGTGGGTAAACCAATTGACTTGGCTTGACTTCTTCTTCCATGTAATGTAATGTGCAGGTCCCACTCTGGGGCATTATCGCAAATGTTAGAGACAGAGGTGAGATACAAGGAATCCGGGTGCGATACCCTAGCTCGTTCCGAATAGATTCCTTGGTTCTTTAACGTGCCCGGTGTAAAGCACCGATACACGCGAGACTACACCTGGGTTGCCAACCAGGATCATCTCTACTAATATCGCTTACAAGTCATTATACAGTGGACGAGACTGCTTACGTAAAGAGACGGATAGATCAAACCAGGTGTTTCACTCTGAGCTGACACGCTATGGTATTTTAACTAGGTTTTTGTGTGGCGATAAAGCCACACAATGTAATAACTATCTTTCATTTTTTTTTATTTATATATACTATGAAGTTAACGCCTTTATGCCTACACCAATAAATAGGTCTATGATTTGAACAATATTACAAGCATGCTACACAGGTTACACGTATCATTGAACCCGATTTGTTTACATTACCAACATTTATTAATATTAAGACCAACAATTACATCAGACTTTTATTTTTTGAGGATATTTTAATTTTATAGCAAATCATTCCGCATGGACTATATTCCTACTATCAAAGGCCTGCGAACCGCCATGGACCGTCAAGAAGGTTGAGAAAGTAATCCCACGGTTTCATGTTTACATATCGGGGCATTCATTTGCAAATTGATATACAACGAGCTATTGGTCAGTGACTAGTTTGTATTGTTTATTCAGCCAATAGATTTCTGGTGGAACACGGGTGAACTGAAATGTGTCTATTAAAATCACTCCGCCGCTGAACATTTGTAGACGATGACCTAATTATGTTGTTTACAAACATTGATGCTATAAATAGAAACAACATGTTTTCACTGGTAATTAGTTCAAGGACAGTATATACAGTCTATCTAACCGCTAGCAGACGATCGATACACTAACCTGATTAGCTAGACAGGATCTACTACTAGTATATTAATAGATCTCTGGTTTAGCAGTACTGTCACGCAATATTCAATTAATTGCAGTTCCGTCAATTACTATCGGATTTTGACAAAATAAATTTTGTCAATACCATGAGATATTTCAATTTATTAATATCAAATTAAATTTAAATTATAAAATAATATGAATTCACATTGGCGAGTTAAAAAGCGAGTCCCTAGATTTTCTATTCGCGAATTGCGCAAATTTTCGGAACTACCTGAGGTTTTAAATCGTCAGTAACAATTTTGTTTTCTAATTTACATAAACAAATAATACCTCACTGAAAAGAGGAAACTTTCAACTTCAAGAAAATGTGCAACATTTATATCGGTCTCAATTAATAAGCACATGACAGCAAGTTAAACGCGCATCGTGCGAACTAATTGTGCTATTCATAGCGGCTATTTTCAACACGTAACGCTATTTAGGATTTGAATTGAGAAAGAATAATTTAGCAATAAACGAGAATTCAGTAAAGTATTTTCGGATTAAAAGAAATTGTCAATACTATGACATATTAAAGATCCCTTATACCAATTTAGTTTGCGGTTATAAAATAAATGAACTAATGCTGACGAGTTAAACAGCGAGCACTTACATTTTCTATTCATGAATTGCGCGATTTTTAGCAACAACCTGGTGTCGTAAATCACCAATTATATTTTTACTTTCCAAGTAACATTAACAACTAAAAGCTATTTTAAAGACGATACGTTCAGTTTCATTAAGATGTGCGACTTTCATATAGATCTCATTTAATAAACACTCTACGGCGAGTTTAAACGCGCAACATGCGAACTAATATGCCTTTTAAAGCGGTAATATATTTTCACAAGGTTTCGAATTGAAAAGTTAACGGTAATTGGATTAAAAGGCCGTTAATTAGTATATACACGTTGGGCAAACCAAATTCTTAACCAAAGACCTAAAAAATCTTTGGGCAAACATACTTCAATAATTATAAATAATTAATAAGCTCCTCCCACTTAATGTGCAGTTATAAAGCCCATTAATGCATATCTAATTAGCTCCTCCCACAAGCCACGTTGTGCAATATTATCTATGCATTTTTTAATTAGCCCCTCCTTATTATGTAACATTACATAATCCTAGCTAGATCTATATTTTGACAAGAAATTTGTAATCAATTATTGAAGCTGCATGAGGCAGAAAATTGATCATACAATCTGGTAAACTTCAAGGGGTTGTATATTGGTAGGTCGTTAGTAACTTGTTTTGGGACAGTTGGGGGTCATGTAACACAGGGATCTATGTTTTTACAAGGGATTGAACACACCATGAGACAGGAAATAGACCGTTAAAACTATTTTTAATTGAATGGGTTTTATATCGGGTTCTTGTTAGTTGATTTGGAGACAGCTGCAGAAGTTAGGAATTTAGGGTCATAAAATTTACTGGTATAAAAAAGGGTTAACAACTTTGATACTCAGAATTTAGAAGTTAAATACATTCTTCTTGATATTGATTTAATAAAAAATACTCTATTTGACAACTATCAGCTATCCACTGCCCATCACCTGGGATGGGACCATGGTCGCACACTGACTGGTGCATAAAAATATGCTAAATACAACATAATAGCTATAATAAATATCACCCGCTGATTAGCGCGAGTTCATATTTCGGAACAGAATACGCAATATTTAAATAATAACCAATACATAAATAATCGTCAGATTTTCAAAAAATAACTTGTAGTATATTCCAAAATATATAATTGACCTGTTTTAAATACGATTTTATTAACATATCGGACAGAATGCTATAGAATTTACGCTGAGTCCTGTTTCCATAGCGGGGGGGGGCATCTCGTTTGTTGTGTTTTAATTACCAGTTCATCAGTTGTATGGAGACTACCCAGTCACTCATCTTGACACTGACGCTTGGTGTCTTGAGAGCAGCACAAACATTCGAGTGAGTCTGGGCTTATCAGAACTCTGACACAGCATGTTGGTGCAGTCTTTATTTGAATGGTCAAAATGACATCAGTTCGCCACACATCAGTACTTTCAGTGCTTTGATTTAAAATTGTCAGGCCACTTTTTGTCAAAGGGAGACAATTCAAATAATGTATTAAATAATGATCTGAATAAATTACTTCCCCTTATAAATAGTGGATACATTTTAGTAACGTTTTGAATGATCTTCCTAAGACGAGATTTCTGTTAAGTATATTCTTGTGATTGGATTACCTCCCTTTATAACTAAATTTCGTGCATATGTGCATGCTACTCTTCAGAAAAAGAAGGAATATAAGTTAAACTAAAGCAACACTATGACGCAATGTTATAACATAACAAAGCATGCTCTTACATAACTATAATGGCAATTGATTTCCGTCCAGGAACCGCCCAGAGAGACGGGATCCCCCAACGATTGACACAATATACGAAATCAATGAGTATTATATAGTTGACAGTTCTAGAACTGATCGGAGTTTTCATGATTGGTGATCTTATTTCAAGCAGCCGATCGATATAATATCAATTTGATTAAGTACGTAATCAATTATAGGTGATCGGTTATACAAATGTATGTAACATTGGAGCAATACAGCATGGAAGCTCACAGCACGATGTTGATTGAATGGTGGATGTTTTGTCGCCACGTGAAATAGTTGTTATAAGTCAACCGCATTGCACTAAGACTTGTCAGACATGAATGAGAATTATGCTATGCTTAAAGTCTCTGACATTATATTGATATTATAACATTTTTATACGCAAGACAAGGATGTTATGAGACACCATTCTCGTTCAACCAGCGTATGTTTCGTCCTAATCTGGAAACTTAACTAACCACTGATCTACCACTGATTTATTAGGGTGTGAAACGCATGCATGTCATAATAATTCTTGTATTAATGGAAATACCTTCTAGGTGACTGCGTAGTTCGAGCATTTGAATCGGGAATAGAAGGTTGGCGGTACGATGCCAGACCACTACAAACTCGTTTAAAATACGTTGAACTAAAACGGGTTCTCTCTGGTAGTTTATAGGGATCAGGTTAATACATCCGCAAAAAATAATTCTTCATGGACGCGGGATGATTTTTTGCTGACTATCAATAAGACAACAAGCCTTACTTTATTATCGGTCAATAGGTTCTACACGCAACCACAAAAGTCCTTTTTATTTTACATTTTTCAAAGAACTGTTTAAGCCATATTGACTGACAAATACATAATCTATCATTAATCACAAACAAAGTCCTTTTCTTATGACATATAAAGCCAGTATAGTTAGGTGTGTATCAATCTCACAGCTTGATTGCTAAAAAAATGTAAAATCACAAATTTTCGCGAGATTAAACTTTTGCGATGTTTTATTCTTTAATACATACTACAGTAGTAGTAATATTGCAACGACGGAAGCTGTCCGGTGCTGTGCAAGAACCAAGTCATAATCATGAAAAACTTCACAACATAACAATTAGCAGTCAGACGAGAGGTTAATTAAAAGTTCACATTTTAAAAAGGATCAGAAACAATTACCGTCTGTTGTTATTCAGTTGTTGTTTAAGCGCATGAACAACAATATTCGCAAACTGATCGATTTTGCGTGTACAGCGATATTCGAAATTTAATCCCTCGCGAAATTTTCTGATTTGATGAAAGAACGGCTTAAAAAGGCCGCATAATATTTATAAGCATGATATTATAAAGCGTCTTTTCATCCGAGCGCTACATGTGCTCTCATCAAAAGGTCTTAACTTAGCGTTCAGCCGACCAGAAAGCCGAGCAGTTTTGTAAGCCGACATTAACTTTAAAACTATAAACTATTTAGACCTAGCAAAACCTAAAATGTTTTAATACATCGACGCAACGAAGTGGAACAGTCAGATAGATAGGCTGTGCGTATATTTATAGCCGTATCAGTTATGATACTTAAGTAAATGAGAAAATCGCCCACCAGTCATGGTTCAATAAACACAGTTGGATTTTAAATCATAAACTTCTCCGCTGCAAAGAGTTCGTCTGTTTATAACCATTTCCGATGATCATTATCGGTGTATAGTTTTCGAAAGTGAATGTCGTTTTCTTCTTTTCATTATTTCATGTTTCGGAGTTTATATATTTCGTATTTTGTGAAATGTGAAATGCGGAATGTGATTGCATTGATTTGAAAGTGATTTGAAGACTTCGCGTTGTCATTCATAGATCAACATAGCTATACATGCATGGAGTAAAACCGCGTGTTGCGGGTGATATCTTTAAAACGATGTAATTAAAATCGGCGGTGCATTAACTGTGCAAATATTTATCTATCCTTCAGTGAATATCAATCATCGGTTTTTTAAATATTTTTTCTCTCCCATATTTTTATTTGCCATCAACCGTAAGATATGTAAATAGTTGTATGTGACAGTAGAAAGGTTATATACACACCCATCGAACAGGCCCAAGGTAGCCTCTTTTCAAGTCATCTGAAATTGAAACTGGAAAATGTAAGCGCGCTAGCAGCTATCGATGCTGACAGATGTCAATTCAAAACGGATTTAATGTGAATGTTGTTTCATTAATGCAGTGCGTAATTAAGTAATTAGCTAATTCGTGTTATAAATATCACATCACGAGAGGAAAAAAGAAAAAAAGCTCGTGAAAATGTCATCGATGTTAGTGAACGGGGGAATCCCCACGTTAAATGTTTCCAGTAGTTCCCAGTGGATGGAGATCCAGAGAAACACTTTCAGGAATTGGGTAAATGAGCAGCTCAAAACACGTGGTCTGTCAATATTCGACTTACGGACGGATTTTGCTGACGGCGTGCTACTAGTAGCTCTTGTCGAGATATTGCAACGACGGAAGCTGCCCGGTGCTGTGCAAGAACCCAGTCATAATCATGAAAAACTTCACAACATAACAATAGCACTGGATTCTATTGCTAAAGATAATGTCACACTCATTAATATAGGTATGTAAACTTTTGTTTTTATTTTGAAAGTTTTGAACAATGTTTGTGGGCTGTTTTTATACCAATGCATGTGCACACGTATTTTCTTTTGAAGAACGTGTGTTTCTTTATTTGCATTCGACTGAGACAGTCACATGTGCGTGGTTATTCGGGTTTCCCCTGCCTGATTGACTTAGAGGGACATTTTGAGAAGTTAAGTTACAGGTTTTTGAGGGCAACTGTTTGCATCGAGTTATAAGGCGCCATGAACTAATATCGAATATGTACAGATACTGAGCTCACCAATGAACACCATGGTCATAATAGAAGAGAAGCCTAATTGCAGTTGCAGATTTTTGTTCAAGTGACACCCCACATACCATGAATTTCTAAAACCTTTCGACCCAGTATTTGGACGATGTGACCGGGGAGTTTCCATGTTTTACTAGTTATTCGTGCAACACTCAAGCGGTTGCACTGCATGACCATCCCAAAATAAAATAAGCAACTTCCATCTTTACATTAATATACAACCTCGTCGCCACGTCACGATAGTCTAGATGGAGTAAAACTTTCTCCAACCTGCATATGTATTATATTTATCACCTTATATGCAAAATACGAGACCTGATTGCGTAAACAGCTACTCTACGTTTGGCCTGCTGGTTTTTGCATTCGACTGGGGCAGTTGCAAAATAGTCCATATTCAGATTTTCCTGCCAAATTGGCCAATCACCTCCGACTTCGAAGGACTTATTCTCTGCCCTGAATATTTATTATTTCCATCACCCTGTTGCATCCCTAGATTAATGTTCAATTGATGAGACATGTATGCGTTAACAGCCGAACTTCATTTACGTGGTGATGCTGACAGATGTTGTATGTTTACATCAGAAACAATTATTACGTAACCAATTATACTCCCATTCAATTTGTCCTGTAACGTTTCAGTCGAGAGTTACAAATGCATATTCAAATTCCTTGTAGATGTACTCGACGATTGGAATTTCAATTCCAATAAACCTGTTAACACCCTTTTGTGATCTGTCGAATGTTGCAAGGCATGTTGAACATGCACCTCGTGTATGTATAAGATATAAGTTCATCTCTATTGAAAGTGTTCAGCCCCAATATATTTTATCGACAATGTCAATGCTGCAGTTGGTTCTTTTGTCGAACATATCTTATATTTATTGAATAGAATGACACGTTCCTTAAATGTGCCCAGTACCTATATATTGTATCGAGAGTTCCAAAGAATATATTGGCGTATATTTCTTGTATTGATCAAATGCATTTCCAATACCATTAAAGTGTTCAAATTCACATCCGATTTTCTTATCGATAGTTCCAGACTTTGTAATACATCTCTTGTCTTGTGTGTCTTGCTTCTTGGCCCCTTGCTTGTGAATGTTGTTCGTGTTTTTCGGGTTTCTCCTACATGTTCCATAGAGTTGTTTCGTGGTTTATGAGGTTACCTACTCCCTCAACGTTTGTTAATACTTTAGGGTTCCTCTTTGCTCTTGCATGTTGTGTACACTTGTACACGTAAAACGTAAAACAATTTCATGTAGACTATACATAGATACAACAAAGACAAATAACCATATAGCCATATAAGTTAGTTAAACCAAGTGTTTACCAATTGGATTTTGCAAGATGTTGTCGAGTGTGAATGTTGTGTTGCAAATAACATTTTAAAATTCTGACGTATTAACGCAACATAAACACAAGCAATAGAATGTATACATAAACCACACTATTGTTCTTGACAGATAAACACTTACTTTGCCCCTATACTACATAACTTATTCTCTTTTTTCTTCCAAATAATGTGCAGGGTCCACTCTGGGACACTATCGCAAATTAAGAGACAAGGGTGAGATACAAGGAAGCCGGGTGCGTTACCCTATTGAACAGATTTCTCGATTCTTTATATTAACGTTCCCTGTCTAAAACACCTATTTACACGCGAGACTACCTCTGGATTTCAAGCCAGTTCATCTCTAGATGGGCGGGAAACAAGTACAAGTGTCCCTAGTGTGACATGCGAGGTTTTGACAATGTTAATTTACTTAACCCACCCACATATTTGAACCCGACACCTTCAATAACTTCCATTTGAACACTCTGTGATGTACGCTGTACAGTGTTACTTTTACACCAATCGTTCATAAAAACACCATAACATTCAGTTTTGTCAGAAATTTGAACATTTGACACATTTTATGGTGTCGTACATAAATGAATACGTCGATTGTTTGTATATATCTACACATTTTAATAATTGACATTTCATATTCATCATGCATCGGTAGGCTCACCTTCAATTCAAATGCTGCTCGCATCTTAAACTTTATAGCAATTCATAAGTTCATATACAATACTATAAACGTTGTTCAATTCGCGACATCGAAATTTTGGCGATATTACTTTGTTCGCTTACATTTTCTACAAGAGTTATGTTGACATTTTTGCAAACATTGTTGAAAACATAGAAATCTACTTCGAAAATTAAATAATCGCAAAATGTCCGCCCGGGAAATGTCTGATACGGTGAACACGCAAACTTTTAAAGCCGCGGAAATAATCAAGTATGCGGTATAATTGTACAAGAACGTGCTTAAGATAATAAGGTACTATTTATTATAATGATAATGCAATTTTGGTCGCATAAATCAATGGCATGTACATAGTGTTATAACAGTTATATAGATGGTTGTTCAGGACGAGCAGGCAAACATTTATATTCAAACTTATTATGACAACAGAAAAAATGGCTTCAAATAATCAGTGCTAATGGTCTATATACAAGATGAAAACTGTTGGGCTTGGCTAAACAGGAATGGTTTATAACACGATATGAATCGTGTTACGTTCCGTCAGAGTACTGTTCTGTTTTCATATGGCTCTGACGGAACTCGAAACTGATGTAACTTTCGGACAGAACTCAAAATGTCATGTATCCTGAGTTCCATCAGAGTGTTACGTCGGTTTTCAGTTCCCTCAGAGCCATATGAAAACAGAACAATTCTCTGACGGAACTGAGAAGTAGTGTAACACGATTCATACCGTGTATAATAGTGGTCTGTGTACGCAGTAGGTCTTTAACTTGTGTTCCACATCAGATTCAAAGCTTCAGTGTGCAATATGTTGAGTCGAATTCAAGAATATCTTCATGCGTGAGGTCAACTACTACCGATCTTATACTGGCCAGTAACATGCTGAGGATGCAGTCATCAAAATGAACTTGAAAAGTTGTGACAATTTGGTTTACAGTCGAAGTAGGATGGTTATAAGTCTATACAATTTTAATGAAAAGTGAAACGAGTGACCGCATCAAATCATACGCCCAATTTCCACCCAGTATGTGACTGACCTGTTCAGTTCAGATGAATTGTGGTCGATCGGTACTGCCACCCCCACCCAGACCAATACTTGAAAACATCAATGTATGATGTTAGCAATCTCGTATTCTATGTCAAGCCTCATTAAATGTACTCAGTACTCACCAGCGTCATCAGCAAACCAAAGTTAACCAACTACAAATATACCACAAGTTTTTCAAATATCTCAATCGGGCCATGTAAACCAGTTTTTTTCAGATTAATGAAAATTCCACCGACGCATTTATTCTTGAGGTTGGTGGACTATACCGATATATTTATGACGTTTTTGCGTAGGGGTATGTGCAAACAAGACCTATACGCTATGTTTATTCAAACTGCAGTCCATAGCTTTATGATCCATATTTTCGGTATTTGCACTTGTGCGTCAACGATCACAACTCCATGGTTTGATTATATACATGTAACTTACGTATGCTCTGCTTTTAACGCCTCGTATCGAACAAGATGGTGATTTCAAAGCGTATCACCAATTTCCGTTCATCGTCATAAAGGAAGAAACATCGATAAATATGTAACTCACAAGTATAAGGGACGACGGAGCATACACACCATACAACCCTCATGAAACCATTAAATCTGTTCTATCCCATTGCATTCGGTCGACATAGTGTCTTGCTCAATGTAGTTGCTAGGAATATGTAATATTATTTCCCACCCCATTCCTACCTTGTCCATTATTCCAACTAGGTCAAGTCGTAGTTGTGCCTCTTTAGGTAGCATAACGTTAGGTCACTGTCCTTGTGTTTTAAACTAGGTCACGCCCCGGGGTTGTTGTGCCTCATTTGGTCGCCGTTTTGGCATTGGTTTCTTTGGGCATTGCTCAGGGTAGTTGTGTTGTAGTGTTTCTGATTTATGTGCTCGGCTGGTTGGGTTGAGTGCTACCTTGCCTGTCAGACTTTCTCATACATTTTGGCTGATAGAGATGGTCTGTTATTGACGTAGTGTATATGTCCTCTTGGTGTTATTTCTTCTGCATGTTCGTAAACATACAACTCGTCGATGGTATAAGTTTGTCTATTACTTTCGAGTCCTACTGTCAGTGCGTCAGATCTCTTTTCTGATTGATATGACTTTTCCATGATACAAATGTATTTTCATTGTACATTTATGTGTCTTCTGTTTTGTGTTAAATTTTTGTTTGTCATTGTTATATCTTGAAAATTAATGAAACCGTTATTGGCTAAAAGTGTACATGTATGCCCATATGATATGCGTGTTTATATTCAAACATGTGCAGTAGGGCCTTGGGGAACTTGATTGACTCTTGGCTGCGTTTCATTCGGTCTCATGCAGTGACCGCTATTCTATAATATCATTGTAAAATTGGGTCATCTTGCATTATTTCGGCGGGTGCTTTGATTTTTATTGTTTTATTTTTTTGCTTATGTGTTATGTGGGCATTGCTCAGAGTAGTTGTGTTGTGTGTTTCTGATTTCTGTGCTCGGTTGGTTAGGTTGAGTGCTACCTTCACTGTCGGATTTTCTCATGCCTTAAAATACAGTGAACTTTCGCTTATAGTATATATTCTAGTTTTAATTAATTCAAAAACCAAAATGCACAAACCAACGTTTTTGCACTGATTGCATATAAATGCACACAAATATAATCTTAAATTCAAGTGTTTAACACGATGAATCAGTTCAATGCGTTGGTTTTTTATGGCATCTTCATCGGATTTTCAAAAAATAAAAATTTACTTTTGCGCATTAAAGCATAACTGAAGCATAGCGGAAATAGATGAGTACGCATTGATAAAAAATACGGTTTATGCATGAATGCGTTCTGGGTAACATGCGTGTTCATCAGGCATACTAGTTTTACTTGGTTGACTGAATTCTGTACATAGATCTTAGTGAATGACTTCGTTACTGATGAAACTGCTGTATTTATATCCATTAGTACGTTTAGTACGTTACTATAAAATGAATGCCAATTCCAATGACTAGACATTTGTAAGCAGGGAACGTGAAAAGTTTCCACATTAAGTGGAAAAAAAACATATTTCGTACATGCCTGTTTTTGCGTTGACTGAAAATAGCGTAAAAAACTGGTAACACAAATATTGTGTCATTTTTTTACTTACAAAGCCATTTTTGGAGTTCCTTTATCTTTTGTCCTTTATAACCATTAGGAATGCATCATTGCAAGGCCAAAACGTTGTTGAAAAAATAGACATACACAAGTCATGTATTGCTATATCATTTAGTTCCATATATTTATATTTTGTGTTTATATACAAATATACAATAATAACGTATATTACTAGTATGGGTTAAAATCTATTTTTGTAAGGTCGGTGAACGACAAGTGTCTTATATATTCGTCGAGTCTGTTAACACAATATCTTACAAGATCTTTTTCTATATCAATATCTAATCATGAATGGCTTTATATGTATCAGCACTGATTAGTATATTTGAAAGATTGATAGCGGCGATTAGGAACTACAATAGGACACATGGCTTAGGATATGTAAACTGTTAAAATATTTGGTTAACACCTATGAGTCGTTCGGAGACTTAATTCCGCCAGTCATTAAACCAGTAATCGGCTTACAAACGTATAACCGTAGTTCAACGTGAATAGACCAACGTAAATATTTTCAAGTCCAAGATGATTTTGTTTAAATATGCTATTGATACATTTATGTTTTGGGGTCGATTTGTCCGCTCGTAAAGGCCATACTATAATGTACACTTGTATATTCGAACTTTAATGTTTCTTTTCAATTTACAAGATAGTAGTTGAAAGATCTAAACGTCAACATAATCTGAACTTTGATCTAGCGATTTGCTTATTTAGCATTACTTCCAAGGACAATTGGCAAAATGGATACAAGGGATATATAAAACCCTGCTGGATTTTTACATTCTTACTTAAACACTTAAACACAGGGCGAACGCTTTTGTGTATAGAGGTCCTGGTTCGAACCCCGTCTGTGCTTCTTGCCAATTTCTATGAGCAGGGTCCTTATTTACCAACGTTCTAAGACTGAAAATCAGACTTAGACTTAAAATTGACAATATTTGTAATCACTGCCATTTCTTTGCAAATAGATTTAAACCTATGAAATTTTGTCCGATTATTTGTTGCTACCCACTGTACATGCATATCTTTTTATATAAAAATTGGTACATTTATAACAAGATGAGACCAAATAGAACATTTGACAATATAAAGTCTAAGTCTGAGTTTTATTCTTACAATGTTGGTGAATAAGGGCCCAGAAGAATAAGACTCGATACGGTAAACACTGTCAACTTGCGACTTAATTGTCTGGGGGTAAATGAATGTCTCAAGCAGGTTCAACGGAAGCATGTCTGTAAAACGCATTTTAACTGGGCCAATCTCTCTTCCTGTTTGTGGCGTCACAATTTCCCTCGACGACATATTGCATTGTTCTTATGTATTATGATATTCCTTAAAACCATTCACTGTCAGATTAAATGCATGTTGTTCTCGGTTTAGTGTTGTAAATGCACACATGCAGTTTGTTTCTTTCAACATAAAAGTCAGCGTTTGAATACAGTAGTTGACAGTATAATAAAGCAGCTATTCAGGTGAAATGTTTGTCTTAGTCCGTTGGTTGCTATAGCAACAAAGAAAACGGAAATCTAAATAACCGTTTTACTAAAATATTTAAGGGGCATACCCTATAAATTTCTCTCAATCTGAGAAATTGATTGAAGTACATTTTCACTTTTGAGCTGAGTGTTTCATTTGTGGATATTTTTTCTTTACACGGATTATCTCTTGAAATCGAGCCTCGTACTGTATATTGATACATCTAGTAAGCAGCATCGGGATCTTAGGATTGAATTTACAAAGATAAAACCACTAGATCCTCAATGGGTGAGCCATTATTACATAAAACATTAAAACAAATATTGATATTGCTATAACGGCACTGGAAGCCTCTCGAATATGTCTAACGAAGACAACAACACCCTTTCGACGGCATTTGTACAATATGCGTGTCCGTTGCAATGAGTATTTCAGTTAAGCATCTTTGTGCTAGAACTGAAATAAAGTTGTTGCTCTGCTTTGTATACCGTTAAATACCCCCTGAAAGGGTGTACCACAACAAAGAATACATTCTGTGTATGCTTTGGGTACATTCTATCCCTAGCACAATTACCCGAAGTCGTTAATAGGACAAATGCGCACTTGTTTTTAACTTGACGTAACATGGCAACTCCTACGGATGCCTGCAAGACAGTGCAAATTTATTGCTCCTAAAAAGTATGCAATTACTACAGTCTTGCGGGAAACCCTCAAAGTTTGTTTGTCCAGATGATGTCTGGTTCACAAGCCTAAGTACCAATATTCTCTCATAAGTATTTTCCTTCGTTTTTACGCAGTTGTTTTCTTTCAAGAAAAAACAATCGGCTGTGAAACTTGAAAGTGCATTGATTTAGGCACCGTATAAGCTGTTTGCACTGATTTATTGATGGATTAGTATTTAACAAATCTTATTACACAAGACTTTAACTTTTAAATCTTTTATGTTACACTATATGTTACAATGTTATTTCACTCAAGCCATGTGGTCCATATATACACAGAAATGTTTTGCTTGATTTTAGACAATAAAGAGATTGCAGAACAACATTGTGCCTCAGTAGCTCGGTGGTTAGCGCGCTTGCCGCCTAATCCGGCGATCAGTGTTCCATTCCGAGCGGTGTCACACACATGCCTGCCATTATTCAGCAGAAACCTCACTGACAAATAAATGCTATACTCAGCATGCTCGGCATGTTCGGCAACAATTTGTATGGCTATGTTGACATATTAATTTGCTTGCGAAACAAATTATTTGCATGTAAAAGCAGGTGACATTTGAAGCAAATGCATGGCGTTTTGCTCTTCCACAAGTGAATGCCTACTTCTCCACATGTGGATTACATGAACAAACATGTCCAATATCACATAAAGTAGCCTTTACTCTAGAAAAAACACAGGCTTGTTGGGTGAAAGTCATTTGCACAACTCAATGGACGCATCTGTTGAAAAAAAGCAAATGTAACCTGAACTGGTATTTGTTCAATATGTGGCATAATCATTAAACATGAAACACAAAACAAAAAACACATACCTAGTTTCTGACTCATGAATATTCAACCTTAGTGCGGAAATATTATATAAGGAAAGCACTTTCTTTTTTTTCATCAAAGTCGATATTCATTGGTATACGAGTAATTTATGTTCATTCATACGTGTTTCGTCGCTTATAAAACTGGAAAAAAACGATTAATGTCTGACTATTCAACTTCTTGTTTTGGTTCACTGATTTAGATCAAATATTGATCTGTCTAGATGCATCATATTGATTTTTTTGACAGGGTGCGTTAGCACTCCTGTTCTTGGTTAGCATAATTAGAAAAAAAAACATACGAGACATTGATGCTAAAAATAGATATAAGTGGTCATCCATGTGGATGACTTCGCGTGTTATCGCTTTGTACATGTATGTAGAATATATGTTTTATTTACACTCGTACATATTTGTGGTAAAAGAATCGTGTTCAAACTGATCATACACTATAAACTGGCACCACCTCAAACTAACTGTGAAGACAGTTTTGAATAATGTCACAGCTGGAGTGATGTTGACGCTGGACGTCGAATTTTCATACGTGGACATACGCAATGGACACAATTACTACTTGAAAAATTCTGATGAGATATCCTCTGGAAACAAATCCTGTTGGTTGCGTCGATAAATACGACGTAACATTAAGCATGACAAATGTATTCATATTTAGACAAGTTTTAAAGGCACTTTTATATAATTGGCACTCAGATGGCCGTGCAGTTTTTCGCCCCTCCTATACGGAGTACAATGATATTTAATGATAAAATGAGGGTAAAGACGATACGAGCATGCTCACATAAATGTTTCCATCACAATTTTCCTTAAAACGATATCACAAGAACTTGATATGAGTCGCAAGACCTTTGGTATTTTGGTATGTATATGTCATGCCGTAAAACAGGTTTATATTTTAGTCACCAGAATGTTATTTACGAGCCGTTCTTCATCACCGCATAGCTCACAACTTTGTCAACAGCGTATCTATAACATGCATTTAAAATCCTTGACACGTTGAATGAATTCGAATAGAATCATTTACATATTATAATACTTAGTTATACGTAGCTTCTTTCAACATGACTTTCGTTGGTATGTATTTGTGTTAACGGCCTCTATATTGGCATATAATGCTCTCAACTCCGCTGATTGATTACGCTGGCTTAGCATGAGAAGGTCGTAACTACTACTTATAACCTTATTACAACCTTATAAGACTCAAACATGTTTGCTATCTGCATTACAAGGCACTTGTTATGAGCTTATTTTCATGAAAATCGAAACGTGTCATGGTGACCAAACTGAAGTCCAAAAAGTTTGGGTTTTCCATAAGTAAAGAGTTGTTTTCGCACAGGTTTTCTTGTTATCTCAAAATATCTATGTTGTACTAAGCCAGCGATGTATGTCCGTATCTCTGCTGTTCGAGACCTAGTCCAAAGACGGGTACTTATTACTATACTACAAATACACGACACAGTACCCATCACTCTATTTAACGAGAAAGTAACGAGCTAAGACGTCACATGAGTGGAAGCCTTTTTGCCAAATATGACTATGAGAACCTTAGCTTCTCTGTCGTTGTGTGTGTGTATTGGTATGTGTGTTATGTGATGTTGCTAATCTTTTCTGTGCTCAATTGGTTAAGTTGATTGCAAACTTCCCGGTCCGATGTCCACGTTATCTGTTTGGAAAAAGTGAATGTGTTGTGATGCATAGCTTTGTTGAAATGAAATGACAAATGCATGTTTTACATATCAGTATACAAAACACGTGTCATAAATCATAGTACAATACATACTACAATTCAACACTTCTGATGATATTATACATCTACATGATAGTTGCAATTTTTCATCTTTATAAATGGATGTTGGGAATATCTTGGTTTCATTTTTCAACTTTTAAATTGCAAAAAAGTGCGCCTATAGAATAGGAAGAATACTGTATTGAAAACGCTCAGTGTGACCGATTTTAACTACTGTGATATACTTGTTTTATGTACAACGTCATAAAATGATGAAAGTCATCTGTAATCTCGTAACCTGTTTAACATTTATAATTTAAATAAATTTATCCAATGAGTACTAGAATATTTCACATGTTTGTCCTCTTCATCCGCGAATAGACATCAAAGTTTCAACAAGGTCTCTCCGTGTCGTGCCACAACCTCTTTATCCCCATGTTTGACTACCTTCTTTGCCTGGTAATAGATAAAAGAGCGATTTCGGTGAAAATTGTTTGGCTTTTTTCTCATTACTGTGACACACCCTAGCAATCCCAAAGGTATCTTTGCCAATTTATGTCTAAATATTTTCTTTTGTATGTCTGTGTTCGTAGGTTTGGTGATTGTCATGTCTGAAAGTTCGTCTTAATCATTTATCTAATACAACTTACATGTATAAACATGACGTATGGGAGTGTGTATATTAAAATTATATATCTAACATTCATATGGATCAGTATATGATGGTTGAAAGAGCAAGTGTATATATACCTCACACAATCCAGGATACGAGCAATGTCTCACATGGTTTAATGGCTTCATAATAACCACAAACTAACCACACAAAATAAACACATGTATCATTACCACACACATACATATAACATAACTACATGTACAGAATCTCGTGTTATTATCATACATTTATATATAGCGGTCCTTTTTAGAGCTACACCCTATCCACAAAATCACACTCATACTTATTTTCCGTGGCTAAATTACTGAAAAAAGCTATCGAAAACTGGTAATTCAGCTTTGAAAATTACCATTCACTTTACATTTATTTATCTGAGCACTGACCTCATTGCAACAACCAAATCTTTAGTCTCTAAGAAGATGTAGTTATACGGAGGTTGAACTGTATTTCAAGTTACATTTCCATAGCTGTGCATGTATAGCGTGTTGTTCAATTTTGTGAATCGCAATTTGCTTTGCTTGAGTAGAATTCTTGATTTAAAATTTGATTTGATTTTATGTATACTATATACATTTTGCTATCTACATATACATACGTAAGTTTGTTTCATGATAAGTTTACTAAAACACATCGCTTGCTGAGAATGAGAAGGTCGTAAGTACAAAATCGATATTTTGAGAAAGCCAGAAAAAACTGTCAGAAAATTACTCTTCACTTATGGTAGTACACGTTGTTTCAACTTCAGTTTGTTTAACATGACAACTGCTGATTTTCATGAAAATAGGCTCATATGAAGCGTATTGTGATACTGTTTTTAAGTATGTATCAGTCTGACCTTGTTATTCTAAGTCCGATGCATCTGTGAGGAAAAGTGGTTCATTTTCTTTTCATAACCACGGTATTAAATTTAATGACATCCATAGTGCCGTCTTCAGAAATACCAGGGATGGCCAATAGTATATGTAACGTTTAAATGCTTATGATTTTGCTATACCTCATTCCTGAGTGTTAGTATTCGTCACGGGGACGACTTTAACAAACACGATTCAAGGACGGACCGATTATTTTCCAATTTCATCAACACTTCAGTTTTATGTGCACCCAAGGTCGCTGAATTTAACATGTGCTTGACTTAATTAAACCAGATTTTCGCCAAAAGGGGGCGTTTTATTTTCATTTCCCGAATACCTATAAATCAAACATAGTGTTTATTACGGCAATAAAACCGGTAAAAGAATTTAATAATGGTCATTGTACGGTTAGGTTTTATTACTTAAATTACTCCATAAAAACACCAAATGTCTGTGTTTATAGTGTGTTTAACTGCACAAGGGACGCTGTGCAATGTGATGGAGGCAGATTTGAACACAAATCGATGTCAAGCAAATACAAACGAGTATAATTTTATGTTGTATGTGAAAAGCCTTTTTCAGGTCTCATTAAATTTTGTATACAAAGAGTTTATTTCATGTGTTGGCCATCCAATGCAAAGGGCGAATAAATTTTGCTATCCTATTATTGCTGGTATTTTCCAACTTTTCAAAAATGAGCATTGAGAATCAGTATGTGGATATATGAACAAATATGATTAATGTTTGCGAGTAGCTCTCCTATATTGAAAGTAATAAATTTACATGATATAATATTAATATTGTTTTATTATAGATGACGTCATACATTGTATTGGCCTACGCCTATAAACAAAAATATCAGGGGGACAGTTGCTTTGCCTTTGGATACACCTTTTATAGGACTGGTGCATTGAGCAACTGGCTAATGAGTAAACCATTTTGCTGAAATACGTATATTCAGTGCATGTTTTACATATACCACTTAAACCTCCATGTACGTATGAGACATGTTTTATATAGATTCTACTAATTACTTAAGTTATGATTTTTACAAACTGTGGTATATATCGCTGGCTTAGAACCAGAAGGTCGTAACTACCAAATCGATATATTGAGAAAACAAGAGAAAACTGTCTGTAATTTAGTCTTAACCTATGGGAAAACACGTTTCTTACACTTCATTTTGGTCAACATGACAATTTCAGATTTTTATGAAAATGGGCTCATAAGAAGCGCCTTGTGGTGCTTATTCTAAATGTGTGTGAATCTTAAAAGGTCGTAAGTGGCACATACGACCTTCTAATTCTAAGCCATCGATATGTAGGTGGCCTCTACATGCAAGGTCTACCAATTTGCCACATCCCTGCTACCGGTAGCTTATTTAATAGTAGGATATTAAATTCAAACATCGAACGTTTTTGTCATTTTTGACACATTTAAATCGAACCATTTATATCTGTACCCTTTTTATCTAACACTTTGTAACACTTTAAAATATGCGTACATGTCATATATAGCAAGAGACGTATGGTACGAAACAGCCCAGGCGTAACGTGTAATGTTGTTTTTACGCTCAAATAATCATTGAACAACATTTTATGGCAGTTAGTTGTTTCAGTTTTTTATATGAGATCAGATTGTTCAACAATATAGCATTTACAATATTTTCCTATATTATGTTTTGTACGTAACGATTGTTGGAGTGTTAAGATAATTGATTATAATTGACAATTGTTAGCCATTTGTCAAAAGACACATAGCAATTTGTCTATACTTTACTTGGCTCGTATATCATCACCGTTTGTTGATATGTATGAATAACGAAACACGACTCCTCGATAGCGTAGTGGTAGAGCGATCACTTCGAGTGCAGGAGGTCCCGGGTTATGTCTAAGACTGCGTCATACCAAAGACGAAATAAAAATGGTACTAGTATTGCCCTTTCTAGACGCTCGGCGTTAACGGGAAGTTGACTCCTCTTCTCTCATACCCTCGTGGCAAAGGGTAACATCAGGAATGAGGTGTCGAGAGTTGGAAAACTTGTTTCACAGTGGCGAAAATTGTGTTTAGATCATGTATTAAATAACGAAACATATCGCATACAGGATTATGTGCTGGGGCAATTTCTATAATTCTGACTGATTTTCAGCGGGACTTGAAATAATATTGTTTTACAAAATTGAAAGTGGTATAGATCTATATAATGTACATGGAATTGTTTACAATTATGTTCTATGCCATACAACTGTCTCGATCCACGTACATAAACATAACCTGAAAGTATACTACATTTGTATCTATATGTTAGATAAAACCAGTAGGCCATACATTAGTATAAGTACTGACATTCCGAAAGGTCATCTATACGAGTATTTAAATATGTATAAAGACATAGAGCATGGGACACCCACAAACAAATCGTCTCGATTTACAAATGTGCAAGGTCAACTAGTTGTCGCCTTAGTAGTTTCAAAAACGGAACCAATTTACTATAAATTAAACGAGGTGAATGCGCCGCTAGGCAATCGTAACTGTTGTTTTTACATTTTTACATACTAAAACCAAGTCATTAAAACCGGTAAACTGGTTAACTTTTAGATGATGAAATATTTAATGGTACATATTTGGAAAGGGTGGAAAGATGTTCTAGTCTTGCCCTGTTATTATCATGTCATTTAAACCAGCCATGTTTGACCTAATAACTGGGCAATAACAAAACAACTGATACTAAAATACAACCCATAAGCGAAATTAATGGATGGAAAACTGGAGATGAGGCTTGATAAGGACATGATACTTTCTCGATGTTTTATTTTATGCAAAGTCAAGATGGTGTTTTGAACATTTGATCTATCACGGCTAGAGACGGGTTTATGATGCTATTCAAACTTAATCAACGAACAAAAAGATATGAGTAAATCGGACAGGGAAGGCTTCATCAAACTTAACCAGCCTAGCACAGACAACATTAACAGCATAACATAACTCAATCACACAGAGCAATGCTGATACATGATCTAATGTAAGATTAAACGAACATGTCCTCGCTTTAAAGGATGGACTAGCTTCACGAAGAAATACCAAAATAATGTAACCCCAAGTTACGGAATGAGACGCAACAGAAGACCTGATCTAGTACCCCAAGTCACTTGTGTAAAAGAGCAGGATTACTTTGTTCCACTATTCATTAACAAAATGAACATGTACGTGAAGGTTGAGCAAAAAAGTGGAACTATTGCCATATCATGCTTCAAACATTAATAGTCCCATAAACAACGTAGCGTACAACTTCATTTAAGATTGCTCATAATAATTCCTTTGTCATTAGTTTTCGCATGTCTTATTTTAAACGAGTCTCGGTTTCATTTTGGAAGATGAATGAAACATTTAAAACCACAAAACAACAAGTGTAGCAAAAAGCATTTGCAGTTTTGTAGACACATTTTGTCAAATATGCAAATGATGCTGAAGTTATGTCATAAACATAGGAAGTAAAGTCTATAAACTGAATATATACAGGACCCCCATACGAGCGTAACACGTATACAAAAATGCATGTAACAATACATGTCATATCGCACAGAACGATACTTCCTCAATATTTGACTTTCCCGCCAACGCAGACTTAATGTATATGCCTTTTTTACAATTGCTTACTATAATTGTTGATTGGTGGTCTTTGCAAATATATTTGAAATGATTGTGGTGTTGTCGTTGCTGTTACCTGCTGTTGTTGTTTTTTATACATTGTTGTTGCTGTCGTCGTCGTCGTTGTTTTTGTTATTGGTGTTGCTGATGATTATTTCTCTATGCCGACTGCTTTAAAATAGTTGAATATTTTTACATTGCAGATAGCAGCCATATAACAGACGGAAATACTAAACTCATTTTAGCGTTACTATGGCAACTTGTATTACGTTACCAGATAGGATTGTCAAACTTCCAAAACAGAAGTTGGCTACTGGCATGGTTACAAGCCGTCATTCCGGACTGTCACGTGACTAATCTGACGTCAGACTGGAACTCTGGCATAGCTTTACAGTAAGTAGTTTTAAGGAGTTGTACACGTATCTTTTTATGTTATATAATAATGCGTTTTCATGTTATAGTAATTACTACATTTTATCAATATGCAAAACAATGCAGAATAATTCATCAACTAATTGAAACACGGCCTTTGTGACAGGAATGGGGGAAGGAATATTACCGGGGTTTGAAAAGACAAAAGTCAAAATCCCGGCCTCATCGATATAATGCCCTGATGGTGCACCGCTGTTGATGCAATTAAGACTAACAAAAGAAGATAATGAAACAAATGAGTACAAACGCTTTTTACTAATATCAATTAGATCGTTAAGGAGGCTCATTCGCGTACTAAATAAATTTACACTTCACCTTTGTGAGAAATTGTCAACTTTGTGCTTGTCAAAATTAAAGTAAGAATTATTGTCAAATTATTGTAAGTTTAACTCTAGCAAATCATTTGACCAAGTCGTTTTGACATTTTACGTACCAAATACCATCTTACAATCAATTAATTTACGAATTTGGCAATATCAAGTTACCATATCCTCGGTATTACCTACGCTTCTCTGGTGATGAACGGTGTTTTGCCAACGCAGAAAATACAGGGGCCTTATTTACCAAAGTTGTAAGCCTAAAACATAGACTTAGACTTTAAATCGTCAAATGTTCTATTCACTCTCATTTTGTTATAAATGTACCAATTTTTATCCAGTCACTTTCGGCCAAATCAGCCCGATAACAGGGTGCCGGATAACATTTTCAATAAACCGTCAAGTGGTCATGTGACTTGCAATAAACCGTCACCTCATCACGTGATCTGACGGACTTCTTCTTAAAGCGGGGTCGCCGGCTGAAACTCTGTATCCGAGGATGAGGTTTTCCTATTTAAAATGAGCTTGGGTCGACCAATAATTGTTCTACGACTTACCTGCGTGTACATGACGTTATCAAGATGTCCGACGTTGTTGTTTTGTCGTGACGTCAGTGAACGAACGTGACGTTACGCACAAATAATGAAAAGGCAAATAAATAGTCCGACTTTTATTCCCTTTTTAAAGCAGATGTAGTGACCGGATAAATAGAATAATAGGTTAGTGCCGTGGAGTCAGTGAAAGTTTATCCGGCTCGGCTGCGGAAATTATCGGATTCGCCTACGGCTCACCCGATAAATTCCTCCGCCTTGCCAGGTAAACTTACTCATCCACGGCACTAACCTATTATTCTCTATTTATATAAATTGGTAAACATGTTTAGTGGGTAACAACCAATAGTCCAAGAAAATTTCACACGGTTATACATAATTTTAAAGAAATGCAAGTGATTATGAATAATGACAATTTTAAATCTAAGTCTGAGTTTTAGACTCACAACGTTGGTGAATAAGGCCCCTGGTTAAATATCTATAGCGTTGACAGTCCCTATGGAACTGCATTTAAAGTTGGCTCAATTAAATAAAGTGTTTTTTTTGTTGTTTTTTTTCCCAAGATAGATTTATTAAACTGTAATCTGTAGACGATGGGGTGGCGGCAAATAGCATAAATATTACAAATTTGGGTCTGCTTTGGTTTAAAGATGCCTTTTACGGTTAGATACAAGTTTGGTGTTATTTCTGATGAACTTTATTTGTTTTCTTTCAGCGCTTTATTGGAATTTTGTAAACATGGTTTGAGTCCTGATTGGAAACAGTTGAACCCACTTGATAGGTAAAGTGCATTGTGTTTTCTTATTGTATACCCCCATCTTTGATCGAAATGAGTATTGTCAAAGACCAAATGGTTTCCGTCCGTTCCAGTTTGCCAAGCATGAGGGCTATACTATCAGTGCTATAATTGTAAACTATTGACGCTAGAGTAAGTTAAACGAATATGATAGATCACCGGCTTAGAACAAGAAGGTTGTAACTACCAAATCGATATATTGAGAAAAAAAAGAGAAAAATGTCTGTATTTACTCATTTACCTATGGGAAAACACGTTTTTAAAACTTCATTTTGGTCAACTTGACAATTTCTGATTTTCATGAAAATATGCTCGTAAGAAGCTCCCTGTGAAGCAGATTTCAAATATGTACGAGTCTTATAAGATCGTAAGTAGTAGTTACGACCTTCTGGTTCTAAGCCATCGAGATGATAAAACCACTAGACTCTAGCAGTGGTGGTAATATGATCGGGTCCCACTCATCCAAGGAACAGACACCACCCACAAACATCCCTACACACCCACGCCACCTACATCAAGATGTGCAAATATTCAGCTAGATCATTGAACTTTGGGGTGTTAAGTTATTTATATAAAATGAAAATGAACACAAAATGATGTCACTTTACATAATGCATTTTTTAGATGTATAAAGAAGCATATGTTACCATCGCTCAGTCATTGACACAGGTATATGTACATGTTTATAAAAGGGTTAGTTATAGTCCAACCTGTTTTTTCGACCACTAACGAACTGAGACCACGGTCACAAACTCTTAAAAATGTAAAAAGTAAAAGACGTAAAAAGATATGAGGAAATCGGACAGTGAAGGTAGCACTCAACTTTACCAACCGAGAACATTAAACAGTAACAACATAACATCACACAATTACATGGAACGATGCCCACACAAAACATAACGAAAAAATGAAAAGCCCATATTAAGATAATTAAAACTATCGACACACACCAAACCATTCGATATGGCTAATAATGCAATCGAAAGTTTTTGTTCTTTCATATTTTGACGTTGATATAGCGACACCATTCGTGTTAATCATCCATTATGCTCCATTTAACATTCTTAACATAGCAACAAAATTACAAAAATAAAAACACCGTCTGAAATTTATAACACTTAAAACTGCATTTTCTCATTACGTGCATTAAAGCTCACACGACGGTAGAGGCAGTGCGATTTATTTTAAATTTGACTTAGGCGGTCTTAAAAATGGAGCGCCCTTATATTTGTTAAGACGGTCTTTAATTGAGGTGGTCAAATTAATGAGGTGGCTATTTTGAGTGTATTTGTGTAGGGGACTGATCATTGAGGCGGTATTTCTATTGTGATAGTTTTGTTAATAATGTGTACTTATTATTGTGATGGCGTTAGTAAAGGGCTGGTTTCAGTAACATTTTACCAAATGAATCTCATGTCAAAGTTGTATATGATCAATATTTTACCACAACGCACTCTGCATTGTATATCATATATGATAAAATCGGAGGTTACAGCCCGCTCCGAATCAGTGATTCTTCTAATGGAGTTAAAATTGCAAAAAAACAATATTAAAATATGAAAAAGTACACACACACACCTGTGAAAATAAAACTAAACTATAGTAATATCTAACTTCGCCTCTAGATATCAAAACGATTTCCTAACAATATTATGTATACAATGAGAACAAAAAACACGCACCTGTTACAATGCACGCAAATTGAATTTCATAGTAGGCCCCATCCTAATTAGGCATACAGTGATTAGGTTATTGCGCTGTAGTTATGTGTTAGCATGCATGTAGATTTATAAATCGTAGGAAAACTGAATCTAGTATTCTTTTTTCTTTTGTTATGTTTGATTGCGTCCCTGTAGTAATATTATTTACGTCAGTCATCTTGGAATCTTGTGTATAGATCGCCATTATTACCGGTAGGTGCCAGACCCAATGCTGTAAGATAACGAGATCGTGAATCTGCTTAATCTTAAAGATATGCAGGCTTTTTTTAATTTGTTAATCCTTGTCAAACTGTTTGGATGATAAAGTGTTGGGCAAAAGCTGAGAAATTCAGCTTTTTTATTGCAATGCCGAAACCAGGACATTCAGCTATAGAACATTCAGCTCTTGGATTGCTGAAACTAGGTCATTCAACTTTTTGACAGGGTTTTCATTTTCTTGTTCGGTTACGTGTTGGGCATTGTGCTGGTTATGTGTTGTATGTGGTGTCTTCATAAATGTTTTCTGTACTCGGCTGTTTAAGTTGAGTGCCGCCTTCCCTGTCCGACTTCCAATTATTCTTTTAAACAGACGTTAAGGAACATATGCGCGTTACAACATCAGTTAATAACTTGACATGTATTTCACATTCTTACTGCGTTAAATTTACATACACATACACACATATACAGTTTAAATATTTATATAATATTTATAAATAATTCATATTTCATCACATACACTGTACAACCATCAGTCAGCCAGGCCCGCCATGAATACATTTCATTCAGACCACATTGAGGGCGCATATCGCCATTCCTGCATAATCTCACACTTATTAAATACGCTCAGCTTGTCAAACCGGTTTCTAGTTGTATATACGAAAGTTGTGTTTAAATATAATGAATTCATGTTTGTCGATTCACGAGTAACACGCACTCATCTGTAAAGCATCTTGTGTTTAAATGTCGTAAATTCATGCGACGGTTTTTTATGTCGTAAAATTCATGAGATGTTTTACGGCATTATATATTTTTAAACGGTGTAGCGGGAAATGAACTTTAGCGTGAGATTAACCTTAATCCAAACCATATCTTTGCTAATTGATAAATATGTTTATGAATATAACTATTAACTTGTAATTGATAAGCAGTTAAAAATGTCGTCCCATTCAAGCTTACGTATTTAAAACTGTTATGAAATAACCATTAGCTAAAATGTATGGATACTTTTTAACATAATTATTGTCGCAAAATTGATAACAATGCCATTTAATTTAGTATTTTATTGTGCTAGTAATAGCTAAGAAGTATACGATAAGTTTTTCAACTTCGACACTTTAATTTCATAATGAGCATTTAACACATTCATTTCCTGCATAAATCAATGTTCAATATTGCGTCCCAGGGTGAGAAGAGAAAAGGCCTGACCAGCTCTCTACTAACTAGGCGTTGAACACATCGGTACATCGGTACATCGAATGCTAACAGTGCAAGTCTAAGTAGTAAGTTTTTACCTTTCCAATGAATTTAGGTGCTTTGGTGGGAACGTTTTATATCCGGGGAATGCACTGGGGATTTTAACCATAAGAACACATGTCCGTGACATTTGTGTGTTACAAACGAGAAAGGTGTTAAAGTAGAAACTGTTTCTTCTGGGGAACATACTTTACACTAAATAACAGCCATTAGAACACCATTCGGTGACTTTGGTGTGTTGCGGTCTAGGGGGGATGTCGATCTAGCAATTATGAACTCCCGTCAGAGCGAATTGTATTTGTTTAAATTACAATGTAAAGTTTTCGAGCGGTGAACGAATAATAGTAGAACAGAACATGACAAATTTTATTAAGACTTGTTCAAAGTACGTCGTCTGATCCATATGCATAGTTACATATACAATAAATAACAATTATTGAAACTTTCGGATTTTGTCTAGGTTTTGTTAGCTGTTGGGTCAGAAATGTATCATCGTTTTAACCTGGTATAATACTCTCTCTGTCTATTCAAGCGCTACATCTTAAAAGTAGATAATAGTATCTTTTAATAACCTAATTCAAATCTTGACCATCTTGATGCCCGCTGGTCAGTGATGACCGTTAGATAAACGTCGAGTTTGTATTGTATTGAAAAGTATATTTGTATAACAAATACAGCAACCAGCAGCGGTGGGCAAATTTTAAAACAAGTAGACACCTGTGCCCATTCAACAACATACCACATATAGCAAACTCAGCAGGTTTTTTGAAATGTTATTCATATAAATCCAGTCGGTGTCTTTTCAATTGACCTGACCTGAATTACTGTAAAGATAGGTATGCCGTTCATACTGCGGTGAAGACAACAGAACATCGTTAAAGGATGTCCTAATCGAAAGGAAAAAAAGGACATGATTTAGCGACTTTCTGGAAGCTTATGTTGATAATGCCTAATCAGCAAAGCGTAGCGATTTTCAAGAGATGCCATCCATGCCTTTTATATTTAATTGAACGGAGGGTAACTGAATGAAAGTGCTCGGCAGCGCATTGCTGAGATGACGTGAACATAAGATAAAATATCACTCTCATATTATCCAAACTTCATAGAACGACTTACGTTATTATAACATGCGTTCTACATGTACACGTAAAAGGTAGCATAAAATGCATATCAATTGACAACGCCCATGATTTATAGGTAGGTCACACTATGATAACATTGAGTAGTGCATACCGATGTGAATTAAATATACACTTTCTAATTAAATATTGACTTAGTATAAAACAAGATTCAATCAAACATAATTAAGAAAACTGCTTTCACAATCAGCCCTGTTGACGTATGACAAACATATTTCATTCATTTTTTACCTTCTGAAGCAACTGTTATCAATTAAACCAAATTCCAATTACACTCTGACCATTATTACAAACAAAACATGTCGGCAAATACTAAATGTAGACAAAGACCATTATTCAAATATCATGTAGTAAGCCAGGGGCCTTATTCACCAACGTTATAAGTCTAAAATTTAGACTGAGACTTAAAATTGATAATATTCATAATCACTGCCATTTCTTAACAATAAGATTTAACCATGTGACATTGTTTCTGATTATTGTGTGTTATCCACCGAAAATGTATACATATTTTTATTAAAATAGGTGCATTTATAACAACATGAGAGCAAATAGAAAATTAGGCAATATAAAGTCTAAGTCTGACTTTTAGACTTATAACGTTGGTGAATAAGGCCCCTGGTTCGTACTTACATATCCGTTTCTAAATAAGCCTTGAATTCTGGCGTAAATACAATTGTTATCTTGGCCTTTGGAACTAATGCTAGACTTTTAATACTTTTTTTCTATGTCTTCTTTGCAGAGTAAACAATTGTCGAGATGCCATGAAATTAGCGAGACAACATTTCGGAATACCTTTGGTTTTACGGCCGGAAGATTTAGCCAATAGTAATCTTGATGAACTTTCTTCCATCACATATCTATCTTACTTTGCCAAAGTTGGGGCACCTGGTTACAACGCAACTTTACAAAGAATTCAGCCTCTTGTCACGAATTATCCTGTGTTCAATTTTACGGTATGTAATACAAGTCGGTGGCATAGAACTAGAAGGTTGTAACTACCAAATCGATATTTTGAGAAAACACGTAAAACCGTCTGACATTTAGTCTTTACTTATGGTAAAACAAACTTTTAACACTTCATTTTGGTCAACATGACAAGTTCAGATTTTTATGAAAACGGGCTCATAAGAAGCGCCTTGTGATGCTTATTTTAAATAAGTATGAATCTTAAAAGGTCGTAAGTGGCACTTACGAACTTCTAATTCTTAGCCATCGAATTATTACACGGTTTGTCATTGAGTTTTATCATGTTCGCGAAGTGTTAATATACTTCTAGCGGTCATAAAACATTTCAAGTTTTTTGCATATGAATCACTCATTGGTTCGTTTTTGTGGGCGTATGATCATAGCTTTGAACAACCTAAGTATGCCAAGGCTGCTGCCAAGCATGCTAATCCAGAACTATTATCGTCTCTGCAACCACAAGTAAAGAATGGATGCTCAGGAACTGCGTTTCGAGATGGCACTGTCCCTTAGTTGCTGCTATTAGCTGATGCTTACAACTTTGAGAACATTATTTCAACTGCTATAAGATTGGGCAAAATTGAATGGTGCTTCTTATCCGTAATTATCAATTGGTTTTTTTTTCAATACTAATCATGGATGTTACAGTGTTACATAGATCTACTATTATGATAAAATGGAAACACCTTTTAACCCAACTGGAGATTAACTGGTTGCCAACTTCATCTCTAGTTTGGATGGAACATTGAAAAAGTTTTGCCATGACTTAGAGCAAGTCGGCCGAGATTCGAACCAGGCACATATCGATTTGTAAGAGCCTTTTTTACTCGACCACCGTGCCATACTAAAAGTATTTGATTTACAACTGGTCATAGCCAAAAGTAACACAGTCTATTTCCCGATCTGTCTATCTTAGTAGCTAAAATACCAACCCAAAGCAATGTATTGTGAACCAAAAAAAGTATTCAGATCAAAGCGCTGAAAGGAGTGCGTGTTTGACTGTATTATTTTAATTAAACTGTTTGATTATGTTACAGACGGACTGGAAAGATGGTCGTGTATTATGCGAGTTGGTCCACAGGTTTGGTGGACACATACCATCATGGCCGGAATTATCGGGTTCAAATCTACATAGAATCAATCAAGGTCAGTAAAAGATATGTTTGCAGGGTTTTGATATATTTCAGTATTTTGTATTATCATATTTTCGTTGAAAATGCAATAATTGTAATACTGCACTAGAACAGAGTTAGGTAATTGCAGTTGAGTTTAACAAGGATATCAACAGATAGCGAAAAATCTTTCGGGTATCAGCTTTTAATTTTAAAAATACATGTATGTCATCGATTTAATGAGATGAACTTGTATTTCCATTCTATGTCAATAAGATTAGGAATACATTAGGCGTAAAAAGGTTCTGTCTTACTATTTACTATATCGTCGACATTCGTGCCTTTGATGCAGCAATGTTGTATACCACTATTTATTATATATTGAGATACAACATTGTAACACCAAAGTGACGAAATGTCGACGAATGGCGACACAAAAAAGTTTTAATTTTACATGTACAGTTTCACTTGACAAATTTTCTTCATTTTAATTATGAAATGCATGTATTATACAAAGTCTCGTTTCGTTGTCGACTGTTTAGCATTAATGATACATCGACTGAGTAAACGCGACGTCAGAAAAATAATTTTAAACAAAACATATTCGTGCCGTAGATGTTTATACATTTATATAACATAGGAAGAGTTCTCGCGGAGTACAACTTATGTTATTCGTGAATTCGTTATTCCGGACAATAGAGCACTAGAGGATTTTGGTGTCTGCTGAGCCACAAGTTTACCGCCCCGACGTAACTGAGGATAGTACGTCTCTATCACGTAGTGTAATGTGCAGATAATTCAGGCTAACCGGAAATCAACAGGACTTCAATATTGTGAGTGACTCTCATTGACGTTTGTGATGAATTTATTGCTTGTGTGGTGGAGATGGGACCTGATGGTTCTTCAGTTTAAAGCAAGACTAAGTCTTTCGTTCTAATCCTTTCCTATATTTAAAATTTCATTGTGTTATTTGTGGTTATATGTGCATAATGATGTAAATATTGGGAATAAATACGACGTTTAAACTAAAGCAAGAATGAAATCTTCTGTAAAAACTTCAACTCCGTATTGCAATTTCATTGTTTTCCAACTTAGATAACGGTACAGCCTAACAAGCTCAACATCCATCTGGGATATTCATGGTGAAGCCAATTTATTTTTAGGTATGTTAGAATATTTCATTCATTCATTCGTTAGATGTTAGATGTTAGATAAAAGAATTTACTATATTGAATGGATGAAAACTTGGGGAATTAAAAAATGTAGTTTGTGATATAATGTCTTAAGCTTGGACTTTATTCCCTTTCCATTTTGAATTTTAAATCAATGAATTTAAGACCCTTGCAAAAGCTCACCAAAACCATGAATGTTCAACCCCCCCTCTACATTTACAATGACTGTGGTCAGTTAATGACAGTATCAATTGCCCAGTGGTCGGTCAGTCAATGAAAAGAACACTCTACTTAAGTATGTGTTATTTAGTGGGTGGCCTGGGTATAAATCACACCGCTTAATTTTAGTATTCGAAAGTTGCTGTTGAAGTATGTTGGTCGGACATTTTAAGTGAATTCATTGAAATATGTACATGTAACCATGTATTTTAATTTACTACAAAACTAGTATAATGAAGTGTACGAATCGCGAAGTTTAACAAAATTGAAACTCCTGCAAATAATACCGGATTTACAGTGATTCCATAATTGGTCAATGGAGGTCTAAATTACCAAAAGGTGGTTGGTTAAAAGGTCATGTTGTTAAATGCAGGGTCTCGTTTTATGGAGGGGTCAATCTGACAGAGACTGTGCAAGGTGTTGTTCTAAAGTTGGGAGAAAAGCCACTCTTGGTATACTTAGAGAGGGTTCAGTTTAAATATATCTCTGAACGGTTCAAAGAGACCGATTAATAAAGGGGCTGCGAGAAAGGTCACTGTGGGACTCTCTGGAAGACTTCAATAGTGTTCACCACTCCGAATGGGCTGTGAGATAGGACACTTTGGTCTCTACAAAGGGTTAGAATAGGGGTCACCCTTATAAAGGGACTGGACTAAAGGTTACTCTTGGATATCTCTAAAAAGCTGAAATAGGGGGTTACCGCTGAGTAGAGGCTGTATTGTAGGTATTTCGAACGTGCGTTTACCACACAAAACCATATCAACCATGGACACTTACGTGATGTATATCTAATTGATGAAAAGACAAAACGGATGACACAATCTAAAAAAGTTAAATAGTATACGCTAATGTCTGTAACCAGCCGTAACGGAAAGTTAACTCATCAATTGTATATTGTAACGTTTTTATCATCGACATTTCGGTTACGTATTGTCTAGGGGCGATTTATGAAGCGAAAATGTGAATTTATTTTGTTCATCAACTAGTTATCGAAATATCACCGCGTTGTTATTTCTTGTTGAACAACTTGTTTGTCATTTCGTAGGTATTTTCGTGTTTGGGATATATACGCAGTGAGAGAATGGATTATTAAGGGCGTGAATATAATGGATTCAGTGTGAAACTCTTACAAACCTCGTCACCAGTGCAAGGTGCGGCGGACACACGAAGCTGCGCGTAATTCAAGCTAAAGTGCACTGAAAATTAACACGATTAATTTAATACTTCACTTATAGTTTATTCTTCGTTCATCGTAAAATTTTGTGATTACTTGTGTAAAATTATTCAACCTGTCGGACTTGGCATACCATAATTGGATTATATAATAGCAGCGTTCATTGTGTTGATAAAATATGTGTTCAACTTATTAGAACAATAGTGTTTCTCGCAAAATCGTTAACTTATCACTGTGCTTCAAAATATGCACCGTTATTTTATTGTTTTATCTTAATTTTTTATTAGCATTCGTTAATTGAAAAGACAGTGGGTGCGTACTTAGTTAGATTTCGATAACATATGTGAAGGTAATGTTGCTACGACTAAAAAGTGTTACAGTCTTTTTAAAATAGTGATATAAGATACATGTCTTAGTAGATACGCGGTATACATGTGTTTGTTGTAAATTGGAAATTTTCATTCCACTAATTAATTGATGAATTAATGGATTAATTAATGGATTGATTAAATAATTAAAATCAAAATGGAGGTTAAAGAAGGTCTTCAAATGGATTATCAAACTTATATGCATACGGAGCTTACGTCTTACACACTCGAATCATCAAGCCAACATGACGTCACAACTTCAACGGCGTCAATATCATTTCCAAGTGAAATGCACGTGCTCTCTCCGGAGACAAGTGAGCATCGCGTGATGCATGTGCAATCCGTGCAACCTGTGTTACAGGATTTAAGAGACGTATATGTTGCTGACAGAGATTCGGATAAAACGTTAAGTCAGAAAACGTCATTATTGAAGGTAATTTGTCGAGAAACTGTACATGTAAAACTGCGAAATTATTTTTAATCGCCAGGGATGAGATTTTCGCTTATTTTGCACTAAAAATAAAATTACATTAAAATTTATACCATAATATTGTTAATCTGGATGGTTTAAGGTGTCAATATATTTTCTCGCTGCATAGCTAAGACAGTTTAGTTGTATGATCATGCAACTCGGTAGTAATGATTTGGAGCACTTGAAGTTATGCTCTTGGGATTAAGTATTAGCAGAGACCATGTTTAGCAATGCATAAGTCAGATTTGTGTTTGTTGGTGGGGTTTTGATGGGTGTGTTTCATTGATTCAAAATTCAGAAAAGAGCCCATTCGAAAAGACTATTTTGTCGTCAACCTGAACTTTCATCTCAGCGAATAAAAATAGTTTCGCAGGACAATATTATCCAGGACAACTGTTGATGGATTGTTAAAATTATATTCACAGACAAAGTTAAAAGTTTTGTACATGTATACACTTCTTAAAACGTTTGGCACATTTTTGCATTTTTTGAATTATTAGTAGGATTCGCTTTTATTAGTTACTTTTACTTAAGTTACGGACACTTACAAATGTAGTAATTGCATGAAATAATAGCAGATTTACAAACCTAGGCAGTATTCAAATTGTGAATCGTTTTATCATTCATTTTCGTCACGCCAAAATGATAAATAACAATTCTTATTTTTAATGACACTTTGTATAAAATTAACAATGTTGATTTACCATTACCTTAGCAACACAATCTTAGCCAACATAAATATGTACGTTTAACGGAGCATGTCGTATTTAAATTACGATGTATTATATCTAAAGTAAGCTTGAGAATTTTAAAATAAAATCATTTTACATAATGTTGAGTCAGGGCATTTATACTATAGTACAACCTCTCCAGAACAGCCTTCTGTAGAGCAACAACCTCAGAACAACGTCCAATAATGCAGCTGCCTCGGGCGTTGCTGTACAGAGGTTGCATAATATAATATACAGTGCAACCTCTATAGAGAAACGCCTTTCGGTAGCTGCAAATATTGGCCGTTGTTCAGAGGTTGTTGCTCTACAGAGGTTTAATTTATATCAATTATAGGCTTAGGGATATTTTGAAGGTGTTGTTACAGAGAGGTTGTTGCTCTAGAGAGTGCCGCTTTGAAGAAGTTATAATTTGCATTGCTTTCAAACTGTGTCTCTGTGTGTAATTTTAAGCAATTCATCAACGTCTTGGAACCCATTTCATAGACATGTCATACCTTAGATTTGACTTTTTCATATACTAGTTTCATTTTGAGCTAACTAAGACAACTGACACATTCTAGCAAAAGTGATCTTGAATTATCATAAATGCTAAAAAAAATAAAACTCACCCCAAAACAAAGTATTCATTGTGTATGATCTCAGTAACGTATGGAAAAGTCTGATCAAAGCAATGACATGTCTATGAAAGGTATATATGTATAATAATATACTATGCTATTTCACAAACGTAATACACGTTTTTAGGAGTTTTCGGGGCTTCCAAGATTGGTGTTGAGCAGCTTCTGACCCCGGAAGTGCTTGGAGAGGACACTTCGGAACACCTCGGCATAATGGCGTACGCTGCTCGATTCTTACGTCTTACAAGTGGCGTAATTACTTATGAGCATACTTACAAAGAGGCAAAGGTAATATAGGACCCTATTAACACAAAAATACTAAGTAAAACACACAGACTTAGTACGCAAAGGTAACCAAAACTGTTAAGTTTGAAACACTTTGGGGCGATGGCCTAGAGGTAGGATGCGCGCTTCGGTGTCGAGAGGTCCCGGGTTCGATCCCCCTCTGGACCACTGGTTAATTTCTCTGAGCAAGACCCACGTGCTCCACTCCCCCGTGGTGTAAAATGGTACCTGCGAGGGTATCTATTCCTGGGCGCCGCAGATCGATGTTGGCTGCCACATCCACTGGAGAGAAATAGTCTCCCGAGGGAGACATGAGTGTTGGTTTCCATATATAGCCCAATGACCAGGGGAAGTTTAAATGTCAAAGGGTGCTTGAGCGGCCTAACAGCTGAAAAGAGCCCTAGAAAATTGGTAACTTTAACTTAACTGAACACTACCGTCTACTTTAAAGTACAATCTGCTTTTATCATACTAGTACTAAACAAAGAGTCAAAGATATCATGGGACCTCTTGTTAATCTCACGTTTTAAAAATGACCTGATTTCAATATTATTATAAAAGTCAAAGGTATTAAGGGACCTTATTCACACACAAACTCTAAAACTCTAAGAAGACCCTACAAAATTTGGACTTTGACTTTAATACCTATATGTTGAATTCCAGATGAATAAACAATGCATACGATTGGTACAAAACTTATAGCAGACAAAATAATATTGATTTAGATTCGATTGGGAACAATATCAGGTCACTTTAATTTTTGCAGATTTTAGTCCACATAATTTGAGTAAAAGTGCATAAACTCCCTGTTCTGTACGACCTCTAAGATTTGAATGTCTTATGCAATTCAAATCAACCATCTGTTTGAAGATTACACGTCTAACATAAAACGATCTTTTTACCCATCTTACTGAGACATTATTAGCGTTAGTCTGATGCAACTACACTTGTTTAGCATATAGCTTTTCTCTCACGTGATCAAACTGCTTGTTTCGTACATTGACTGTTTCGTACTTTATTATTACAAATAAGTTACTAGTCGGTCACTCTTTGCTTACAAATTGATCAGTTTTATAAGTATACGAGTAAGTTATGAATTAACACAGTCCCTATTAAAAATGGGTATATCGTTTTATAAAACATACTTAATACTTTTTTAAATACTCAACAATGTTTGCACACATCACAAAGATTTGTCACCATTTTTATTTTCAATATATGAACATTAATCTAAATATCAAGACGGTCGTTATGCATACACCCTGCTGCATGTAGGACGTGATTCACGCAAACCACGTGATTCACATAACCCACGTAATTTTTCAATGTAACATACTAATATAGTTGAAATAAGGTCGAATTGAATAACAAATTGGGGACAAGACATAAAACATATGAGATACACATCGCAGTTATCACTTTACCAGGCCATAAATCTTTTGAAAAAAATGTATACAAAGTATACTATATCGTTTGTTGAAGTTTTATATTTCATGGTGTTTTTCGGGCCGTGAATAAGGCTTTGACGTCGACTAGCAACATAAATTAAGAATAAGCAATTCATAAAATATATCAAGTAAGTTGAATATCGTAGCAAAACTATTGGAGTACAAGTAGTGTATTCAATGTACCATCTGTTTCAAGAAATTAGATTTTTGCTTGGATCAGCATTTCTGGACGAAAGTACAAATATGCTAGGCTATGCCATCCTTACTAAATATTAGGAATGACATTTCACTTTCAAGATTTTAAGTTTTCAACTTCTTTAATTCTCGATATTTAGTTCCTAATTTCAACGTTTCACGATTTCAACTTTATGAATTGATTCTTTTCTCGACTTTTAACTTCTCAAATTGCACGATTTCAACTTCACTAATTAATGATTTAAACAAGCAAAATGCCAGTTCGCTATGTCCAGAAATAATGAAACTTGATGGTCAACCCTCGTGTCCTGCACATCTTGGCTGTCATCGGCGACTAGTGTAACAACCAAATAGCAATGGTCAATATTCTAGAAAGTGTAAACAAACGTTCGGCTGGGCAAAAAATACTGTCCAAATCAGACTTAAAAAATGTTTTTTTACAATCGTTATTGCCATTCATGAACAGTCTGGGGAGGGCGTTTTCGAGTTAAGTGTACCCGTTACTTAAACAGATTTTTGCTGTTCGATTAAATGCAAGACATTGTTATGTTTATGTCTTAAGGGTAACCTTGCTCAGCCAGCTGTTGCAACCTTTATGTTCATGTGACGTTTCAAACCTTCGTAAATCACAGTGAAACTTAGTGTAGCAAAACGACGTGTATAATTTATTATGACTGAGTGAATTTTATAGTACATGTAATTAAATGTATTTCAGCGTTAAGACTTGAATAATTGACCTAGTGAAGTGACATATCGGTGCGGTATACACTGACATAATGTTAAAGCCCCATTATATCTCTCCTTAAACTTTTTTCAAATTATCCGGTAAATCCAAGGACTTATCCGCTTAAGTCTTGGGGGTTTTTTTTTGTTGCTGAACCTCGGTAATTCAGTTGAAACCAGGGCATTCAGCTTTTAGTTAGTTTCATTTTTACTTTTTAGGACTTCGGATAGCTAAAACTAGGTAGTTTAGCCTTTTAATGTTGGAGCTTGGTCATTCTGAGTGGGTATTTAGCTTTTTGATGGCTGAAGCTAGGTTATTTGAAGAGTTTTGACAGTTAGAACTTGGGATTGTATTGGCATTGTGTCGTGTAATTATGGCATGTTATATCGATGGCTTAGAACAAGAAGGTCGTAACTACCAAATCGATATATTGAGAAAACAAGAGAAAACTGTCTGTAATTTACTCTTTACCTATGGGAAAACTCGTGTTTAAAACTTCAATTTGGTCAACATGGCAATTTCAGATTTTCATAAAAATATGCTCATAAGAATCGCCTTGTGAAGCAGATTTCAAATATGTATGAGTCGTATAAGGTCGTAAGAGGTAGTTACGACTTTCTGGTTCTAAGCCATCGATATGTTCATGTTTTCTGTGTTTTGCTGGTTAAGGGACATACGGTGTCTGGTGCGCTGCTATATTTTTGCCCACTGTCCATTGGTTCCATCTCGATGTGGCTCAGCGTATAAGCTACGACCTTGAACTAGATTATTGTATCACTAAAGAATGGTACACAGCAAAAAGTGCCCCGTATGAAATTCATACGTTTTACGTATGAAATTCTCATGAAAATCCAAACGTATGAATTTCATACGGGGCACTTTTTCCTGTGTAGATTGATAATACTTCCATTGTACATATTATCACATATCTTGCAAAGTAATATAAAAAAGAACCAAAAATTGTTTCCCTTTTATATTTAAATCACCTACCTTGATATAGATATGCAGAACCTCAAGATTTACTTCCCTTTTTGTATGTTAGTTGTTTTTGTAGTGTTTCTGATTTCTATGCACAACTGGTTAGGTTGAGTGCTACTTTGCCTGTCTGATTTCCTCATACCTTTTTTTAGATATATGTAAGAAACATAATGCGAAATATATAAACATGTGATTGCAGCATTCTAGTTATAACATACATTATTATTATTATTATTATTATTACTTATTACTTATTATTATTAAAGATTATTATTACAGATTATTATTACAGATTATTATTACAGATGGTTGTTATTATTATTATTACAATAATAATTATTATTATTATTATTATTATTATTATTGTTATTATTATTATTACAGATTATTATTATTACAGATTATTATTATTATTATTATTAATATTATTATTATTATTATTATTATTATTATTATTATTATTATCATTACAGATTATCACGGTAGATAATGACGAGCGAGATGACAGTACGTTTAATCGTTCTGTTACATTATCTAATGGACGTAAAAGTAGAGATACTTCACCGGAATCCGGATCCACCACCTCACTCAGGTACGCCGTGTGTGCTCAATAAAATAGTCACATGTTTATTACATAAGCATGATGCATTAGCCAAATATATCAAACTAGATCAAATGAGCCATAACCTTTGAGTATTCACCAGATAAAGCATATAACTAAAAGCGCAGTCACTTGCCAATACTAGTTTTCGACCTATAGTTCTGTTACATGTTACAAAAAACATGCATTAGCTTAAAACTCACTTGCATTAGCCAAAATATCACTTCATTCCATTACATTAGCGAAAATATCATATACTTTCATTACATACATTTGCATTAATTAACAAAATATCACATGTTTTCATTACACGAACTTGCATTAGCCCAAAAATCCTTTACTTCATTACATAAACTTGAATTTACCAAACAATCCTTTTCTTCATTACATATACTTGTATTAACGAAAATATCACATCGATTGCTTACCTTAACCTTCCTAGGCCAAAATAATGCTTGAAAGATTTATTACCAAAAATAGCACCTGTTTTCATAATACACATGTACCTACCTACATAATCCTATTTGTACCGACTGGCAGATAAGGCTGCTGCCAGAGTTCTCCACTGCTTTCTGATTTTGGCAATATTTTCAACTTCACCAAAACTGAATCTCTGTTTCTGCCCATGACACAACTTTTCATTAGCTTAATATCACTTCTTGGCATTGCACAAATACTTGTAATAGCCAATATGTCACATATTTTCATTTCATAAACACGCATTTGCCAAACTATCACAACTTCTTATTATTTAAACATGCATTAGTCATTTATATCATTTTTACATTTTGCAACTTGCAATAGCAAAACAACCATTTGATGTACGTGTATACACGGAATAGCTGCTTTTTTCTCCCCAATTATCGATTCTGATTTTTGTTTCAGTGGAGTAACGAACCAACTAGAGTACACACTTGTACGAACCCCTTCAATACGACGTAAACAACGGAAATCAGCCTCGTCATCCGAAATCAAGAAAGATACATATTCTGATGGTGTTATCATTTATGCAACGGTATGACTTTTATTATGATCTGTTTGAAAAGGATTTGCCTATCTATGCAAAGCCTCTGTTTATAGGAGATAACATGCCACTCTTTTCTTTTTTCCCTGGAAATGTTGATCTTAGAATCCCCAAATAAAGGTTAACAAGCCTAAAAGGAAATCTAAATAAAATCGCCTCAATTATAAGACCACTTCAAATTAAATGACACGATTTTATGATTAACCTGACCTCTTACCATATTACAAGCATTGTCTGAATAGGCAAGGCGAAATAAGCATTTTAGTTAAGCATTGTCTGGATAAGTCATTATAGTTGCTTTTGCACGATAATAGGTCAGTGGACTCGACTACAGTGCCACTCCCGTGTTGTTCTAACTTAACATTATGTATAGAAACTCATGTAAAGAAATTGTTGACCTAAATGATCGAGTTATATTATATTATATGTTTACAGTCACATACTGCAGTAACATCAGATGACATCAAACTAGAGGCAGAGTCACCATCAGGGAGACTTATCAAGATGAACGGTGACGGCATGTATCATGCAGAGTTTGGCAAAGAGGAAATCGGTAAGTGGTACCTAACTTAAAAAGTTTATAACATGGTTTTATCGCTGGCGTAGAATGAGACCTTATACGACCCGTATATATTTGGAATATGTGCATTGCAATGCGCTTCTTACGAGCCCCTTTTAATGAAAGTTATAACTTGACGAAACTGAAGTCCAAAAGGTTGTGTTTACCATACGTTAAGAGTAGTTTCAGACATTTGTTCTTGTTTTCTCAAAATGTTGATTTTGTTCTTACGACCGTTCATTCTAAGCCAGCGATTTGTCCTTGTAATGTTTTAATATAAAACTCCGATATGTAAGATAATATTTATGATAAAGCCAATTAATGACGTGCGTCCACTTGAGAGTTGTCTAGTTTCATCGTGCCGGCAAAGAAATCCTGTTGTAGCTGAAAATCATTGAACATGGCAGTTACCTGTTGCCACAGACTCGCCAAAAATGCTTTAAAATTGCTTTTGCCAGCATTATATCAATGTCTATAGAATATGTCGAATAAAATGAGTAGTACGGTTTGTCGTCTGTTGTTGGTATATATTACACAAAATAGACGATCAAGGGGCAATAATTTCAAATCATGTATGACTAACAGTATCGGGGTTCTTTCCCATACATATGGCCATATATATGGCCAAATCAAAGGAATACGTTGCCAATTGCAAATATAACGTAAATTGAACACAAACAGGAGTAATTGTTTCACTTTTGTTAATACAAAGGAAAAGAAGGGTTGTGCATGTAATGTTACGAGGTATTGGTCCTAAGATTGGAAAATATCTTGTGACTAGGTCATAGGATTGAGAATTTCAGATGACTTGGACTTTGCATAAAATTTGCAATAGAACATGCCTTTAGATTGAGCTTTTAAGGAGAATGAGGCCTTAGATTACGATGAGGGGCCGGGTCGTTTGAGTGAGATTTTCGGGGGATTGAGTACATGCACTTAGATTGAGATTTCAGGGGATTATGTCCTTAAGTTAATACTTCCAGGGACTGGACATTTAGATTGAGAATTATAGGTGACTGGACTTTTAACAAGTTGTGATCAATTTAGTTCTAAACATGTTTCTTGTATTTTAGGAGAATGGCGGATTCAACTACACGTAAATAACGAACTGATAGACACTTGTAATGTTGATGTTTGTGATCCGTCTCAGGTCAAGGTTACAGGTTTAACCCCTGGTATGGCAAGAAATACACATAAATTCACAGGTAAGAATACAGTTTTTATACCTTTTAACCATTATTAGTGATCTTCAGGAGATATGGTACACAAGAATGAGAGTGTACGATAACTCCTGAAGAAAACTATTTAGTCGAAATATTAAGACTAAAGAGCGATCAAACAGGCTGAGCATACTTTAAACATTTTTGTGACCCCTATTCGAGATATTTCATTACACGTCAAAGACAACATCTTGATTTAAGTTTATACAAAAAGAACAAAGTAAAGGTTTCTGGCTATAAATACAATCTATCTAATTTTCGTGAAAGATAATTGTTTTATCGAATTTGTACAATTAAGAAAGTTTGTAGACCTCTTAGAAGTAACGGATATTGTCAATTGGTTAATACTTCGTAAGTTATCAAACTGTGTAGAGGGACATAACTGTGTGTTTCAGTGTATACGAATACATAATTGGGTTGTTCGCATCTAATTGTGTTAGGGCTAACCATGCGTTTTAAGAAAAACCGCTTTGTGTTTCGTTTATCTGTTTGAAAATGTCAGCGTTTCTATCACGAAAACTTGAGTTGTTTTTTTACGATTAAACAGTTACATGAACGAAACATAAAAGCTACGTAACAAAGTTATGGCAATTTTCTACCAAATTTTGGACATCCCTTATACAGTTGTAGTAATACCGTGACGCGTATGCACACCATAACCTTTTAATTGTCTTTGGTAGTTGCCGTACACGGGCAAAATGTCTTAAACGTCTGGAGAACGAACGTTTTTACATCGCTAAACTTATTCATGCGCCACATTGTTTAGTCTTTATTTCTAAACGAATCTGTCACAAAGTCATGGCTCAAGGTCAAATATAAACTATTGATGTTGAAAAACAAGTATTGTTTTAACAACTGCAAAGTTTTCATTCGATATATGAGCAAAAATATAAGATTTTAGTGGGAGTTGAAATGACTTTCTCATTGTACAAATTGTATGCAAATATCAAAATACGACCTGTTACAAAATTATCGATGTTAGTGTTGGGGAGAGAATAACTGTTCTATTGATATGGTGACATTAAAGCTGTACCTTGAATTTCCATCAGCAAGCGAAAGCCCCCTTATCTCTCCCAAAACTCTTCTTTTTCTCTTTTTTTCGGGCCCCAGAAGGGTAACCCCAATTATTTTCACCGTCCAATGGTTTTATAGGTGTCGGAGAATCATCCCCCACAAACCTTACAACATTGCATATTATATATATATATAACGAACAGAACAAATAGAAATAATACTATAAATGAATATACTTATCTACATAAATTTGATATTTGGTGGTAATAAAAGGGATTGGGACCATTTTCGTCAAAACTCTTTGCCGGCTAACCAGTACATACAAGAATTAGGAGGATGTTCTCCGCTGTGGAACGAATGATAAATAATTGACCACATAATATTATTAACTTTTTCAGTCGAAATAGTATGCCAAATATTACATTTGTATCAAATGTATGGAAGACAAAATTCTACTTAAGCAGAAGTGTTTTGCTTTTACTTTATATCAAGAAGTTTATTGCTTACAATTCGTTATTTTGTCAACAGACCAACTAGAGGTTGTATTTCGGGGGGGCGGGTTCTCCATCGTATGGTGTTTTCCGCCTTGAAGACTTGAATGAAATACATCATTCTGCAGATATGTTAAAAGTTAGAATTATTACGTTCGGAAAATAAACGTTTAAAAACATCAAATTATTTTAGAATCATTGCAAATACTTTATCTTTATGGATACATGCTTGGCCTGGTCTTCTTCAGCCAGTGCAGAGAAGGTCCATATCCAGGAAATTGTCGCGTAAGATTATTTTGATTCGCAAAACGGTCCGCATCTCATACTTAGTTGCGTAAAGTCATTATTTTCATTTTCACTTTAAAGTGTTTTTGAAATATTTGCTGATGTATCCTAAATGTATATAAAACTCATGAATCCCATTTCAATATATGTGTGTTCGATTCACCTTAATAAATTACTCCAAAAAATAGTGAATCAGTCAAACTTAAGTCACTGTTTCATAAATGCAATTCACATTTTGTATCGTTTATATACTAGTATTAAGGACTCGATGAAGCGAGTTCAATAAATTATCCATTCACATCAAATAGAGAGTCGAAGTGGTCTATTACACATCTTTCGGCGGATTAAACTCGTCTTTGAAGACATGTCTATCTTCCATTACTTATATCAACATATAAAGACATACCTGTTTATATTCTACAACTGAGGTGTAAGCATTTTGAAGTGACAAGTTCATTGCTACCATTTTACCATTTATTCGTAGCAAATTGGTATATAATATATACCTTTACTAATAGTGGACCAATTTCCCTTTAAATTTGTGACGCGTTAAAGGTGTTGAACTTAAAAGCATCATAAAATACGGATTATTTTAAAAACCACAGCAACAGTTTGGGAAAAATGTTTGAATACTAGCTCTAAATTTTTAAATAAATCTTGAAATATCATATTTTGCATCGGCGTTTGCATGTCAAAATATGCTATTATATGGTAAAATGTACAATTGTATTAGGGATATCTACCAAATCAAAATATAATGAAATTCGGAGAACAGCCCGGCAAGAAATGTACACAAACGAAGACACAGACAAAAAAGATATAACACAAATCTTAAGCATACATCATAATAACCAATACAAGACAAATACACCTAAATGAAACTAAACCGATGTTATTCCTAATTGTAAGTTTCAAAAGACATAAGAAGATTATGAATCACTGTGAATTTTATAACCCTGCACTTTTCAAATATTTTCTGGGCTTTCCACATCTACTTAGCAGAATCTACTTGTACATTCACATATGACTATCAACTATTAAGTATTTTCATCGTTAAGCTTTTACAAACATTCAAAAGTATTTTAGCTGATATATTTAGTTTAGTACCTTAAAGAGGCATTCCCTATAACTAGCATATTTTTCTCTACTATCAAATTTAATGAGCTAAATGTACAAAGCACTATCAATTATCATAATTTGTCAGAAGAAAGTGTGCGAATGTCAAAAATATATTTAAATCAGCAGTTATAATTTATCGCTTCCAGCGATTTATTATTATGTGGTCAAATGGAAACAACTCGGCTTGTTACGGAAATATGTTTTCGTTCTTTTCTCAGTAATAAGTGGGAGCTTTTTGTTGAAAATTTGCAGAGTTAAAGCAATAATGATTCTCATTTAATGTTTAATATTCCTAAATCGATTTAACGATCAAAGTTATAGGGAATGCTTCTTTAACAGTAAATGGATGTTAAATTTATAGATACCAATCGTACACAAATATTTCAAATTATTGCACAAATGCTAGTAAAGGATCGGTAGAAGTTATGTTATATTGGATGGGAAAACATATTTTTGAGCGCAGTATCTTTAAATGGATGCTATATTTATAAACACCAATATCGTTGGTAACCAATAACGCTGGTAAAAGATTTAGAAAACTAGATGTGAATGTTTAGTTGGATGGAAACATATTTTGAGCGCGGTACCTTTAAACGGATGAAACATTTATAAACACCAATATGGTATATAACTATTTCAGTTGATTGCACAAATACTGATAAAGGAACGATGGATGTGAATTTCAAATTGGATGAAAAACAAAACAATTGAGAGGTTATTTTGAATTGGATGGAAAAATATAGTTTTGAGCGCAGTACCTTTAAATGGATGTTACATTTATAAATACCAATATCGGATATAACTATTTCAGTTGATTGCACAAATGCGGGTAAAGGAACGCTGGATGTCAATGTAGAAACAGATGGAAGAACTATACCGTGTAAAATAAAGCTGATAGATAGTAACGTATATTCAGCAAGTTTTACTCCAAATCTTGCTGGACAATATAAAGTTTCAGTGTCATACAACAAAGCTGAAATCAGAGGTAAGACTTTATTGTATTACAATACTATACATTACTATATTTTCGTTACTAATTTTTAACGTATTTGTATGTTACATTTTTAACTATAAAAAAGCTCAAGTGTATCAAATAAATTATCTTTTTTTGCACCTTTAAAATGAGAAAGTAGTTATTAGTATTTTCGACCACATAAGACTATTCCGTTTAAGACATTAGTGCAATATTCTTTACCATATTTTAACGTATTTTATGTAAGATTTCTAAAAATGTAATACTGTATTTGGATTTGCCAACGGAAAGGGCACTAACATAATTAGTATATCTTTTTGCTGGTTAAGAGTGTGTTCTAAACATTTTTAAGCATATTGAACCCGTACATATCGGTGATGTTAACGGCTTAGGATTGAGGATTAATTCTTAAACCGCTGCCAAGATAAAAACATTATAAAGATGTAGTCATGTCGCCGAACTTGTGCTTTTCGACGTTCTTTCGACGTTCTCTTGATGTTCTGTTGGACGTCACATCATCACCAGTGACCATAAAATAAAGAGACTCAGTCCTTTTATCCCTAGTAAAGGACAATCATTTAGCATTATGTCGTCGGATAAAATTTGTATACTTTTAAGTTAATTGAATACATTGGTTTACAGGGATAATCGTTGACCTTGACAGTTCAGGTAAACAAGTGATTGTATAAAATATTGGGCTCTTAATGTGTTTAATTCAGCCTATATTTAGCTGAACGATTCAAACAATTGGGAGCCCATGGGCATGTTGTATGTAAACCTAATTTATATGTATGCTATACATTAGGATATCACATGTAAAATAGTCAACGATTACATAAACAATTCCCAAAAAATATGGATGCTGACCTTGACCTTATTTGGCATTGCTTGTAAGACCACATTTGGCCAACGCGAAAACGTGTCTTTTTTGTTGATTATTGTAGCAGTATTTACACTATGACTTTATTAAAGTCTTGGGTTTTGTTCCGGGTATTTTAAATTACCACCTCTTAAATGCAAACCATAACGCAATAAGTCCAGTTCGTCTATTTTCATTCAACCTTTATATTTAATGCAACTCAATAAAGACAAATCATATTCAAGTGTGCCAACAGTTGTTTTAATTATATTTAGAAATATGTTTGCGAATCTTAGAGCTTTGCAACTTTGTTAAAATGTGTCAGCATCCATTTATGCATTCATTACGTCACGAATATTTTGTTCTTCCCTTCACTTTCCTATCTTTTCGAGTTTAGTTTTCACTTTTTGAGTCTTTATATCTTCACCACCATCAGTTTTTATAACTTTAACCTACCTACTAACATTCTTGTTGAGTTTCGTTATATCTGCACGTTTTATTCTCTTTTTACGAGCATTTTAGTAACATTATATTTATATATTTTCTCAATCTTTATTCTCTTTCTTACAAAGATATTTACTATTTTTCTGACAAAGACATTCGCATCTACTCTTGTTCTGACAAAGACATTCGCATCTACTATCTTTCTGACAAAGACATTCGCATCTACTCTCTTTCTGACAAACACATTCGCATCTATTCTTTTTCTGATAAAGACATTTGCATCTATTTTTTCTGATAAAGACATTTGTATCTATTCTTTTTCTGATAAAGACATTTGCATCTATTTTTTCTGATAAAGACATTTGTATCTATTCTTTTTCTGGTAAAGACATTTGTATCTATTCTTTTTCTGATAAAGACATTTGCATCTATTCTTTTTCTGATAAAGACATTTGCATCTACTCTTTTTCTAAAAAAACATTCCCATCTACTTTTTTCTGACAAAGTCATTCGCATTGATCTACTCTTTTCTGATAAAGACATTCGTATCTACTCTCTTGCTGACAAAGACATTCACATCTACTCTCTTTCTGACAAAAACATTCGCATCTACTCTCTTTCTGACAAAGACATTCGCATCTACTCTCTTTCTGACAAAGACATTCGCATCTACCCTCTTTCTGATAAAGACATTTGCATCTACCCTCTTTCTGACAAAGACTTTCGCATTTATTCTTTTTTTATAAAGACATTTGCATCTACCCTCTTTCTGACTAAGATATTTGCATCTTCTATATTCCTGATAACGAAATGCCATCGTTAAGTCAAAGTTTTCTTTATACTTCCCCCATTTACTTTCCTTATCATCCATCAAAAGACTGCAAGTGTAGTCGTTTAAGCAAATTGTATATAAAATTATGTCTTTGATAAAAAATTGTCACGTTAGTAAGTCTGGCTGACACTTGAAATTATCCATCGTTAGCAAAAACTTAAGTCTCATTTAATATGACTTATATTGTTAGTTTAAACAATATTAAAACTTATATTGTTTGTCAGTGTATAATATTTGTGCATGGGTTGAATGTGTGTAAATGTGTAAATTGCTTCAAATGGATGGCTAAGTGTAATACTCGTGTTACAGGGGGTCAAACATATTTAGGGTTGTCCAATAGTTTAAACATATATAAATACTATAACTATACACAATAACTAATTCGTTCATGAGCATGCGCATGGCGACCTTTTGACAAATGTAGCTCCGCCGGTCTATAAATATTGTATCAACTCGTCATTTTTAACCAGGAATATAAACTTATGTATACAGAAATGAAATCTAACACAACATATGCAGAATATGAAATAAATAATATTTAATGTCCTACCTCCTCTTCATTTATACATGATACTACACAATGCGCATGGAAAGGAGAAAATCAAATGCTAATCCCGTTAAAGTGAATTGTTGGAAAATTTTCTCCCTTTGTTTAAACATAATACCATAAAATGTACCAAATCGCTTGTGCAAATATAATGAAATTATCTCCCTAAATTGAAACATTTCACTATAGAACGTATAGATAAAGTCGACAATCGCAAGTAAAATGTGTTTTATAAAGCGAATGTGAGAAGTTATCTCCCCTTCATAGGAAAACAGTCAGTAAAACTTACAATAAAATTAAAACTCACCCCTATGAACCGCGGTACAGCGAATGGGAAGTGTTCATAAAATGTTGTCGGGTGTATCTAAGTCATGATGTTTTCTTTATTATCAAGCTGACTTGCATGATGTTTCCTTCATTTTTTAGCTGACTTGCAAGGTATACAGCGGGAAGACCTAAAACGACAGGCGATATTTTCCACGTCTATGGAACCACATCGTGATCACTACAAAATAACAGCATCTTGTAAGTAACACATTCTCACATACTCAAATGTAACAGATCTTAAAATTACCTTCCTTGAGCTTTGCTTTCTTCCTGTATGTGTCTAGTTGTTTATATGGCCATCCGGTCGTTTGTTTGCGCTTTCTCACATGTCATCTATTTCGGCTTGGCAAAAGACAAATCTGAAAGGGAAGATGGTACGCATAATAATACGAAGGTCACAAAAAGAACAGATTAACGGTTCTGTTGGAATGTGGCTTATATAAGTACAATTTGAACAAACCAAAGGGAAAACTAGCAGTTTCTATTCATCTTTTTACGTCGAACAACGAAACCATGAACGTAGAATGTTGTTAATCATACCTATACAGATTACTTTTTTGGATGCACATTTTAATTCCCTATAATCTTCAACAAATTGAACCCAGATTGTACGGCTCCCAACTTAGTGATGGAAAATACGAAAGCATTAGATTACACAGACATCGTAGCATCATTGCGCAAATAACGGGTACCAATGTAACCACATTACCCCACACGAATAATATGTCATATGGATAATAACATTGACTATTTGTATGACGCCTAAATAATCCAAGATCAGACAGGATCTTTTTTTTTCATATTTACACTGTTGTATATTATGGAAAAGTCGGCCTGATGCATGAATACCGATATACTACAATGCTTTTGTGTTGAATATAAAAATCGCTGCTGACAAGTATGTCCAATTTTTATCCTTGAGATTTGTGACTGTATTACACTTCGAATTTTGGAAACATCTTTCTATATTGCTAGTAAACTTAAAGTTGTCAGAAGTCGTTTCGGTTATTTTATTTATTATTGCCCTTCTACTGTTTCGTGATACTGCCCGCTTATGAAAACATGCGACTGATTTTATAAATATAAACCATATATCAACTCTTTTAAGTATCCTCATAGAAGGTTGAGTGCCAAGTACTATAATACATTTTATTTTGATTAATTGATGAATCATCTCATATTCAGGTGATTGGCAGATAGATTATATGACTGGCGGACCTATCGACATGTTTATCGGAGACACAGCTGATGTTAGGGTATACAGTATGCAAGATGGTACTGTATGTAATGTTCCACATCTCATCGGTAAGTTCACATGTTTTAATAACTAAATATGCATGACGGTACTGTATGTAATGTTCCGCACCTCATCGGTAAGTTTACATGATTCAGTTTAGTTTAAGCAGTATTTATTTCCAAATTAATGCATTATTATGTGTTTCTATGACAATATTCTTGAAGAAAAAGAGGTGTATAAGCGGTACAAGCATTAGTGACACGTAGTTTTATGGAAACGTTAGATAGGAATTGTATTTGTAAAAAAAATATTTGGTGATTTACATATATCAATACATTTCCGTGTAAATAAATCAGTTTAAAATTGAGAAGCTACAACCCATGTTAGGGGGTCCGTTATAACGAAAATAGTGTAAATAAACAATACTTGTCTAGACTTCGACTATATTTTATACTTATAAAGGAGTTGTGAATAAATTGTGAAAATAAATGTACGATATTGAACATGATAAACTGTAATAACTGGCAGAGCTTCGTATTTTAAACTTTTACCCAACGCGTGTAATAAAGTCAGTATGAAATGACACTCGTGTAAGATCCTCTATTTCTATCCACAGCGGATGTATCAAATTGTCCACCAGGCGGCACACTTACAGCAGAAGTACAACTTGGTGGCAAACGATTTCCAGCAGAGGTAAATAATACACTTACTATGCACTAGTAAAATGAAACATTCACTTTATTTCCTTTTGTGGTCTTGAAATAAAAAAAGATACTAACAAATCTAAGGCTTAAATTGTTAATGGTGTACTAAAGGTTAGAAACCACCAAATAGATTTGCTCTATAGCTCAATGTAAATTGGCCATAGTAGGCCCCAATTTTCAACTTTTTTTAGTCTATGGCCACCTGGACCACATATATCACTGTAAAGAGGGGCATTTAAGCTTCAAAATAATGCAATAAAAAAGGGGGGTCATGTATCTTCTAAGAAAGTTTTTGTCCTTCAAACACGGTCTATCCGTTTTTACGCATGTCCGGATATATGAGTTCTGGGTTTTACCCTAGTCTACTTTCACTTTGGTATCAAGAACAAAATAGTGGAATAATACAAATATTACAGTTTTACTACACCACATGCATATTTACCAACCATTTAAACTCAATGTCATCATTCAACTCCACATTTGTCAAGAAATATCTCCATTAACAGGCAAACCAAAGTTTTTTTTAAGGACTACTTGAGTGTATCACCACTTGGTCCGCGGAGGCATCTTTACCTAAATCTCACACGCATATCAACATTATATTCGATCGTGTAAGGCTTAACTCAATCTAGTCCGATGATAACAATAAATTTAACTAGTAAATGCAAATGAGAATAAATATCATTGCAGTTTAGCGGTAATTACTACAAATGTAATTTGAAATTGATCGCGGGATTGCAATAAAACTATGTGGTTAAAATTGTGGTTAAATGTGCATTAATAAAATTGATGACATTCTTAATAACCTCCCTTTGTATTGTCAGGTCCATCCGAGTGACAAGCCAGATTTATACAAGATCATGTTTACACCACGTGGTCCGGGTACATACCATGTTTGGATCATATATGATAAAAGACTTGTAAAAGGTAAGAACCACTTTTATCCATCCAAAGATCTGTCCAACTCATACCGATGTCAAACCTGCCCATGCCAAGTTCTCTTTGCACTTGGAAAATTTGTGTCAATTTGTTCAAAAATCGGGACCGAAATAAAGTAGAGGCCATGTAAAAGCGTATACAAGTATGTTCCACCAAAGACACTACTTTGATTACGTATTGTAATGAAACGTTACTTATGTAATGCGAATAAAGTTGAAGATGAACCTAATTTTCTAGTACTGGTATTAGGTACATGTAAGCTTTGGATGACACATTAAACCTATCAAACTAAAACATAACTCGCATATTACGAGCAATGATATTACGAGCATCCAGTCAATCTCGAGCACATTTTGAAAGCATTGCATACATGCATTGTGCATGTTCAGTTGTTTTACTAGAACGTGTTCTTATGTTTTTATATGCTTATGTACATCTGTCAAATAATTTTTTGTCTAATAATTTAACGTCATTTGGCGCGTCCGCTTTTCAGTGCATGTTGACGTTACGTCATCATTGTTGTTTACTGTTATTAATTTGTTATGGCCTGGTGAAGCCGTTAAGGCGAAACGTTGTCAAGTAAATAAATTAATTTATACGTGTATGGTGGTTAATTTTCTTATTCATATGTATATCTGTCCAAATACCTAAAAGTTTGTGGATAAACATTCTTTAAAATGTATATTTTAGGTTCTCCATTCATACAAGAGATAGCAGAACTGACATCGCCAACAGCTGAGGGCCCAGGTTTATATAAAGGTGTGGTTGCTGAACCTAATGAGTTCAACATAGATGCACGTGGCTTCCCTGGTGATGTTTCCATTGATGTACAAGGTAAATATAGTGTGGTTTCGTTCATTCAGTTTAATATGCATGTATTGTAATGCCACATATTTTGTATTTAGGGCTTGACTGACACTTCATTCTTGGGTTTTGTGTGTTTTGCTTTTCTGTGGCATTGTTTAACCTTTTGCAAGAAATGGCATAATCATTCAATTTTAACTTAGCATTATTCGTATTATCCAATTAGAAGCAACGTTACTACTTAGTTTGTTTTATTACGTAGGTCCACATTATCCAATCAGAAGCAACGTTACTACTTAGTTTGTTTTATTACGTAGGTCCACATTATCCAATCAGAAGCAACGTTACTACTTAGTTTGTTTTATTACGTAGGTCCACATTATCCAATCAGAAGCAACGTTACTACTTAGTTTGTTTTATTACGTAGGTCCACATTATCCAATCAACAGCAACGTTACACAGAATCCTGACAATACTCACACTGTGACGTATATACCAGAGGAAGTGGGTATACATAGAATACATATCAAACTCGATGGTAAAGATATCACAGGCAAGTAAAGTGTTTTCTTGTTCTTCAATTCGCCTTCTATTTGAAGAGTTCGAATCGTTTTTATGTCGTCAGTACACATATCGCTGGATTAGAATGAGAAGGTCGCAATTCCTTCTTAAGACCGAATAAGACTGATACATATTTAGAATCAGCATCAGAACTTGTCTTGTTGAACAAACAAGCTTGTAATTAAGTAAAGAGCAATTTTCGGACAGTTTTTGTTTGTTCTCTCAAAATATTTGATTTTGTACTTAATTTTCTCACTCTAAGCCAGCGAAATGCCATTGTCTACACTCACATTAAGATCAATTTTAATTCAAATAGCAGTTGAATTTAACAGTTATACTTTTGTTTATTAATAACTAATAATCAATGTCTTGTCGTTGTCATGATTTTGTAAACATTCGGGAGTGGTTTCGATAATGCTGTAATAACTAACTTGTGTCCATTGCATGTATAACTTCTACAATTAACTATGATACATGTATATCAGGATTCTTTATTTTCACTGGTTTCAGGAAGCCCGTATCATCCGAAGGTCGTTGATCCCACAATGTGTATTGTAAATACACCGAATGGAACCGATAGAATACCACTGATGGTGAGAAAAGAGAAACATTTACCATTTGATGCAACTAAAGCTGGACCAGGTAAGAGAAGGATAAACAATTACCATAATGGTTGGAAACATCACATTAATCAACCAATATAGCCAATTCCCAAATTAGCCTGTTGTTAGCAAATCACACACCTGAATTGTACATAAAGTCACTTAGTAGATATTCATGTTATAATTATTTTTATTATTGCATAAAAGTTCAATGGGTATTGGAGTTTGATTTATATACAAAACACCAATTAATGTTCATAGGAATCATGAACTATTTATTTACAATCTGTCATTTGTAATTGTCATTCTTGTAATAATTATTCACAGTTCACTTTTAAAATTCAATATATCGCTGGCTCAGAATCAGAAAGTTGTAACTACCAAATCGATAGTTTTAGGAAACAAGAAAAACAGTCTAACAACCACTCTTAACTTTTAGTTAAACAAACTTTTTCAACTTCAGTGTGGTCAACATGACAACTTCCAATTGTCATGAAAGTATGCTCATAAGAAGCACCTTGTGATGTAGATTTCAAATACGCGTTAGTCTGATAAAGTCGTAAGTGACCTTCCCATTCTAAGTCAACGATATGTGTTATATTTATTCACAATTTCACATATTATAAATCAATATCAATATCGGTGTTATATTTATTCACAATTCACATTTTACGTAGGTGAACTAACAGCAAATGTTCACGGTCCCAGTGACAAAGTTCCTGTAGCTGTTGATGCAAAGGGAAACGGAATGCATGAACTCATATTTACACCAAAGGAAGAAGGTACATTGAAACCGTTTGTCAAGTTTATCGTACGGAGTATTAATATTTTACCATAGTTTGGATGTTTTAAACACTAAATTTAATGTATCGTACGGTATTTTATCATTTTATCCTAGTATGCATGTTTTAAACACTTTATTATTTTATCCTAGTTTGAATGTTTTAAACATTTTATCAAATTTATCGTACGGTATTTTATTATTTTATCCTAGTTTGAATGTTTTAAACATTTTATTATTTTATCCTAGTTTGAATGTTTTAAACACTTTATTATTTTATCCTAGTTTGAATGTTTTAAACATTTTATTATTTTATCTTAGTTTGAATGTTTTAGACATTTTATTTAATTTATCGTACGTTTTTTATCATTTTATCCTAGTTTGAATGTTTTAAACATTTTATTTAATTTACCGTACGGTCTTTTATCATTTTATCCTAGTTTGAATGTTTTAAACATTTTATTTAATTTATCGTACGTTGTAGTATAATTTTATCCTACCTGGAATGTTGTGAACATTTTGTCAAATCTATCTTAGGGTCTTTTATAACTTTATCTTAATTTTAATGTTGGGAACATTTTGTCAGATTTATCGTACGGTCTTTTATCATTTTGTCCTAGTTTGAATGTTTTAAACATTTTATTTAATTTATCGTAAGGTCTTTTATCATTTTATCTTAGTTTGAATCTTTGAAACATTTTATTAAATGTATCGTTGGGTCTTTTATCATTTTATCCTAGTTTTAATGTTTTAAACATTTTATTTAATTTATCGTACGGTCTTTTATATTTTTATCCTAGTTTAATTGGTTCAAACATTTTATTAAATTTATCGTACGGTATTTTATCATTTTATCCTAGTTTGAATGTTTTAAACATTTTATTTAATTTATCGTACGGTCTTTTATAATTTTATCCTAGTTTGAATGTTGTAAACACTTTATTTAATTTATCGTACGGTCTTTTATCAATTTATCCTAGTTTGAATGTTTTAAACATTTTATTTAATTTACCGTACGGGCTTTTATCATTTTATCCTAGTTTGAATGTTTTAAACATTTTATTAAATTTATCGTACGGACTTTTATGATTTTATCCTAGTTTGAATGTTTTAAACATTTTATTTAATTTATCGTACGGTCTTTTATAATTTTATCCCAGTTTGAATTTTGTAAACACTTTATTTAATTTATCGTACGGTCTTTTATAATTTTATCCCAGTTTGAATTTTGTAAACACTTTATTTAATTTATCGTACGGTCTTTTATAATTTTATCCCAGTTTGAATTTTGTAAACACTTTATTTAATTTATCGTACGGTATTTTATAATTTTATCCCAGTTTGAATTTTGTAAACACTTTATTTAATTTATCTTACGGTCTTTTATTATTTTATCCTAGTTTGAATGTTTTATACATTATGTTAAGTTTGTTTTTTCGTAAGTAAATGTTATATTGATTTGGGTGGCTTTTTCTTTAGCATCTACGAACATACGCCACACAACAAAACTGCATTATTAATAACTAGAATATAAAACTTAAAATTCCTTCAACAACTGTTAATTGTTGTATCACAGGTAAACATTACATGGATGTGTTCTGGAATGGTTTTGCTCTACCGAGATCACCATATCAAGGGTATGCAGAACCTTATCGTGAAGAACCAGAAAGAGTAATACATGTTAAAGCCCAATCTCCAGTCGAGTTAAGGTAAGTTTGACCAGATGATGTTAAACATTAGAGAACGTACCGCATTCTAAAACTCATACCCCGTACTCCATTTGGAGCATGTTTTTAGTCACAAAAACTGCTGTTATTTCTTTTTTTACTGAATGGAAACATATAATATGGGGTAACATATTGTTTCACGTGCATCTATACTATAACTGTGTAGTTAGAAATCATAATGAACGTATATACATGTTAAGGGTCATGTTTGATCTAGTAAAATGGCCGTGGTGAGTTCCTATATATATATGGTCTTGAAGGACAAAATTCAGTAACAAAAGCAGTAACTTCCCTTGCTTTCAAGGAACTGTACTGTTGTAAGGATTGTTATCTTTTTTACATATTTCAATGTACGGACATTATCATTGAACACATTTAATGTTATGTATTATCAGAACAGAACCCGTGTCACGAGACAACTCCTTTCGGCGGTCGGACCCGCCCACCGGGTACTGGGTGCGAGCTGATGACAGACCCCACTCACCACAAAATGGACCTCATAAAGTTTACATCCTAGCACCAGGAAAATCTGAACCTAACATTCCAAAGGTATGTCTAGAACAGAACATTATTCAAAAACCATGTTTTAAGTCAGGCTTCAAAGAACCTAACATTCCAAAGGTATGTCTAGAATAGAACATAATTCAAAAACCATGTTTTAAGTCAGGTTTCAAAGAACCTAACATTCCAAAAGTATGTCTAGAACAGAACATAATTCAAAAACCATATTTTAAGTCAGGTTTCAAAGAACCTAACATTCCAAAAGTATGTCTAGAACAGAACTTTATTCAAAAACCATGTTTTAAGTCAGGTTTCAAAGAACCTAACATTCCAAAAGTATGTCTAGAACAGAACTTTATTCAAAAACCATGTTTTAAGTCAGGTTTCAAAGAACCTAACATTCCAAAGGTATGTCTAGAACACAACATTATTCAAAAACCATGTTTTAAGTCAGGCTTCAAAGAACCTAACATTCCAAAAGTATGTCTAGAACAGAACATAATTCAAAAACCATGTTTTAAGTCAGGCTTCAAAGAACCTAACATTCCAAAAGTATGTCTAGAACAGAACTTTATTCAAAAACCATATTTTAAGTCAGGCTTCAAAGAACCTAACATTCCAAAGGTATGTCTAGAACAGAACATAATTCAAAAACCATGTTTTAAGTCAGGCTTCAAAGAACCTAACATTCCAAAGGTATGTCTAGAACAGAACTTTATTCAAAAACCATATTTTAAGTCAGGCTTCAAAGAACCTAACATTCCAAAGGTATGTCTAGAACAGAACATAATTCAAAAACCATGTTTTAAGTCAGGCTTCAAAGAACCTAACATTCCAAAGGTATGTCTAGAACAGAACATAATTCAAAAACCATGTTTTAAGCCAGGCTTCAAAGAACCTAACATTCCAAAGGTATGTGTAAAATAGAACATATTTCAAAAACCATATTTTAAAGTGTATAGAGCTATATTCTAACAGTCATTTAATGTCAAAATAATTACTTGCATCGTGTTTAGTATGATTATAGACTACCTTACTTGCAAATTAAAACTTTTGATGGGTTCCGTGTACTTTGATTCAATCGTCGAAAAATAGACGATTCTTATAGTTTCATAGGGTGTTCTAGAATACTTTCACACGAAAATGGACAGTTTGCATGTACAATTAATCACAGAAAGAAGTTCTGTTAAAAATGAAAAGAAAAAATGATATAATGGATATGAAAGCATAATTGTTTTTCAGTTTTTGAAACTTTTTAAAACAATATTGTCTGATTTAGCTCTATACACTTTAAGTCAGGCTTCAAAGTTTATGTATGCTCTTTTACCTCTTACGTTTTTATAAAACTATTTCTAAATCTGTTGATTTTGATACAAATAAGCCAGAGTAGGTATAATGTAGCAACAAAAATGTATCATTCATACAAAATAACATAGGATAAGACTCAACGGATATGTCGCTATCATTGAAATGAATCATAGCAGGAAGTGGCGTCATCAAACCGTGAAGTCATTTACGTTATATTATTGTTGTATTTATACATCATTTCCTTTTTAGAACATCAATCACCCACCCACACGTATACGTGTTCAAAGACATGGGTCAGATTTAGGTCCTGTATATAAACCGAGAAGCCATCTACAACCAAAGAGAGCCGGAAGTGTATATACTAGCAGCACACGTAAGTAGAATGACGTCACACAATCACGCGCATATTGTCACATTCTGTCTTCGTTAGTGTGGTTGCTAGGCACCGATATGACGTCATTGGTTTAAGTGATGATGTATTCACAATTTCACATTTAGTTTGTGTGGTTTTTAGGCACCGATATGACGTCATCAGTTGTTGTGATGATGTTTTCACAATTTAACTTTTAGATTGTGTGTTTTTTTCTTACTAACTTTGTTCAAACTAAAACAATATACGAAATATAATCGTGATAATATGTTAACCAGAAACAGACAATAGTTGTGCCATTTTTGATGGCAGCGCCAATAGCATATTATTAATTTCGGGAACTACTTTTATTATAGAGTTCACTCCAATGCCTCAATGCTTAATGTTGGTATCATTACTGTTAGTTACCCAAGGGAAACTACTCGGTGTATAAATTACTCTTCAGGATGAACGAGTGTAAAAATTAAAATCAAAATACGTCGCGGTCAGTGCTCAAACTTTTCAATATCCACTGTTGTGGATATTATGTTGTTACCGCAAGGATAATTAGTTAACAAATTTTATTCAGAAAAGTATCTAGAATAGGTTGCACTATGTATAATTTCGCGTGTTAATGTATCCGTCTATGGGCAATGGCAGGTTATTATTTTGTTGTGGTACTTTTGTTATAGTAGGATGCATGTTTAACCACACGGGTGATTGTTTTATTACATCAAAGATAGTTCTTTCTGTGCACTTTTTATATACCGATACTTCGTCTGTGCTATTCACTGTAAATATGTGCATAGTTATCTATTTGCAGTAACAATCCTATACAGAAGTCTCCTCACAATGTTTACACGTCACGGAACTTTTTCTCTATGATTAAAGGAACGGACGCTTTATCACACTTTGCAAGACAAGCAGTTTCGTTCAAAATAATAAAATATACTTACACTGTTCACATCCCCCTATTTTTTCAGAAAGGAGTATAGGTTATTTCATGTTATCTGATTTAGTTAGTTATTTAGCATCACAGGGACCCATATTTCAGGCACACAAGAATGCTATCAAAACGTTTGAATCAATAGGCTGTCAATTCTTGTGAGGCAGAAATGGGTCACCTTAACAACGAAGATGTTAAACATGCGTCCTACTATCAATGTAGTGTGTACAATCGGAATACCTCGCACAACACCGGATGTAGGTCGTCGGACTTCTTTTGAGTCAAAACAAACGGACTAATTCCTTATCAAAAACAGCACCAAAGTTGTCGGCAGCATCATTCACAAAAGGCTTTATTCAAAATATAATTCGTACATTTCTTTTTTCGGACATTTCAATCGGTTGGATTGCCATTGTTTTAGAAAATTCGGCAAAAATATTAATATGCGTACTTTTTCTTGATGCGTACTTTTGAGGACTATCAATCATTCTGATGTTTCCGAGGTGTTCCGACTGAGTTTAATATTGTGTATGTTTCCATCTCTCATGTATAACCTCACCTACTTACCATAACAGCTTCTGTAAAGTCAGAACCAAAGCGAAGAAAGGAGCCAGACGTGGTTATTACTCGGTTACCCCGGGTGACACCCGCCTATCACCACGAACGGGCTCGTTCACCAGAAACGGTTGTTCGGCCTGTGTACCATGAAAGGCCTCGCTCACCAGAACCGTATCTTCGGCCTGTGTACCATGAAAGGGCTCGTTCACCAGAAATCTATGTATCCCCTGCAAGTCCCCAAAGTTCATCCCCACCTGTTTCACCAAATTATATCTACGCCAAACCACAGAAAGCACCCAGCGACACTAGTAGTAAAGGTAATATCTTCCATTGGAAAACGGTTGATCTCTTTATTTCATATTCTAGTATGTAGATACCTATTTTATTGAACAAAAACAAAAAACACCACCTTCAGATAATTGGTGATTTTACTTTTATCCGTGTACAATATTCTATTGGGCAATTGCTGATCTCTTTATTGCATATACTTATAATATTATGTTAGTATACTCAACAGACATTTAAACACATCACATTCTGTTCCTTGGTATTTTTATTTGTATTTCCATATGTCAGTAAGTCTATTAGGCTTTGATTAAGTTTTTTGACCTACGCTGATATACTGTTTTTGTAAATGTCAAACTTGAAACGAGCAATAACAATCAATTTAAAAATGAAAAAGGTGTGTTTTGTTTATGTTGAGTATAAAAGTTTTTTCAAAATACTAGTCTTTAGCTATGAAATCAAGATCAGAATCCGGAATCATAACCAATAATTAATTACACTCAGAAAGATGTTGTAAAATGTTAACTAGGTTGTTAATATTGAGATTCTCAGATTCAATGGCAAATAAAATTTATTAAATGTTATTTTCAACGCTCATATAACAATTATATACATTTTCCCCATCATAGTTGACAATTTATGACAAATAATAGCTCATTACATGACAATTTCAGTATTAAAGAGTTAGTGCTGAGTTTAAGTATTGGTTTAATTCTGGATCCTGTATTTGGCTCATTGGTGTAGTTCACCACTTTAACATCATATGACAACGTAACAGGTCCCTCCTCCTGTTCCCCAATGGTGTGCATAAAAAAGAAATCGGACAGGAAAGGCAGCATTCCACTCAACTAACCGAGCACAGAAAACATTAACAACAACACATAACACAACTACAAAGGACAAAGTCCAACATAACCGAACAAAAAATGAAAAGCCCGAGCCCCATTGTAAAAGAGATACCAAACATGTTGAGACCAATATCATGTTAGCAATGGTAACAGTGTATATATTAAGGTAGGAGGAGGCGAAAGATACGTTGTTGTGTGTTTTAACATGTTCTAAATGTCTTTGTACTGACTATTGTCTTTAACTGTGTTATGTCTTAACGTGTGATCCAATATTAACTTTTTTGCATTCTGAAGTATGTTCAATCATTCATATATGTGGCCTTACTGACAGAAAATACTAATATACATTGATTGTGGAAAGTAAGAATTGAATAAAAACTAGTATATAGATATGGTTTGTAAATATTGGTGCATGTATGTAGGTTAGATGAATACGAACTCTTCTGCTATATGGTCGCACAGACGTTATCTCAAAGTTTGCACTAGTTTGCTTAGGGATTTTCTTAAACTGGTTAAGCCACCCTCTATATAGTGTTCTTTTAGTGCTCAAATACATGTTGTATTTCTATTATCTTACACCAGTTGTTGGTATGCATGTACAATGATCCAGTGGTTTGACTTTTGTGGTGTTTGTTGTATTGTCCTTATATATTGATACAAAAATAATCTATAATTTATAACATATTTTAATGGTGTGTGGACATGTAGTAAATCCTGTCATATACTCTTTAAGAAGGATTACAGATCGGAACGTTCTGGTAAATTAAGGTTTCCCAAAGTCTTGACCCTAACTTGAACAGTTTTACGGTGTACGAAACATATGCCACCAATAAGACATCCATATTTCATTATAACACCATCCGGCAAAGACTATAATTCTATACTTGGTGATTGGTTGAAAGTACTTTGTTGTTGTTATCACTTACTAGTATGTTGTAAATATATAGCTGCAAACTAAATACAGCATTTAGTGTTATATCTGTGAAGATGTTAAATATATAGATGCAAATGAAGTAGTGTTACATCTGTGAAGATCTTGTTAGTAACGAATGAATGAATTTCAGGCGGGAATCCCAAGGTCGTATTGAGAGGCAAAGGTTTAAAAGAAGCGGAACTTGATAGACCAGCAACATTCTCAATCGATGGACGCCAGGCAGGCCATGGTATGTATTAACATGTCGTGAACTTCTACATGTGCTCTTATATGTTAAACGTTAATGGGTTCAGTCGTTCATAAATGTTAACTGGGTAAATGGAGGACATACACATGTATTATAATGAATCTAACAAACACAACGTACTAAGTTTTAACACAGACAAAATAAGGATTTGTTCACAAAAAGAATAGCTCAATAGTTTGTTCTAATGCCCATAACCAACAACTATTTGAATATAGTTATATGTCGAAGCCGCCGTAACTGTGTGGCGTCCAACTTTATTTTGTATTATCACCAACGCAAGGCACATCTCCATATTGTGTTACAATATACATAGCACCTACGTGAGTAACGTGACTGTATTTAGCATTATCTTTAATATAAGGCACATTTCCAAGAACGGGTATAGTATTCCAATGTGGAGCTGATAAGCATGTGTCCTTTGATGACGAAGATCTAAGTGACAGTATCGAGGAATTTGAAGACGAAGTGTTTGATACTGATGGTAAAATGTGTGCTCCCCAAGATATCGTGTTACCTTAGATCCTTATATGTTAAGATAAAAAAGTAATTAACTAATTGAAGTCAATCGATTGATTAATTGATTCTACTTAATGTGTGACTTATTCTAAAAAATATGTCGTTGTTTTAATTGTTGTTTTCACAGTGTGCTGTTCTTTTTGTCTGACACACTTGTAAGAGTAACTTATTAGTTGCCCACGTCATGTGCTGTGTTCAATTCCTGACTTCTATGTGCAAACGTAATATGAACACTTACCTGTGTTATTCCTCATTATGTACATAATGACGATCGTAAGTTCCCAACTTCTTGAAAAGTCAATTCATTTGAAATTGTAATTTAATTTGAAGTTCCTCATAGTTTTAGTTAAAGTATATCCTATAAAGGGTTTATGTTAATAGAAACACTTTTATTCGATTAAAGACTACGTCAACACAAAACCGTATTGAACTTTCCTTTTTATCTACAATCACGACTGTAAATAACCATGGTGACATTGAGCTTCTGATAATATTTCAAGAATTATATCTTTATTGAGTAAATAATTAATTACTATTAACTATTATGACACGGGAAAAACGTGTCGAAAAGCTTAAATATTGTTTAATGTATTTATAATAACAACTGTAGTGTCTTGAATATGCGTAGCAATATAAACAGTTCTGATTATTTTACTACATTGCTCGGAAACACGTACGATAAACAAAACAAAGATTCTCTTTACGCATACCTGTACTTCAACTACTATATTTACTTACTTAGGCCCATACTCTAAAGGAATCGTATTCCAATATGGAAGGGATCATTTAGCAACGTTAGGTGCTGATGATAAAGAAGGTATATATTGGTGTGATCTCTAACTAGACATTGTTGACGTCTATGTGTTTATTAAACTCGTTTGTCCTAGTCTCAGTCTTATTTTTGTGATTTTTGAGTGTTCTTGTACTAATTCTAACACGGTAGTCGATAATGACCATGCACATGTTTAAATCCGTACTGTCAATTCAATAAGAAAATTTAATACTAATGAGGGAACTATCCCAATTGAAATAATAGCGGTGAATACAGTAATATTAGTTACACTCAGTTAAGACGAGTTTATATCTATTACCGTTATAATTCAACTTTGAACGGACTGTAAATGTTATGTATGGACAAGCAAAACATGTTCTATTTATAGATGTGAGGAATGTCTATGGTAGTGTCAGAATTATGCCAAGCTTCGAGCACACGGCGCTTTTTTTATTTGAACACCATTTATATAGTCATGGGTGATCTCATTGACATTTAATATAGAACTTTTTTTCATAAATGAATGAACGAACACGTGTCATTACAGTATCAAGTGGCTCACATGGAAGACCACGCGCCAAACTATGATTTTGTTTTATTTTATTATAAAATGCGTACTCATTTATTAGGTAGCTTGTATAATATTGTATTAGTATGTATATATGAATGTGTTTCTCATATTTATTCAAGTCTAATAACATTCATAGAAACCTAGGTTATAACAAGTTGTGTTTTATGAGGCATAATGAATGTACATTCGTCGTGGTGTCCTGCATGAAACATGTTAGTAATTGTAATTGGAGAGACCAGTATCTATATAGATTTAATCCAAATATATTCAAAAGAAAACCAGTCTGTCTTTAGTGTTACTAATAAATATGACTATGCATACTTAGTCAGGAGTTTCCCAAGAAATGTTTCTAGGCGCAATAGGGGAGGGAACGGAAAGGGTGCGCCCCATATAATATTTTGAAGAAAAAAAATCAGTTTTGGAGATGAAATGGTGCAATTTTGGGAGGTTTTAGGGGCCATATCACAGATCCAACACAATTTAGATATGATCGTATCGCTTTGGAGAAAACTTTATTCTAAGGGTTGTGTTCTATACGTATGCAACAATCATGATTTGACACTAGTTGTTCGTTTAGAGATTTGGCGAACTGTACGGATAATATTGAACACAATAGACCTACTCCGGATCCCACTAATCTGTAGGTACAAATAAAGCTTTACCGTTATAATCCTTGAGCCTATTGAATATTCATATCGGGACAATAGAGTTGGGGTCAGTTGTTTTTGCATATGAATGCAAAACCAGTATAACTAGGCTAGATTTGTTTGTACCTACATGTAAATTATGGGGAAAACCACCTTGCACAGAGTTCCGGATATCAACTATCATACATTAATGTCAGAACAAATGGCATTCAAAACGATTAAATTGAAAACAAATTGGACAGAGAAGACAGCACGTATCGAACCAATAGAACACGAAAGACACAAAAAATCACAGTTTACTAATACAAGTCAAAAGGACAAACATAAATCAACAAGACCATAAAGCTGAACAGATACAGAAATAATATATGCTATCTGACATCTTATTGTAACATTCGTTCAAACATATGGAGCGAACAGACATGTACGTGGGATGTTACTCAATTAATAGGACTTTTTTCAGCTGCACGGCAAATCAGAAATTAATCAAACTAGTTGTCCATAATAAAATTTGATCTTTCACTGACAAATATGCGAAAACCAAAGAAATTGATTTGAAGTACGAGGTTATTAGTAAAGTCCTATTATTTCTGGAACACCCTCGTACAAAATGCACCTCTCAACAGAAAATGTATGCATGGACAAAGCAAACAACGCAGCCTTCAGTGTCGTGTATATACGTACGTATAGCCACTAAAGTGAACATACTTGAAGTCTTAGATAAAAACACAGGGACTGTGTATAGTTTCATTATTCTTAGTTTGCTATAAAGAGTGTATTTTATATATAACCCCACACTTACCCTTTAGACAATTTAACACAAAGTTGTTTTTTTGGAAATTATGCTTACGTCCGGTTCACGTGCTTCCTAATTATCAGTTTGAAATCTTAAAATGGTACATTTCTACTCATTCCACAAACGCACACACACCTTTCACCGATTATTTTCTTTGAAATCACACTAACAACACTTACTTGTTAGACGAATGAAATACGAATAAGCGTTCGGCATGCTTCGGGCTTGGAAGATTGCGCTTAATGCTGAAACATATAAGTTATGGTGCAATAGGGAATAATAAAGAACACAAAATTATAATTAATACATTAAATACTGAATATTTAAACCACTTGTTGTATATTATCGTACCAGAACAATCTTGCTTACGCACAAATATAATTAGAATAGCTACGAAGGCCGCTGACATGAAATGACGCTGTTACTGAGATTTATGAACAATTCGCTGACTTAGAATGAAAAGGTCGTAATAACAAAATCGATATTTTGAGAAAATAAGAAAAAACTGTTTGAAATTTACTCTTCATCTTTAGAAAAAAGAGGATTTTATAAGTTAATTTTGGTAAACATGACAAGTTCCGATTTTTCCTGACAATAGGCTCACAAAAAGGGCATTATGATGCAGAATAAAAATATGTATCAGTCTTATAAGGTCGTAAGTAGTAGTACAAATGTAGTCTCATTCTAAGCCAGCGAATTATGTTTAAAAAGGATATATGTACAAAGTCCGACATCACTTCATACCCGTAACGTCAATATTTATTACTATTTGTAATACATTCACTGTGGTCATTGACAATTACTTACTTCCATCTTGTTATTCAGGTGAACCAGAAGCCAGAATTCACAGTCTTCGATCAGAGCCGCCGGTACATATCACACCAACAGGACCCAAACAATACCAGTGTACATATACACCAACGTAAGTCTTTATTATCTTCAAAAAATGAAATTCGAAACAATTAGTAAAAGCCCACATATATTTTTTATTATTATTGTGGTAAACATATTACCTAAATTGTGTGTTTTTCTAAAAATGGTAATAATTGGGAATTTGTTCAACAACAACACGTATTTTGTAGAATTATTATTATGTTTACGTTGCGCCGAGGCCTTCTTCAGAATAACAATAACAAAACAACGGATATGTTTTTTTGTAAAAATGGTAATAAAAGATTACAAAATTAACACGTAGGTTTTGCCTTTGCTGGAACAAAACGGTTCTCCAAAAGATCTTGCTAATTTTTAGTGCCACGTTAGATTGTAATCCAACAAAACATACTTTGATACACGTGCATTTTCACCCATGACCATCCCATTGAAGATATGAAGGTTGAGATTAAATAAACAATCGCTTTTAGTTTAACAGTCTTCAAACTATTTGCAGTTGTTTTAAAACTGTCACAGTTGGATGAACATCTGGTACTCAGCATAGTTATGCATTGAATGTAGTAATAGCAATTTGTTTGTGGTTATTAAAATTGTATACTTTTGTACTGTAGGGTACCAGGAGCTTATTTGCTGGATATCAAATGGAATGGTAAACCATTAAAATGTTGTCCATTTAAAATCGATGTGAAGAAACCAGTTTACCCAGAGAAAGTGGGAGTGATTGGAGATCAGCTGATGAAAGGTGGAGAACTAGGGAAAGACATTGATGTGAAGATTGATCCACGTGCAGCCGGACATGGTACGTTTAAGTTGACAAAACTATTCTGTTCATTTGTTTGGGTTGTGTTGTCGGCTTACATATCGATGGCTTAGAATTAGAAGATTTTTAAGATTCTTTCATATTTAGAATAAGCATCACAAGGCGCTTCTTATGAGCCCATTTTCATAAAAATCTAAACTTGTCATGTTGACCAAATTGAAGTTGTAAAAGTTTGTCGTAAAGAGTAAATGTCAGACAGTTTTTCCGTGTTTTCTCAAAACATCGATTTGGTAGTTATGACCTTCTAATTCTAAGCCATCGATATTGTCGTTTGTCTTAGCTTGTGTTGTCATTTTAATAATTTGTTTCTTTTGCATTTTTTGTCTTTTTTTCTTTATTACTCGTCTTTGTAACATTTACATTTGTTTCGTTGATTCTTCTTTTGGGGATTCCATGATCGCCTGTGTCTGCTAAAAGAGCACTACACAGACCATACCATTTGTTGCTTATCTTGTTTTCAAGTAGTTCATCTTTCGCTACCCTTATAAATAGTGTACACAACATTACATTGGTGACATACATTATTTTATATAGTGTTCCATCTTCATAACTTACTAGTTTTTTTCAAAATGTTCAAAAGTTCGATTCGACAAATGTTTGTTCAAATACTTTGTGTGTATGAATATATTACAATTACATTATGCAAACTTTGAAGGCTATGTCGGTAGCTAACGCACTGATATGGAATTCAAATAATTGCACTTTTGTGGATATTACATTGTACACCAGCATAATGCATTATTGAATGTGACAGCAGCGTTCCATGTAAAGTACATAAATCACCCATTTGTTCCAGATTATAATGTGTCAATACCATTGTTAGGCACCACCACATACCACACCCCGTACAATAATCGAATAGGTATAGCTCACAGGTTATATATGTCTAGCCTTGATTACAAACGAAAATGATAATTTTACAACGAGTGACCACTTGTTTGTGAAATAAAGTATGTTTAAAAGTAGTAAAAATAACGGTTTATTTCTTGTTGGTAACAATATCGACAGCAATATCAATTTTGAATGGTCGACATACCATATAGCTGGTTATGTCTGCGGGGTGGAAATTTCTGCCATTCTGCGGTCCAAGATCAATTCGCAGAATTAAATCTACGCAGAATTTTATCATCTGTAGAAAAGTTATGTAATGAGATATACACAAGATCAAACAACTTTTGACGACATCGGAAATGTATTCAATTGTCATTTTTGTTTGTTAACAAGGCAATTCATGGTGTCGACGGAGTATAAAACATATACCGGGTGTTTCTGAGTTTTTTGGCATGGGCATGTTGTGACCTATACATTCAGGCATTGAAAATCTTGCCCATATATTCAATAATAATTATTGCAACGGTTTGGCTATTCGTGAATGTACCTGTATATGTGTGTACTTATTACCTAGGTAATAGTTTCATGCTTTGGGACATTATTATGTGAATCGTATTCATTGGAGTTGGTCATTATTATGTCAATATGTTATGTATTATGTATATGTTGTCATTTTCTCAGTTCCAGATAATATTGGTAATGTTTTGGGTCTTGTATTGTTATATATTATATATATAGTGTACATTTAAGGTCGTATCATACAGATTTATACATATAATTGGCTTACATGGATAAGTATTGAGTGTTAACGTTTACGGATTGGAATGTTGAGTGACAACAAATTTCCGGTTGAATTAATTCCCTTGTACGCCATGGTCGCACCAATTATAACCCAGTTTGATCTGGTTGAAGCTAATTTGAATTTGATGTTCTCCTGGCATATATTCTAGCTATAAAAATGAAAAGGACGGTCGCAGTGACTGACTTTCGATCATAAAATCCTGGACATAGCTTATATTATCTTATTATCAGTAAGGAAGTTTTCCAAAATGTGATTAGAAATCGTGTATATTTTGCATAAAATATTTAAAAAACGCTGTATGGTACGACCATGGAACCTGGTATTATTCTCGTGGATCTATCTATATTCGTCCGCAGGTAATTGTATCATTGATAAAGACTTAAACGAACAAAAAATGTAAATTATATATGTTTCGTACATGAATGTTACAAAAAATGTTTTCGGTTTTTTTTGTTATCAATGATTCAGTTGCCTGTGTATTCATCAGCATGCAAACAAAACATTTTGTGCATCATTTATAAACGAACGATAAATGTATGTCGTCAATTACTTCAAGTAGTCCATAGTATAGAAGTAGCTCTACATTATTTCATAATCATTGTATATGTAACTGTATTTGTAGTCAACACATTTTCTTCGTATACTTGATGTTTATATACTCAACTAAATACCTTCACTCCATTGACAAGTACTTATGTTAACTGCCCATTCCTGATAATGTTCCCAAATAGATAGATTCCAGCATGGTATAAACACTATACTAGTTAACAAAACCATTTTTACGAAAATAAGTTGCCATCAATAGTTATCAACGCGTGTCTCGAAATATTTCTCTTCCTATTAAGTTTGATTACTTTTTGTACATGTTAGATGTGTGATACGCTATTGGTATGACGCATGTGAATGTTGTACCTACAATATCGTGTAAACTTTATATTCGAATTTGCTATGAAAACTAAATCTATGAATTGAATGGACATATGCATGTAAATTATAACATAGTGTCTCTATGAATATCCGATATTAGATGCATGTCGTTGAAATTGGATTTTACACAATTTAGTTATGAGCTTTTTAATTATCATTGATTTCATGTTTCTTTATTTTTTTGTCTTAAAATATGGAAACTAGTATTCACTTCTAAATCATCGTTTACTTAATGACAAAAATGGCTTTGTTACATGCACTTGGGCCATCGTTTAGAAGATATTCCTAACTCACCAATTTCATCAACAAATGGGTTTGTGGTGTTTATATAGCCCATCTTTCAGAACCTGCAACTGTAAGATTATTATGGTATATTCGCATTTGAAACTAGGCTGGGTTGTTTTCACAAATCAATCTTTTCAGAACTAGAAATGTAACTAATATACCAATTTATTTCTGTTTGATTTCTGTTTCCAGGTGAACTGACGATTGATTGTAAAGATCCAGACCGTTTCGACGTTCCTGTCTCACTCACAGACAACTTTGATGGAACTTATCGTCTGAAAGTCAGGCCAGAAAAACTCGGACCACACATACTCAGCATAAAACTTAATAACCACCATGTGTTCGGTAAATTAAATTATTATAAAGTATTAAAAACTCATAAAAAAACATTTGTTTCCAGTCCAAGTTTCTCTTTATCTTCAGAACTCACTGTATCCTTCGAAATTTCTGCTAAAATTGTGGCGTTCATATTTCTAAAATGTGTTTTAAAGGATTTAAAATACTTCATAAATACATAAAATTGACCCATGCTGAAAAGGATTTAGACTTATAAGCACTCTTTTCCAACGAAAAGAAGTTGCTTGTCCTTTATCGTTGCCAATGCACAATACAAATATTCAATCGTTCATTATTTCTGTTATTTTATCATCCACAGGAAGTCCATATACCATTGAGATTATTCCACCAATCACCGCTATTGTCACTACCCGCCGACAAGGACCACGTGGCAATGTGAAAGTATGGGGACCCGGTCTGTCTAGTGGTGTGTTCCCTGACTATCAGGGACATTTCTATGTCGACGCAACAGGAGCCGGTGGCGGCGAGCTGCATGTCAGCGTCATGGGTCTTAAAGGTAAATGTCTAACAGACTGTTAGTGTCATTTCTTTCTTAGCTATTGTGTTTGTCATTCATTGTGATATGTGGGTGTTTTTTTTCCTTTCTGTGTATCTTGTATGCCTCTCTTGACATGATTTTTGGTTGAATGATGCCTGCCATGTCCGATTGTGTTTATATGTTTGGACATGTTACGTTACCTGTAGATTATGAGTACGTGTGTTGTTGTGACCGATTCGCTGGCTTACAATGGGAAGGTCTTTATAAGAATTTACATTTTTAAAATCAGTTGTTCTTGATTTCTCAAAACATCAATTTTGTACTTTCTCATTCTTAGCTAGCGAATTTGTTATGGCCATGTGCTCCATAAGTTGGCAGACTGTCAGTTAGACGGCAAAAAAGTTTCATAGTTAGGGACATTAACCTGTGTAAACACACATAGCATCTGAAAAGTGCTACCGAAGTCATTTTATAACATAACATAATAAAAAAACAATCTAGATACTGTTGACTTTTATATTTTCTTGATAATCAGACCTGACTTTTTTTTTAATTACTGACCAATCATTTTGTTGCAGGTGCTTTCCACGTGGAGATGAAGAGGGCAAGCCAGAGGGACAAGTTGTTTAACTGTTTGTATCACCCCATAGAGCCTGGAATATATACTATCAACGTACATTGGTCAGGTGCACATGTTCAAGGCAGTCCTTATACTGTTCTCGTTGCAGATAATGAAATGGAACTCCTAGATTATGAAAATAAAGTAGAAAGGTAAGTCTTACATTGTAACTTAGTAGGTCAAACATTGATACGTGTAGTTTTGCGTTCTGAAGCCAACTATCGATGTACATTGCAATGTTCTTAAAAACTCGAGAGAACTTGATGTAAGCTGATCAAAATGCAATATTCGATTCGTTGAGTAGAATATTTTTTATATTTAATTGGGTCAAAAAGCAACATTCAATTCGTTGCGTAGAATATATTTTATAATTACGGTAATTGGATAAAAAATCCATATTCGATACGTTGTGTCGAATATGCTTTACATTTAATGGATCAGAAGGCAAAATTCGATTTGTTGTGTAGAATATGTTTTATATTTAATTGGATCAAAAATCAATATTCGATTCCTTGTGTCGAATATGTTTTACAATAATGGATCAAAATGCAAAATTAGATTCGTTGCGTAGAATATTTTTTATATTTAATTGGATCAACTAGCAATATTCCATCCATTGTGTAGAATATATTTTATATTTAATTAGATAAATAAGAGCTACATTTGTAAACTCGTTGCGTAGAATACATTTTTGAACTGCTTACTCAAAATTAGGCGGAAAGTGACACTTTCGATAAGACATCATCAGACATGTATGCAATAACTGACTTCTCATGTTTAATAATGTGGTAGAAAAAAATATTTCAATATTTTATTCGTTTTGGTTCAGGGGAGTTTTTAACTTTTAGACGCGTCATTCAGGATAAATGTGTACTCTCCTATCAATTTACTTTATGCCAACTCTATGTTTTTCATCACGAAGCATGCATTATCAACATAAAAACTGCAAAATTTGCACAAACGCTTCAAAATAAGTTGATTTTTGTTTATGTTGTTTATAGCTGTACTCACTTTTAGCAGGTAAGTAGGTCACATTTTCTGATTTGATGGAGCATTGGTGGTATTCATAAAGCGTGTTAAGGGAAAACTTCAAATTGTCTTAATATCTTAAAATTCTAAAGTGTATTAGTTACGCAGACAAATCAAGAATATCTATTTTATATAGTATAGAAGCTAGATTCAAAGAGCTGGAATAATCACAAAGGCAGAATATGTTATTGTTCGTTTCATTGGCAGCTAAATTTTATTTACTTAAATCAAAACTTTCCCTTAACTAAAATGATTTGTTAATACCATCATTGTTAAGTTGGTAGACTAGTGATTGTTTGATACGTCGATATTTTAATAAATCAAATCACTAGAATCTCACGAACTTATTCATGAATTCAGCAAAAGACACAACAACAAATTCCACAAAAAGTCATAGTGTGTTATCACAACATTCAGTTATAAAATTAATACGATTGCTCCGTGTGTACAAATCTTCTCTACAACCCCACTACTTTAATCACTGTTTTATTCATTAATACGATTGGAAGTAGTGTTCTTTTCTTATTTCATTAACAGCATGACTTGAAATTTCTAATTTATCCTGAATGCCAACTATCTTCGTATAGAATTGATACATCTAATACAAAATAAAACATAACCCTTTCCTACCTAAACATTAGTATGAACCTCAATGCTCGGACCTTTGTTTGACTTAATTACGTGTGTTTGTGTACCTGTTCTGTTATTTGTATGTATGCTGTGTTGGTTGTGTGTGTCTATGTGCCTTTTGTGATGTTTGTGTGCATGTCGAGTTGTTTAATATATGTGATTGTGTGTATGTGTCTGTTATGTCATTTCTATTGTTTTGTTTACATGCGTGTGTGTGTGTCCTTTATAATCCCCCTCAATTCCTAGAGCATTTCAGACATTTAGGATATTTTGCAGGATAGTGTATGATACATTTTAAGAAAGCATTTCTGATATCCATTGTTATTTTGCATCGTGTACAAAACTGTATGTTGCATCTCAGTGTAAATGTTAGTTGGAGAAAAAGAAGAACAAAAATGCGAACCTCTAAATTAAATATCTGCCTGACATACCACAATTTCATACAGCATGTCATTATCTATTACCTGTTTATTATCTATATTGTTTGATATAAGTTAAGTTGTGTATGTTTTATGCAATAATATAGTTTGTGTTGTATACAATGTCTTTATATGCGAGTATACAATATCGTTATTATTTCGTACACGTGCACATATGACTATTCCGTAAACTATATGCATGCGTTTTCTCATAATTTATTTCAAAGGTTCTATGCGAATATGTGCTGTTTTTTATTATTATTTTGTACACAAATTATTATACCATACATTGTATGCATGTGTATTAACTATTTTGAAACGTTGTATCTCAACCAAGCATAGTATTAGTGTATGTGTATCGTTTGTAACCTAGCAATTGAATGTGTCGTATATATTTGTTGTGTACGCTTGTATAATAAACGTGTATAAAAAGTTACCCGACTTAGGTTATGAACTATGCGTTCTTCTTGTAAATAAGTATATTTGGTTTGTCTGAAGAAGCTTAATTACATATACATTGTAGTACACTTTTGGTGCTCTAAGATCTTCAGTGGTAGTTGAATTATATAGGAGTCGTTGGTGATGTATTCAAAAACGTTGTCCAAATGTGCAACTCTGCACCAAAGTAAGTCATATGACCGAACATTAAGAAAGTCCATGTCTTACAATTGTTCTCTTGGGCAACGCTTCAGAATCAAAGATGTCTTCCAAAATAGTAGTTATTTAGAACATGCATTCATGACACAGGGTGTATCATTATGCTATTTACGTATGTTTCCTTTGCCAGATCTGTTAAGAGGAGTTCATAACTCATGACATTGTTTATTCACTTCTTATATTGAGTTTCTGATGAACACTTAAAGGGACTTAACTCCATTAAGATGATTAAAACACGTTTAGTAGACATTTTAATCACAAAACTATGTTTAACAAATACATAAATTATTCTTGCAATTTACATTACGATCAAATGCGCTATTGATGAAAACTCACGAACATGTTGTACCGTCCGTTAATTAGGTAACGGCTTTTCTCGGCATTTACAAAATGTAAACACCATCCTATGCAACACAACGTTGAATTATATTTTAACGCGTTAGGTTAGTAACGCAATATATATATTGGGTTTTAAATTCAATAAACTGATGTTATGCGAGTATATTGCTTCTAGATGAATAAGTCAAGATTCGTATATAAATGTATTAGGTAGGCCAAACCAAACAAATGCGATTTTAAGAAAACTTTTGATAAATTTTGCAATTTACCAACTGGAGTTGAGTCCCTTTAAGATGTCATAACTCATGGCATTGTTTATTCACTTCTTATATTGAGTTTCTGATATACAGTTAATAAAGTTGAAATGTTGAACTTAGACTGGGTTTTACTTTATTTCAACTGGTTTTTCTATCTTTCCAGATCTAGAAATTCTTCCGCTCGCAGTTCAGGGAAGTTATCACCTTCACCCAATACGACAGAAAACAGCATTATGTACTGAAAATACTCGTACCAGACAGTTCTTCCATTTCATATCAATACTGATATAATACTCCTATATATGTATAGAAGCTTCATCTACGTAATCTGCAAATGAAGAGGATTGTAGTTTATGTGATGTGCATGTTTTATTTGCTATTGGAAATTTAAACGTTTAGGATTTACAAACGTTACGGAAGAATTTGGGAAAACAGAAGGAAGAGTATGTGTATATGAAAAATGTTTATCAATAGGAAAATAATTTTGGGAAGATTTAAAAGTAGAATATGTTTTATGGCAAATAACCTGATCAAGGAATATATGAGTATGTCTATAAAATCATAGTCCAATCCTTATTAATAGTAATATCATTGCCTGGACCAATGCAATTGCTGTTTAATCATGGTCCTGGTGACATAAGAAATATACGGATCGCCTTATTTGATTTACTAGAGAAAAAAAACTCCTAAATATTTTATATTCAATTTTTGTGACTTCTTGGTACTGTTTTAGTAACGTTGTGCAATTGTCACGTAAATTACAAATTCATCTTTTACTATGAGTCAGCCTCTTTTAAAAGTAGCATCGTGTTGTGAATTTCCCTTAACAATAAAATAAATAGTAGGGCACAAACCAAATACACACAGCTAGGGCGGCAGCGCCTAGCCACACACGCAAGAGTCAGACATAGTACCAGCCATCCACATCCCCAAAGCCTTACACATGAACATTATAAGACATTTTACATTCGCATAAAATACCAAATTATATCGTTCATTATTCTTTGTACTATACTGCTTTTTATTTATCTTGTAACGTTCTGTGTATGAAGAGAGCTAGTGTTGCTTAATGTTGTTGAACAACGGTTAACAGTCGATTGACATTGCACCAGTTACAGTCACAGGTAACTGTATCGTTGAAAAAGAAAACAAAAACGAAAAAAAAATTTGAAAATTTATATTTTTCTATAAAAAAAAATTCTTTTTTTTTTTTCGTTTTCAACGATACAGTTACCTGTGGTTACAGTGCTATATCAATTGAATGTCCGTTGATATAACAAATTATAATTTAGGTGTACGGTTTACAAGTAGTGCAACAAGGGTAGACCCTTTGTTATATAACTAACTATGTATATATAGGAACCAAAATCAAGTCCATTAAAATGACTGATATTTGTGTTCCAAACGTATCACATTTTATGTTGGAGGGATGTGCTAATAGTTTTAAAATCATTACAAATAGGCATACTATGACTAAGGGGCACTTTTCATTAGTAGATGTCATTGAAACGTTGCATCTTGAGTTCGTATTATACAATGTGCGATGAGTCGATTTGAGTACTATGTATAAGGTACTTACTTGAGGCGAAAAACTTTATACCTTCTTCACGAATGGTCTCTCCAGTTAAGGCAAAAGGCTGCTTTATCTACGCTCTAAAACAAATATGTAAAATATTAAACAATTTGAATTTGCTGCATTAGCTTTATTCTTCCGTATCCTTTTGTTGTCAGAAATTATGAACATGTTGTTATATTGTTATGCGTGTTCAGGTTTAATAAAATGCTGCATTGTATTTGTATATGATATTTAGATATTACAATAAGTCATATAATTATTATAGATAGAAATACCATGACGCTTTGCTTCGCATATGTAATTACAATAGTCTTAGATATTATTTACGACTAAGTGTATGCTAGGCCTCTTTATAATTTTAAGGTAGATTTGAATATTTGAACTGATATTACCTTCGGCAGCCATTTTGGAACTACTTATCGGACTTATTTTACTTCCGCTGTCTATGACCGAGGTTGTCCGTTTGCGTATGAATATCTATTTGAAATTTTGAACAGATATTACCTTCGGCAGCCATTTTGGAACTACTTATCGGACTTCTGTCAATTCCGGTTTCTATAACCGATGCATTCGGAACCCCTCGGTGTTTATCTAACGAAAGTAACGGAAATACCCGAGTAGTTACGATTGTAACCGAGGTAGTCCGTACGCGTATGAATATTAATACATATTGTGTTTACTTAGTGTTTTTATTGCTTCTTTTAGCTTCGATATTGTGTCAAACAATAATTATGTTTGCCCATAATAATGGTCTAGGTCCTATACATATAGTTTACCATTTACTTGCCAGTTATTATGTTTTTATATTATACATTTTATACTTTAAATGTTATTATACAAAATGTTATTAAACTGAATGTTATTATACAAAATGTTATTATGATGTATTAATCTATATATTATGGTATATGCAATATATTTATCTGAATGCTTTAAAGATTAAATGGTAAAATAAGATTGGTCTGTTTTCGTTTTGTTTATAAAAATCCCATGTATTTCTCTTCATGCGACCGTTCACCAAACTAACTTGTAACGTATGCAAAAGCAATGTGCATATGATAGACTATGTGAAGTTTCGATATCGATTGTGTAAGGCATATAAAATCAAGAAAAATGAATGTCCGCCATTATACGTGCTACTGATTAGAGGAAGTCATGTGATTACCACCCGTGGTTCAGTCCGGGTAAAAATGGGTAAATGCGCTTGTACGAGAGTTTGAAATAATACGATGATCAAAATCAAACATGTGCTTTTGGACATGTCGTTGGCTTAGAATGAGAAGGTCGTAAGTACAAAATCGATATATTGAGAAAACATTTACTCTTTACCTATGAAAAAACAAGTTTTTAAAACCTCATTTTGGTCAACATGACAATTTCAAATTTTCAAGAACATAGGCTCATAAGAAGCGCCTTGTGAAGCAGATTTCAAATATGTATGAGTCTTATAAGGTCGTAAGTAGTAGTTACGACCTTCACATTCTAAGCCATCGATGTGTACCTGTACCTTACATCAATACGCTGGCTTAGAATGAGATGGTCGTAACTATAGCTAGTTTGCGATAGAAAAAAATCGTGTTTTTTTAAAGATTTCGGAAAATCTATTCATCAGATTTTGGTAAAAATTTACACAGAACTACAATAACTTCCTACCTACTCCCATTTTGGATTTCATAATTTTTAGTCACCAATTAAAAGACATTTATTCTTAATTACATATTGAAATTACATGCGTATTTACAGTTTAACGCAGGGAGGTAATCTGGTATTCCATTGTTGATTTACTATCAAATATTTAACAGTTATAATCTGTTATCGGCGGGATTGAGATGGCTGTGATAAAGACAAGACTTAGGAGGCCCTTGTGATTCGGTTTATTTAGGCGTGTCGCTTGTAAACGATGTACAGCAATAGCATGTACTTCGTCATATTCACAGACGGGCCTCACATGTATTAAACTAAGTAGGTTGCAAATACGTAAATATACCGTTGTGCGTATCACGTAACCGTAAAATTGGCTGTTGCAAGTATCAAGTCATCTAACTTGATATTTCAAACAAAATTACAAATATGTTACATAGAACTTATGAACAAAAGTTTTTTAACTGAATTCTGGTGTTGCTGAAATTTCAGTGTGTATTAGGTAGATATATTTCATTTATTCGTGCAAAATTCCATACATTTAGGTTTCGTAATTACAGAGAAATGTTTAAAAAACACGATTTTTTTCTATTGCAAACTAGCTATACTACTTACGACATTATAAGGCTGATATATATTTGAAATCTGCATCACAAGGCGCTTCTTATGAGCCTATTGACATTAAACCTGAAGTTGTCATTTTTACCAAATTGAATTTGTATACGCTTGATTGTCCATAAGTAAAGAATAAATCCCAGACAGGTATATAGTATGTATTGTTTTCCCAAAATATCTAGTTCGTACTTCCCATTCGAAACCAGTGAATATATGAAGTGGTTTTTCTAGGCATCAACTGTAATGGGTGATGTCTACTCTACAGTCACATGTTCATACACTACAACCACACGTCAGGTACCAATTCACACATCGGTCAAGTGAAGCTTACATGTGGTTATCAAGGAAATTAACCAGTGATCCAGACGGGGTTTGAACCGGGGACCTTTCGACCTCAAAGCGCGTGTATTTCTAATTCTAGGCCACCGCTCCCCACAACAGAGCAGATGCTTTAAAAAATACAATGCATGTCTGATCCAGAACCTTTGGTTGTGTTCAAACAATAGATCACGCACTGTCTCACAGCAATATCGCACGAATTCACCAGGGACCCGTTGTTTAAGTTAAGCGCAACTGAGCACTTTCATTCACTTACCTCCCATTCAATTCAATATAGAAGTCATGAATTGTCTTCAATGCAAAGCGCTAGGAGCTAAACGAACAACAGCTAAGGCTCTTATTCAAATTAATATTTATCTTATTTAATTGGAGAACAAGGATAGCCAATCACATCATCTGTTACTGAACAAGAGTTTAACTTTGTGTGATTTTGATTGGTTAACGTTTTCATTAAGTCAAGTAACATCAATATTGAATGCCACCCATGTTACTGCGTTAGAAGTGTTACCAGACATATATTATATTTCAATCACACATGTTCAAACTGAATTTGGTATATAATGATTGTGTATCTATTTTTACATTTTACAATGGAATCAATTGTTTAATTGATAAAAAATGCGTATAGAGCCTGCTAATTTACATTGGTAGTTGTAAGGTTTTAATAGTATTCAGTTGTATACAGTTGCATACAGAGAAATAGACAGACTCTACGTTCGTCAACCTGCCTGTCCCAACAATGGGAGAAACATAGGTTCGTCATTTTAAACGGACCCACTCAATTACATACAGAGCTACCCATTGGGAAAAAATAGTTACAAAACAATGAAATTTGCCATACGTCGCGGTTCTTGTTTCTAAAGGAGTTATATGCCCTTGAAAATGCAAATTTGGATAAAACACTTGTTTTTTGTTTTCAAGTGTTTTTAAGGGCAGATAACTCATAAACAAGTTCGGTGTCCTGTGATTGCTGTGAGTTCATTTGAAACGGCTCTTCTGCAAATATGATTTCATCATTTGACGTGCCATATAAGACAGACGTCAAAATCCACCAAATCCGTTGATTTAAACCTCGCGATTTCATTTTGTACTTGGCCTATAACTATTTATAGTTGTTTCAGTAAGTAATACTAATGAGGGAACTATCCCATTCGAAAGAATAGCGTTGAATATCGTTAATTTATGTATACCCAGTTAAACCTAGATACACATAGTTTACTTGCGATAGTATATTTACAACCGTTCTCATTTGACTTTGAAAGGATTGTACGGTTTATTCTTACTTTGTTATACCCCCACTACCATAGGTAGAGGGGGCTATATAGGAGTCACTTTGTCCGTCGGTCTGTCGGTCGGTCTGTCGGTCGGTCGGTCTTAAAAGTTTGTCCAGGCTGTAACTTACCCATACATATAAGGATTTTAAAATAACTTGCCACAATTGTTCACCATCATGAGGCGGTGTGTCATGCGCAACAATGACATCAATATCTCAAAGGTCAAGGTCACACTTGGAGTTGAAAGGTCAAAATGGCCATAATTTAGCTTGTCCGGACAATAACTTTGTCATCTATTGTGGGATTTTAAAATAACTTGCCACAATTGTTCACCATCATGAGGCGGTGTGTCATGCGCAAAAATCACATCAATATCTCAAAGGTCAATGTCACACTTGGAGTTGTAAGGTCAGAAATGGCCATAATTTAGCTTGTCCGGACAATAACTTTGTCATCTATTGTAGGATTTTAATATAACTTGCGACAATTGTTCACCATCATGAGACGGTGTGTCATGCGCAAAAGTTACATCAATATGTCAAAGGTCATGGTCATACTAAGGTCAGAAATGGCCATAATTTAGCTTGTTTAGCTAGCCTAGAGTGTAACTATGTCATTTATTGTGGGATTTGAAAAAAATTAGGCACGAATGCTCAGTGCTTCATAAGCAACCCCATTTCCTTTCTCAAAGGTCAAGTTCACAGTTGAAGATCAAAAGTCACATTGAAGTTTGTATGGATCATTCTTCTTTATGCATGATGGGATTTGATGTAACTTGACAGACATCGCGAATCATCGTCGGACCAAACGGTCCTTTTGGACATTTAGACAATGGTCTGATGGTTGCAATCGTTTCTCTCTGACCAATATCCGACAGTTGTTGAGGCGCTGACGATCGAAATTTACCCTGTATCGCGCAGTTGTGGTGCCCATGTTGTTTTCGGTACATTTGAAATACTCGTTCTTTAACAGGGTGTTTAATTCTGTACCATACTGGATTTTTACCGGGAATAAAGTTACACTCGAGATTGAAACATCATGTTCATATGTTGAAGGAACTTAGTTAACTTTAATGGTTTGGTCCTTTAACATACAGAAAAAAGTTAAATCAAATTGATAATTGAGAAAATTTAAGATTGGAAAACTTTGTATTCCTGTATACATGTATTATCACACCAGAATAGTATTACCTAGATATTATCATAGACAGACAATTACAATTATCTAGAGCCCCTCCCCCCCCCACACACACACACAATGGGCTTATATATACAAATAAATTTGATTATCATTTCTTGAAATTTGAGTCCATGTAAAATTGTTGCCCACCGTGTGACATTAATTTCATATAGACATGGTTTGCCCTAAGTCTGTGACAAAGCGGTATGTGGGGGTATTCTTAGTCACTCTGTGGCAGTTCTAGTTTTTACAGATTTTGACTTAACGTTCTTAGCCCAGAATTACGTCAAATAGTACGTGGTGCTTGAACACACTGATAATAGCCTATAAAAGAATTTATCTATCTAGACTATGTCTATAAAAGAATTTATCTATCTAGACTATGTCTATAAAAGAATTTATCTATCTAGACAATGTCTATAAAAGAATTTATCTATCTAGACAATGTCTATAAAAGAATTTATCTATCTAGACTATGTCTATAAAAGAATTTATCTATCTAGACTATGTCTATAAAAGAATTTATCTATCTAGACTATGTCTATAAAAGAATTTATCTATCTAGACTATGTCTATAAAAGAATTTATCTATCTAGACTATGTCTATAAAAGAATTTATCTATCTAGACTATGTCTATAAAAGAATTTATCTATCTAGACTATGTCTATAAAAGAATTTATCTATCTAGACTATGTCTATAAAAGAATTTATCTATCTAGACTATGTCTATAAAAGAATTTATCTATCTAGACTATGTCTGTAAAAGAATTTATCTATCTAGACTATGTCTGTAAAAGAATTTATCTATCTAGACTATGTCTGTAAAAGAATTTATCTATCTAGACTATGTCTGTAAAAGAATTTATCTATCTAGACTATGTCTGTAAAAGAATTTATCTATCTAGACTATGTCTGTAAAAGAATTTATCTATCTAGACTATGTCTGTAAAAGAATTTATCTATCTAGACTATGTCTGTAAAAGAATTTATCTATCTAGACTATGTCTGTAAAAGAATTTATCTATCTAGACTATGTCTATAAAAGAATTTATCTATCTAGACTATGTCTGTAAAAGAATTTATCTATCTAGACTATGTCTGTAAAAGAATTTATCTATCTAGACTATGTCTGTAAAAGAATTTATCTATCTAGACTATGTCTGTAAAAGAATTTATCTATCTAGACTATGTCTGTAAAAGAATTTATCTATCTAGACTATGTCTGTAAAAGAATTTATCTATCTAGACTATGTCTGTAAAAGAATTTATCTATCTAGACTATGTCTGTAAAAGAATTTATCTATCTAGACTATGTCTGTAAAAGAATTTATCTATCTAGACTATGTCTGTAAAAGAATTTATCTATCTAGACTATGTCTGTAAAAGAATTTATCTATCTAGACTTTGTCTGTAAAAGAATTTATCTATCTAGACTATGTCTGTAAAAGAATTTATCTATCTAGACTATGTCTGTAAAAGAATTTATCTATCTAGACTATGTCTATAAAAGAATTTATCTATCTAGACTATGTCTATAAAAGAATTTATCTATCTAGACTATGTCTATAAAAGAATTTATCTATCTAGACTATAGTCCGCCGGTGATAACTCTAGCCTTTGCTTACAATAGAAAAATGAAATAAAATGCATTTTGGGTGCTCATTTTTGTACACTCTTGTAAGAAAATACTTTTTATACATTTAATTCTTTCAATCTATACTAAAGACGAGCGACCTGTCAACCTGAGTGTGTTTTTTTAAAGCTAGAGTTATCGTCGGCGATCTATATCTAGCCTGTTGATTGGTCGGATACGGATTATATTGGTCTGATGTACAATCAAGATTCAGTATGGACATGTCCATTTAGATTATCTAGCGTGTTGATTGGTCAGACACGGAATACCGTGGTCTGATGTACAATCAAGATTCAGTATGGACATGTCCATTTAGACTATCTAGCGTGTTGATTGGTCGGATACGGATTATCGTTGTCTGATGTACAATCAAGATCCAGTATGGACATGTCCATTTAGATTATCTAGCGTGTTGATTGGTCGGATACGAATTATAGAGGTCGGATGTGCAATCAAGATCCAGTATGGACATGTCCATTTAGACTATCTAGCGTGTTGATTGGTCGGATTGTGCAATCAAGATTCAGTATGGACATGTCCATTTAGACTATCTAGCGTGTTGATTGGTCGGACACGGATTACCGTGGTCTGATGTACAATCAAGATTTAGTATGGACATGTACATTTAGACTATCCAGCGTGTTGATTGGTCGGATACGGATTATTGTGGTGTGATGTACAATCAAGATTCAGTATGGACATGTCCATTTAGACTATCCAGCGTGTTGATTGGTCGGATACGGATTATTGTGGTGTGATGTACAATCAAGATTCAGTATGGACATGTCCATTTAGACTATCTAGCGTGTTGATTGGTCGGATACCGATTATCGTCGTCTGATGTGCAATCAAGATTCAGTATGGACATGTCCATTTAGATTATCTAGCCTGTTGATTGGTCGGATACGGATTATCGTCGTCCGATGTGCAATCAAGATTCAGTATGGACATGTCCATTTAGATTATCTAGCCTGTTGATTGGTCGGATACGTCACGTGGTCTGATGTACAATCAAGATTCAGTATGGACATGTCCATTTAGACTATCTAGCGTGTTGATTGGTCGGATACGGAATACCGTGGTCTGATGTGCAATCAAGATTCAGTATGGACATGTCCATTTAGACTATCTAGCCTGTTGATTGGTCGGATACGTCACGTGGTCTGATGTACAATCAAGATTCAGTATGGACATGTCCATTTAGACTATCTAGCCTGTTGATTAGTCAGACACAGATTATCGTGGTCTGATGTGCAATCAAGGTTCAGTATGGACATGTCCATTTAGATTATCTAGCGTGTTGATTGGTCGGATACGTCACGTGGTCTGATGTACAATCAAGATTCAGTATGGACATGTCCATTTAGACTATCTAGCCTGTTGATTGGTCGGATACGTCACGTGGTCTGATGTACAATCAAGATTCAGTATGGACATGTCCATTTAGACTATCTAGCCTGTTGATTGGTCGGACACGGATTAACGTGGTCTGATGTACAATCAAGATTCAGTATGGACATGTCCATTTAGACTATCTAGCGTGTTGATTAGTCAGACACAGATTATCGTGGTCTGATGTGCAATCAAGGTTCAGTATGGACATGTCCATTTAGACTATCTAGCGTGTTGATTGGTCGGACACGGATTATCGTGGTCTGATGTGCAATCAAAATCCAGTATGGACATGTCCATTTAGATTATCTAGCTTGTTGATTGGTCGGATACGTCATGTGGTCTGATGTGCAATCAAGATTCAGTATGGACATGTCCATTTAGATTATCTAGTCTGTTGATTGGTCAGACACGGATTATCGTGAACGGATGCACAATCTAACAATTTTCCACGCAAAGTGCTTTTGAAAGGGGTTTACTATATGTATTATTGTTTATACATGTACTATATATTGTTTTGTACTTTTACATTTGAACCGGAGCTCGTTAAAGTGTATAGAGCTATATCTGACGATATGTTTTTTTAAAAATTCAAAAACTGAAAAAACAATTATGCTTTCATATCCATTAGTTAATTTTTCGCTTCAGTTTTAACAGAAACTCTTTCTGTGAATTATTGGACGTGCGAATTGTTCGTTTCCATACTAAAGTGTTCTAGAACACCCTATGAAATTATAAGAATCGTCTATTTTTTCCACGACTGAATCAAAGTACACAGAACCCATCCAAAGTTTCAATTTGCAATTAAGGTAGTCTTGTATCATACTAAATACGATGCAAGTAATTATTTTGACATTAAATTACCTGTCAGATATAGTTATATACACTTTAAATCGGGGTTTTCATAAAGTACAAATAATATTGACATTAGTAGTTTTAATACAAATAGTACCAATAACATTGACCCTGATTCATATTGCCAAAATGAATAAGATAAGATAAAGGTCATAATAAATTGCAAGAAACCGTAAAAACAGCTTAAATTACGTAATTGCAAAGCTGGATTAATCTGTGAAAAGAAAAGCCATTGAATACCAAAGCACTTTTAAATTAGTTTGCTTTATTATTCTCAATTACACTATAAATGGACAGTCCTTACACTTGTTTGATTTCAATAATTGTGGCAATAATTAATTTATAGTTTACTCTACTTCTTTGCCCATGTATTTACTGTAAAATCGGTAATTTTTCTGTTGGTAAATTTTGTGGATTTCGTGATTCACTTTCAACCACGAAATAAAATATCAAGGAACAATATTTCTGATCCCGGTAGGCTATTTATTACATGAAATGCAAAATTCACGAATTAACTGCACATCCAAATGGTCTTTTTTACCAAAACCACGGAATTTCGTCCAATCGAAGTTAAATGATTTTACAGTAATATGGCAACCTTGAAAGTCAATATGATCTGTACATCTTTTAAACATGTATTAGATACAGTACTAGTTTTCGTTCAAAAGTGTCTTCTTACAAGCGTTATTGTACAGTTTTGGAAGGACAAACAACATAATTGTCCGAGGCGAAGCCGAGGATAATTTGTTGTTCGTCCTTCCGAAACTGTACAATAACACTTGTAAGAAGACACTTTTGAGCGATAACAAGTTCTGTATCTGACTTATACTCCGACAAAAAGCAAAATGATCCCCAGAGAGACCATGGTTATCCAAAAGTTCCTTGCAAAATCCATGAACAGAGCATCATTTGCAGCATAGAAAATAAAGTTCTAATGTAAAAATGTGCTTGGCCTATAATGTACCAAAGGGATTAAGTTAACTGTCCAAAAATGTCCATTCATAGGTTTAATTAGCTTGTGATTAAAATTCACACAAGTGTCAATGTTTTTTTTACACCTTATAAGTGCTTATAATACACTTGCATCTAGTTTTCTTCATTCATTGATAAAGGACTTAGTGCACAAAGATAGAAATTTATGCATCTTATTTTCACAATTGTCATATTTCTATGAAAATATTGGTATTGTTTTATTTCTAATACACATAACAAGGTTATATTCGTATTACCCATGTTGACGCTCACAGTCATATTAATATATAGAATAAAGTTCACCTGGTAGACAATTATAGTTACTATTTATATTCTGTATATATTCAGGTTTCTTGTACATGTAATTAATTGCACAATGAATTTTTACAGCTAAATCTTAAATTCGCTTAAATTGTTACAAATACTTTAACAAATACTGTAAAAGCACTGCTTTTCTTGGGAATAATAAGAAAATAAATTTTGCTTGGTATGAATATTCTGTAACTTTGCTTCAATTGCTATAATTAATTTCTACTTTTCTTGGTCATTACAAGAATATAAATTTTGCTCCCCATTTTGCGGATTACAAAACAATAAACAATTTCTCTAAAATTTGTTCTGGCCAAAATAAATCAAGAATATTGGAATTTATGATTTAGTTATCTACACTATTGATTCGAGTAAAAGCCACAAATAAGATGGTTTTACAGTAGTACAGTCTGATATTGCACTATCTTCGGGTGGACTTACAATTTTCTAGCTACATGTTTTTGACAAGTAAAAATAATTAAATTTCAATGTGACAAAAATTGTGGATTTGGTGAAAAAGACCATTTCGTGGAAAGTTCAATGTAATTTAAAGGATTTTCGTGGTTGAAATCATCCACAAAATCAACGAAATTAAATGGCCCTCTAATATTATTGATTTTACAGTATGTCATTTATTCAACTGTTCATGTAGTTATAAGCAGATTTGTCATGATTGACCAATTATTTTCTGAGTAAATGTTTTGTACAAACAACTTTCTTACAAATCAAAAAGTGTACACTTACGAAAATAATGTACACTTTATCAATGGAGTCACAGGGCGTATCGGAGTATAACGACAGATTAAATCGTGATTTACAGCGGTTTAAAGTTGACACATTTTTTATTTCCTTTACACGCTAACGGTAATCGGCTTGTATATTCGCTTTGAGCCCTCGTATGACGTCATCAAAGGGAGACAATTCAATTACGATCTTAATTAAAAGGGTGTATATAGTCACGTGTTGTGGTGTTTTCACAAACACTAACACATGTGGTTTGTCTGACCACATTAGATCGAGAAACCTTAATTGCCTACGTTCGTTCAGGTCTGATGAGTCTCAAAAGTTAAGTGCGTGGTTAATTAACAGTCATACTAATTATGCGTATAACTTCTTTTAGTTTCAAAAAAGGGAATTTGCTATTTAACGTGTTGTTGTACGTGGATTCTGCTCTGTCTTTTCGACGCTCGTATAACTTCTTAAACTTCTTGAAAAAGGGTTTTTCTGCTACTTGCATTTTGCATTTCATCAGTTTATATTAGATGCACTGTACATATGTTTGTAAGTCATTTGATTGGATTGCAGTTAACCCATATACACCGGAGATAGTTCACCTGACGGACGAGCTTATGTTTATAATCGTTATCATTTAATTTTGAACGGATTGTAAATTATTTGATTGGACTTGTGTGTACATAGGACATATAAAGGTAAGTAACTTCAGATTATTTCAGAGCATTTCAATGATTACTCCATGTTACGTTCAGGGGCCATATTCACCAACGCTGCAAGTCTAAAATACAGACTTAAAATTTACATTTTCAAATGTTCTATTCGCTCTCAATATATTATAAATATACCGATTTTGATATTTGATATAAATTGGTATGTGTAGTTATATACATGTACATGTTCAGTAAATAAAACAACAAATACTCGGCAAAAGTTCACATTATTAACTCTAATTGCAAAGAAGGGGCAGTGGCTATTTAAAATCTAATTGCAAAGAAAGGGCAGTATTATTTTAAATCTAATTCAAAGAAATGACATTGGTTATTTTAAATCTAATTGCAAAGAAAGGGCAGTATTATTTTAAATCTAATTGCAAAGAAATGACATTGGTTATTTTAAATCTAATTGCAAAGAAAGGGCAGTATTATTTTAAATCTAATTGCAAAGAAATGACATTGGTTATTTTAAATCTAATTGCAAAGAAAGGGCAGTATTATTTTAAATCTAATTGCAAAGAAAGGGCAGTATTATTTTAACTCTAATTGCAAAGAAAGGGCAGTATTATTTTAAATCTAATTGCAAAGAAAGGGCAGTATTATTTTAAATCTTATTGCAAAGAAAGGACCGTGATTATTTCAAATCTAATTGCAAAGAAATGACAGTGATTATAAAGGTTGTCAATATAAAGTGTAAGTCTGAGTTTCTGTCTTAAAACATTGTGTTACAGCTTGGCTATTTTGACCCAAGTCTGACCTTTATGCAAGAATATATTACAAAAGTATATATCATATAAAATTGTTTATTCTTTTGATCGCCTTGTTATTAAAAATAAATGAATAAAGCGAGAAAAATGATCTTACGTACATTTGTATATTAAAAGGAATAGCTAGCATTCCATGTTTTAAGCTGAAATAAGCAAAAGTATCTTTATACATGTAATAGTTGGTTCGAGGTTTCTTTTGAAAAACAATATCTACATGCTCAGATGATGGAAGATTGTGATTTGAGTTCTTCGAAAATCTAAATATTTCTAACATTCTTATGTTTAAAATTTTTAATACTTACAGTTTGCCTACACAATGTTGAATTGTAAAGAAATGCATCGGAAACACATATTTGTCACAATCTGTATGGTGGTAGCATTGGGGCTGATGGTATCGATGAATGAAGACTTTGGATATAACACGTCCATCAGACATCGTGCGAGGAGGAACGGTTCACGGAGGCATAGGCAAGGTAAAACTTCTTTTTTATCTTTTTAGCTCGACTTTTCGAAGCTGAAAGTGAAAAACTTTTATTGTGACGGGATCGTCTGCGTCAGCAACTGCAACAGCATCTGCGTTAGTTTAGTTTATTGTTAGAGTCATTTTCTCAAGGACTATCAAATGTTTTCACTTGGAACTCAACATATTGTTTTTCACAACCACAAGAAGAGTCCATACCGTCAAGGCTGTTAACTCTGTAACATATATTGATTGAAAGTCGAACGTACTGCACTCGTAGGTTGTGCTCTTGTTTAATAGTATGAACTGCCACAGTCTATTTTGCAGACTTAAGTTTATGTTTAATACTAAAGAACAATTGAGTACCTTAATATACCCCTTAGAATTGTTACCTGCCTCCGACACGACCATTAGTGGTTAATGACGTGACCACACCATGGTTTATATGTCTGTCAGCTTTCTGTTGAAATATTGCAGGCATATGGAAAAATCAGTCCCCAGGAAACCGTATATTTAGACAAGAAAAATATTTTCCATTAATAATAAATATTTTTCAATTATAATAAACAAAAATGCAAAAGAAATTATGCAAAAACTTAGATTTATCACTCTCGGTACCTCATTTTAGATGTTACTCATTGCCACAAGTCTAACAGAGAATAAAGGCCAGCTCTTTTTCTCGTTTTGCACGGGTATTACTGCCGCCATTTTTATTTGTCTCTGGTATGATACGGCCTGTGGTCGACCCTAAGACCTACCGCACTCAAAGTCGACGCCCTTTCACAAGGCTATAGAGGTGGTATAGCGCGCCCAAGATAATGTGAATGGCGGTAAGAAATGGAATGAGCCATATAGGTGGATTACTCGAGTGAGCACGATTTATCAGTGTTATTTAGTACGAAATTGACCGTATGTGTTTATCTAAGCAACCAATTTTACAACAGTAGGCTAACCGGTCAATGTCTATAAACATCACATTATCCTTGACGCAGTTTGACATCAAATATGGATGTCTCATCCGTCTGTAAACATTATACATTGTGTACGATATTATTATATTTCAGAAACGTTGCCAACCAAAACAAATACGTCAGCTGTTCTTCTGTCAATAATCGAAAAATCTCTGGCGTCACAAGAAAATGTGCGCACGCCGACGTCTTCTCGTATCTTCCCACAGCGTCTGGTCAAAGTCACGTGCAGCGATACTTCAAACGAGAAAATTCGAGACTTCTTTGGAAAAATAAAATCCGACATGAGTAAATGGTCATTTCAAGAACAAATACAATGTCGTGAAAATATTATTCGAGATGATTACCAGTCTAAAATAAGGCGTAAACTATCAATAAAATGCAGCAATGACTCTGTAAGAGCATGGTACATAGACACACCCACGGATAATGTTGAAACGATGGAGTTTGGTGACCCGTGTTTAGACCGGTATATACAGAAATGTTGCATGGATGGACAACGGGTACCTAATGTTATTCATTACGTATGGTACTTACGTGGAGAACTTAACTTTGTACCATTTCTGAGTCTTCTAGGTGCTGTTAGATTCGTTAAGCCATGTGTAATAGTGTTTCATGGAGAGGCACCGTATGGTAAATATTGGAACGCGTTTATTCACTTTTGGCCAAATGTTGTGATTTTGAAACGTGACCGACCGGAAGTGATATTCGGCAAACCGGTGAAGCATAAGGAGCATTATAGTGATTTGATGCGCATCGAGGCACTGATTGAATATGGCGGTATTTACATGGACACCGACACACTTTTGGTAAGACCGATCGACATTTTAAGACAATACCCTTGCGTCATGTCGAACCAGAGTTCCGGACTGTTAGCGTCGGCTTTTGTGATGTCGAAGAAAAATGGAAGTTTTGTTCTGAAGTGGATGGATGGGTATAGAAATGACTACAAACCAGAGAAATATGCATACAACGCAATGGTTGTTCCAAATAAACTGATTAAAAATACGACTAACAAAGATATGATTCATGTAGAATATGGTACGGTATCCCGGCCCATTGGAATGACTGGCGGGTCGGTGTACTATAATGAATACGTGACCACGGATTGGTCCTATATTTATGGTATACATGTATATATTCGTATATATAAACAACCTGTGAATGAAATAACTATAATTGACGTTACGCACGATGTTGCGAGAAATGTCGAAAATACGCGAGTAGCACACGCATGAAATGCAGTAGTACGCTTATTATTGAGAATACTTAAATAAATAAGATATCAAACTATTCAGAAAAGAAAATGCAATAAATCTAATGCATTCAAACGTGATTAATTAATTACACTAGCCGTAATTATTAAGCTTTAGTTGACGCGCGGGTATTAAAATACGATGTCCCAACGTAACATGATTTCCTCGCGCAATAAACAAAATATAGTACATCTTTTTTATTCTTCCATCAAATTAACCTAAATTTCGCCATAATTCTGGCAGGAAATGAGGTTATACGTATATGAAATCAGAAATGACAAAACGTCGGGCGTGTTCCGGGTACATAGATTTGTGTGATGATGCGTAAAATGTCCCATTTGATATTTTCATAAGAAAAAGGTCGACAGGTAGTGCAAGAAGTTGTTTCAGAAAGAAATCATGGCGGAGAAATGTGATATATAATGTACGTAATGAAATCTCATTTGATAACGATTATGTTAGTATCATTATCCTAAGAAATATAAAATTTAAGTATTGCGATATATTTGTTTGAAAAAGTCTAGCCACGCCGACATTTTTTAATAATTTTCATCGGTACCGGTACAGTTGTGTATTTTCAAAGCAAATAAATAAAATTCCGTTCTCTGTATGAAAACGGTAACTGGAATATGTTTGACTCATTTAACGGAGTTTCTTTAGCAGTAATTTGTGCTGTGATACGTGCAAAACTATAAAAGTTATAGTTAGTGAGCTAGGTCTAGCCACGGCGCAAAACTGACTAAAACGCGATAGTTGACGTTATAATTTGCAAATGAGCATTGTATACCATTCTTATATCTAAATTGGTGCTTTGTTTCGAGTGTAATTAACCCGACATCGTACTTTAATCATTTTAAGACGGAATGTATTTGAAATATTATTGGTAACGGAATAAATATGAAACATTTACCATTTTTCTTTGCATTATTATTGAATGGTTTCCATAATGATTTGGCAGCAAAATAAACCCGATGAAAATAGTAAATGCAATCATTAAAAATATTTCAAAGAACTATCAAATACAGACCAAAGGAAATACAATGTAATACCGTGAAAGGTATGTGAGTTATCGTTTGCCTGGAGTTCAAATGTGGTTGAAGGATTATAGTTTAATTGAACTGATCAGGACAATTGAAGACTCGTAAATGATTAAACAGTTTTGCTTCATGTGATGATTATGATTTAAATTGTGTCATTATCTATGTCAAACCAGGAGTTAATTAAGTTGGATCTCGACAAGAAACAAACTAGCTAGAGTGCATTATGTAATGATATAACAAATTCAAACACAGTATAAATGTAATAAACAGATAAAACGCATGTGTAAAAGTAATATTATGGTATATGTTTACATTATTTTTCACATTTTCTTTCGTTTAAAGGGCAATCCAAATAGACGTTATATTCGCACATTTGTCCGCGAAAAATTAAAAGTGCTACATACATGTGCTATCGAATATTTCTCATTTGATGATAATGCTTATTATCTACACGTCTAATCAATGATCTAGATAACAGCTAAAACTACAACACGTAACAATGTGTGTGACGTACATTTTGAACTAAAATAACGTCAACGTCATGTTACACAAAGGTATCGCAACATCGTGCGTAACGTAGATACGACACATGAACACAACATTTGGATCTATCTGTAGACATATTTATTATGGAAATAAGGAACTCTGCTTCTAGTGGTGTCTGGTCGATTGTTATGGGTTATCATATTTTGTAAATAATATGATGTAGCCGATAAGTGTTGTACATGTACATTTATATCTACAATGCATTAAAATGAATAAATATGCTCTGCTCTGCTCTGCTCTGCTCTGCTCTGCTCTGCTCTGCTCTGCACTGCACTGCACTGCTCTGCTCTGCTCTGCTCTGCTCTGCTCTGATCTGCTCTGCTCTGCTCTGCTCTGCTCTGCTCTGCTCTGCTCTGCTCTGATCTGCTCTGCTCTGCTCTGCTCAAACTCCCCAAAACGGCTATGTAATGCAAGTTTTATTTCCAAGCCAATGTCCTTTAAGGGCACAGTATACGCTAACACGTGGCTACTTCTCAGTGAAACTGCAAGGATGATCACTTAGTATGGATTTGACTCAATTCATTTCAGATTCAAGATTTTCTTCATTCTCAAGGCCTGCACATATGTCTGTGATATTTATTCATTATTGTAATTGTATTGATATGAACGAACTGTACATGTAATTGACAGTAAAAATAAAGAATACATTAGTCGATCTGACTTTATTATTATACCAAGACAAAATACAACTATAATATTAACTTATTCAAGCATAGGGCCTAGGTTGCCGAGCAAATGCAATACTATACCGTGGACACAGTACTTGGCTCGTGGAACTAGCCACATCGAGACAGCAAGCATGTCCAATTCATAGGTGACAAAATTGGTTAATAATAATTAGTAAGTATTAACGTTAGTAAACATTTATGAGAAAATCGGACAGGGAAGACAGCAGTCAACTTAACTAGTCGATCACATATACCACGTAACACAAATACATGACACAACGCCCACACACAACCCAACGAGGAAGCAAAAAAGACCAAGCCTTATCCGTCAAAGGCGGATGGCCCAAAGCCCCTCGTACATGCCAAAACGGCGACCCAAGAGACCAATCGAAGCATTACTATGACTTGACCCAGTAACTGATTCCGGGTGACCCCAAATACCACGTAAAAGACAGAGAAGGCCAGTGATAAAACAAGTTCATCAATGTTCATCGAATATGTATGAATCAATGGAATTACACCAATGTAGGAGTCTAGCTAAGTAATTGCATTTTAACAGCATCGAAATCTAGTGACATCACTAGTCTATTTTCAAAAAGATGTATGAGAAAATTGGACAGGGAAGGCATCACTCGCCTTAAACATCATCACATTACCACAAATTAAATACACGGAGCAATGCCCAACACATAACCGAACGCGAACTTGAAATGGACTGTCCAAGTACCAGCTTAGCAATGTATAGGTGATACTGTAAAGTGTAATTATTTTAAATGACGATATATTTTTTTTAATTAAAAAACTGAAAAACAATTATGCTTTCATATCCATTAGATCATTTTTCGCTTCAGCTTTAACAGAAACTTTCTCTGTGATTTATTGGACATGCGAATTGTCCGTTTTCATGTAGAAAGTGTTCTAGAATACCCTATGAAATGATAAAATCGTCTATTTTTTCGACGATTGAATCAAAGTACACGGAACCCATCCAAAGTTTTAATTTCCAATTAAGGTAGTCTAGTAACATACGAAAAAACGTTGCAAGTAGTTATTTTGATATTAAATGACCGTTCTAATATAGCTCTATACACTTTAATGTATCTCACTGGATGATTAACAGTACATACAGGCAGCATACTTGTAAATGCGAGCGGAACTTGGGAATGAATACTTATGATAGTCAAAGTGGGCGGGCAGTGAATTAGGCGGTAGCCGAAGTTGTGAGTGATATTTTAATCGACACGTTTAGTTTAACAGTTGAAATACATCCGTTATGCCAATTAATATCCAAGATGTTTGACTAAAATCGACGTAAGCCTACAGTACATGTAAATGTGTATTATTGCACGAAAAATCACGTTTTAGTTACTTGGGTTGCCCAACAGCAGGAACCCTATGCATAACCTATCAAATTTACAAACATAAAGAGTATCTGTCAACATTTACTTGGATACATTTCTATCTGCAGACCCGTAGAGCTTTGATTACTTATTTTACACATTTTAGAACTAGCGCCTGCACATAATATTCAATGTCGTGAAGGACCTTGAAAGAAAGGAAGACTCTTAACTGATGAAAAACAGACACATTTTTATAAATATTTTTATCAGAAAAATACCACGAGCCCAAGACCTAAATTACATTAAGGTCTTTGCACGACTCCAAGGCCGTGAAAATATATGGATCCATATTCTAGTCAGATCACTAAAATAATGACCCACAAGTAAGACAAAATTTAGTGTGATTACGCCTTGAATTGTAATTTTCACAAACGCTAAAATAAAACGCCGCCGTTCCCAAAATTCATCGCGCTTCCGGGGTTTGTCGCTTTAAAAAATATTTTTGTATATTTTTTCCTGCGTCGACATTATTTGGTGCTTGCCTTGCCATTGTGAAGTATATTGGATGCGTTAATGAAAAATCAATAGCCTGGTAAGCATTGGTGTCCATTTAAATGTCTCTGAGTCCGTTCGTCCCCGGTGCAATTCGTACCCAACTGTCAATTTGCATAAACTGAAACAATAAAACATGTAGTTCTACTAGTAAAACTCAGATACTCGCGGTATGAATATGCTCCTATACTGAGTTTTATAGCTCTATTAATAGCTCTCCATAGCAAAGTGTAATTTGCAAACTAAACCACCTATTCTGTATTTAACAGCTAACATGGTCATAGTAACGCTTATTTCATTCATAAACTACAAAAACATCATTAAATATACCTTTACACAACCAATATTAGATAAAACGTTTTTTCTGACAGCCGCCGTGAATCAATTTCAGTTGACCCCATTTTGGTTATCTAATGTAGACGCACGTGTCTTAGACGAAATAATTAATCTGTACAGAGTAGTCGTTCTTGATTATCGTTCCGGGTTTTATGTTCCGGATACCGGGTTTTAGCCACTTTTTTCGTCTAATAAAAATTCGCCATATTGTTGTTTGTCAACATTCTGGAAATTTCAGTAATTTGGCAGTGGAAGTGAAACTGGATTAATTTGTGCATCAGTGAGGTTAGTGTTCTTGCAAATATTGGTATTGAACGATAGGAAAGGTATTTATGAAGGCATGTGTGGTGTGCTTTAACTGTATATTGAATTTAAATGCTCTAAATCGGTCACCAAACAGCGACAAAGAATCGTGTCGCAAAAAGCTATGCACATCTAAGAGCCGCTATTTAGCACCCAAGTTTGTGAAACATAGTGTAGCATACCGTGAAGCAATCGCAGGGTCTATCATTAGCACTATAAAACATGTTGTCGATCAAGTACCGTGACAGTTGACTTCTTAGCTGACCTACATCTTTATTGTTCATTATTTTAGAAGAGATTTGTTGATGATGCTCAAATGTGATACAATTTTATAGGTAATTAGTGGAAACGTCCAGAAGTAGCCCCCCTGACTGAGTGACTCCTCTTTATATGGCTGTGCCTCATTTGAGTCATTATAACTCCTGTCAGGTGGGGTATTGATAATTCTGAGGTATGGGGTATAAACAGTTGCATGCGCCAATATTGACCTACATTAACAGATTAATTTACACACAATCTAGACTTTGGGTTTTCACTCAATCACTGGACGCTCAAAAGTCAGAAGGTAGTTCTAAATAAACCACCAATGAAAAGCGGCGGAAGGCGTGGCTTGAATAGAATATATAGTAAATCCCCAAGGTCATCGTAGGTGATGTAAACACGAGGCAAGACTTATATCCAGATTGACAGGCAGGAAATTTTCTATATCGATTGCACTAAAGGTGTCATAATTGGCCTTAATTGGTGTCTAATTACTCTAAAAAAATCGACAATATACAGGCATGTATACTGAAGACCCCAATAAACAATCAGTAATTGCCTCTTGCAACCTGCCAGCAATCAGTTAAAGGTGTTAAAATTCGCCGACAATCTGATTAAATTGCTCATCGGGTTGGGTATAAAGCCCAAACTCAAATTCTTCAACCGTACTTTTGGATTCCGGGCTTTAGCAGTCAACGGCGACGTCAACAAAAATGAAAATTGGTTATGAGTTTTGCGATTTGTCAAAGCTGTATTGGAAGGCATAAATAAAAGACTTGAGCAGTAAAATATACAAAAATGTCTTATTTAAAAGAATTTGCTATCATTGATCACTCTAATGACGACAATTTGAAATGTCATATGTTTTCGTGACCTTCACATACGATTTTGGTCCAACTATGAAAATTCGAAATGTCTGTAGTCAACAGAAACATTAAAATACATACCAGCAGATGTTAAATTAACAACAGGTGTGTTTTACCCTTCATATTGAATTAGTCATGACACTTTTGTCTTCCAAATCTACATTATGTTTGTACATGTCCAGCAAGGACTACAAGGGAAGTAACTCTGCTCTGACTGACATTCAGAATAAAAGCACTGGATGCATTTAGAGTCAATACTACACACAGTTAAATATAGTTATACACATAGGCCTACAGTCTGGATGGAAGTGGTATCAATTCATTCATTTTACTAGGCCTTATGATATTTAAATGACAGCCAGCAAAACATATAAAGAAGCCAAGTGTAAATTACAAGACAGAAAGGATGGAGAAAGAATGGACATGTTTTCTTCAATTTGTGCATGCAATTGATGTATTAATAGTGCCTGAATCAAGGGAAAGCCCTAGTACAGTACAATATGTATAGCTATTTACCGACATTACAATGAATATGAAATAAAAATAAATACTGGCCGGGGTATCAGGTTACCAGGAACTAGTCATGTTTACCAATCATATGACAAGTACATTTGACAAACATTGCCATATTGACACATCTATCAAAGTTCACTGCCAATATGGAGCAAATTTATACTGGTACTTCCGCAGTTGCAATTTCTGGGCAACTAGAAAAAATTCCAGGCTACCAGAAAATAATTCTGGTAGCCCAGTGGGCAACCAGTAAATTTAGAAATTTGTCGGACACTGCCCCAGGGAGACGCAAGTGTAGGTGTCCATAGGTAGCCCAATGACCAGGGGAAGTTAAATTTCAAAAGGTGCTTGAGAGGCCTAACAGCTGAAAAGAGCCCTAGTAAACTGGTAACTTTTTTAAGTTATAAAAACATGCAGATCCATGCATTAATTTGTATATTGTTTTTGGTATCATAAATCTATATTTATAAGGGGGGAAGGGGGGAGGGTGGGCGTGGTTGCAACTGACTGACCAACTACAGGTGCATTAGAATAGAAGAACTGTACAATGTACATCACAAACATGATCGAATAGACCAGGGCCGGTATTTATAAAGCATCTTAAGTGAAAACTTAAATGTTTTGAATTAAGTTAAAATATTGAGATGCCCATATTTCACAAGAAACGACAAATAGCCCATGTTTTCTATATGATGACTGTAGCTCTTTAAATCATGCATCAAAAGAATGTAAATAATTGTTTAAGTTAGTTTTCCTGTTCAGCTGATACACTTAAGGAAAATTTGAGATTTTAAGAAAATTCTAAGTTTTCACTTGAAATGCTTTATAAATAGCGACCCAGTGGTGTCAATTTTCCTGATTTATCCGCAATTAGTATATACTTACAAATAGAATATGCGTTACTGTTCATATGGCAATGTAAATCGTTTATTTTCTTTGGCTGGCACCTGAAATAAACAAACATAAAACTGGACACCCACAGTGCATTCTCATGTGAATCGTTATGTTTTTGTATTGGTTTGTCCAGTTTAATTGTAACAGAAGTATGTGTCCACTCTAAAAAATCCAATCACTTCCGACTAATCTTTTTTAGCATGTAACATCAGTCATTAAACACTACCTACCATTCGGGAAAGTATTCCAACATAAAGCAACATACAGCAACTATTTCTATTTGAAAACATACTCGCCCGAACAGAAAATAGCCAAAAGTTACTCGCCATGGATTCGGGTGAGTGCTAATTTCGATGACTGCCACTCTAAAAAAATCGCTAACTTTTGACAAATGTTTATGTATTACAGATATGATGGCGGATGAAGAGATACTGTTTGATGATGTGTACACATTACAACATATAATTGGAAAGTAAGTGCAACTACTTGTATAGTTATATCTGAATACTCCAGGCTACTTATTGTAGTTACTTCCCTTTATATATGACATTTTCATCCGTTTAGCTGATAATTTTCAAATTTTCTGCATTTTGATACTACTTGTATAGTTTGTTATATCTGAATACTCCAGGCTACCTATTGTAGTTACTTCCCTTTATTTGTGATTTTTAGCTATTTGCAAATTTTCAACCTTTTGAACTTCAGATCTACGTACAAATGAGCAAATGAAGTTTTCAAGAAATAAAATGATGGTTTGATGTTCTTGGTAAAAGGGTTTTTGTAAATTAGAACACCGGGCTCTGTAAAAAGTTAATAAACATGAAAGTCCAGATTGTAAAAATGTTCTGGAATCTTCGTCCAAAAGTAAAATACCAGATTTTCTGTCAGTTCTAATAAAAATGTGTCAGTTAGGAAAATAATGAATATGGTGAATTGTACTTGCGCAGGAATTCCTTAATTCAGCATACATGTTCACTCCAAACCTGTTGTGCGACTACTTTCAATTCGGAATTTCCACATCAAAGGGGGACAACTTTTTATATTCAAAAGTTCAGAATACAAGTAAGAGTTGTCTTTCCCTGGTTGATTTTCAGATCAGTGATTGTTATTAAAGTGCTCATAAAATATTCATATGACAACCTTAAAAAAATGAGTTAATAACTTGATTACGATAATGTTTCAGACGTTTCTAACGACTAGACGATGATTAATTAAATATTAATTAAGCTCTCGGAGACTCAGACCACTCTGGTGGGTGTTATTACAAGACCGCTAATTATTGTCATATTTTATTTATGAAAAACTATTACAGTAATTAAGTTAACTAATTGCTGCATGTTGTTTTACGTGATACCAATGATTAGCAGGCAACAAATGATTAACGTTGAAGGGTATTGGTTAAATGTGTTGAGCTTGCCGATGTCTGGTACATATGGTATTTTAACATTGTGATTTTAAAGGGGATGTATTGAACTCATCTGATTTCTTAAATTTCTGGTGATGATAGAAATTTTAAAGTGGATGTGTTGGCATCTTCTCATATTTTAAAATTGTGATGTAAAGGGGATGTATCAACATGTTTTCATGTCCTAAAATTTCCGATTTTTAAATATTCATAAATCCCAATGTTCTTAATTTGATGTAGTTGTTAAAGTGGATGCCTCCGCATCTTTTCAAGAATTGAGGTGCATTTTCTGAAGAATCCATACAGAGTATGTTCTGTCACATGTTCATAAATTGTTTAAAGGACTGTTTCAGCTAATTGTTTACTGACATATCTACCTGGTAAAAAAGTGATCTGTGTGACACATAACACACGAAGTCGTTTGAGGTGAGAAGTGAGAATTTAGCATGAAAACTGATCTTAAAAAGCATTTGCAGTGATTTTGAAAAATTTCATAAAAAAAATGATGATGGACAATGTAATTCACCTTTAAACATTATCACTCCTCATCTCATGAAGTTATTACCGTGACTGAATGCACATCTTTGATGTGAATGTTTACAAGCTATTCTGACATTTTAAACAACATTATGTTGTTATCACTTGTAACTTTATGAATCGAACAAGATTTGTTCGATGTAAAGATTTCCATCTTTGGAATTTATGCAGTCAACAGACTTGGCTAGGGCGGGGAGGTTTCCATGAGTCTGGTCTATACCACCATAATATCACAGGAACAGATATTATGTAGAGTAACCATTAATCAATGTTGTTTTGTTTACAGTACATCCGATAGTTTATAACACATTTGTCCAAATATCCTGCAATTCTCCAATCCGATGGACAAGTTCGAAGATTTTATATGATCTGTCGTTTTTCAATCCGGAACCGGTTCAACTCATTTGCCTTTTTCCACTATTGTCATTTATTATTGAAATTGTGTCAATAAACAGCTTTGACTTGATACGCAAGTACATTTAAGGATAAAAATCTCAGGTTACATGTATTTTTAGGGGTCAATTATTTGAGTTGGATTTATTTTTTGCAATCTATTTCGTCATTAAAATTAGCCAAAAATATTTCACTGCAAATATTATAACCTTTACAGTAAGTTATTTAATCTTTCTCATTCGATTGTATATAAATATAATCTTTGGCAATAAAATATGTTGTAATCTGGGGAATTCTTTCACTAAAATTTTGGGAAAATAACATAATTTTATATTTTGAAAGTGGGATATGGGGCCTTTAAGTCTTTCCAATATATTTTGTTGTAAAAAGCTTGGTAAAAAGCTCAGCTACATGGAAACGTTTCCTATTGTATTCCCACTGCTTTTATCTGGAAAATTGATCAGCAAAGATTTATTAAGATCTATTAAACTTCAAGATGACGGATGGTTTTAGGTTTCTAAGAAATTATTAGGTCACCAAGCTATGATTAGCTTATGAAATTGAACAATGGCAACAGAATAGAGTCGCTTAAACTTCACAAACTATGTTTGTAAAACTGTTTTGTGAATGAAAGCCATCTGTCTTGTAAATTGCTTTTTGTACAAAAATTAATGATTTTGTATTTCTAATTATGATTATAAGCTTTCAGGTTGATTGTATGTAAAAAAGGGAAATTATTATTATTGATGAAAATCTGTGTGAAACTGGTTCAATGAACACATTTCCAATTTTTTATGGAGTTTCATTTTGTGGTGCACAATATTTTAATCCCTCTGATTTTGAGTTAAATATTTACATCCCTTTGATTTAAATGATTGAATCACTCTGATTTGTTGATTTAAATATTATAATCTCTTTGATTGGCTGATTTAAATGTTTGAATCCCTTTGATTGGTTGATTTAAATGTTTGGATCACTCTGATTGGTTGATTTAAGTATTTGAATCCCTCTGATTGGTTGATTTAAATGTTTGAATCCCTCTGATTGGTTGATTTAAGTATTTGAATCCCTCTGATTGGTTGATTTAAATGTTTGAATCACTCTGATTGGTTGATTTGAATATTTGAATCACTCTGATTGGTTGATTTGAATGTTTCGGTCCCTCTGATTGGTTGATTTAAATGTTTGCATCCATCTGATTGGTTGATTTAAATATTTGACTCCCTCTGATTGGTTGATTTAAATGTTTGAATCCATCTGATTGGTTGATTTAAATATGTGAATCACTCTGATTGGTTGATTAAATATTTGAGTCCCTCTGATTGGTTGATTTAAATGTTTGAATCCCTGTCATAGGTTGTCATCATTTCCACATGCCACAGTGATATTAATTATGTTCCCTGGAAATATGTACTCACGAGTCTGGGAGTATTTTGCGGCTGATTGATCTGCATTATTTCCATAGGGATTTGCCCGAAATGAAAGGGGGTCGTGACTTTATGGAAATTCTATCAGATGCTTTCTGTTTCAATATTTCGTTATTAGTAAAGGTATTATGATTCTGACTCTCTGGTATTGATATTTAACAGTATTCTCTCTTAGGGTGGTACTCACTGTCCTGTATGATGTGTCACAATTGGGTATGTTTTCTACAGAACAAAACATTGTTCGGTGTTGCTATGGTTGGTTGTTAGAAATATATCGTTGCCAAGTTGTATTGTAGGGTTAACGCATGCTTTTTCGTGCTATTACATCTGCAGAGTCCCGAGGGATGGTTGATGCCCAAGCCCGTCAGATGTATTAACGCGAAAAGGCTTGCGTAAACATAACACTCTAATAGTATGTTTTTCAAAATTATGTCATTTTTTCGGGACTTTTTAGGCGACATCGGGAAAACAAACGCGATGTCGCTTAGCAAACGTTACGTCACACACAAGTTTTTGTTATGAGCGTCGACTTTCAGTATCGGCAAATACCAAGAAAACAGTGACATTGGGTATTTGTTTACGTTTATTATTTAACTATTACAGAAAATTGATTGGTAGTTACAATTAGAATGTGAATTACAGTTCATATAACGCTGTAAGTCATTTATTTCCTTTGGATGGGTCCTGAAATGAGCATACTTAAAACTGAACACCAACAGCGCGTGTGCGCGAGAATCTTTAAAATAACTTACCTTTTTTCCCCGTTTTAGTATGAGCAAAATCACCGTTTTTATGCTATAATGTAGTTTCTAGCTGTTAGGTATATTAATTAAAGGGTTTTCAAAATACTTCAGAAACTCAAATTAGTTGGTTTTACCTGAAGTACTTTAGACATCTTGGGGAAATGTTGTCAATTTAAGGTATACTTTAAAAAAGTTTTTGAAGTGATTCTGTGTTTATTGGTTTTAAAATTTATGCAGGGTCATAATTATTCAAGTCCTGATTAAATTTAGCCAAAAAAAGTATTTGCATGGTTTGGACCCTTCCAATAGTAATTGCTTCATAAAAAACCTTCGCTTTTTCAACAAATACACTGATAAAAAAACTTTAAACAATGTTTTGATTGTTTCTTTCGGGAATCGGTTCATAGTGATTATCCTGCAGCAAAATGATGACATCCCATATAGTTTGTAGGGAACATTTCCCATCAAATCCAGACATAATCAGTGCTAATATAGGAGTAATATTTCCTGCTTTGTTCTAACTTTCGAAGGTCTCATTCACTGTGCTAACGTCTCATTCCAGTGGTTCATGATAAATATTTCCTGTATACTGCATTATAGTGTGATTCGATATACCACTGGATAGCCTATAATAAAGACATGGGCTAGACAAATGATTTGTGAACAGTAGTAGAAAGGTTCATATAAATAGCATGGTGGACATACCACTTGACTTTTTGGCTAAGGCAGCAAGTAAAAATCTGTCAACAGAAAGTCAATAATATATGTTATGCAAAAGATGTGCATTTCTGTTGAAACAAGTTATGTTGAGTGAGTTTTACTTGCTGACGTAACAAGTTCTGTGCACTAATATAATGTTTTAATTTACTCTTTGGAAAGTAGTTCCGTGCACTGTGCTGACGTCTCATTCCAGTGTTTCATGATAAATATTTCCTGTATACTGCATTATAATGTGATCTGATATGCTACTAGATGGCCTATAATAAAGACTTGGCCAATTATTTGTGAACAGTTGTAGAAAGCATTATAAGGTTCTTATGAATAACCGCGATCGTGGACAAGTGGTTTAAGGGCGTCCACCTTTGAAAGCGGGAGGTTAAAGGTTTGAATCTCTGCAGAAGCTGGGTTGGAACTGATAAGACCGGTTGGTCAGCCACCAGCTAGTTAAATGAGGGTTACAGTACGCCCATCTCTGTCAGACGTAGGACAAAATGAGAAGAATTTCAGGAAGTTACTGTACCAGATAAGTGTCTGAATAGTTCTGAGCACTTTCAGTGCTTTGATTTAGTCTGGGTACTTTTGGAGCTTTGATTTGTGATTTTTAGCATGTAATTGTAAACCATTGGAAGAATCAATATATCAGTCCATTCTTTAGTTACAAAAAAAGTTACATCCATTATACTTTTTGCTAATTAAATTGAATGGATACTATTTTGTTAATGTTTGGAATGTTCTCAGTTATTGATGGGAATATTCAGTGCAATGATCCTCTGGCTTTTAAATGATCAATATTAATGTACTGTTTACTGTAATTTTACATGAATGGTGAAAGTTTTGGGTTCAATCATACCTGCCAAGTACTCCTATTGGAGTGGAGTTACTCCTATTTTCGTTGTTAATTTCTGGTTTTCCGAGTTCACCTAAATTTGAACAAAGGTCCATTTGATTAATTTTATCTTTTGTCCCATATTTAGAACCACTCAAATTAAAGCTTTCCTTATTTATGCATTTAATCTTGCACCAAAATTATGGCACCAAGTTGACTTGGTTGTATTGTTGAAATTTTAAAATTTCAATGCAAGAACCTGGTAATATACTCATACATAAAGGTCAGGATCAGGTCAAATTCTCCAAGCTGTGAAAACTGAATAATCTAGCTATGATAAACCGGAATAAACAAAATATTCATCAAGTCTCAATAAGATGTTGCCATAGTTTGTTAAGTCGACATTTTGTGTGCAGGGAATGAATTGGCCAACCTAGGATAACTCGGAATAAACAAAATATTCATCAAGTATCAATAAGATGTTGCAATCGTTTGTTTAAGTCGTGCAGGGAATGTATTCAGCTGTATGCTATGCCTCATTGTCTACAGTAATACGATTATAGAACACCGCCACAATACAAAATTGAGATAATCTATTTTTCTTCAGAAATTGTCCCCGTGTTATTATTGTGACGGAAATAGTTAATTTACCATACTGATGATTATTGAGTATTTTATGGCCTGAAGTGTCGACACACAGAATACGTGAGAGTATCTGAATGTCCGCAAGGGTATTGGTGCTCGTTAAGCTTGTGACTGTCTTTTCTGGTCTCTTTATACTGTATGAATGACAGTATCTTTGAATATCCACATTTGTTATGGTGTTCCTTCGTAGCTCAGTGGTTAATACGCTTGCCGTCTAATTTGGCGACCCGGGTTTAAATCCGGGTGGAGGCACATAATATAATATATGCCTGTCATTATTTCAGCAGAATGCATTTAAATTCGTGTAGTGTTTATTTTATTTGATATTAATTTATTAGAGGTCAGTTGTAAAACAAATTTTCCAATTTACATTAATTACTCTCAACACCTTATTGTTGATGCTATCCATCGCCAGAATTCATCGAAAGTTCTGTGCAATTTTTCCTGGAACTTTTTGAGCTACCAATGGCTCACCTAGTGCATCATCCTGGGTACTAAGAAATGGTTTCTTTTTTTTTCTTTCAAAATGGTTTCATGTAGCCAGTTTATTTTTCAAAAGTAGACAGTTCATTTTATATCTCACTAAAAAGTAACAAAGAAGAAAATGACAAAAAGTAGCCAGCAATCATGTTCAAATAGCCAGTGAATTTTTCCACCTTCCACCTCATAAAATTCTTCCCCTGTGCTAGTAGTATTACAATGAGAACATTGACCATGGAATGGAACTAGAACAGTGACATCTATTGACACCCCTGCATTGAACCATTCTAGTATTGTCTGAGCAATGAATTTAGTACCATACTGCAATTATATTCACACACTGACTTATCCTTGTTATCAGAGAGTGTGCATGATTAAAATTACAGGGGTAAGTGTTAAGTTATGTCCCCTGTGATTGTGATGTGTCTATCAACCTTACAGGAAGATAAATCGGTGTTCAATATTGTCTAGAATAGCAGCTAGGTCGACTTATAGTTTGTATTATAACATAGTTTACTTACAGTCAATAGTTGATATGAGGAACTCTGTGCAAGGTCACCAGGTTTTCCGATTAATTTACATGTAGGTACAAACAAATCTGGGCTAGTTAGACTGGTTTTGTATTCATATGCAAATACAACTGACCCCAACTCTATTATCCAGATATGAGTGACACAAGGATTATAATTTGTACCTATAGATCCTAGCACTATACTGTTTTTAGGGGTACATTTCTGGAAAAAAGATAATATACTGTAAACCAATTTTAATTATTTACCTTCGCAATTACTAACTTTAATGTTTTGCTGATTGTTGGCATACTTTATTATACAAGTGCAAATTTTAAGGTTTAAAAGTCTCCTGCGATGTTCAGTTTAATGTTTTGAATACTTATGCAGCTAATTGATTTCATTGGATTAATTTAAATTCTCCCTTGGAAATTCTTTCCGATTTTCCGTTATTTAAGATTAATCTTCGGTTATTAAAGATTTTCGGCTATTTTAGATTCTTCGGCTATTTAAAGACCTTTGAGCTATGAGAAATTGTTTAACTTGGAATATTCTTTTGTTGATAGAACAATATTGATTGTTAGAGAATTGTCCGGGGTCTATTTAGGAATGTTTATTGAATATCATAGTTGCTATTTGATATTTCTGTTTATTAATTCAATTTTTCATCTGTCCTGACTCGCAGGATCAAATTTTTTTTTTCGGAGAGAATTTCTCGAATTTCTCCCATTTTCGTATTGTATTTGTCAGAGAGTTTGTCCGTCTTTGTCAGACTTTGTCAGTAAGAATAAGGATCAATCAGGCACATGATTAATATTCACTGCAAGTTTTCTGCGGTTCGTCTGAATGCTCTTGTCTTATAACTTCTTAATCTGGTAGGTCGTCGCACATCAATATTTATATGTTTTGTTTTATTACTATATTAGCTCAGGAAATGCTTTGGTTGTTGTCCTATTATGTAATATGTGGAAGACTTCAATTGTTACCAATGAAAACAACCCTGGGCATTTCACGAACAACTGCAGCAGCTTTATCAGATTGAATCATTCACTTCCACTTATAATGTTACTGAGATATTTTTTAAGCCTCTGCCCGATGGTTTTGAGGACTGTGTCAGGTCTTTTGGTGTTGATGGCCTTAATTTACGTAGTGGCAGTAGAAGGACCGTAATGAGCTTGATAGGCCTTTTACATTGAATGTATGAAGGTCAGCAGTGATGCTAGATGGGGAGTTGTCTTGCTCATGGACTTGAGTGCTTGCTGAATGAAAGGTCTTGGCTTAGTTTGAGCAAGACACTAAAATTTTAATGGGAAATGTGGATGGTGTTTCTAATTGTTTTCACAATTTATTTATTTGTCCCTATAGCAGTACCAGTATACATACCACTGAAATGGTGTAAGAGAACATGTTTCACAAATACTGTCAAATGTCAGATTTTAAACATTAAGTTAAATAGCAAATTTAAAGTTTTAACTGTAAATGGCAATTTATAGATAAATAACCTACTACTTTGGACTGTTTATTGGTTTGTGCTATCAATGAATGTTAATTCCTGGCTTGTTTTGGTATAGTATCTATCTCTTTAATCATGGGTTCATTCTCATTTAAATCCAGAACTTGTCTAAATAATTCTGTAATTGAACTAAGGCAAAAAATGTGTTTTCATGGAATGGGTAATGTGAGGTTGGCAGGGGAAGAATTTCAAGAAAGGTTAACAGTTAGATAGGTGTATGGATTAGAGTTTTACTGGCTTGTAATTGATACTATCCTGTTTATTGTCGATTTAATGTTTTTCAGATAATGATAATGGACTGACTTCTCTCTGGTGTTTAGAAACAAGGAAATTGTTATTTTTAGAAAGGCATTTTGAAATGTAAAAAGTGTAAAGAAAGAGGCCTAAACAAGCAATACCATGGTCCCTTGCCAGCTATCCATGGCATGAGAGTTCTTAAGGGCCCAAAAGGTCTACATATAATGGACTGACTTCTCTTGTGTTTAGAAACACTGAAAACAGTGATTTTGAAAGGCATTTTGAAATGTAAAAAAATGTAAAGACCGAAGACTATAAAAGCCTTTTAAGGTCGCATTCCAGCTATAGCATTTGTGTTAGCAACCTTTAATGAAGGACCTCGAAAAGAGTTACTTGATATGCCCCCAATCTTTGATAATGGGGTTACAGCAACCTTAAGGGCCCCGAAAAGAGTTTATTGATATGCCCACAATCTTTGATGATGGGGTTACAGCAACCTTAAGGACCCCGAAAAGAGTTTATTGATATGCCCACAATCTTTGATGATGGGGTTACAGCAACCTTAAGGACCCCGAAAAGAGTTTATTGATATGCCCACAATCTTTGATGATGGGGTTACAGCAACCTTAAGGACCCCGAAAAGAGTTTATTGATATGCCCACAATCTTTGATGATGGGGTTACTGTAATATTATTATTGCTTTGCTCATCTCTGTCATGGTTTCCGTTCAATTACTCAAGAACGCTTTGCCCTAGGATCTTCAAACTTTACATGGAGGTTGGTAACAAAATAAGACCCCTATCAATTTTGAGGTCAGTAGGTAAAAGTTCAAGGTCACTTCTGGGCTGCCATACATGCTGAGCATACATGTGTTTTACAAACATCTCTTATTATTATTCATTCCCTCCTTGATGACCGTATATTTTTATAAAAGATCCTGTTAAAAAAAAATTTGTGGCCTTACCTTCTTGACTATTTATAAAAACAACCGGGTTTTCCCTAGGAATTTTCATACAAGGGTCCCAGGACCCTTAAGTTTTATATTAAGGGAGTTCCTGAGAAATTTTTGGGGTCCCTTCATTATACGGTTATGCATTTCAAGCTCATTATTAGTGAGTATCTAATTTACAAATAAATAAAACAGCAAATTCAGATTGCTCAATGCACCACAAGACTTAGTGCAATAAATAGCAGAAAGACAAATATTCTTGCTGAAATGAAAATGTCTTAGACTCTATTCGAGGGATCCTATTGGGGGTCCCAAGGATGCACAGTAATGCAAAATGAGGGTCCAAAGCCACAAATTTGCGTCAGGGACGCAGAAAACCTGCATCAGGGAAATCCCTGTAAACATAATTTTTATTTAAAATTAAAAGAGAAATCATGTTAAACAAAAAAATATTTTTGGCCTAACCCTTTATACTTTTCTAGCCTGGTCAGATAACACAGAGAGTGTGATGGGAATTTCTTCTTTCATCATTCACAAGTGGATAACTAGCAATCATGTGCAATTAAGTCTCCTCTTAAAATGTCAGGAAATCAGGTATCTATTGTATGTGGTACTGTGGTAATGAACTAAGCTTGTTATGAATAATGATTCTAGATTCTATTCTGGTCCGGGGTGTTTTGCTATCTAGCTCACCTGGTGATTATATGTGAGCCTTAATGAAAAATTGACATTACGCCAGAGCAGAGATCGCTCCCATGCTTGTTTGTCGAAGGCTGCTTGGCAAAGGTTTTAAAGTTAATCCATTGGACCATGTGATTATGTTTAACCTTTAAAATTGATTTTAATTTCAAGAAACTTGGTCAGAATGAGTATTTACTGGAATGTTTGAAACTGAGTCAAATACCCTTTGTAGAAAACTAGGTCAAATCAAACATAAAGCTAAAATTTAACACGCTTTGGGCTACATTTGACTTGAGTTGTGCTGTATGAAACTCAATTTAGCTTATGCCTGTTTTCAATCAATTATATTAATTTAAACAGCAAATTATAAGCAAATGTTTTAATGCATCTGTCTGAACGTTTTTTGAAAAACTTGAAACAAATGCAACAAACAATAAGGTGCAATGATCTCTGATGTATGGCACTGGAGTTGCACTCGAGTGAGCGATGTAGGCCTATCATGGACATCTTGTTTTGATATTTCAATTACAGACAGAAATTATCAGATGCTGAATGGAAGTAAATGATTTAAGGGTGATATTATTGTGTCCTAGTGTGGGTAATTATTTCATACATCACTGTGTTACTGATTGCAGACTAGGTTACTGTAAAACACCCCGTAATTATCAGAAGTTAGCTTCGTACTCTAGAGACTTGTGGTCGCATGTGTGCAATTTATATATTGTTTCTCTCCCAAATAAGTGGAAACAATTTAAGGGCTGTGGTTCAGTGGTGGTTTGAATATTGCAGTTAGCTTCATACTGGAGTCCCAGGCTTATGATCGCATGTTCGCAATTTATATAACTTTCTCTCCATCTCAGTCGGAAGAATTAAAGGACTGTGGCTGAGTGGTTGGTTGAATATCGAAGTTAGCTTTGTACTCTATTGGCTAGTGCTCGCAAGTGTGTAATTTATTATTTTTTTCTCCAGTTTAGTCGGAAGAATTGAAGGGCTGTGGTGGAGAGGTTGAATATTTAGAAGTTAGCTTCGTACTCTAGAGGCTAGTGGTCGCAATTGTGTGCAATTTATATATATTTTTTCTCTCTAAGTCAGTTGGAAGATTTTAAGGGCTGTGGTTGAGTGGTTGAATATTGGAGATAGCTTCATACTCTAGAGACTGGTGGTCGCATGTGTGCAATTTGTATAATGTTTTCTCCAGCTTTGCCGGAAGACATTAAGGGCTGTGGTTCACTGGTTGGGTGAATATTGAAGTTTAAGCTTTGTGTGGTCACATTGTGTGCAATTTTTATTTATTTTTTCTCTCCATATCAGTCCAAAGAATTAAAAATAAGGGCTGTGGTTAAGTGGTTTGGATAATTGGAGTTAGCTTCATACTCTAGAGGCTGGTGCTTGCATGTGTGCAATTTTTTCTCCAGATCTGCAGAAAGAATTTAAGGGCTGTGGTTCAGAGGTTTGAATATTGGAGTTAGCTTTATACTCTAGAGGCTCAGGTGCTTGCATGTGTGCAATTTTTCTCCAGATCTGCAGAAAGAATTTAAGGGCTGTGGTTCAGAGGTTTGAATATTGGAGTCAATAGCTTTATACTCTAGAGGCTGGTAATAACGGGTGTGCAATTTATTTATATTTTTTCTCTCTAAGTCAGTTGGAAGATTTTAAGGGCTGTGGTTCTTAGTGGTTGAATATTGGAGATAGCTTTGTATTATAGAGGCTGGGGTCGCTTGTGTGCAATATAATTTTTTTTTTCTCAATCTCTGCCGGAAGACATTAAGGGCTGTGGTTCACTGGTTGATTTTTTCGCAAGATCTGCCGGAAGTATTTTAGGGCTGTGGCTGAGTGGTTGAATAAGTGTGTTGGGTTTGTTAATTTAATTTCTATGTTGCAGCATTCTTTTATTGGATCGGTAATGTTCAATGTAGTCTGACAATGAGACATTCTGTTGGCTGTGATTGTGGAGTTTTTAAGGACGATATTACCGACATGTCTGATTGTATGGACTTAATACATAAAGTGACAGTTTTTTGTCATACTGTGTGGGTAACATATAGATCTAACGGAAGTGTTTGTGTTGGATAATTTTGTGATTGGCATTGGGATGTGATTATAAGTTTAGGACCGTTTCAGTTGGATTTTATATATAGTGTCATTTTTGTGTGATCGGCATTGGGATATGAGATGCTGGGCAGTCGGTTTGTTTCAGTGAATATACAAATTAATTAAAAAGTATACTATGCGCCTTATATGTGCGTGTGCATTATTTTCAAAACTGTTGAATTAAGTTGAAGAAAGTCATGGAAGATTAGCCTTAAAATAAATGCTGATTTTTGGTGTCCCAATCTAGTCTAAAAAAATTCTGGGACCCTTAAATTGTTTGGGTTTCAACTAGCTTTTTTAACTAAATTTTACCATTTTATTGGCAAAAACAAATCAAACTAAAATCATGGGTAAAACTGTGTGTGTTTTTTTTAAATTCCTGGATATTAAAAAGACCTCTATTACTGAGTCAAACGGAACCCACGGAGTTAGCAGAGTTATGGGGCTTTCTTTCATTAAGTTACCATGTTTCATATTCATTTTATGATCAGATGGCTGTTAACGTCTGCTAGAATTCATGGGATAATGCAGTGTGAAGAATGACAACCCAAGTGTAAAATCATGTGCGCTTCATGATGATTATAAATGCTTTATACAGCTTGAAAATAATGGAAATTTAAAGATTCAGTCTCTGTGAGACGCGGTCCTAGTCAATGATTGACGATCCACGCTTCCAAGCTGCGATGAAATTAACGACTGTTTCCGTTTTTGATATTTTCATTTTTTGCTCCTTAAATTTCACTAATATGCAAAAAAACATTGATGCAATACCTTAAAAGGGTTCTTCCGTTAGTTGTTGCGTGAATCATTAATTTAAAACGAAAACCTATTAAATTTTCCCTGAAATATTAGTCGAAGATTTTAAGAGGTAATATTCTGCCTCGGAATAGATTGTTAAGTAAAAATTAGTCAGTTACATTGCTTTTGCTTCACATTAATCAAACAATATTGTGGCATATATATTCATTTTAGCATATATTTATTGATCGTAAAGTAGACTTAATCAAATCATTGACAGCGCTTTTATTGAACGGCTTTTAAATGCCGCTTGAAATTCAAATAAACTGCTGTAGAATTTCTTTGAACTGTATATTTTTCCATTTATGATTTGTAGTATTTGTACGAAATGCGGTTTTCGGAGAATAGTAACAATTAAATAATCCAATCTCCAAAACATTGATATGCATGTTTGTGTATATTAATTATTTATACCAGTATGGTAGAATAAGGGAATGGATTGTCCTCGACCCACAGTTTAGACAAGAAAAATGAAAAAAAAAATGAAAAAAAGTCTTGTAAAAATGTTGCTGTTAAATGATAGATTCTTTAGTATTTACTCAATATAAATACATGTTTAAAAAATTCAGTACTGAGACCATTTAGAATGTCCCATTGTGTACTTGATTCTCAAGTGCATGCAGCTTTTTGTGATAATTAATGTCATGGTCAGTCCATTTCGGTACTTGGATTGTCCCCCCTTAATTTGTACTCAGAAATGTTGTTTCTCCTTAATTCATACTCAACTCAAAATAAGTATTTCACTGACTCTTAGAAACAAAATTATGCAGTGGTTTTGAAATATTTCACTGAATCATCATGCAAAGTTGATATCCTGCACTTGAAAATTTGCAATTTTTGTCTTAATTTACACCCTGGTCTCGTTGATTGACTGCACTGATCAGCTTGCTTCTCACATGGCGTCGGTATTTCCACTACCCATACAAGGTGAATATTGCATGAGGCTCTCAGCTCTGTGATAAGCTGCTTGTTTGTGGTGCACCGTAGTTTTCACACTGCCCATGGCACACCATGGTGAATATTTCATGTGGCTCAAAGATAAGCTGCACTCACAACAACGAGCATCTTGCCTGTCATGTGCTCCGGTATTTCCACTGCCCTTACGCCAGGGTGAATATTTCATGAAGCTGTGTGAATCAGTCTGTCTGCCATACTCACCTTGTTGACACGGTGCAGATTAAACTATCACCTGATTGTACTTTTAGTTTCTTAACAGAATTACAGATTTTCATGATTACCGTAACTGATTTATTACAAAGTGACTCCTAGAGCTTTTGTAATTGCTTTTCGTCTGTTGTCTATTTGCCCATCATCTGTACCGAACAGACTGTTCGTCATCTGTTTGTCTTGTCCTAAATTACTTGTGTAAGACAATAGAGGTCACAATTGGACTTAACCCTCATGATACTAAATTGGTCATGTAATAATTATGATCATTACAACATAATAAATAAAATTATTTAGGATTCCTATTAATTTGCTTCTTTTATGTGTGCTTTAGCCAGGTGCCTTGAAGCTTTATGTCAGAGGGACAGTCCAATCTTTAACTTCATCACTGCTATTTTATAAATCTTTGTGTAGCCTGACCTTCTATGTGTCATGAAAGCTCACTTTGGCAATCTGGCCCTGTGTCACTACCTGGCCCTGTGTCATGTGTGTGTTCTGGACAATGGAGTGCCATTTGGTGCAGCAACTTTGTCTTTCACCACATACCATATATTAAGATACAACCTTGTTGTGCCAAAGGGACAAATTGAGTGACATTTTTCAGTCAAGTCATGCTACCAACTTGCATACACTTTGGATATAAGTTGAAGTATTCTTGGACCTGACTGGAAAAGTCAAGGAATTTCTATGATTTTTGGAAAACTTGTAATAGTTTCTATCCCCCTCAAGCATAGAGACAGGCAACCCAATAGTACCCCGTACAGTACACCAGAAAACTTCTGTTAACCTTATACTCTATAAATCAATGATTACATTTATATCAAATTCCTGAAAATCTGATCTCAGATCCAAACTTGTAACAATGCACCAATATTCCAGGATAGTACATTGATTCTGTTTGGTATCATGCTGTTACCTATCTCTTTTCTGCAAACATTATAGAAGGTGAAACAATCCTATCTCAAAACAATATTATTTCCAATCTAAACTTGTAACAATGCACCAATATTCCAGGATAGTACATTGATTCTGTTTGGTATCATGCTGTTACCTATCTCTTTTCTGCAAACATTATAGAAGGTGAAACAATCCTATCTCAAAACAATATGATTTCCAATCCAAAACTTGTAACAATGCACCAATATTCCAGGATATTACATTGATTCTGTTTGGTATCATGCTGTTACCTTTCTCTTTTCTGCAAACATTATAGAAGGTGAAACAATCCTATCTCAAAACAATCTTATTTCCGATCCAAACGTGTAACAATGCACCAATATTCCGGGGTATTACATTGATTCTGTTTTGTATCACACTGTTACCTATCTTTTCTGCAAATAACATGAAAGGTGAAACAATCCTATCTCAAAACAATATGATTTCCAATCCAAACTTAATAGTAACAATGCACCTATGTTCCGGGATATTACACTGATTCTTCATTGATAATTTATCTCACTGTTACCTATCTCTTCTGCAAACATTATAGAAGGTGAAACAATCTTATCTCAAAACAATATTATTTCCAATTCAAACTTTGTGACATTTATAATAATGCACCAATATTCCATTGATCCTTGGATTATATCAAAGTGTTACCTATATGCTTTCTGCAAATAATACGGAAGGTGAAATAATCCTTTCTGAAAACAATAAATTGAATATAAATCATGAGGTGTTATCAATTTATTGTTTAGCTAGGATATCAGGTGACATGTTGGCTGAATAAAGCTTTCTACTACCTATCTGGAAGTCCCTCACAGGTTCGAATCTCAGCCGGGGTACTGAAAATTTCAGAAATGCATTTCAGTGTTTTGCACCAAACAACAAAGAAACTGGTTGGAAACCCAGAGTTGTATTGGTGCTAACACCGAGGCACTTTAAAGAACCATGGAAGGAGTCTGTTGGGAAAGTTTTCTGAGTAACCGGCATCTGGTTGCCTTGTATCATCACACATCTGTCCCTTTACTTGATGTCCATTCAGCACAACAGGGCCAAACTGGAAATAAGTGCTTGTGCTTTTACAGGTTATCCTTGCCCAAAAGGTCTTACATAAACAAAATACACTAGGAGGGCAATAGTCTTTGGTAGCTGACACCGTATCGTAATTATGACCAAGAGCAAAATTTTCACTGTCTGTTGTACTTTAACTTTTGGTGCAGAATGTGTTTGTTGAAGTTAAATTCAATTTATTACCAATGATGGGGTTCCAGTACAAAACAAATTCAATTGACAGCTACAGTTTATGTTTCAACCTGTACTCTAATTAAATTCATTAACAGTCCTCACCGTAATTCAACAGTTCAATATCATGAGAAGTCCATGATAACTAAGGCAAATTTTCGCAAAAATTCCGGGTTTCCAATTTTACATTGAATTATTAAAGTAGAGAAGCTTCTGGACCAATTTTTTTGTTCGGTTTAGCTTAAACTCATTTCGTAAAAAGTTCAAGGAACATCCATAATAGGCAATGCAATCCTTGAAGAAAGTCCAGTATGTTATAATTTGAAATGAATATTATCCCCAGCTAAGCTTGACTTTTGTCTATTTTCCTACATTTTCTAGTTTCTTTTAGAACATATTTGTTTGATTCTATAAATATATTAATTATTACATAGTTAAATGTTATATTTATTTTGAAAATAATTTTTATGATACACCCAGCGCTTTGATTCTGTACATAACTATAAAGATTTCCTGTCGCCTCCGTTGGCACATTTTTATACGATTATTTCCTAACTCTATATCGACAGAACACCATCAGCCATAAAACACCCAATGTTTTATTTCATCAATTAACCGTTTATGTCATATAAGATCTAGTAGGAGACGTGCTCGGCTTAATTCCAGAAAGTGACAATCTACGGTTCCTTCTGTTGAACTTGAGCTTTTCATCACGTAAGATCAATTAAATGATAGTCGTCCCGCCCGTTCCGTACAGTACTGTTACAATATAACATTTGTCATGAATGGGTGAACACATTGTATACTTAAGATTCTATAGGATTCTGTACCGAGATAATTACTTTGTGCTTTAGATAGATACCAAGCAGGGTTCAGTGATCTATTTGTGAATTTAAAAAACAACTGGAATATTATCATATTGATGTTATAACAATTCTATAGATACAGAGAAATTGTTAAGTGTTCTATGAGTGAATTATTTAAAAAAAAATTAGGGAATATTAATACATGCCAGGATGTTTTTAAAAATTACAGGATAACTATTCTCTAGGAGTTACCAAGAATCGTTCAGTGTCTATTAGTGAACTACTGTAAAATAATTAATTTGCATGGGGATTAAATTTCGTGGATTTTGTTTTATTACCTGAAATGCAAAATCCATGAATTCAAGTCCCAACGAAATTGTCTTTTTTACCAAAAAAACCCACAAAATTTCGTCCCAACGAAATTAAATGATTTTACAGTGTATATTATGCTTAAAAATTATGGAACATTCGTGTGTGGATGTCATTATTAATGTGATGGTATAGCTTAATGCAAGATGACAATTTTATAGTAGATAAGATACTGCGAATTGTTCAGTGTTCTATTAGAGAAATAAGTAATATTTTTTATGGCACATTATTTTATGGATGTTATTATTAATGTGATTACTATGTAGGATAACAAATTTAAAGTAGATAGTATTCCAGAATTGCTCAGTGTTCAAATCTATTTGTGAGTAATTTTAAAAAGTATGGAAAATTATTATATATTGATGATATTATTTATGTGAGCGGACAAATACGCAGGATAACAATTCTATAGTAATTATATAGTAGATATATACAGAGTGTTGTTCAATGTTCTATTTGTGAAATATATTATAAAAAATTACAGAACATTATTATATGGATGTGTTCCGATAACTAACGCAGGATAATAAATTCTCGATAACAGAATTTTCAGTGTGCTATATTTGTGAATAATATAACAAAAAGTATGGATGTTATTATTAATGTGATGGGATAACTATGCAGGATAGCTATTCCATCCATTGAATAGAATGATATAGCAGATTATTATGGACTGTATAACAATTGTGTAATGGGATATCTCAGTAGGATAGCCATACTGTTCAAGTCCAAATTGTGCAGGAAAGGATCAAATTTATTAATCAACAAATAGCTATTCGTCCCTTTGGTGCAACAAGGTTGTATCTAACTGTATAATTTATAGAAAGATACCACCTTGATGCACTAAGGGGTATATTACTTGTTGAGCATGTGCAAATGGATATAAGTAATCAACTTAATTGACCAATAAATTACCAGGAGTCTTTTTTTCACGCCATTTGTCAAAAATAGGAGGACTATATTTTCTCTTTCATCTAATTTTACAAAATTCACTGCCTTGAATGAGAAGGTAGTTTAGTTGCATATAAACAAGGAATGTATTTATTTTAGTGGTTGTAAATATGGGACAGAATATCATAAAATGAATGAAATGTACCTTTGGTCAAAGTTAGGTGAACTTGGAAAACCAGAAATTAACTACAAAAATAAGAGTAACTCCACTTTAATAGGAGTACTTGGCAGGTATGATTGTGATATAGACTTCAAATATGTACAAATCTAATGATATTGTGAGTATACTAGCACTTTAGCGTCACCTCATTCTTAAGCCAGCGAATTTATCACAATCTCACGCTGGTTTAATTATATCATGGACTCATGTTATATCTGAGACAAAATAAGGAAGATTCTGTGTCAGTCAGGGTATTAAATGATTTAATAGTACAGTAGCCTTGTTCTTGATGTTCATATTAATGAGATTTCATTGATATTTGGTACAGTTTCTGGAAGCTTTTGGGATTAATAAAGTGTTATGAATAACATTATTATGATTTATTTAATTATTTTGAAAAATATGAATTTCATCAAAACTGTAAACAACAAACACATATTTATCCCATCTAATGATTTTTGATGTGGAGTTATATTGCTTTCAATGAAATTTGACATGAAAAAGGGTGCTTTAAACATTACATGCATGCCATAATTTGCTCAATATTTAAACTCATTTGTACTTTCTCAGGAAGTAAGCCGAAATGGAGAGCAAATTACATGTCACAGACTGCATTCTATTATCGTTTGCAAAAAAACTGAATATGACATGTTCTCCCTGACAAAAACATTTATATTTCATTGATAAATTATGAGCGGCATGCTCATTATAACAGTTTTCTGGAGTCCTTAGGTAGACGTTAATTATAAGGGAACAGAAAAGATCATAATTAACAAATATGATAGAAATGGCTGTAGCACAGAAAAATCTTGGACTACAAATACAAGTTACATTGACAAAAATCAGACTGGGACGGCAGAACTTGACATAAACAGTGGAGCATCATTAAACAAACAACAAGCAGCCCAAAATATGTACATGAACAAAATATACCACCTATAGCTATTCAATGCCAAAACAGTGGTGTAAATTAAAGAACATTTCTGTAAGAAACATTGATAAAAACAAAATGATTTAAACTATTGTTTCTATATATATAATTAAGGCAGAATGTGTTAATTGGTCTACATTGGGCTTAATGATAAAGACAAAAGAATTCCAACTATTGTTACTATAAATAGATTAAGGCAGAATGTGTTAATTGGTCTACCTAGGGCTTTATAATAAAGACAAAAGGATTCCAACTAGTGTTACTATAAATAGATTAAGGCAGAATATGTTAATTGGTTTACCTAGGGCTTTATGATGAAGACCAAAGGATTCCAACTATTATTACTATAAATAGAATTATGCTAAATGTGTAAATTGGTCTACCTATAAGCGTTTAATGATATAGATAGAAGTATTCCAACTAAATATACCGTTGCTATTAATAGAATTAGACAGAATGTGTTAATTGGTTTACCTTGGGCTTTATGATAAAGACAAAAGGATACAAACTATTGTTTCTATAAATAGAATTAGGTAGAATGTGTTAATTGGTCTACCTAGGGCTTTATTATAAAGACAAAAGGATTCAAACTATTGTTACTATAAATAGAATTAGACAGAATTTGTTAATTGGTCTATATATATATATATATATATATATATATATATATATATCTAGGACTTTATGATAAAGACAAAGGATTCCAACTATTATTACTATAAATAGAATTATGCTAAATGTGTTAATTGGTCTACCTAGCGTATAATGATAAATACAGAAGTATTCCAACTATATTATGCCGTTGCTATTAATAGAATTAGACAGAGTGTGTTATTTGGTCTACCTCGGGCTTTATGATAAAGACAAAGGGATTCCAACTAGTATTACTAAATAAAGACTCGGGCGGAATGTGTTAATTGTTCTACCTTGGGCTTTATTTTGACAGTAGAGATAAAACTAATAAAGTCAAAAGAATTTTAACTTACTTACGTTTATACTTATAATAAATATATTATAGAATTAGGCAGAATGTGTTAATTGTTCTACCTTAGGCTTTTTTGTAACATTTTTTAAGGAGATAAAAAATTATGTCAGTAATGTCTGGATCGTTTGTTGAGCTCAAGAGAAAATACGCCTACATGTATTCTTATGGGGCAATTTCCAGCATGATATATTTTTAATATAGCTTTTGTCTGTCAGTGTATTATACCCTAGACACAGCTTAATAGAGTCACAGAGGAGGCTTGCAGCACATAGTCTCTTGCAAAAATGTTATCATGTATTCTCATGAGGCAATTTTTTAAATTCCTGCATGATAAAATTTTATATAGCTTTTGTCTGTCACTGTATGATACCCTAAACACAGTGAGCCTGCTTAATAAAGTCACAGCACATAGTCATAATGTTTCATTAGTAGGCTGAGATTTATTTCATTGCTGGTAAAATGTTATCATGTTTCAGTGACATTTTATCAGTCTGGCAAAGTGCAGTACTTACTAAAGAAGGCCATTGTTTTGTTAAATTGCTCAGAGAGGCGTCCTGAACCATTTTCCTGTAAATCTCTTACTCTGACCAGAGTCTCTTTATAGCATTTTGTATATCCACATTGATATTAGAAGCGCTCAAAAATAAAATCATGCAAATAATAATGGACATATCGATGGCTTAGAATTAGAATGTCGTAAGTGCCACTTACGACCTTTTAAGATTCATACATATTAAGAATAAGCATCACAAGGCGCTTCTTATGAGCCCATTTTCATAAAAATCTGAACTTGTCATGTTGACCAAAATGAAGTTGTAAAAGTTTGTTTTACCAAAAGTAAAGAGTAAATGTCAGAGAGTTTTTCCGTGTTTTCTCAAAATATCGATTTGGTAGTTACGACCTTCTAATTCCAAGCCATCGATATTTAAATTCAAGCAGATGTTAAGATTTACAGTCGGTTCCATTTGACTCAGTTAAGACAGGGCCTATAGTGTCCTGACCCTTGAAATTTCCAAGAAGCCAAAGTTTGACCCTCAAGATTTTGGTTTCGATGCTCATTTTCTCGTAATTCAAACCATGGGTATACATATGCCTTTATAAATGGTAAAATTTAGTCAAAAGTATAAAACTGACCATTCTGATTCAAAAAGAAGTGCACAGGAACCCAGGCCTGAAACTCTTTGCATTTATAAATAATAGTGAAACTAAAATTGTTGCAAACATTTCGATGGCTTAGAACCAGAAGGTCGTAACTTCCTCTTGCGACCTTATAAGACTCATACATATTTGAAATCTGCTTCACAAGGCGCTTCTTATGAGCATATTTTCATGAAAATCTGAAATTGTCATGTTGACCAAAATGAAGTTTTAAAAACGTTTTTTCCCATAGGTAAAGATTAAATTACAGACAGTTTTCTCTTGTTTTCTCAATATATCGATCTGGAAGTTACGACCTTCTGGTTCTTAGCCAGCGATTTACGGTCATACAGTACAAAAGTAGATAATGCTGTGGTTTGTCATTATAAGGATTCCGTTGAAACTATTGTAGGCTTCAGATTGTTCAGTATGATAGCTCACTAATTTATCATAATCTGTTTTACTTCATTAGGGATTCCCAACACTCTCTAAATACTCTGTCTCTCTCTCCTAACACTCTCATGGAGCCATTTCGATGGCTTAGCACAAGAAGGTCATTTGTGAAGGTAGTTAACGGAATATATACTACTACTAACAATATCGGAACTGATCAATCACACTGTTTATTGATGGACTACTTTGTCATTTTGTGGTGTTTATTCACTATTGTGGATATGTTTATAGTATACTTTTATTATGACCCCCATCTTTGATGAGAAATATTGCTTCGGCATTTTGCACATGTTAGTTTAACTGTCGGTCGGTAGACCAAATCATGGTTTTGGCACAGTAATTGAAAGAACGCTTTGCCCGAGGATCTTCCAACTTTACTTGGAGGTTAGTCAGCAACAATAGTTGACCCTAATGATTTTGAGGTCATTAATTAAAGGTCAAGGTCAATGTGACTTATACCATTTCCAACTTTTGGGCTGCCATGGGAGCTTATATGTTTCACAAACATGTCTTGTTTATACTTAGTACTATAATCATTTACGCCAACTATGAAATAGCTGACCCCATTCTTGCAGTTCAGTAAAAAGCCATTGTGCACAGTGAGGACTCCGTAGGATCGCTTTTATAAGGGAATTTTTATATGCATTATTATCAGTGAAACTGACAAAAAGTCTTTTATTCTATTCATTCTTTAATTCACTCGGGACTAGTTGTAAGCTTAGTTCATGCGGGACACTATATGATGTTAACTAAATTCATGAAGGACTTTTTAAAAATGTTATCGACCCAATTCATTCAGAACTTGTTCTTGCAGGATCTGTTATTATAGTCAACTAAATTCTCCCAGGACTGTTTGTCGACTTAAAATAGTCGTCCCCTATCGTGTAAGATTTGTAATCTGCACTGACTATTCTGGAGTATGGGTTTTATGCGGATTTTTACTCTCATTATTAACTCTGAGATTTTTTCCTCGGCAAATGTGATACATGAATAACGTAAGTGTATTAACAGTATGATTTTTCTCAGAAAATGTGTTGTGTGAAAAAAATCGGATTCTATTAATGAATGAAATTGAATTACATCAGAGGCAGCGCCCCTGACCCTGGAATTATAATGTGCTATGTTTTAAGGAAGTTGCATTTATTGAGACTGAAAGTTGACTGTTGGAATTCCCAATTTAACATTGTCTTGATGGAATTATGCTGGCTTGTATAATAAAAGTGCTAGTGTTGTGTGATGTGTGAATATGTGAAGGAAATCATGGATGAGATTAGGAAATGGAATTAAACGATCATTTCTGGGCTCGACCAGTATGCTCGTGTACTGAATCTATTCACTTTGGACTAGGGTGAGTATTGTATTGTGTGTCTGTTTTATAAATTTATTGGAAAATGAAATTTCTAAATCAGTGTCATTTAGTGTATTCATGTTTGTTGTAATGTGAGGGGGGGGGGGGGGTGTCGCTCAGACCTTAAAGCATTAAAAGCTTTGGATGGGGCACCTGTTCTTATTGAAGTCTCACTTTTAAGGGAGGGGGTGTAGCTTGAATTTTATAGCCTTAAATTCTTTGTAGGGGTACTTGCTCCTAATAAAGCCTTTTTGTAACAGGGAAATCTTAAAGTATTCTGATTGACTGTCTCCTAAAATGCCATGGTAGAATGATTGTCCTGGGTTTAATTAGGGTCATATTCTGTTCTATTCATAATTTGTTTCACAAGCAGTTTCTATAGTTTCAAGTTGTCAATAAGGGTAATTCCTGCATTCCAGGGTTACATGTGAATTCCAATCATGGGCATGTATGTTTCAACCTTGCTGACTGAGGCCCATCTCTTAAGTAGTGATACACACGCTATTTCATTTAAATAGACTTTCAGTTTTTTCCGACACATTTAAATATTTGGTGTCATTGACTTGACTGAACTGGGAATTATGTTTTTTCTGAGTTATGGTTTGACTTAAGGTTTAACTTGCAGTGACGATGCAGCAATCGAGGCATTTCCGATAATTCGTCTCTGCCATTGCCATTATAACGCGAATTGGAAAGCAGAAAAAATCGGACCAAGGCCATTGCCTAAAGTCTTTAATTGTTCCCTAGAGTCAGTTTAAACCAGATTTTTTCTGATGAATAGAGTTGATTGACAAGATTCAAGAATTGGGGGGGGGGGGGAGTTGACAGCGGTCAGTGGCATTGCTGTTTGTGTTAAAAGACTGTTCATTTAGTTTGATTTACATTAATGATTTGAATTACACTGGGGACAGTTTATTACAATGTTTAATTATAACTGTACATTCAGAATCACAGTGCAAAAACCAAATAATCACTGTATGACTTATTGAGACACTAGACTATTCGATGTGTATGCCTTATTGCAAGCAATAACACTTGCAACTTGTAGTAACTGTGTGGTTTATTGGAAGGTCTTTACAATATGTATGACTTATTTAGGTAACTGGAATTTGACTTGTTAAAATAAATACAGTCTGTGAGTATTTCAGTTGGTAGGTTGGTCGCAGTGACAAAATGGTTTCTGAAAAATCACTAAATAACCAGAAAAGTTCTATAATTTGTTTAGGGAAGTTCTATTTGAACCATTGCAGCCATCTATAAATCTCAATTAGTAAAATAATTATGTATCATTAATTCAAATAAAACACATGCAGGACAATGGTTTCCTTCCGAATATGGTAAATTTGTCCTAAGTTAGGAGAGGAAATTTACATATATTGTCTCTCACAGCACATTGTTGTATAGCTATGGCTATTTCTTTTACCAGATTTCTAATGAAGCACTAATAATGCTGATATAGTCATGACTGGTCAATTGTCATTTTGTCCAACAGATGATTATTGTAGCATACGACTTATTTAGGCCTAAAAATTTGTTTCCTGATCTCCTGCATGTACCTAACTGCCAAAATCACCGACTAATTTATACCTGAACATTTTTGTTAAGAAAATGGAAGAAATAAATTGATGGGTTGTCAAAATTACCAATAGTTGTTCAATATGACTTTTCTAAAAAAGTGATATATTATTTTGGCCTTTGACCTATATCTTACTTAGGACTTGAGGGGGGGGGGGGGGGCTAAAACTGACAATGGTTTGTTAACTCAGGAAACAAAAATATTTAATTTTTGGCCTGATCATATTGATGCACTCAATCTGATATATTCTCTTTGTCAGAAATACATCTGAAATGAAAGTTAGAATATAACCTAGAAAAGACATTTTCTGTAAGATAGTATAGCATGATTTATTGCTGAAGCAGCACTATAGCTGTCATAAAATTCTCACAATAAATATTTAAAGTGCATGGTAGACTTTCTGAAACCCAAAAAGTTGATATTCAGGATCTTATTGCACTTACTGGCACTTTCTATGACATTAGTACTTGTCTGGGACAAGTGAAATTGATTCGTACAAGTAAAATTACAAAGTTATACAGCGGACAAGAAATGCTCTAATTATATCAATCAAAGGGAAGTAATTCCAGTATTGCACAAGATCTATAGAGCTATAGTACTTGCACACTGCACTTCAAGTCATTGCAATAAACATGCATACAAAGTTTGAATACATTTGAACTTACAATGAAAAATTTATGTTGTGGACAAGAAATGCTCTAATAATATATCGACCAAAGAGAGGTAATTCAGAAATGGTGCAAGGTAGGGTTACGGTTCTTGTCCACTGCAATTCGAGTCATTGCAAGAAACATGCATACAAAGTTAGAAGTCCTTTGAACATACAATGAAAAAGCTATGTTGTGGACAAGAAATGCTCTAATAATATATTGACCAAAGGGAGGTAATTCAGAAATTGTGCAAGGTAGAGTTACGGTTCTTGTCCACTGCACTTTAAGTCATTGCAAGAAACATGCATATGAAGTTTGAATTAATTTGAAATGACAATGACACAGTTATGCTGTGGACAAGATATTCTATAAAAACTATATAAATGATTGTCACAATCATCGCCCACAATTGTCACATTAATGTCATGATACTAAGCATGGTGTGAGAATACTTGATGATCAAAGTTAGCCAACTAGAATCTTAACTACCAACTAGAATCTTAACTACCATGTTTAATGAAGCAAATAAAGCCTCTCTTCACTATCATAGTCAATTCATTTCCTCCATATTGTGTGACCCGTCCTACGTCAATCAATCATCTCTTGATCATTGTCTCTGGGTTAAAAGGTTGTCTTATTATTTGTTTAATATCAATTGTAGAGACACATATACTGTATATAGCCTGCCCTTATTTCAGCAGAAAGCTGACTGACCATTTTAGGTTGTGATTAAAAAAAATTTTTTTTTAGAATCTACAGCAGTAAAAGTTTTCAGGTTTTTTCCTAAACTTCAGCATTTTGAGTGACCAATTTTTTTATGCTATTATCTTTACTTATTCATGCAAATTGGCATTTGATCGAGATTTCCATATTTTCAAACTTTCAGACTGTAACCCATGAATCTATGTGAACGAGGGAATAACAAGTTGACTATCTGTCTGCCTTAAGGAAATGCTGGAGCAATTTATCGGCATTAAGTTGTCTGCATGTCACATTATCCATTCAAATACATTTTGGTACATTCCTGTACATTTCAGTACATTTCAGTACATTTTGGTACATTTCAGTACATTTTGGTACATTTCAGTACATTCCAGTACATTTCAGTACATTTTGGTACATTCCTGTATATTTCAGTACATTCCAGTACATTTTGGTACATTCCAGTATATTTCAGTACATTCCAGTACATTCCAGTTCATTTTGGTACATTCCAGGACATTTTGGTACATTTCGATACATTTTGATACATTCCAGTTTATTTTGGTAAATTCTGGTACATTCCGGTACTTTCCAGTACATTCCAGTACATTCCAGTGCATTCCAGTGCATTTCAGTGCATTCCTGTACATTCGTTACTTGTCGGTGCAAACATGTCTTAAGTCAATACATTTGATTGTGCACACACAGTGCATGTATGTCCCACAGCTAGCATTAACTTAATGTTTGTGCAATCTTTTCACATAATATGGTTTGCCTCTATGCTTTCTAAGGGTACTTAGTAAGGTCCTCTGGAGAAAATCACTATTCTGCATAATAAGATGAGATGTATATATAACTTAGAATATTTCCGAGACGTCACATGTACACTTTGGTGCATAATTTAGGGGGTATAAGCCTTGAAATGATGTGTGAAAATGTTAAGTAGATCAAGGAATGAAATCATGATGATTACAGTTATTACATGCCTTGATACTGAACATTTAATGATACCTTACCAACTTACCATTGTCTAATGTTGCTATATATACTCTGGTATACTGTTTCTGGGAATCTTTGGAGATAGCAATATCAATACTGTAAAAGCATACAGTTTCAGTGGGGCAAATATTTGTGGTTTTGACATGAGTTTATGGGATCTTTGGATTAATATCAATAGTTAAAATCTCAATAATTGTTTGACGGAGTTTAATTATCTGGGGCACTGACACTACTAGGGATTTTAGGCACACAACTGATTCGTACTTTTTAAAGGGATTACCGAGAGGGATTTGCGTATGATATTGGCTATAATATAATCATTCTAGACACCTGATTCGTAGCACATGCCTTGTAGTAGGGTTCACCATGAATTTTGAAATAATTTACTTCAATTAGGAAACAAAATTAAGTTAATATACAATTTATATACAATTTATATTTATCATTCCAGACATGTTATTCCTGACAGTACCGCCTAAGGGTGACATTCAAGAAAAGATGTATATCAATATGTTCTCTCATTTGGGAAAAAGTCATGGTCTGAATTGTTGCTTTAAATAATTATTGTGCAATCATATAAATTGTACACAATTGTCACTTTCATGGCATTTCTATGACAAAGGAAGGTTGAATTTTGTCTATCATCTAGTTGCAGTCACAGTGCTCCAAAAAGTCTTGTATACATTTATTGAGCTTGTTCTATTATTGTCATTCAAGACTTTTGAATCCCCTTGTGTGCATTCTCTCTTAAAGGAGCTTTAAAATATTCTCTGACAAAAACTGAAATGATAAATGTTCCAACCGTTTTTAAAAGATTTAGACGTAGCTTATTTATTATATGCGGTTGATATGGGTAATATTTCCAGAAAGGATCGCTCATAATTCCACATGTATCAATCATTGCTGGTATATTCCTGGCAGTGAATATTATAAACGTGATAGAGTACGACAATTAAATACACATCGTTACATATTCTCAGCTCTATATGACATTGTACTATAGCAAAAATTATGTATTTTGCCAGCTATTTCTATCTCTGTTTTTACCGTAAAAGCCCATGTATTTCCTGCACCTTCGTGAATTTACAAAATACTCGCCATCGCATATCAACACAATAAAAATTTAGTCGACAAAAAATTTAGTTGCACAAAGGTAAAAGAACATAGTGAAGATTCTTTAAAGAAATAAAATTCTGCTTTGTCCATTGAGACCTTGAAAATGTATAAACCTGTACAATTTTTAGCTAAATTTTTCAAAGAAATGTCGTGACGGGTGCATCTGCGTGTGCGTTGATTAAGTTTATTGTCAGAGTCATTTTCTGAAAAACTGTTAAATGTATTCACTTGCAACTCAACATAGTTATTCACAATTACAAGGGTAGTCGATATTGACAAGGCTGATAACCCTGTGACCTATATTTATTGAATTATCTGCACTTGTTACTATCGAAAACATGAAAGTTGAGCGTCCAGCACACGTGGGTGGTGCTCTTGTTCTAGAATACGTTCGTACAGCTGTGATTTGGTATTAAGTAAGTTTGGATGTGTGAAATACATGGGTATTTACGGTACTGAAATTTCAAAATGCTAAAATTGAAAATCCAAATATTTGTAATTATATTCCATTGGAACATTACGAAAGACAATTTTATATGTTTTTGTCTTGCTTACTAGATTTCATTGCTATGTTTGGTATTTTGAACCTATTTAAATGTTGATGAAATCGACAATAGTTGAGATTATTTGAAATGTTTTTCTGATATTAGCAGTTGTAATGTACGTCTGTACTTTTAAGTGTATGATCAAAACTATCGTCAAGACAGATTCTGCTTTAGAGTATGCATTAAAACTTCAGTGACTGTCGGTGTTATAGCATGCAATATCCGCCTCAAAAGCTTGTGGTATAACATCCATTTTGGTCTAAGGATGTGTTAGAGGTCTTGATTCAATTCTAGGCTGTGACACACCAAAGTTTAAGACAATAAAAAATGGTACATCTCCTTTGTCTGTCACTATGTTGTGGTTTATATATTTTCTTTGAACATATACTTTCGTTGATTTTGTGGTTCAACATATCAATGAATTTTAAGTACACTATAAATAATCATTTGTTTTGAAATTTGGTTTAAAAACTGAGAAAAAAAATTGACTCTTCACAAATTGTCAACCAGTTTTGGAAAACCGCGAAATTTGGCAACAACAAAATATTTGCCTATGTTAATAAAACCCAAGTTACCCAACTGCTTTAATAAAACTCCACTATGTCCATAAAACCCTATGAGATTCCTGGCTAGAAATCTGTCCAATATGGTGTCTGCTTTCCTGGTGAATTACAACAAACTGTTCCCTTCAGAGTTTAATGGTCTTGGAGTATTGATATGCTTAAGTTATTAGGTAATTTGTGAGGTGAAAATGCTTAGGAGGAAAATGTTGGTAGCTGTCAGTTTAAGTTCAATGCTTGTGAAGCTTTTTTATGCCCCTGTATCTACTGATGTGAAGGCATGTAGGGCTTGGCATTTCAGTTCATCCGTACGTTCGTTTGTTACAAAACTTTTAAGTTGATTGACTTAGCTAGTCATAATGGACACAGCCATCTTTTTGTTCGTTAACACTTTTAAGCTGATTGACTTAGTTAGTCATTATGGACAAGGCTAATCCACCAAGTCATAAGCGTTTAATGAACGCAGCCTTCTTTAAAAACTGCACTTTTTTGGCACTGGTCTGATGATGTTTGAAACATGCAATGAATCGACAACCATTGTTATTTATTCAGGGGTGTAAATTTGGATTTACATAATCCTGAAATAGGCATAATTTCTAACCAAAATGCAAGTTATTTGGTCAATTTAATCTGTTTTGAAAGAATTTCTTAATAAAAGAACATTCAAATATGGAAACAATTTGGTTGAAGACCTCTTATTTGTCTAAAATGGTTGGCCACATATGATTTTCCTGTTTTTAAATTTGGCTCTGTTGACACCCCTAGTTATTGGTGTAGGAAGTTTCATGAAATGGCAGTTGTATTATGTCTATAATTCATGTCAATTTGATGGTAAATAACCTTTTCTATATCTCTTTATTCTATTCCCAACTCTGTCTGTGACTCTATGCCCTTTAAGGTGGTGAGAGCATCTTTTATGTGATGATCAAATCCTCCCTAAAATAACTAAATATGTGGCAGAATAATCGTCTATTAATAATCAAAATGATATTTCACCAGACTGGTTTTAGAGATAAACGGTTTTTAAATGACATATCTTAGAAAGAATTCTTAGTCTGGTGTTCATTTTCATGCCCCCCCCCCCACCTGGCATCTACTGTTATATTTTCAAAGTAATTCAAGGCATTGCTTTCCAACTTGGCATACTTGTTAACCATCATAAACAAATTACATTTCCAAAGCCAGGTAACCCTTTTCAACATTTCTGTAGAATTATGACCCCTTGCTTCAGACCTCAGTAACTTAGCCAATCTCTATGGACAAAGTTTCTACTGGAGTGTAAGCGTTCACTGAACACAGTCTTGTTTCTGGTTCAAATCCTGCAACCATTGTTCTAATCTTTCTGGCATTAAAGGATCTGCCTCACGTTAAGACCTAGTGCAAAAATAAATAAAAAATGTTTAATGAACACAGTCTTGTTTTTATTGCTAGCCTTACAAAAGTTACATGTGATGATATGTTGCTAATGATATAACCTTTATGTTCCCTGTCAGATCCTTGATAGTATAACAGTGGAATAATACATGATATATATTATAGATATCGATGGCTTAGAATGAGAAGGTCGTAACTACCAAATCGATATTTTGAGAAAACACAGAAAAACTGTCTGACATTTACACTTTACTTATGGTAAAACAAACTTTTACAATTTCATTTAGGTCAACATGACAAGTTCAGATTTTTATGAAAATGGGCTCCTAAGAAGCGCCTTGTGATGCTTATTCTAAATATGTATGAATCTTAAAAGGTCGTTAGTAGCACTTACGACCTTCTAATTCTAAGCCATCGACATGTCATGAAATGTTGCTAATGATATAACCTTTATGTTCCCTGTCGGATCATTGATAGTACAACAGTGGAATAATACATGATATATACTATAGATATGTCTGTGGAACTACTCTGTAATAATTATATTGCTGTTTATTGCCTGTAACAATTTCGAGTATTACATGTATTAGACAAGGGAGAAATAAAGCTATTACTATATTGTGGACTAGCTCTCCTAACTGATAATGTAAAGTAATTAATTTTTGTGGGGGATTAAATTTCATGGATTTCGTTGTTCACCTCAACCACAAAATTAAATCCCATCGAACAATAATTTTGACCCTTGTACTTATTACCTAAAATGCAAAATCCATGAATTATTGTCCCATCAAAATGGTATTTTTTACCAAAACCAACAAATTATGTCCCATGGAAATTAAATGATTTTACAGTATTGTGGTCTAACTCTCCAGTCTGATTGATTGTTCAATGTTGCCCAAAGGTTCAAGCATATTGTAATGTTGTTTATTGACTTTAGTGCTTATGTTTTACAAGTGTATTGTCTCTATATATCAATACGTCGTTAGTGGAGATTGAATCTAAGCTAGCTATAGCTGTTTTAACCAGGTTTTTTTGTAAATGGAAAACAATTGTTTGATGAGGGAATTCACATGGGTCTTGTTGAACAATCACTGAAACTATTGAACAGAACAGAACAGAAGAACACATGACAAAATAAAACAAAACACAACTTTTGTTTGGACTAACAGATCGTTAAACATTGTTTTATGATAGCATGTGAACAAGTAATTAGGTATATAAATTGATACAATACGACATGTATGGTACAATGGTGGGCATAATGGGATGAAACAACATTCTATTTTTTTCCTGGGGAAGAGGAAGGGCGAGAGAGATATAGAGGTTCTATCACGAGTTGTCAACTGATATAAATTTATAAGAGACGAGTTCAGGAAATTTTATTAAGCGAGCCTCTGGTATCATATGACACTAAAAATGCAAAATACACATTGATTTATTAGAAAAAAAATCACCCATGTATTTAAACTTTATACTACACATGTTACGTATAAGATTACACATACTCTTTATGCTAACCTGGATACAAGGAAAGTCATGTGATGTAAAATTTATATCAATTTTATTGATTTTCCTATAATCAATACAAAATCTTCTTGAACCCTCCTATCCTTTTTGTCAACAAGTACAACTGGGAAATACCATAGGGAAAGTGCATAACATTACAGTGTAATGCTGAAGTTGTTTTTTTATCACACACACTATTATAACATGTGCATGTTATCATCTTGTTTGTTGTTTTTCCCCAATTATGTAATATTTCCAAAAATGTGTATTAGAGCTCTATAATACAATTTTGAAAATAAACTTTCTAACATAATTTTCAGTGTTGTTAGAAAAAGACTTTATAATATTTTCAATAAAGTGAAAAAAAAATAATACAATTTTGAAAATATAAGTTCCTTACATTGCTTGTTATTAATGTATTTTCAGGGGTACATTCAATGTCAAGTTTATTGATTTTCTTATAATCAACACAAAGTCATATTGAGCCTTCTTTTTTGTCAGCAAGTACAACTGGGTTTTTCCTATTTAATAAAATAGTAAATCAAAATATACTATTTTGAAAAAAAAGTTTGCATTCTGACATTGCATTGTTGATGTATTTTCAGGGGTCCATTCAGTGTCAATTTTTGTCAACAAGTTCAACTGGTTTTCCGCAATTTTATAAAATAAATGAAAATATACGATTTTGAAAACAAAAAGTTACTAACATTGTTGTGTTCATGTATTTTCAGGGGTCCATTCAGTGTTGTTAGAAGATGTGTACACAAAGATTCATCAAAACAGTTTGCCGTGAAAATTGTAGATGTTGCCAAATTTACCTCAAGCCCAGGCCTAAGTACAGAAGGTTTGTGACTCTTTATACATTTGTTCTACCTATAATATACAGGGGTTCTACCAATTCGAAATTTTCCAGAAAATCCAGATTTTATGCACTTGCAAGAAGTCTTCTGCAAGCAATGAAAGTTATTGGGCGAAAAATAATTGATGCAGTTATGGCCATTTGAAGTTTAGCAATACAACAATGTTTAAACAGAGTTGGTGTGGTCGAGGCTGCTAGTGACCATTGAAACAGACTTTTGCCCTCGTTTTCCGGATTGGGTATTATACCTCAGTTGAATCCCTGATAATATTATTTCCTGGACTGTATTTTAACCTGTTCTAACTTTTCCTTCCATAGGACCCTGCACCTTCTCTGCAAATGGCAGAAATTTGACATTAATGACAATTTTTTATGGCAAAGTATAACTGACATTCTGTGTCTGCGTATTGACCTCTGACATCCGGGGTTAAAAATCGAAACACTGGTCCTCAGCTGTCCAGGGTTTCCTTTCCATTGTAGTGATATTACATGTTGAATATGAGCTTGTACAGAATCTGATAGAAGTTTATTAGCTGGGTTGGGTACCCCATTGTTGAGTACCCAAGAGTGTCCTGTTTACATCAAATGGTGAAGGCTTCCTATATCCTTAATCTGGTTATCTCCACTCAGAAATGAACTATGAATATGAATTTGTTGCTCCATAAAGAATGAAGTTTGCCAGGATGTTAACCTAGGCTCTAGAAAATTCCCAAAAAGAAAGAAAAACTGGGTGAACTTGAGAATGTTTTAGGTATAAAATTGTCAGCTGCTAACTTCAATACTTGAGCTGAGACTGTAATAATCTAAATATGTTTTGTCATTAATCAGTAGTAAGTCTTTGCCCTAAGCGTTTCCAAATCAATACAAGAAATTAAGACTGTCTGTTGAAAACCAATTTTAATAATAAATATACGACGTCTACTCCTTTAATTTAACTAAAACTTCTAAGGTAATGTTATTATGTTGTTAGGAACATTGTTATTATGTTATTGAAATGTTATTATGTTATTAGAAATACCAAATCAGTTTCCAGGAATATATAGAGACGTTTGTGCTTTTCACAATAAAATGTACATTTACTATTGTAAGCATCTCCGAAACTGTTTACCGGTTTTATAGCTTGGCTATTTTGATCTGAGCCTGACCTTTATGCAAGAAATATTACTAGGTTCTTGTGTTGAATATATCAATTTCCGCAAACAAATTGTGCAATATCGCTATTTCAGATTTGTGTTTGTATTACAAGTCGAGAGTCTTTGTGATACTCCCCGTTTATGGGAACATATAATCGGTGTTATAAACGTACACAATATATCAACTTTTAAATTATGCTAATCAATAGGTCAGGCTCATTTCAATGTGGGCAAGCTATAAATATTCCATGTAACCTTGATTTAGATAGGCTTATACACTGGACAAGTAACTGACATGATCAATTAGGCTTTGGTGTCTCTCTTGTTTTAAAAAAATTACCAGCTCTAGGTTTTCTTGACATTGATTTAGACAGAAATAATTTGCCCTTTGGTTTAACAAGTTTGTATCTCTCTCTATGGAATAAAACTGTAGTAAAATACAACCTTGTTGCACCAAAGGGACAAATTGTGGGAATAATAATATGCAATATGAAAACTCGGCTATTTATGAATGAAACTATGAAAGAATATTAATATTGCACATTTGTTGACATTCCTAATGATTATTTGAGTGTTTTAGTGGCATGGCAATGCAGTAGGTCAAATTCATGTGTATAAATCATGTTCTGACATTAATATGGGGGACACACATGTATGTAGTGCTGAGGAACATGGAGAGCCAAAGTATGGTACCACTATGTTTATATCAGTGTGTCTGTCCCTTGAGATCTCCTGTAGATGTCTGCATCTCTATAATCACTATATAGCTTTACAAATGATCTTGTTGTATCCAGAGAGCGGAATTAATAGTCTAGTGCTATTGAATGGTAGAACAATATTACAATACAAATACTATACTGTATGCTGGTCAATTCTAGGGGAATCATTTGTGTTGACTACTGATTTGAATTATTATCGTCTATGCCTCATCTATACCTCGTACCAGGTGATTTGCTTTGTCTGGGAATAAGATAAAGCAACTTATTTAATGCTGCAAATTGCAATGTGTATCTTATTTGTTAAGGAAGACAGTCCTCAGTCCTCTCTTCTGATGCAGAATTTCAGTATTAAAATAAGTATTAAGTAACAAGAAAATAAGCCAGGAAAATGTTACCTGAGCTAAAGTGATTATCTGCTTAATTTCACTCCCCATTATAAAACCCAAAATGCAGGCTTTAGCAAAGCAATTGACCTTCAATATATGAAAAAGAATGGGCTGGGCTTTTGTATGAAAAGGCAGTGAAGAAAAGGATGCCGCTTTAGTGAAGGTCTTCACTTTTGAAGAAAGTAAGCATAGCTTTAGTGATGTGCTGCATTTTATAGAATTTATGCAAAGATTGTTGAAAAAGTTATTAATACTTTGGCGAAGAAGCTCAGCCATGGTACATGCATGCTCGTCATTGATTTGTTACCTATCCTATTCCTAGGTTAATCATTATCCTGACATACATATTACTTTTTTTGCACTAATGCCTTTCACTGACAACTTGACATTAATTCCAAATGATGGTTGCTTAGAAGACATACTGTGCCATGTTTTGCCTTGTTTTGAATCAACATCACCATTGGTTAACTATCAGATTGAGTATATTTTGATGGGTCTCTTGAATAGTTTCAGCCACGGTCCAGTGGATTTGTGTCAGGCTGATCTAGGTTTCATTTCCGGTTACAGCAGGTCATACCTTGCATCCATCAAGGCCACTAATGACACATTTTAAATCAATCTGGAAATCCTGTGTTTTACTCTTTGATGAACAGAAATGTTTCACTCATTTTACTAATTCAGAATGACAAAAACTTTAAGCAGAACTTGATACAGTCCAGGAAAACTGGTTGAGTGAATCTGGCATTATATATAACTATATTACTAAAATTTGTCGAGAAAGCAGAATCAAACGGTGTCAAACCTGAATAAACAGACATATAATTGACTAAATATAGTGAATTTGAAACCATTTTGAAGTGACAATATTTTGTCGAAATATCAATTGCCTACTCAGACAGCTGTAATTGCATGTACTGTCTATTTATTTTACATTTCTCGGTAAAAATTATTCCGGCTGAATTCTCGTTGATTAAATTTGGTTTCATTTGTTGACACGTCTGGGAGGACAGGGACGATGTGTGTGATTGTATTCGAAATAGCTTCTGGTTGTGGTCTGATAATGTCCCTGCTGTGAGCGCAGCAGTTTGATAGAACTGTAAGCCATAAAAGTGTCATCCATCAAATTGTACTTTCTACTGAGCTCAAATAGTCCATACGATAGAGCCCTTACTGGACAGCGAAGGGGCACCGTAAAAGATCACTGCTGATTAAAGTAAATGCACTTAAGGACTGTCCTACTATTTTGGGAAATACTGCCAAAACAAATTGAACTGAATTATTTATAAATTTATACGTTGTGAATTCTTAATTATTTTCGCGTTTATAATGTTGAACTGTTATCAAGTTAACTTATCGATTGTGATGAACTCTATATGTGAAACTTCATAGAAGTGTGCTCCAAGCAAGGGAGGAAATTACGAGACAACAACAACGAAGGGGGACTGCATGCATGGGACCGCAGCATCCTTGGAAGGGGAGAATTTCGCGACATTTTAAAGCCTGGGATGGAATTGAATAGGGTAACCTGGGTTAAAACATACTGTTTTGGTACAAGAATGGGGGTCAAATTTGGGCCTAAAAAGGTATATTGAGGGCCCTGTGCAAATTTCAGGTTTTGAATCCCGAAATTTACTTCTTAAATGTTAGTTTATATATTGATAAATAGAATTTCAGGCTATGAAACTGGGATTTTCTGATCTGAGAATGATTTCAAATTATCACTCCAGTTTTTCGCTCCTCAGAGGGCAACGCTGGAGAGTTTGTGATTGAAAGAAGATTGCTTATCACTGTTTATTTTTATAAATTTATATTTTACAGATTTGAAGAGAGAAGCGAGTATATGTCACATGTTGAAACATCCACACATTGTAGAGTTACTGGAGACGTATAGTTCTGATGGCATGCTCTATATGGTGTTTGAATAGTAAGTACTTTCTTCTCGGTACTTTTAACAGGCCGCGTAATTCTCAGGCCTGTTTTCAGGTTTTTGAATCTTGAATTTTCTTTCTTCATTCAAGTTGAATTTCAGGCTTTGAAACAGAGATTTCAGGGTGGTCATTAGGAGGCGGCAGGAGGCCAATTTGACTGCCTCAAATGATATTTGTGCCACCTCAAATTTACCCCCCAGCTGCCTACAATGTTCAGTGCTCCCCAAATATAAAAAAATCCCTCCTACATGAAATCCTAGTGAAAACCCTAGATTTTCCGCTTAATAATGATAGCAAATTATCAGGCTTGTTTTTACAGGGGTCCTTCTGAATTCTAGAATAATTCGGAAATTTGAATTTGCTGCATTTGAAATAATGCAGAAAATAAAAGTTAATTGGTGAAAAAATTAAGAGTTGACAAAGCTATGGTCATTTGAAGTTTTATAACGTGAAACAGACTTGCGTCTCGTCTTCATGATTAGGCATAATGCCTCAGTATGACCACTGATTTATACCATTTTTTTACCAGGGGGAAAGGCCTGTGACTGATGTTTCCCTGTGGAAAAAAACTAGGTTGGCCCCATTTTTCCCTGAGGAAATAAAAGGCCAGTCCCTGTTCCCCACAGGGAAAAACTGGCCAGGGGAAAAAAACGCTACCCCTGGTTGTCATGACCATCCATGCTGAAGATGACACCAGTCCTAATATTCCTATTGATTATAGTGAGGAAGAGCTTAAAGCTGTGTTACAATTTAATCACCAACACTATCAGGGAAATTAGTTTTTTTCAAGGCTCAGATCGTGAAATTGATCACTGAAATATCAGATTAACGAAGAAAAGGTCGGTCATCAGTGATTAGTCTGGGATTTCTAATTAAATGTCATCAAAAAAAAATGTTTAAAGCAACAGGTACCTGCTTTTACTCTGTTATGGTGTCTGTCACTTAATTTGTCTTCAAGGATTTTCGATATTTTAAATAGTTTTCAATTGAAGTGGTGTTAGTCCGCTGCCTGTGCCGTATATTATGTGTAATAAACTGGGATTTGAAAGCGTCAACCCTGTTTTGTACGAAATCTCCTCTTTAACCACTGAAACGATTTTTACGATACCATTGCAGCAATTAATGGATTTTATGAAACTTTACAAGAATGAACTGAAGGTGATTCTGACAATTATGTGTCAACCAATTTGGCCGCTGTATTATCAAGGTCATGGGTCATACTACAGTGATATCATGGTCATAATCAATATGTCCTAATGTTATGATATATTTAAGAAGTAAGAGAGCTACCGTAATCACCCTTCCCAAATATGTTAGAGTAGTATATAAGTATATAAAAATAGCATAAAAAATATATATTTTTTATACACATTGTGGAACTATGAGAACTATTCCCTGTGACAGTTTGGTCACCATGTGGAAAGGCAAGCGGAGCATAATGCCAGTTTAATTATATATTGGCCGGTTTACTAAGTGTTCAGAGATCATCTGGGGGTGATTATATACTGCCCATAATGAGAGGGTTGTGTGAGGTTGTTTAAGTGATGTACCTCATAAAACTCGCTAAATGGTCAGCTGGGTTGTGTCAAAGTTATTTGTAGACCCAGTGTTCCAGAATGTTTTTCCTTTCCACACCTATACAAATTGTCTCTTCGTGCTGAAGACTGTGTCTAACCATCTGGTTTTCACAAAAAAAATCATTGAAAATTATCGAAAATTTTAAAAGTTTCTTCTTGTTGTGATGATGATTGTAAAACATTGTTGCAAAACGAGTTGAATGTCTTTGAATCACTATCAGTAAACAATTTGAGCTCGCTCAGAGCATGCACCTTTAAATATCCAAATCATAAGTTGGTTAAGCACCTTTAAAGCATCCAAATCACAATCTGTCACAAATTAATCAAATTTACTTAATGCACTTTATTAGGCACATAATTAGTGCCAATGATTAATTTTATCATGATTATTTTTATCACGCTGATTGAAGGATGTAAAATCCATGTCGGCTAATTGAAAGATTTAGTACTGATGATGTTGTTGCTGTGATCCGATTGTTGTGAATTGTTGTGTTACTAATAAGTACTAGGGCTAATGAAACAAGACATGGTATATTGATTTGATGGGCAAAGTTTTTTTTTTTTTTTTTTTTTTTTTTACGTTTCGGGACCACAAGGGTAACCACATTTATTGTCCCCGTCTGTTGGTTTTGTGAGGGTCGGGGAATTATCTCCCACAAACCTTACAATATTCAACAGCATAATTAAACAATTAAATACAATGGGCAAAAATTTGTTGGGAATTTTTCCTGAATTATAGGGTTTTGAGTGCCTGTTTTCTTTTTTATGTCCCGACATCTACTGATGCAGGAGGCATATAGTGATTACTCTGTTGGTTTATCCGTCCGTTCATCTGTCCATCCATCAGTTACAAAACTTTCAAGTTAATTGACTTAGCTAGTTATTATATGGCCGAGGCTACCACTGGGACATATGCAGTGTTTACTAACTGCAGTCTTGTTCTCTATACAAATGGTATGAGGTGTCCTGAGTGATTTAATATACATAATTATTATTATTATTATACCATATTTATATAGCCCTTTTTTCATGTATACACATGTTCAAAAGTGCTGTACAATCATGACTAATACATGGTTAAAACAGTATATAATGTACATAAAATATACAAGTAAGACCTACTAAACCCAGTAGACAGGTTTCTACTTAACCCAGTAGACGGGGCCCTACTAAACCTAGTATGAGGGATCTTTTGAAGACATAAGAGTTGTTGACCTTGTTTTGCGATCAAACTAAAAACAAACCACTGAACATTGATTATTCTTAACAACAAACAAAAGTCCATTCATGCATTTTGTTGTCAAATTTCAGTTTTCTCCTGGATATTTAAATCTGTTGCCGTGTGTTGTGAGGTTATCAAATTAAAGGTGCAAATTTCATGTTTGGAACTCCGATAATTTTGTCATGAATTCAACGATTACCATTATTATTCTATTTGATGCAGTGTGCTGGGAAATGTCAGGCCAGTGATATAAAAATTGTATAAAATGTGCAATCGGAAATTTTTAAAAAAATGATCCATGCACTGCGAGTTTAGACAGCTATGGGTCCTGGGTGACTTAAATGTCAAAAATATTTTTTGTGACGCACATCATTTGCAATTTAAGTTCGACAACATTGTTGATTTTCCTCCACATGTGGAGAAAAACTTGCTAGTTGCATGTGGCATGCACGCAAGATCCTAACATTTGCTCCATTTCCTTATGCTGGTAGTTGATTGGATGGTGTAAAGTTCACATCAACATGACCCCACATTAGGGCTGTAACGGTATACCGCGGTATACGAAATACCGCGGACTTCAGTCCCACACGGTTCACGATACAAGACTTCTAAATTTCGGTACGGTTCGGTATAAGCTTTTTTATGAGTAAAATAATATTCAGACAACGAAACTCCTGACAGCCTTCTGATTATGTATAATTATTATGTATCACTCGTTTTAATTGTAATGAGATATGCTTCATAATGTCTAAATTCACTTAAAATAGTCGAAAGGCACTAAATAATTGCTGTTATAGAAGCAACAGATTCATTATTACTTAAAAATTGAAGTATTTAAGCCGCTGTTAGAGAATATTGTATCATACCGAAATATACCGAACCGTTAGAAAAATTGACGGTACGTATCATATCGTGAGGTGAACGTACCGTTACACCCCTACCCCACATTGGATGTGGTCAGATTATATATCAGCGGCAAGTAGTGGAGCATATTTATATAGCTTTTATTTTTATGAGATTGACATGCAGGGATGCTGCAATTCTGAAATAATTCGGAAATTCAAACACAATGAAGTTGGATTGATATACTAAGGGAGACAACCCACAGATGTCTGTCATCTTTGCTTTCCAAGGGTTATGTTCTACTTGTCTTGATAAGCGCTGCTATTCTTAGCAGGTTCTGTCTGTTAGGTATGTTTCAGGCTTGTGTCTGATTTTGGATTTTTGAATCATGAACTTTCCTTGTTTGTCTATTATAATTGAAGAGTTATGAAAGAAGGATGTTTTGGCTTGATACTGATTGCTAATTACCAGGCTTGTCGAATAGGATGCTGTTCTAGAAAGGGTGTACTTTTCTCAAAATTTGTTGCTTTTCTTAAATATTTCTGCTCAATCTGGAATTAGTTTGCTAATCTTGAGGCGATTCTCCTTGTCTCAAAATTGGACACGCACTGTGTATGTTAATAATTGTACAACTTAATTTAACAACCAAAAAAGGTAGTTTTCCCACAATTAAAGCTGGATGTATGCAAGTGTTTAAACATGTTTTGCTGGTTAATTAGTTAATGAAATGTGTAATTTACATGGTATACTTTGGATGGTAGTTGGCTGACAGGAAAATGTGTTGTGTGGAAGGAAATGCGGGTTGTTACTAAAACATGATTGTGAATTAATTTAAAGGGCTTTGGGGATTTTCTTGCCTGTTATTTTTCAGGCTATATGTTCCTGCTCAATTTCAGGTTTTTGAATCCTAAAAGTTCATTCAAAAAGTCTACTTGTATATTGATATGTGGAATTCATGTTTTGAAATTCAGATTTTCAGGTTTGAAAAGACTTGCTTATTATCTGGCTGGTTCAAAAACCTCCACTTATCATCTTTACTACAAGACTGAATACCCCTGAAAATTGGCCTTTCTTTAGAGGTTGTTGATAAACAAAGGTTAAATTTTATAGTAAATATCAGGCTTAGAGAAATTTTAAAGGTGTTGTTTTAGAGAGGTTGTTGGTTTACAGAGGGCTGCTCTGGAGAGGTTATAGTGTTTATAAATAATAATCAATGTTAATTTGGTTGTCTTACTGTTTAATTTCATTACAAGGGAGACAACTTGTAATGTCAATATTTGAACATCATACAGAGTCGTTTCCCTTTACTATGTATTTAAAACTAAAGTTCCTAATTGTGACAATTTCTGCAGATAAATTAGTACAACAGTTCAATTGAAATTACTTTTAGATCATGAAAGGTCATTCAAAGATTGATATGCCCTAGTGTCGCTTGTCAAAGATTTTCAAGTTAATTCCATAATTGGACCAATAGATATGTGCTATAATTTACCGTCAAAGTGTTTATACTGGGAAATGTCAATTCATGCCCCTATTCCATGTCCATCTCGGCCTTAGGAGCGGTAGGTTAAAGGTTTGAATCCTGGGCGGAAGCTGGGTTAGACCTGAAGTGCCTGGTTGGTGAGTTAAGTTGGCTAGTTAAAGAATGGTAACCTGTGAGAGGCCCATCTCTGCCAGACGCCAGCAATGCAATTCAAGTATGGAACTAAAAATGACAATTCTTATCATGGGAGATAAAAGAAAAATACACTCACAAAATGAAGTTTAAACTGCAAACTTACAGTCTTCTTTAGGTCAGAAAAATAAACTATTCAACCTAACAATGAGAACAAACTTTCTTAACACCCTGTGCACTACATTTATCAATGCTGAGCCAGTAACAGTGTGAACACAGGTGGTTTCTAAATTGATTAAAAAAACTTAGTGTGGAATATTGTAAAACCAATTTACTTTTGCAAATACTAACTTTTGCGTTTTGCAGATTGCCTATAATGTCAGCATATTCGCGACTTCAAATTTTTGCATTTTCAAAGTGTCCGCATTGTCCACATTAATGTTTTAAACTCTTTTGCCGTCTACTTAATTTCGCAAATTTTTAATTTCTACCACTTGGGAAATTAAATTGCCAGAAATGATTTCTTTGTTTACAGTATTTCAATGATAGCTTAGTATATTTACTTCATGCAAACCAGATTTAAATCGGATTGAAATCACTCCCTATAGATTTTTGTCACACAACTGTTAATGTAGTCACAGAATATTTCAAATATAGATTGCTTCTTGTAAATTAGATTCCAGAATTCATGCTGATTGATATTTTATTGATTTGGTGTTGAAATACCAAAAAAATGAAAATGACTAATTTACTGACTGAAATAATAAATACATCCTTGACTTTTAAAGGATTTGTTTAAAAAAAATCTTTAGAAAATCAAAGCGCTGTAATTTTGATTTTCACAACCTTGAGAGTACAGTTCCTTAAGTTGCATGCTTAAATAATGTTTGTATGTCATTTTTACAACAAAAATTCATAGGAAAAGTGTACAGTTTGAAGCCATTGCAAAGGAGATTTAATTATTTGATATGTTGAAATTGACGTTTTATCAGAAAATAATACATGAGCCTTTTCGACTACATCTAGTGGATGGATAGTGAATTTTATAATTAGCACAGACTAAGTGTGATGCTCGGTATGTACAGTCAATATTTTTGAGGTCCATCAAGGCATTTCTTTTAAACTTGGCAAGCTTGTTTACCATCATAAACACCTAACAATTTGTCAAAGCAATGTCTTTTGGCAATATCAACACTATCCAGCATTTGAACAGAATTATGGTCATTGAATGACTACTAGCTTGTTTTTATGGGCAAGATTTTTATTGAGTGGGTCATAAGTGAGTTTTAACGCAGTCTAGTTTGAATAGACAATGTATTCCGTTAAAAGACAACAAACTCGCATTAAAATTTATATTTTTATCAATGAAGAATTATTTATGTACCTTTGTTTAATCACCGAATTAAATATAGTCCACAGATTCGAACATGATCCTTAATGCTGCTTATATTCAATGCAAGAACCTTTTAATAGTTTCATACATAAAGGTCAGGATCAGGTTAATGTCTCTGTACTTTAATTGATCAGGTCATCAAATTGATCATGCTGAAACTAAAAGACATTAACGCATTATCTTTGGTTGAAATATTTATTTGCTTCTTTCCACGTGAGTGAGGTAGGGTACAGTTTTTATGAAGCTATTGCATATGCCATCATCTGATACTGTAATATTATTTAATTTTGATGGGGCAAAATTTTGTGGTTTCAGTCGATGGGACGTTAATTCGTTAATTCGTGGATTTGCATTTCAAGTAGTAAATACATGGGTCAAAATTATTGTTCAATGACATTTGATTTCGTGGTTGAATGTGAATCAAGAAATCCACGAAATTTAATCCCCCATGAAAGTCAATGATTTTACAGTATGTGCTAGCTGTATTGGCATCTTACACTATTTAAAACACCATTCTGTTGTAATTAATTTTCCAATAGTATCTTTATAAAGAGAACATCTTCGTATTTAAATTGAGTGCCACTCGATTCTGAAAAATGAGAACTGTTCATGTCACACGTAAATTCAATCTGACACAAACAGGTTTTTTCCCTGGCTTATTATAAAGTACATACTATACTAGTACCTATTAAAAATGACTCGGCTTAGAAATTGATTGATTTTTACTGAGGCAAAAAAGTCTCTCTCTCTGAATGTGGCGAGTGTTTTTAAAACTTATAACTACAACTGTAACAGTACAATCATGTACTATAAACAGATCAATTGCTGGCTTCATTGACTGGGATGACTTATTTTAGTTGTTGATCTCAACATGGAACTGTTTTGATGTTTTTCATATGTTGCTTATTTAATGATGGTAATTGTGATCGGTTGACTGTGCTGTTCTATTATTCCGATATATTCATGGAAATTAACTGTGGATATAGTATTAGTTCATAAAACAGTAGTGTTAGTTAACATTAGCGTGAACATATTATTATATCGATTTGTACAGTGTACATCAAATGTTCATTCTTGCAAAGTAATCTGAGGTCTATTTTTATATATAAATGGAAACTGTAACTTGATTGCAATATTATTATTTTGCTTTGTTATAGGAACTTAGTGTATATGACTGGCTGTGCCACTTATAGACAGTTTGCACGCAGAATACTATTGTTGGTTCTCATCAGGAAAAATGATTTGTTCTAATTATTTGTTCATATTGTTGGTTCTTTGCATACCGAGTTATTTGTTCTAATTGTTGTTTCTTATTATAAGGAATTATTTGTTCTAATAGCTGGTTCTTTTCATTCAAATTATTTGTTCTAATTGTTGGTCATCTGAATATCATGCAGATTATTTTTTTCAAATATTTGTTTCTTGTCAAGCAGATTATTTGTTATAATTGCTGTTTCTTTTCCTACAAATTATTTGTTTCGTTGCTGGTTTTTGTCATAATTAGGGGAAACAGTGCTGTTTGTGTTCGAAAAATTATTTTCCTGTAACATTGGGTTGTAATGGTACCACAAATTATGGAACACCCTGTACTTAAAGAGGCATTCCCTATAACTTTTTTATGTTTAAATCGATTCAGGAATATTACACATTAAATGAGAATCATTATTGCTTAAACTCCGCAAATTTTCAACAAAAAGCTTGCACTAATTACCGAGAAAAGAATGTAAACATATTTCTGTAATGAGCCGAGTTGTTTCCCTTTGACAACATAATAATAAATCGCTGGAAGCGATAAATTATTACTGCTGATTTAAATATATTTTTGACATTATAGAGACATATTTGCACACACTTTCTTCTGACAAATTATGACAATTGATAGTGATTTGTACATTTAGCTCATGTAATGTGATAGTAGAGAAAAATATGCTTGTTATAGAAAATGCCTCTTTAAGTATTGTACAGGCATGAGTTGAGTCCAAGGACATGTCAACTGTAATGGTTGCAAATTTTATGGGACACCCTCACAGTACTTGTACCAGGATAGAGATGTCAACATGATGTTGATGGTTAGTCTGTTAGATCACATTCAATTTACTTGTCTATTAATACAATGACTGGTAGAAAGGACCTGGGGGGTTATTTCCGTGATTATCGGGGATGATTTTTCACGCTGGTTGCCCGGAGAACTCTTCATGTATGATAACTTGATTTATAGCGTGACAGATCCATCATCTATAAATCCTGTGACAACAGTATTCTTAGGGAAGAATAAAAAAAAAATGTCTTTGTTTTTGGTACCATTGAATGTGTTCTGATGTTTCTGGTAAATTTATGCTTATACTACATTACCTGTCCGATTTAGATTGTAAACATCTTTTTGAAAACATCTTGCACAAGTTGCCTGTAATGATGTTTTGCATTGTTGTCATTGTATACATTTGTTAGAAAATCTTCTTGCCTGCAGGTTGTTGCTTTGTTTTGATTGCATATTTGTTTAAAAATCTATTTTCCGGTAATTGTTTTCTTCATTTTGGTTCTATTTGAATATTTAAAAAAAATCTTTTTCTGGCTAATTGTTGCCTAAAAATGTGATTGCAGACATTTGTTAGAAAATCTCTTTGCTGGCAGATTGTTGCTTTGTTTTTAATGCAGAATTGTTAAACATCTTTTTGCCAACAAATTGTTGCCTTAAAATGTTTTGCTTCGTTTTGATAGCATATTGGTTTTGAAAATCTTTTTTCCACCAACAGATTAAGGATTACGTGTTATAGCATTTGTCGTGATTATTCTGTCTGTGTTAAAGCTCTACCTCAGTAGACGTCGTCTCGACTAGCCAATAATAGCTTCACGTAGTGACATCACATACAAATAATGAATGGTAATATGTCCCTGTATGACAGTTAGTCTTCCAATGAAGGCACGATAAGTTGATTTTTTTGCCCTGATGGGATATGGAAAATTTGATGACATTGTCACATTGTGTGTTTGGTGTTTGCAGCATTGTTATTTTCTGGATATAGTCTTGCTAATCTTCAATGTTGACACATTTTATCTTGTGTATAACTGGCTGGAATAAAAAAGTTTTTTTACCCCAATGGGAATGAAAAATTGATGACATAATGTCACATGTGTGTATGGTGTTCGAAATGCTGTTTTCTGGATACGGTGTTGCTGATCTGCAATGATGTTGATTACATTTTATGATATGCATGTATATATATTACTGGAGGAATTAAAAGTTGGCAATCATTTTTTGATGGATTTGTCTTTGCCCTGATGGGAACAAAAAAATTGTCATTGTGTCATGTGTAATTTGTTTTGCTTCTGTTCGGTGATTGTAAACAGTTGCTTTCTGCTTGTGCATACAAATTCTCTATCTGGTTATAATGTTGAACAATTTAATATTTTGTATGTTTATTACTGATTGGAATACAAACTCCAAGGGATTTTTTACCCGAGTTGATTGGAAACAAGGTGACTACACAATGTTGTTTTCTTTTACTGGATATGAACAATAATGCTCCTGAATCCTGTTGACAAATTTTATGTTACAAGTGTTTATACATCTAACAGGAATTAAGACTCGGCTATCATATTCAGATGGATTTTTTACTTTTGAATTATTGATAGGAACAAAAACAAGATGTAATGTGTTGATGATGATAATAAATCCTGATGAAGGGCATGAGCCCGAAATTTAGAAATTTGTAATAAATCCTGATGAAGGGCATGAGCCCGAAATTTAGAAATTTGTAATAAATCCTGATGAAGGGCATGAGCCCGAAATTTAGAAATTTGTAATAAATCCAGATGAAGGGCATGAGCCCGAAATTTAGAAATTTGTAATAAATCCTGATGTAGGGCATGAGCCCGAAATTTAGAAATTTGTAATAAATCCTGATGAAGGGCATGAGCCCGAAATTTAGAAATTTGTAATAAATCCTGATGAAGGGCATGAGCCCGAAATTTAGAAATTTGTAATAAATCCTGATGAAGGGCATGAGCCCGAAATTTAGAAATTTGTAATAAATCCTGATGAAGGGCATGAGCCCGAAATTTAGAAATTTGTAATAAATCCTGATGAAGGGCATGAGCCCGAAATTTAGAAATTTGTAATAAATCCTGATGAAGGGCATGACCCCGAAAATTAGAAATTTGTAATAAATCCTGATGAAGGGCATGACCCCGAAAATTAGAAATTTGAGTCAATTATTTATCAACATGTTGATGATGGTTTCATGTTGTTGTTGATCTAAACTCAATGTGTTGATGATGATAATGTTGTTGTTGTTGTTGTTGATCTATGCTCCTGTTAGTTGTTGACACATTCTATGTTACAAGTGTTCATATAACTCACAGGAATTAAGACTCGGCTATCATATTCAGATGGAATTTTTTACTTTTGAATAATTGATGCGAACAAAAAAGTAGTGTCAATGTTTTGGTATCGTGTTGCTTTCTGGACCTATAATGTTAGTCTTAGCAGACTGATCTCAACAGAATGGTGTTGACAATTTTACGTTGTATGTTATGGTATCTAATTGACTGGAATTAAAGCTGGTGCAATCATATTCCAATGGAATATTTTTACCTTGAATAATTGATAGGAACAAATATAGCTTTTCTGTTGCTCACTCCAGGAGTCACTGCTGCCATCTGATCTTTCCAGAATGGCGTTGTTATGTTGTTTGTGTATGAAAACTCGGCAATCATAAAATTCAAGAATGTTTTTACCTTTAATTATTGATATAATAAAAAATGTAGGAAGACTCGCATTTGATGTTGATAGTATGTTGTTTTCTGAACATATAAGGATGATCTCTACTGACTGATCTCAACAGAATGGTGTTGACAATTTTAGGTTGTGTGTAATGGAATCTAATTGTCTGGAATTAAAGCTGGTGCAATCATGTTCTAGAACAATTTTTTACCTTAAATAATTGATGGGATACAAAAATGTTGATCCTGTCATGTGATGACTGTTGATCATAGAGTTTTCTGTTGATCACTCAAGTGAGTGGATCTAATTTTTCCAGAATGGTGTTGACAAGTGTTACTTTGTGTGTGTTCAATTTACTGAAATTTAAACTCAGCTATCAAATTAATTGCTAGTGATTGTTTTACCTTAATTGGAACAAAAAAGGAGATGTATGCACTATGCACTGATGCTGATCATATTGTTCTGTTGGAATAATGTTGATTACTGCATCTGATCTCAACTGAACGCTTGCATATAGTGTTGACAAATTTTTATGTTGTGTTTGTAATTAACTGACTGGAATTATAACTCTGCAATCATATTCTAAAGGGAATACATTTATTGGATTATAACCCTGTGTGTTGTTGGATATCATACATTGGGTGACAGCTGATCGTGTTCATAGGGCACTGTAACAGCAGCATCAATACCACAAAAATGGGACACAAGAAAAAAAGGTAATATTCATTTGATCTACTGAAATCTATTTTGATGCATCTATTCAAATTGACATAACGCCAGAGCAGAGATCGCTCAATCTGATTGCTTGGCAAAGGTTTTCCAAGTTTTATCCATTGAACCATGTGATTATAAGTTACCATTAAAATTGATTTAAAGGCTATTGATTGACAACTGGCATAATGTCAATTATGTACTATATATGCCATAATTATTGTTTCCTCCAGTTTTTGAGAGCATTTTAACAAAAAAACCCACATAACAATACACATATAGATAATGTCTTATCAATCTGTCCGAAAATGTTAATAAAAACTTTCATTTTTTTGAAACTCAAATATTTTCAAGGTGCATCAAGACATTTCTTTCAAACATGGCATACTTGTTCATCATCAGAAAAACCTTTGCATTGTCAACACCTGAGGAAACATTTTGCAGCAGTTCAACATACTCCTGGCCCCTGATTGATTTAGGTAGATTTTATGGACTAGCCTTCCACCAGGGTATAATATTGACAAGACTTCCACCATAAGTGTGTCTTTACCTACTCTACATTAGACATTGGCGATCCATCTATTGTTTAGAATTGTTAAGATTTCCATCATATTAGTATCATCTATTATTTTTTTATTGCCATTACTTCACCATGACTGCATTATATTATATTTATATATGTAACATGCATTATGTACAGTATACTCATGTGTTGTAATTACGACTTGGGTTAATAAAAGGTATGTTCTGTTCTGTTCTGTTCTATCTATGATCGTAGCTAAGTGGCATTATATTACCCGATAATTTGGGAGAACAAATAACCGCCCATAGACGTTTTATCTATTTTTTATGGCATTAATAGTGATTGTCTGCCATTGATGTGACAGTTTGGTAGATTGAAGCCTAAATAAGCAACAATTGCATCTATTTAGTGGTGCATAGCCAATAGACCAATCATAATTTAGTGGTGTGTAGCCAGCAGACTTAATCATTGTTTGTGCTCTTGGCAATAAACATATGCTCTGCCAGTTGCAGCCAAAGGCTGATACCAGATGGAAATAAGGTAAGCCTAGTAATAAATCTATTCTCTAGCTGTTTAGGAGGAATTAGCAAATAGCAATGGCTACCTAAGAACAATTATTTTTATGCCCTCATCTTTGAGGCGGGGGCAAAATGCTTTACACATATCAGTCATTTGGTTCCCTGGCATTTGTTGGATGATTGGTCGGTCAGTTAAGAACAAATGATTTCCATTCATTAACTCAAGAACGCTTTGTCCTAGGATCTTCAACTTTTACATGGCTGTTGGCCTGCAACAGTGGATCACTCCTTTTGATTTTGAGGTCAGTAGGTCAAAGGTCAATGGCACTATGATTGCTTTAACTTTCCCTATTTGGCTGCCATCTGGGCATAGTCATGTTTTACAAACATCTCTTGTTTAATAGAGCTTATAAATTGTATGCTCTGATAATTCTCTTCAAATATGGCTTGGTTTCCATTGCAGTTGTTGGTTTGCAACCATTTGCAATTGGGTAGTCAGTTTCTGTTGGGTGCCATTTGCATGGTCATTGCTGTTGGGTAGTTATCATCTGTACTATGGTTACTGTCATTTGATAATTAGTGCCAATTGCTATTCAGTTGTTATTGAGTGTTGGAAACGCATTTGCTGTTAGGAAGCCATTTGCTGTCTGAGAGCCATTTGCTGTTGGGTAGCATTGTCTTTTCGGGTTGCCATTGCAGTTCAGTTGCAATTGACTGTTGTGTAGCCTTTTGCTCCTGTATATATAATTCCAGTCAGGATAACCCTATTATGTAAGGACTTACACAATATATCAGGACTTCTGTACACACTATTCTACTGGGACACAATATATGTCCTGAGTTGATACATTGATTTGGTATTGTTTCAATCAAGTTGGACTATGTACATGTAACCTATGTACTGTATGTACTAATCACAATTAATTCAGAGCAAGGAAAAAGGTAGGGACAGTATAATGTTGCCAACAAACTGTTGTTGATTACTGCATGTATGAAGGTGGTTGATCGTACTTGGTTTTGTTGTTTTGTTTCAAGTTACGGATGTTTTGCCTAACATAGTTCGCTTGTGTTTGTGTTAAAGTTCTGCTGAGGGAAAGTTTTTTTGTATATTTTTTATGTGTTTCATTTTTTGTGTTTTATTTGTTTTATTTGATGTGGATTGAGAAAGTTGTCGTAAATTTTGTAAACAATGCGTAGGAGATTTCAAGAATGGAGTTTTTTCTTGGCAGGGGAGGAGATGGTGCTTGAAACACACCATAGATTCAGGTACACATGGGTAGCATGCATGAAAGATGGTACTTGAAACACACCATAGATTCAGGTCCATGGGTAGCATGCATGAAAGATGGTACTTGAAACACACCATAGATTCAGGTACATGGGTAGCGTGCATGAAAGGTGGTACTTGAAACACACCATAGATTCAGGTACATGGTTAGCGTGCATGAAAGATGGTACTTGAAACACACCATAGATTCAGGTATATGGGTAGTGTGCATGAAAGGTGGTACTTGAAACACACCATAGATTCAGGTACATGGGTAGCATGCATGAAAGGTGGTACTTGAAACACACCATAGATTCAGGTACATGACTAAGCGTGCATGAAAGGTGGTACTTGAAACACACCATAGATTCAGGTACACATGGGTAGCGTGCATGACAGATGGTGCTTGAAACACACCATAGATTCAGGTTGATGGGTAGCGTGCATGAAAGATGGTACTTGAAACACACCATAGATTCAGGTACATGGGTAGCGTGCATGAAAGATGGTACTTGAAACACACCATAGATTTAGGTACATGGGTAGCGTGCATGAAAGATGGTGCTTGAAACACACCATAGATTCAGGTACATGGGTAGCGTGCATGAAAGGTGGTACTTGAAACACACCATAGATTCAGGTACATGGGTAGCGTGCATGAAAGGTGGTACTTGAAACACACCATAGATTCAGGTACATGGGGGTAGCGTGCATGAAAGATGGTGCTTGAAACACACCATAGATTCAGGTACATGGGTAGCGTGCATGACAGATGGTACTTGAAACACACCATAGATTCAGGTACATGGGTAGAGTGCATGAAAGATGGTGCTTGAAACACACCATAGATTCAGGTACATGGGTAGCGTGCATGAAAGATGGTGCTTGAAACACACCATAGATTCAGGTACATGGGTAGCATGCATGAAAGATGGTACTTGAAACACACCATAGATTCAGGTACATGGGTAGGGTGCATGAAAGATGTTGCTTTAAACACACCCTAGATTCAGGTACACAGGTAGCGTGCATGAGAGATGGTGCTTGAAACACACCATAGATTCAGGTACATGGGTAGCATGCATGAAAGATGGTACTTGAAACACACCATAGATTCAGGTACATGGGTAGCGTGCATGACAGATGGTGCTTGAAACACACCATAGATTCAGGTACATGGGTAGCGTGCATGAAAGATGGTGCTTGAAACACACCATAGATTGATGTACATTGGTAGCGTGCATGAAAGATGGTACTTGAAACACACCATAGATTCAGGTACATGGGTAGCGTGCATGAAAGGTGGTACTTGAAACACACCATAGATTCAGGTACATGGGTAGCGTGCATGTAAGGTGGTACTTGAAACACACCATAGATTCAGGTACATGGGTAGCGTGCATGAAAGATGGTGCTTGAAACACACCATAGATTCAGGTACACATGGGTAGCGTGCATGAAAGATGGTACTTGAAACACACCATAGATTCAGGTACATGGGGGTAGCGTGCATGAAAGGTGGTACTTGAAACACACCATAGATTCAGGTACATGGGTAGCGTGCATGAAAGATGGTGCTTGAAACACACCATAGATTCAGGTACATGGGTAGCGTGCATGAAAGATGGTGCTTGAAACACACCATAGATTCAGGTACATGGGTAGAGTGCATGAAAGATGGTGCTTGAAACACACCATAGATTCAGGTACATGGGTAGCGTGCATGAAAGATGGTACTTGAAACACACCATAGATTCAGGTACATGGGAAGCATGCATGAAAGATGGTGCTTGAAACACACCATAGATTCAGGTACATGGGTAGCGTGCATGAAAGATGGTACTTGAAACACACCATAGATTCAGGTACATGGGTAGCGTGCATGAAAGATGGTACTTGAAACACGATAGATTCAGGTACATGGGTAGCGTGCATGAAAGGTGGTGCTTGAAACACACCATAGATTCAGGTACATGGGTAGCGTGCATGACAGATGGTGCTTGAAACACACCATAGATTCAGGTACATGGGTAGCATGCATGAAAGATGGTACTTGGAACACACCATAGATTCAGGTACATGGGTAGCGTGCATGAAAGATGGTACTTGAAACACACCATAGATTCAGGTACATGGGTAGCGTGCATGAAAGATGGTACTTGAAACACACCATAGATTCAGGTACATGGGTAGCGTGCATGAAAGATGGTACTTGAAACACACCATAGATTCAGGTACATCATCTAGGGTAGCATGCGTGAAAGATGGTGCTTGAAACACACCATAGATTCAGGTACATCATCTAGGGTAGCGTGCATGACAGATGGTGCTTGAAACACACCATAGATTCAGGTACATCATCTAGGGTAGCGTGCATGAAAGATGGTGCTTGAAACACACCATAGATTCAGGTACACGGGTAGCGTGCATGAAAGATGGTGCTTGAAACACACCATAGATTCAGGTACATGGGTAGCATGCATGAAAGATGGTGCTTGAAACACACCATAGATTCAGGTACATGGGTAGCGTGCATGAAAGATGGTACTTGAAACACACCATAGATTCAGGTACATGGGTAGCGTGCATGAAAGATGGTACTTGAAACACACCATAGATTCAGGTACATGGGTAGCGTGCATGAAAGATGGTACTTGAAACACACCATAGATTCAGGTACATGGGTAGCGTGCATGAAAGATGGTACTTGAAACACACCATAGATTCAGGTACATGGGTAGCGTGCATGTAAGGTGTATAACATCAGTTGAATGAGAATGCAACATGCACAACATGCACAAACATCAAAGCACCATGTTTCTAACTACATAGTTATTTTGGCTAAATAATGCACTTCCTGCATCGGATACCATACTTCATTCACTTAACTGTACGAACAGTACCGTTTGCCACACACCATTGATATAGGTCACACACCACTAAATTATAGTCGGTCTTTCACATTGGCCACACACACTCATTATTTTCATTAAAACTAGGTCACACATCATGGAATGTCACACATCACGGAATTAAAGTCCTTTAATGTGACCTTTTACAATGGCCACATTCATTCATTATTTTATTATTGCCAGGTCACATGCCACTCAATTTAAGTCCTTTTAAGCAGTGATGATGCCTTTTTCTAGCCACTTAAAGGGAATTCAGTTTCTAAACCATGGCATTATCCTTAACAAAATTTGTGAAATGCATACAAAATGTCTAATTTTACTGTATGGACATTCGTTAAACAGGACATGACCATTAACCTCACCTGGTCCCAATCTCCCGAAGCGTCTCAAGTAGAAATCTCAACTCAAATTGAGATTTTGCTCAAGTCAAGAGTATAGATATGAGATTATTCTTAAGTGTTATGCTCAAAATATTCGCTGTTATAAACTCAGAACAATGTATCAGTTTTGTGGCGCCAATTTTCAGAGTCTTGTCTCCCATGGAAATTATCTCAAAGACACACGACCGTATTTGAGATTTATCTCAACTCAGATTGAGATGCTTCGGAGATCGGGGCCTGTTAAGCTTTTGCCTTCCACAAAAGTTGGTCCTTTGGAGAAGAGCATATTCAATAGTTCTATAATGTTAATAATTAAGTGTTTTCATGATGGCCTTGTTATTGGGCTGAAGACTTTCATATTAGCCTGAGGTGGAAGACCTCCCTTTGCTCCGTTTACTTCCCTTTGTATAACTGGGTGCCTAGTAATCGCGAAATCGGCAATTGACTTCAAAAACCGTTTATAATATAAATTTACCAAAATTCAATATGGTGGCCATTTTTCCCTTGAGAACTACGGGTTTCATAATGGCCGAGCTAGACAGCCAATCAGAATGCTCGAATCTCACAATGGCCGAGATTTCTCATAATGGCCCGATTTTTCCATAATGGCCGAGTTTTGTCTCTATAATGTCGTGGTATCGTTCATATTGGCCCTGCATTTGGAGGTAAAACTCGGCCAATATTGTATAGTCAATTAATAATTGTTATTAATGCCAAGAATTCGTTGCTTTTTAGGTTACTGAGTGCTGTAAAAAGTTTTTACAGCATAAAACCCAATAATACAGTTACTATAACAGAGTTAACAGACCCCAATGAAATTGTTCAGCACTGACTGACGTCCATATAAACATTGCAATTACCAGTAGGTTGTGTATAATTTATTAATTTCTCATTAGTGGGTCTATCTTTTATCGCATTTCGATGATTTGGTGGAAAAGTACTGTAACTCACTTATCTTGGAAAGTGGGAGATGCAACAGTTTCCACCAAGCCATTGATACTATCCCATCCCTTGACGGCAGAACACATTACCAGGGGTATTTTGCATTTAACATTTAAAAACACACAGTCACTAGGGACTTCCCTGCTTATAAGACCAATTATCTCTGGCAATATAGGTACCAATATGTGTGTCATTAAAGTATGGAGGTATTGACATGATCCTTAGCTTTATGTATGAATGCAGGAGCCTTATTCACCAACATTGTAAGTCTAAAACATAGACTTAGACTTTACATTGTCAAATGTTCTATTCACTCTCATGTCGTTATAAATGTACCGATTTTGATATAAATTGGTATACATGTTCAGTGGATAACAATAAATAGTCAGATAAAATTTCACATGGTTAAATCTAATTTCAAAGAAATGGCAGAGATTATGAATAATGGAAATTTCAAGTCTGAGTCTGAATTTTAGACTTACAGCTTTCGTGAATAAGGTCCCAGGACATCAGTTTTTGCCTGATGAACATTCAATATACACGGCCGTCTGAAAGTTCCTTGATATTCATATGTTATATTTTATACAATTGACTTTTAAAAATATTTTAAATTAAGTGTGAAAATGTACTTTTGGCAACTGTATACTGGTCGGCGATCAGTTCCCGATGGCTACCAGTATCCGACATTTGATATTTTTTCGTATTTAGCGTAGCTCTAAAATTAAGGTATTGGGTATAATTAAAGAACTTGACCAAAGCAACATTTGTGTGTCAGAAAATTTATAATTCACGGAAATAAAAAGAAATATCATGAAATACATGCAATGAAATGATAGTCGTCACCTCTTTCCCTTGGGGGATCATCTGTTTACAAAAAATGTGCATGTGCGATGAAACAAACGGGTTCATCTATAAATAGCCACGGGTTTGCCAGAGTCTTTGACAAAGCAAGGTTTAGCTCCACAACAGGCATGAGCAGTATCGGCGATCCATACAAAACTTGATGTTAGATAAATATTGACAAAAACATCATCATTGACGTCATTATAAATGACGTCAGCGATTTTTACTAATTGGAAAAAGCACTGACCATTAGGCCTCAATTCCATTACCGGTGTGTAAACAAACAAAGAGAGACAACTCTAAAAAGCTATGTTCAGTCAACGGGAGATAATTTCCTTTTAGTTGAGAGGGTCAAAACGGGGAAAAGGGGAAATTAAACCTAATTAAATGTGAAATGTCATATACTGATACTCTACATCTAATTTACGGCCTGAAATAGTGATCCCTTCTTCGCCCCGAATTCTACGCACTGTATGACGTCATAAATGTCAAATTGTGCTGATAATATCGGTCATGACCTCAGGATTACAAAAATGTAAGCTATTTTGTTTTAACCTGTTTAATTTTCGAGATAATGCCGAAAAACATGCAAAAAATGTCGAAAACTGGTCACCGACCAGTATACAGGTTTACCTATTGAGTTTCAAGAACGACTTATATCAATCAATCAATCAATCAATCAATCAATCAATCAATCAATCAATCAACCAATATTGTTTCTGCTGTAGGAACAGTGAGTACCATTCTCCTTTACCTTTATTTTACAATCAATCAAACTTTCATATTGTTCCACTACTCCGATTTTGCTTCTTCTGTTGAAACAATTGCATTTCCATTTTCCTTATCATTTCTTTTCAATCAATCAATCAATCAATCAATCAATCAATCAATCAATCAATCAATCATATTGTTCCACTTTACTGATATTGTTTCTGCTGTTGAAACAATTGTCATACAATTCACCTTGCCTTATCATTACTTTTCAATCAATCAATCAATCAATCAATCAATCAATCAATCAATCATATTGTTCCACTTTACTGATATGGTTTCTGCTGTTGAAACAATTGTCATACAATTCACCTTGCCTTATCATTACTTTTCAATCAATCAATCAATCAATCAACCAACCAACCAATCAATCAATCAATCAATCATATTGTTCCAATTTACTGATATTGTTTCTGCTGTTGAAACAATTGTCATACAATTCACCTTGCCTTATCATTACTTTTCAATCAATCAATCAATCAATCAATCAATCAACATATCATCCTACTATATCAGTATTGTTTCTGCTGTCGGAGCAATTGTAATACCATTTTCCTTTGCCTTAATTTTACTTTAAAAGTGTGAATGTAATAAAAATCCCATTTGCGTAAAACCAATCTTTATTGTAGCTGGTGATAAATCTAATTATTTGCCAATTAGTTTAAGCAATAAAGGTTAGACACATGTTTCCCAGAGGCATGTAATGTGGAACAAGTTTCTTTAAAAGAACATCAACAGATCGCTGGCTTAGAATGAGAAGGTTGTAAGTACTACTTATGACCTTATAAAACTGACTCATATTTAAAGTTGCCTATTTTCATGAAAATCGGAACTTGTCATTTTGACCAAACTGTAGTTGAAACAGCTTGTTTAACCAGTTTGTTAAGAGTAATTTTCAGACAGTTTTTTTGTGTTTTCTCAAAATATTAATTTTGTAGTTACGACCTTCTCATTCTAAGTCAGCGAGATATGGAGGTACTGAAAGATTGAATTGTGAATCTGTAGAAATTCAGTCTTTGAATATAGGTTTGAAACTGACTTGCTTGCCCGAATCAGTAAAATTGAATAGTTTTCCTCTGAGTATACTCGGTACATAATGGCTGCAAACATTACTTGCCCGAATCATAAATAACTTGTCCCGGACAACTTGACAAGTGCTTATTTGGCTAACTGGAAATTGCATTGTCATGAATCCTGATGCTTTTGGTCACAATTGGGCTTCGCTTAGACAAGGCACTTGGTCTACTTGCACAAATCACATGTGCATTGCCTTCAAATCATTTCTTGGTGAAAAATGAAGCATTACTTAGAGCATGTTTCAGGGGTTCAAAACGATGGAATCCAAATTCGCTGATTGGTCTGAAAAACCTTAAGCAAGCATTGGCTGAAACCGTCGGATACATTAAATTCTTTCAAGATTCTGTTTGATTATGTGTGTCCCTTGATGAGCACTGAACACTGCTTTTAGACCACTGTGTGATGATTGCTTTAAATTTCTACAAATGTCTCTTGTCAGTTAGTCTGTTTAATCAATAGATACCTATGCCATAAAACGCTAGGTTTTGTCATGTCGCTGGTATTGTCATGTTGAATTTAGTACTTTATGTCTCAATTTGTTCTGGTTCTATGAGTATATGTCCTTTTATGGAGGACTTCATGGAGTAAATTATTGCTAACATTGAAGAAATTCTTCCATCATTTTCTTTATCTTGGTCATAATGATTATACTATTTCACAGTGAATGGTTTTCATAAATGAAAATGTCTCCTTGATTGATAATGGTTTTTCCAGTGAATATTGTCTATGTATAGGCATTGTGATATTTACTGAGTAAAAATGCTGAGTTTCGAGTTGAAAAGTTCATGTTTCAAGTCGGAAACTCAACTTTTGCAACTCGAAACTGGATATTTTGAACTCAACTCAAGTTTAAGATTCTTGTAGAAGCATTTTACTCCTACAGGTTTTGCAGGATTTTCTTCAAACTTTCACTTACGAGCAACTTCAACATGTTGATGTGCATGAAGGAAAGAATTGATACTGGGATTATTTTTACCTGAATTTAAGGCCCTTAGTCGGTGACGGTTATATTAGTTCGCCAAATGGCGACAGCTCTAGTTTTTACTGTTGCATAAGAAAACTGTACACTGCTTTCACATTGCATGCTGGAACTCCCTAGCTTTAAATCGCTGAAAGATTAATAGTGAATGCATTTATAATTAATCAGTCAATTAGTGGTATGTACCAAGGTTTAGGCTGAATTGAAACAAATTCTAGGTTCCGTTATAAATGTCAGTAAGAATATATTGACCTACACTGTTTTTACCGTCGCCACTGAAAGAACCCTTTTTGGCAAGCTCCCCTAAAGTGACAAACAATGTACAATTTGAAGACTTGAACAAGTGAGCATGAACGCATTGAGTTTGAATTTTAATGTCTGAGTTTCACGGCAAATGTGCGAGTTGGGTTAATTATATGCTACCTTCCCTGTCTGATTTTTGCATACCTTTTTTGACTCTCCAGGATATATTGGACCATTGGTAGGGAAGTTTGGATGTCTTAATGCTCAGCTGAGAGTAAATTTTATGTTACCCCCACTACCACACTGATGTTTGTCCATTGAGTGCAAAAAGGATGTTTTGAGAGAGATACGACATGTATCTGCTACTTTATAATGTTTCCGATGCTCTACAAGATTACATAATTAATAGACACCTTGCTGCTCAGGTGCCAGGAGCAAATTTTCAAGAACCAACACTATCTGACAACTGTTACGCAGCAACTGTTACTATGTTTCTGGAGTGTGAGTTTTCTAGCTTGAAGTCAATTGGACTCAAATGCCTGCCATATTTCAGCAGAGAGCTGACTGACAAATTAGGGCTATGCTCTCAAATGTCTGCCATATTTCAGCAGAAAGCTGACTTGACAAATAAGGGTTATGCTTGCTATAAAAACAAAGGAGATTCAATCTTGTTGCACCAATGAACATGTGGCTGTTTCTATGTTTCTGGTGTGAGTTTCCTAGCTGGAAGTGGATGGTTACAGTGTGGTATAGCTTGGATATTTTCACCTGATCCTGACACCTTTATGCAAGATTACATTACAAGGTTCTTGCTTTGAATATTATCAATTTCCGCAAGCAAATCGTGCGATATCGGTATTTCAAATTGGTGTTTCTATTACATCTCAAGCGTCTTCATGATACTCCCCGATTATGAAAACATACAATGTTGTAAACGTAGGCAATATATCAACCGTTAAATTATGCTAATCAAAAGGTCAGGCTCGTGCCAAATTAGCCAAGCTATAACATGGTAACAGCATGGTACTCAGTCTCTGATTAATGCCTATGTTCCCATGGGGGATGTGTGTCTATTGATTTTACCAGAGTTAGCTTAGAAAAGGGATATACAGGGTGTCCCAAAAAAACGGGGACCTAGGATAAACAACTGTAACTTTTTCTCTATTATAGATATCACACTATTAATATGCCAAAACAATAAGGGAAGAACACAGTTCAGAATACTAGCATCACTGTTGTGATTATTTAGTTCTATACCCAGAGTTACCTCCCCTGTTTACAATCGCATGTTTCAGTAAAATACCATAAAGTGAAGCAGGGATTTCAAAATTAATTGAGATATATTTCCATGCTGACCTCAAACATCATCTCATGTGCTCTGAATCAGTGTTTATGGTTCCTGATACATTAGTTCATTATGTATAGCAAACAAGTTCACTATTCGGATCAAGTTTGGGTATTTTAAAGCCCTACATTCTCCCTTCTTTGTTTCTGGTCCAGAACTTTATAGAGGGATCAGCATGATGCCAGCATTGTGCCAGCATGAGATCACTATCAGTGATTATCTGGGGTCATAAAACACTGTAACTGGTCAGTGTAAGGGATCAGAGGCCCATATAGCTACTGATAATCAATAATGTGCTACTGTAATATGTACCCTTGAAAATATGTGTTGCATTGTGTGTTTGTTTAATTTGTATAATTAGATATATTTCTTAAATTTTTGTTATCATCTGGTTTAAGTGTGTAAAAACTATTTGTCAAAATATTTACTATTTTAGTTATTAATATTCCCTAAGAGTTATTTAGATAAATACACACCCAAACCAGATACAAATAAAACTAAGCAACTATACCAAAGAGGTACACAATATCAATTCTGACTGTATGTCTGTGAATATACCTTTTTTATAAATATAAGATAACATAATACGCATAGATCTAGTTAATAAATTAAAAAAATTTAATTCAAAACATCAAAACAAAACCAACATCAAAAATAACATTTTTATATCTTATGAATAATATCAATTCACTCATTTCATTGAATACATTATTAAGAAATGTTAATCATGAGGCATACAGCTACCGGTATATAAGTTATATATGTTCAGATTTTTTAAACACTTATAATTGTGCATTAATTTGCATGCATTTGTGTCTAATCACACGACAGTCGTTTTCAAGCAACACAAACAAAATTATGTCAATCTTAATGGTTCAGGTTTTTTTTCACAATAAAATATTACAAAAACTTATATATCAATTTAATTTACTATAGGCCTACAGATATTTTATAACTTCCTGTCATAAAGGGAACTCTTGTTGTCTCTTATCTAATACTAGGGCCTCTTGTAAACTAATTAACATGCTGTGCAATGTTGCATAATATTATGTAATAGGGTACAATATGGTCAGATATCTCAAAAATCAGTAACCACATGCTGAGAAAACTATGACCAAATTTGGTTGGCCCAGTGCCAAAATGCAGGCCTTTAAGGTCAAATGGCCTGTGACATAAGGTAAAATGTCAGTACTATTTCCCAAACATATCCTGATTTTGCTGCTGATTTATTGCAAGAAGAGTTTTCTGCTATCATATGGTACTATTTGATAATTTCTGACATACACACTTACTCCAAAATATATCTATGAACTGCTCTTTTGGATAAAACTTTACTTTTCGCTCCTTTCTATAGTCTAAGCTTTTTTGGTAATAGTCCTTGACAATATTTATGGTTTTAATCATTAAATGACTGTTAATGCTATTTTGGAAGATTTTCCACTTCCCCTTTGATCAGTAAACTCGCCACGTTTTCCTCTGTTTTGCTGTTTCTTGTCATATTTTTTTTATTTTTACCAGATTTTGATCACCCCTTTGACTTTAAATGCTGTTTTCTAACAATAAATGCCCCGACATTAATGCCCTTTTCTTATAATGCCCCTTTTCAGGTGATTAAGCAAAAATAACGTGAAATGTTGCCATAGTGAAAATGATGACGTCACTTCCTGTTTTGAAGCTCCAAATTTAAAAAAGTACCACTTTTAAAAGTGGGGATCCCTTCCATACACTTTCACAAAATATCAGCTTAATTCATCAAAATATGAATGAGTAATAAGGGTTTAAGGTAGGTCCCCGTTTTTTTGGGACACCCTGTAGGTGCTGGTAACAGGGTGCTAATCAAAATGCTCATTTTTAGCTGAAATTGAAAATGGTGTTTAAAATGTTTGTATGTTAAGTGAGGCTTATTGTAATGGGGATTTAAAGTTCTCACATTATGGTGAATCCCTGATGGTGTGCTCCAAGCTGATGATGTTTTGTTTTCAAGCTTAGAGTTTATTATAAATGCATCCAATCTTTGATGAGGGTAAAATGTTTTCGATCTGTCTGTTGGTAGACCAAAATGGTTTCCATTGAAGAACACATGAATGCTTTGCTCTAGGATCTTCAAACTTTACATGGAGGTTGGTCAGCAACAGTAGATGACCCCTTTTGACTTTGAGGTCAGTAGGTCAAAGGTTAAGGTCACTATGACCTTTGCCATTTTCTACAATTAGGCTGCCTGGTGATGTAGGGCATATATGACTTGTTTCCCAAACATGGCTTGTTTGTTGTTTATGATCTCATGAACTTATTACATTTCCTCCGGATCCTCTGATGATTAAAATGGTACCCTGGTTGATTATTATCCAGACCTCATAATCATTTTGATACTCTTTAAGTTAATTTGTTTTATTAAGGTCTGTGATGTTCTCTCAGTTTGTAGCCTTATCTGATACTGTTATTATTTTGTCTCTCAGAACAGCTTGTCCAAATGTCAATATATATATCTAGTGTCCATGTTGTTGTGGTAAATTCCAAAACCATGGTTAGCTTTTGTTTCCTTTTTGTTAGGCTGTCCATGTCCGGAAAACTGTTTTCAGTCCAAATTGTGTTTGTTGTCTTTTGTTTACAGTCTATTGTCATTTCATTTTCAGTCCTTTGGCAATCATTTTATGCTCACCATCTTGGATGAAGCGGTATATTGCTTTGTGCTAATGTCCCTTTGTCTGTCTGTCAGTTCAGTAGGTCTGTAGACCAAATGGTTTTTGTTCAATAACTCAAGAACACTTAGCTCTAGGATCTTCAAACTGTACCTGGAAGTTTGCCACAACAGTATTTGACCTCTATTGATTGTTAGGTCAGTAGGACAAAGGTCAAGGTCACAATGACATTTACCATATCTGACTATTGAGCTGCCATGGGGGCATACATGCTTTGCAAAAATCTCTTGTTGTTAAGTGAAAATCACTTATTGGTATGAAAGGTTGAATCATGTTTATACATGAATATTAAAATATTGACTTTAAGCTGGAAACAGGAAATTGTATTTCATTGAATATTATATGCATGATAATTATAGCAGCAAGTAACAATATAATAACTTCCCCTTTTCGCAAAATAATCAAATCTAGCCAATAGTTGTCATTCGCGAGTTTGCTAAATTTAGGTTTTAATAAGCAGTTATTATAAGTTAATTGTATTTCAAAAAGGAATAAATCCATTGCGAATTTGATGAATCTAGGTTTTAATAAGCAGTTATTGTCTGTTTACAGCTAATGTATGGCAACGAGAATGAATATTGCTCTTGACAGAATTATGAAAACCACTTTTGACATATTGAAGCTTTCAGACACTTTCAGCTAATTTAAGGGGTACTGTTTTATCAAAGCGCTGTAACTGATAATGGTTAATGGAAATTTTGAGTTCAAATTTTATTTATTTTTTCTTCTTTGACTACTACAAATTGTGATACGGGTTTCTGCAATTTTAAACAACATCTTATTTAATGTACTCGTGCATTTTGTTCCTGACTTTATTATGAGCTCACTGTTAAAGAATTTTCAAAATTTCAGTTTAAGTTTTCCGTTGTGTATATAATTTACTGACTATATGTTAAGTTTTCATTAAAATTTCAGTCTGCGTCTGAAATAAAAAGGAGAAAAATAATTTGAAAAATGTCAGACACATTTTCGAGGTCATTTTCAATTCTTCAAAGTGTCGAACAGAAAAAGATGTGTGTTTAAAATATTGACTGGTTCATTTTAGTCCTAAAAATAGTTATGTCAGCTATTGGCTTGTTTAATTATTTATATGGTCGGAATATTTAGAGATGAAAGTTGATGGACTTGTTGGATACAGCTCCCCTGTGAAAAAAAATTCATGAGTTCATGAACACTTCATGAACTTCATGAAGTGTTCATGAACAGACACATGATGTTCATGAACTTTCATGTTCATGAACTCCATGTTCATGAAGTCTCTGTCAGGTTCATGAACAAGATTTCATGAACTTCAAAGTTCATGAATTATTCATGTAACTTTCATGAACTTCAAAGTTCATGAATTATTCATGAACTTTGAAGTTCATGAACTATTCACAAGATTTGACCTATTGACCTAGTTTTTGACCCCAAATGACCCAGTTTTGAACTTTGCCTCTTTGACTTTGACCCAAAGGAATATTACTGAGAAATTATTTTAAAATCAGGTAACAAATAAGAGGCTTTGTCAATGGGGCTAAAATTTGGGCCTACTTTTATAGGCCCTCATATTTCCTGAACGTGTCTCACAGTAAACAACCACTGATGGCAGCACATGGTTTATCTTCTGTTAGAAAAATTTTGTTTTTGTTTTTCCTGTTTTTAAGATGGTGAAATAAATGAACAAAACACCCAAAAGGTAAAATTTATTTGTGGTCAACTTTAGTACTTGTTGTTTTAAATTTATGATGCATTAAATCAACAGCAATGCATGTTCCAGTTTGTACTTGAAACTTTCAATATTTCGGACAAATTTTTCGGATAATGTACTTTATTTGTACCGAATAATACTTTGATTGTACTTTAAATTTACTTCTGTTTTACTGTTTAATAATGTATTGATATTTTAACTATTATCAAAATGCACAGCATGGCTTTATATACATTTGAGTTTGGGCAGATTATCAAAGGGATGTTAAAGCTACTTGAGTTATTAAAATTGAACAGTTGTGTTGGAAAAAAAGGAAAAGAAATAAAAAAAGATTTGTGTCATTGCCCCTGCGAAAGTTTCAAGAGCAGTTCAAGAAAAGTTCTTGCACTGTCCAAGAACAGTGTTCATAAATTGTACATGAACTGCTCTTAAAGAGTTCAAGAACTGTTCAAGTGCATTTTAAGAAAAAATGGCCACTTCATGAATCTCCAGTTCATGAACTTATTCATGAATTTCCAGTTCATGAACTTATTCATGAATCTCCAGTTCATGAACTTATTCATGAAAGAGAGATTGGCGTTTCATGAATAAGTTCATGAATAAACTGAATAAAACTGGAGATTCATGAAGCGGCCATTTGTCCTTCATGAACAGTTCATGAATTCGTTCATGAACAAGATCATGAACTTGTTCATGAATATTTCATGAATAGTTCTTGATTTTTTCACAGGGGCTGTCTGTCATTTAACACGCCCCGTTTACCTCGTAATTGTTCCGTGGAGAATTTACGATCCGTGGAGAATTTACGATGGTTATTGATTGTTCTTCTAATTTGCTGCCCCACTTAAGAAGTTTTAAATTGTTGCTTTGTGTAAAAAAAACGATTTAAAATGTTATCTTTTTGTTGTATCTGTTCAACAAAAATTCTGACTTTATTTAGAATTCTGTTATAGTGATGCTTTTACCGCATTCTAAAAATGTTGCATGTATTAAACAAACAATATGACAAATAAAGAAACTGTTTTATTATTTGGTTTAATTTTAAGCTAACTGGTCCTGTGGGTGGAAAGTCTGTGTTTGAGTAGTAACTCAATAATATCCCAGAGTTTTGGATTTGATTACTTGTGTGTAACAGTCAGATTTATTCCCCCCACCCCTCTTGCCAATAACATAAATTCCCCCGGGATTATAGGGTTGCATATTCCATTTATGCCTTCCTATTGTTTGTGTCTTAGAATTCTTCAGCAATCGTAACTCTGGAGAACTAACTTGTTCTTTTACTTGACGTCATTCATTTATAAAAACAAAGTTTCTTGATTGTTGAGTAATGTAATTAACTTTAATTGCATCAACCTTCAGAATTTTGGTTAAAACAATTAGAAGAAACATTAGGTTAATTTGTGTGCAAAAACTTAATTTAACATTTCAATTACCATATTTCCCCCAAGTTATATGCAGTCACTTCCTCGCTGTCATTTAGTCATCAGTATTAAGAAATGACGCATAACTTTAGGAGGTTTTATGCCTCGGCATCTTCTGATGCAGGAGCATATCGAAGGTGCCGAACCAAAACCATGTAACTCAATTTTGGCGAGAAAACTTCTTTTGCAGCATTTGCATTTGCTAGTCGTCCCACGCATTTCTGTCTTGTCGCCATCTAAAGAGCCAATTGCAATACTTAGATGGCGACAAGATAGAAATGCGCGGGACGTCTAGCAGATGCGGATGCTGCAAAAAAGTTTTCGCGCCAAAATTGAGTTACGGGGTTTTGGTTCGGCACCATCGATATAGTGATAATGTCCGGTCTGTTTGTTTGTTAAAAGTTGAAAACTTGAACATATTTTTACTCCATCAAGGCATTGCTTTCAAATTTGGCATACTTGTTTACCATCATAAACACATAAAATTGTCAATACCTTGTTACACTATCAATTTCTACAGAATTATGGACCCTGTCTGATTGACTAAGCTAGTTATTGTGAACAAGGCTTCCATCGGGGCATTTTTTAGTGTTTATTGAACACAGTCTTGTCGTAAGGAGTTATGGCCCCTTTTGACAGTGAATGTTTGGTTGGTAATTTGCAATGTATCTTAGTGATAGTGTACTACAAGTTATAGTTAACTTGCTATTTCCCTATTTCACTATTTTGTCAATTACAACGAATATGCGAGCTGTGAATACTTCCATTTACCCTGGAGACTTGCGATCTATGTGACTTTGTCTAGTGTTGATATCATAGACTAGATTACTGTCATTCCTTAGCAACTCTTGCCTTATCTAAGCTAGACATTATATACTTAAACTGACTGACAAAAGTAACACAAACTTTCACATTTTTAAATTCTAAATATTATTATGGGGTGGTAGTCAATATTGATCTTATTTAATTTGAGAATAAGGCTTAGGCCAAGCATATCCCCAGTTACTGACAAAGAGTTTTAATATTTTGTGACCTGATTGGTTGTATTTATTCGTAAGTCAAGTAAGATCAATATTGAATACGAGCCATGGTCAACCGTATTTTAGTCATATGAAGACTACTCAGTTGATTTGTCCTGACAGTTGGAGAAACCATTAAGTTTCTGGAACTATCTATGCCGAGCATCAACTGCTGCTAGGGGAGATTTATACCGGTAGGTCTTACTCCCTGTCAAAAACAGATACTCTACCCATTGGAGCACACCTATACTGAAGACAAAACTACCTAAAGTTTGCTCTTCTTTTGAAAACCCAAAAACATTACCAAACATTTGGTACTCAGTCTATTTATGTACTCTGATATTTTGTAGTCTTCAAGGATTAAAACTTTTCTACTTTCAGTATGGATGGTGCAGATTTATGTTTTGAAATAGTAAAACGAGCATCAGCGGGATTTGTTTACAGTGAAGCTGTTGCAAGGTAAGAATATCAAGCAGTTGTTACTGTAAAACTTCATAAACACTTTACTCCATATTCCATACGCTAAAAGTCAATTCTAATAAGTTATGAGTCAATTAGGGGAGATTACCTTTTCCAGATGACCATATCAAAGTACTTTCAGTAGCTAAACATACTTTACTTTATTTATCATCCCATGCATAAAGAGCCAATTTTGATATAATTTATATGTACAGTAATATACATTTATTGACAATCTTGGATGTGTATTGTTTTAGAATGATTAGCAGTTTTGCAAAATTGAAAACGGTTACACCTTGTAATCGAATAGTGTCCGATTAACTGAGTAATCGTCCCGGTCCTACTGTCAACTCAAAATTTGAATTTCAAACTTAAAGTTTCTTTTACTAAATAAAATGCTATTAACAAGCTGAAATAATTTCAGTAATGTTTATAACTCAAGAGTACTGTATGTTTATATGTATTGTGACTATGTCAGTGAATATCAAGCCATTTGAAGGAATATTTATTATTCAGCTATATGTATACCATAATTGTGACATTTCTATTTTTCAGTCATTATTTACGACAGATTCTAGAAGCATTGCGCTATTGTCACGCGAATGGAATAATCCACAGGGATTTAAAACCACATTGTGTTCTACTAGCCTCGACAGAGAATTCTGCTCCGGTGAAGATTGGAGGCTTCGGGGTGGCAGCTCAGTTACCTGAGGGTGGGAAAATATCTGGAGGTAAGCATATTTAGGTTGATTGAATGTTCCGGTCTCCCCTGTGGAAAATGAGATATACAGGCTGTTTTCATTAGTAGTAGGGGCCATAACATCCCCTTTCTCAAGAAAATATATTTCCCCAAAAAAAGTCTATGATCATAAAATAGTTTTAAAGTGCCCCACCCCTTTTGGGAGATATGTGGTATATTCCAAGCAATTTTACCTATGAGCAGGGGCCATAACATCTCCTTTCTCACAAAAATAAGTCTGTATATAAGTATTCATGTTTATTGTCAAAGGCATTTCACTTGCCGATTATGCCAATAAAACTATTTGATATCATTTCTCAATTTGAATGAATAAAAATAACCCCCACCTCAAAATTAAGGTTTAAGGCCCATCCCCTAAGGGGCTTTCTCCAATGTGTTCCTTTAGATTGGGAATAAAGTCAACAAATGTTCTATAAATCCATCATATTGTGCTTCGACATGTTCACTGACAGGCAAAGAATATTCAATAATATTCTTTTAATGGTCATTCAGATTTCAGCTCCTTTAAAAAGTCAATTTGAAAAATTAGTTAGCTCTTTTAAAGACCAGTTAAAAATCTAGAAAGCACCTTTAAAGACCAATTTAAATATTTAGCTTCAGTCTGTTGAATGTTAATGAGTACCTAAAACGAATTTAGACATCAAACCAAATCAAGAGAATTTGACTGACACATGGCTAATTCAAATAAAAAATCTTGTCAATTGAAATCCTGAAATAGTACTTGAATTACAAGACCCACTTCAGTAATGAATCAAAAGAGCGACCTTGACATTTGTATTCACTTTCAAAACTTCAATTTGTTGATTAGTTTAATTGAATCTATTGTTCTATTGCTGCATGGTGCTGGTGTGATGACAAAGTGGTTGTCATTTTGTAATTCTCTTTTGTAAGCTGCTTACAGCTTTCTTGTCAATTAAATTCTGCCGTCTCGTTTACAATATTCAGGTAATTTGTCGTTCAAATTCAGGTACGTGTTCAACTGTTACTGTATTCAACTGTCTTGTCAATAATTTTCTGCTGCTGTCTTATCAACTATTTGCTGTCGTTTTGTCAATAATATTCAGATGTCTTGTCAACCAAATTCAGCTGTCTTGTCAACAATATGCAGCTGTCTTTGTCAATCATATTCAGCTGTCTTGTCAACCATTTTCATCTGTCAACTGTTTTCTTCTGTCTTGTCAACCATATTCAGATGTCTTGTCAACCATATTGAACATTTTTGTCAACCATAGTCAGATGCCATCTGTTTTCTACTGTCTTGTCAACCATATTCAGCTGTCTTGTCAACCATATTCAACAATTTTGTCAACCATTTTCATCTGTCAACTGTTTTCTACTGTCTTGTCAACCATATTCAGATGTCTTGTCAACCATATTCAACATTTTTGTCAATCATAGTCAGATGTCATCTGTTTTCTACTGTCTTGTCAACCATAATCAGCTGTCTTGTCAACCATCTTCATCATTCTTGTCAACCATATTCAGCTGTCTTGTCAACTATATTCAGCTGTCTTGTCAACCATATTCAGCTGTCTTAGTCAACCATATTCAGCAGTCTTGTTAACCATATTTATTATTCTTGTCAACTATATTCAGCTGTCATGTCGATCGATCTTATTCAACTGTCTTGTCAACTATTTTGGCTGTTTTGTCATACATGTTCTGGTGTCTTGTCAACTATTTTGGCCGTTTTGTCATGCATATTCTGCTGTCTTGTCAAGCATACTATTGAAGCCTTGTTGTCGACCATTTTCAGCTGCATCATCAACTAGTGAAAGTCGAGTTGACACATGGTTAATTTATTCTACCCTTCTATGAAAATATGACAACAATGTCTATTTTTCTCTACATGTTGAAAGTTCCTTGTGGAAGGGCAAGTTAGAATCAGTTTGAAAACTGGTTAGGTGAATTTCCCACAGTTTGTAATGGAAAAATTGTAGAGAAAAAGTGCTTAACTCAAATTATAGAAGCACATGAAGAATCAAGTGAATGTGCTGTAAGGTTGGTAAGGCTTTGGGGTGAGTGAACGTTCATTTTTGATATAAATACTCGGTGACATGTCCTAGCTCTCTGGGGCTCTGTTTTAGACACATGTTGGGCCTTTGGGGCTTTGCTTAGGACATATGTTGGGCCAATGGCACATTGTTTTTGACACATGTTGGGCCAATGGCACATTGTTTTAGACACATGTTTTGCCCAATGGGACACTGTTTAAGACACATGCTGGGCCCAAGGGGCTTTATTTTAGACACATGCTGGGCCAATGGCACAATGTTTAAAACACATGCTACGCCTATAAGGCATTATTTTAGCAATAACAGAAACATTCTAAATAATAATCTATAGTTACTGTACTTCTTTAACTTCAAACCAAAGAATTATTTTTCCCATTTTCTTGGAACTAGTTTCGTGACTAATTCCATTATTTATGTATGTTTTTGAATCCCTGTATTCACACGGGAATATTAAAACCGGGAATCTTAAATTAAACCATTTACTTTGTCTTGTTTCTATAGCAATGGTAAATATTTAATGTGGGTGAAACAAATCTATTAAAACAACATACTGTAGGTCTGTCTACCTGCAGAATATTTAATGTATATACAGTACAACCTCAGAGGCCATCAATAAAGCAATTACCTCTTCAGAGCAGCCCACAATCAAGCAACAGCCCTTCTTAATCATAATGATCAGGGGCGTATTTAGGTGGGGGGCTAGGGGGCTTGAGCCCCCCCAGCTGGCTGGCCAGATACGATTTCATAAAAAATGAGCCCCCTAAAATTTCAAACTTTTCCACTATAATAGGTACATTTCTTGTTCACTAGCCCCCCCAATAAACTGCTATGATCAGTGTGATTTAGCCCCAGGCATAAACCTCTGACAGGATTATACTAGTCTAGATAAACTACATGCTTCATTGATTGCAGGTGATAAATCACACTCTCTGATTGGCTAAAGGAGAAACATTAAACTAATGAAATTCCCTGAAACAGTTAGCCACAGGCATAATAATTTGTATTTAAAAATATATGTACACAAATTATTGACATCCCCGATTTTTTCTGTCTGTTACCACAGATATATATTATTAATGTCTATGCTGTTACTGAAAGTAATGAGATTTAGACACTCTGCATTTTGTGATATAATTTCTACTGTAAAAAATATGTGGTTTACTCTAATTGATGGTGATTTTTTAAATTTATAAAATTTGCAATTTATGACTAATCTAAATAATGCAGAAATTTGACATCCCTGATTTTTTATTAACACATTTATTCATTTTATCATAGACATTAACCATAATATATATAATACATATCTGTGTTTTTATTAACAAATACATGGCTCTAAATTATATTTCTGTGACAACAAAAATAATTTTTTGTGACAAATTGTCACAGACCGTGTGAGAGTGACAGAGAATTGGATCTTGATCGCTAAAAAACCTACCGCACATGACTCAAATTGTCGAAGTTTAAACGTTGAAACACTGTCAAGAACTTTGAGGTTATTCAGTTTTGTATTGCATGCACAATCGTGATTACATAGCAGGAAATCGCACCAATTCAATTTGTCAGTTTGAAAATTTTCGACCACAGGCCCTCCCCGCCGGAACCCTTCCAAATTGAAGACAGAGTTAATGAAGTCTGTTCGCAGATTTTTAAAAATTCTGTTCGCAAAAAACCAGACTGACAAGGATAAGGGTAGATCAATAGATTTTCGACAACAAGAGGGATACAACCCTATATGTAGGTCCACATCCTTAAAACTATCTAGTTGAACTTTAGTTTTATGAAAATGTGACCAAATTCTAACTTCTTGATTTTTATACATTTAAAGTTCATGCATTCAATCATTTTCAATAAATTTGTTGTTTATAATGTTTTAAGTATTGCATGTTCATTTGTCAAGCATGATGATGATTAGATAGCAGGAAATTGCACCAATTCAGTGGCCCCTTTGAAAAAAAATCGACCGCGGGAGGGGACACCCCTCCCGTAACCCTCCCCAAGTTGAGCCCCCCCTCTGAAAAGTTTCTGGATATGCCCCTGATGATTGATCAAGAAGTAACCATTTATCATATATTTTACCCCTCAAGAGCAACCACCTCTGTACTTTAAACCATTCTGCATTCATTTATCATCACACTTTACTTTATTCAAGTGGTGACTGGATAAATGAAGTAAGACTTATTTATTAAGTTTGAAAATAAATAAAAAAAGTCTAAGGAGTAGGAAAATATGAACTTGCTGAATTGGGCCTGATATATATCTCCATGTATTTTAATGAAAAAAAAAGAAACACTGCTGGAATATTCTTGTTCAGATTTCACTTTGACAACTTCTAACGGTTTTGATAATAATTACTACTAAAGAAAATAAATATTTTAAGACTATCTGGTGACTTGACTTGAAAATGCCAATACTAACTGGATTCCAGTGATTTCAAAGAACACTTATGTTCTATGAGTGTTGACACTACATCAATATAATTATATTTAAGTTTCCAAGCTACAGGACTTTATAATACTGATTTAAAGAAACGAGTCCCATGGGTTTGTAAAGCCGGGATTGGATTTTACGAATCTTTGAGACTAAATGTTGATTGTTTGTTACTCGCCAGGGCTTTTTTGGCCAAAATTGTGAAGACACCCTAGCCTGTAAGATTTGTGAAATGTAAAGCGCGATTTTTTTAAAATTGTGAAATTCAAGCGTTGTTTTGCTTTTGAATTGTGAAAGTGGAAAGCGCTATATTGACTTAAATTAACTTTCAGAAACCAATTTTTCCCTTTATTTTTAAAGAAAATCAATAAAGGCTTGTAATATTTCATCATTGAATGTTTAACCTACTCTGGTTTTATCAATTTCAAAATTTGGGGCCTGGGCAAGCAGTTTCTATTGTGAAAGTGGCATTTCTTAGGTTTGTGAAGCTGGCATTCGGGGATTGTGAAGTGGCCTCTTTCAAATTGTGAAGTAGCCTTATTTCGGCCTCTGTTTTATAGTGAAAAAAAGCCCTGCTCGCTGGCTTCATGTAACCGGTACAAACTCTCCAGAGTGACCCTTTGTAGAGCAACAAACCTGTCAATAACAACACTGTGAACCTTTCCCATAGCTTATAGTTTGTTACAATTTGACCTATCAGGGATACAGACTAGCCATTTTAATCTAGGGGCCCAGACTGCCAATAATAGGTATTCAACATTAGGGTGTTTGGCCATATTCTCCAATAATCTAGGGGCCCAGCCAAAAACCCTGCTAATTTGGATTCCTGCTCATGTGAAGCTCTGTGAGATGAACATGAAACCTCAAAACCCCAAAGTGCTCACCCTACCTCCAGAGCAAGATATAGCAATACCATTATGTATAGCCATCTATCGTTGCCTTTCATACTGTGATTGCTTAAAATGTTCTAGTTGCAATGTGTTGGTCATTATATTGTTATGTGAAATGATTAAGTATCTGAGAGAAAAATGTCAGGTAGTTGTTAATGGGTCTTCTGTGACGATAGATGGATGTACATAATGGTCTCGCTATATCCCATTCTCGAGAATGTCACACTCTCGAGAACTGTGACCACACTCTCGAGACCGCCGTAGACTCGTCAATGAGGTGTACACACCATTAGGCCTGTTTGTCAAGTGTTAATGGATGTCACCTAAGCTGTTATATAGAGTTTTTTATCCAATCACAGGACACACTATGCGGTAATGTCCATTATATGTGATAAAATTGTTGTGGTTGTAACGTCTAGTTGAATTACCGTCCGTATGTTACCTTTCTATAGTCACCAGCATCCATTAAAGGGACTGTGTCACGTTTCAGCGTATAACAAAATTCAAACAAAATTGTTAAATATTTACTATATTTTTGCATAGATGCCTGTATATCATAAACAAGCACACTGATGTAAAATATAACTTGTGAAACATTAGGATTTTGTAATTATTTTACCATCAAAATTCTATACCGTCTTATAATAATATGGTATAGAATTTTAAACTACTCTCATTTAAATTGCCTAAAATTTACTCACATGTGATTAAAACGAATTTAAAAACAAACCAAATACTTCATAGATGTTTAGACTGAAGTTTGTTGATGTTACAGACCGATCTAGTGAATATTATTACTCAAAATTCATGCTGAAAGGAAAAATTATGCTGTGTTTAAAAGGAAAAACACACTGGTGTGCGTGATGTTGAAAGTGGTTAAAATCGATTATTTGCAATAAATATTTCTTAAAGCAACAGTCAACAATGTTCTATACTTAAATACTTAATTTGTTAAGAAAATTATACTTTTTTTAAAATTTGCTCCATCTGTGAGACAGGTTGATCACAAAGTATGAAAGGACAGTTCAGAGACGTGATATTATCTATCTAAGATTTATCATAAGTTGTCAATTGATATAAACTTACATTAAATGTAGGTAGCGGTTGCCTAGAGGTAGAGTGCACTCTTTTGGACCGAGAGGTTCCAAGTTCAACCCCCATCTTGACTACTGGTAAACTTCTCTGAGCTGAATTACCTGCATACTCCACTCAACCAAGGTGTAAATTGGAACCAGCCCTGTGAGGACTCGCCTGTACATTTTCAATATTCCTGGGCGCCGCAGATCGAAGTTGGCTGCACATACTTCAGGAGAGAAATAGTGTCCTCAGGGAGAATCAAAGCAAGGCTTCCATAAGTAACCCAATGATGAGGAAAGTTAAAATGTTAAAGGATGGTTGAACGGCTGAACTGCTGAAAATGTCCGTCAAAAATTGATAACTTAACTCATATAATAACATGCTAAGGTTGATGTTTATTTTCCTATATTTTCAGGACGGATAGGGACTCCACAATTTATGGCCCCTGAAGTTGTGAAACGGGAGCCTTATGGCAAACCTGTAGATGTATGGGGGTCGGGTATACTGTTGTTTATATTGTTATGTGGTTATCCTCCGTTCTTGGGAACTAAAGAAAGATTAGTAGATTTTATAGTGCAAGGAAAATACCAGGTAAGCTAACTGTCGCGTTTTAACGATCGTTGACATTTTAATGGCTACAAATTTTTGCATTTTTAAGTCTCCAACGATGTCAATATTAATGTTTTAAAAACTTTTGCTGCTACTGAAATGTGTGAACTCATTCGTGAAATTCATTTGAAACTCTGACCAAGTGAATTGTGCAAATAATTTCGTGATTTACAGTTTATTTATATACACAAAGCATCTGATCTGCAGTAGGGCTGTAACATCTATTTTTAGCCTGTGTGACCTAGTTATGCGACGGACTGGAATTTTTTTAACAACTTTCGTAGAGGTCCACCCAAGGAACATTCCTGTCAAGTTTTATCAAATTTGGCCAAGCGGTTTAGGAGGAGAAGTCGTTTGAAGAAATTGTTGACGGACGCACGACGCACGACGCACGCCGCACGACGCACGACGGACGACGGACATCTCGGTATGACAAAACCTCACCATGACCACATTGTGGTCAGGTGAGCTAAAAATGAGTGATGCATGGTTATTATACATAATCAGAAGGCTGTCAGGCATTGTCGTTGTCTGAATATTATTTTGCTCATAAAAAAGCTTATACCGAACCGTATCGAAATTTAGAAATAATGTATAGTGAACCGTGTTGGACTAAAGTCTGCGGTATACGAAATACGTCGTGCGTCCGTCAACAATTTCTTCAAACGACTTCTCCTCCTAAACCGCTTGGCCAAATTTGATAAAACTTAACAGGAATGTTCCTTGGGTGGACCTCTACGAAAGTTGTTAAAAAAATTCCAGTCCGTCGCATAACTAGGTCACACAGGCTAAAAATAGATTTTCAAAAAGGAAACTTAAAAAATCTTCTTCTCTGAAACCGTAAGGCCTAGAGCTTTCATATTTGGTATGTAGCATCACCTTGGGGTCCTCTACAAAGATTGTAAAAATTATGTCCCTGGGGTCAAAATTGGCCCCGCCCCGGGGGCCCTTAGTTTTACATAGAGTTATATAGGGGAAACCTTAAAAAATCTTCTTCTCAGAAACCGCTTGGCCCAGGGCTTTCATATTTGGTATGTAGACTCAGCTAGAGGTCCTCTACAAAGATTGTTCAAATTATGTCCCTGTGGTCAAAAATGGCCCCGCCCCAAGGGCCCTTAGTTTTACATAGAGTTATATAGGGGAAACCTTTAAAAATCTTCTCCGAAACCGCTTGGCCCAGGGCTTTCATATTTGGTATGTAGACTCAGCTAGAGGTCCTCTACAAAGATTGTTCAAATTATGCCCCTGGGGTCAAAATTGGCCCCGCCCCGGGGGCCCTTAGTTTTACATAGAGTTATATAGAGAAAACCTTAAAAAATCTTCTTCTCCGAAATTGCTTGGGCCAGGGCTTTCATATTTGGTATGTAGACTCAGCTAGAGGTCCTCTTCAAAGATTGTTCAAATTATTCCCCTCGGGTCAAAATTGGCCCCACCCTGGGGGTCACCATTTTACTTAGACTTATATAGGGAAAACATATAAAAATCTTCTTGTCTAAAACTACAATGCCTAAGAGCTTTGATATTTGGTATGTAGCGTCATCTAGTGGTCCCCTACCAAGATTGTGCAAATTATGCCCCTGGGGTCAAAATTGGCCAAGCCCCGGGGGTCACCGTTTTACATAGACTTATATAGGGAAAACATATGAAAATCTTCTTGTCTAAAACTACACTGCATAGAGCTTTGATATTTGGTATGTAGCATCATCTAGCGGTCCTCTACCAAGATTTTTCAAATTATGCCCCTGGGGTCAAAATTGGCCCCGCCCCGGGGGCTCTTAATTTTACATAGAGTTATATAGGGGAAACCTTTAAAAATCTTCTTCTCCGAAACCGCTTGGCCCAGGGCATTCATATTTGGTATGTAGACTCAGCTAGAGGTCCTCTACAAAGATTGTTCAAATTATGCCCCTGGGGTCATAATTGGCCCCGCCCCGGGGGGCCTTAGTTTTACATAGAGTTATATAGAGAAAACCTTAAAAAATCTTCTTCTCCCAAATTGCTTGGGCCAGGGCTTTCATATTTGGTATGTAGACTCAGCTAGAGGTCCTCTTTAAAGATTGTTCAAATTATTCCCCTCGGGTCAAAATTGGCCCCACCCTGGGGGTCACCATTTTACTTAGACTTATATAGGGAAAACATATAAAAATCTTCTTGTCTAAAACTACAATGCCTAAGAGCTTTGATATTTGGTATGTAGCGTCATCTAGTGGTCCCCTACCAAGATTGTGCAAATTATGCCCCTGGGGTCAAAATTGGCCAAGCCCCGGGGGTCACCGTTTTACATAGACTTATATAGGGAAAACATATGAAAATCTTCTTGTCTAAAACTACACTGCATAGAGCTTTGATATTTGGTATGTAGCATCATCTAGTGGTCCACTACCAAGATTTTTCAAATTATGCCCCTGGGGTCAAAATTGGCCCCACTCGGGGGTCACCGTTTTACATAGACTTATATAGGGAAAACATATTAATACCTTCTTGCCTAAAACTACACTGCCTAGAGTTTTGATAATTGGTATGTAGCATCATCTTGTGGTTTTCTACCAAGATGTTCAAATTATTCCTTTGGGTGAAAATAGACCTACTCCGGATCTCCACTAATCTGTAGGTACAAATAAAGTTTTACCGTTATAATCCTTTTGAGGCTTGAATATTCATATCTGGACAATAGAATGGGGGTCAGTTGTGTTTGCATATGAATACAAAACCACTCTAACTAGGCCATATTTGTTTGTACCTACATGTAAATTAAGGGGAAAACCACCTTGCACAGAGTTCCGGATATCAACTATTGTGCAGGGTTTATAATCAGGTGAGCGATATTGGGCCATCATGGCCCTCTTGTAATTGTATTGAGATATGATTCATATTGTCTATATTCACTTAAAATAGTTGATAGGCACATCATAATTGCAATTACAGAAGCATCAAATTCATTATCACTTACAAATTGAAGTATTTAAGCTCCTGTTAGAGAATATTGTATCATACCTAAATATACCGAACCGTTAGAAAAATTGACGGTACGTATCATATCGTGAAGTGAGCGTACCGTTACACCCCTAATCTACAGTGTGTTGATCTGTTATGTCCATTACTATTTCATTGTCAATAGTATTTTACAGACTATTTATTACGCTGTTGTATATTGCTTTGCTCAAGTCAAGTCAGCTGGTCGGTTTGTCGGTAGACCAAATAGTTTCTGTTAAATAACTCAAAAACACTTTGCCCTAAGATCTTCAAACCTTACGTTGGTCGGCCAGCAACAGTAGATGACCTCTATTAGGCAGCCATGTAGGCATACATGTTTTACAAACGTCTATTGTCTGGTTTTAAACATGTGCACCAGTTTTGTCTGGTCTGAAAACAATTATGTGTGAAATTTATCATCTTGAAATTCAGAGGAGATTGCTATGAGTAGAACTATATTGTGAATGATACACTCAGATCATGTCATATTTGGTGACATTCAATTTTCCTGATTTTCAATTTCGCCCTGTTGACACCCCTGTAATACATGTATAACAGAATTTGGAAATATTTGACAGCAAATCTCATAACATTAAATTTGACTTTATCTTAATTGAACAAGAGGTAACTGGTTGGAGGCGATTGGTAGCGCTTTGCTTAGGCAAGGGACACCTGTTTTGCTTGTAATACCTAATAAAATTGAATATATTTGACAGCAAATCTTACAACTTTGATTTTATCTTCCATATTTAGATGAGAGAGAAACAATGGATGACAATTTCTCCCGAGGCCCGGGATCTTGTATCACGTATGTTAGAAGTAGACGCAGAACAAAGAATCACTGTAGAAGAGGCGCTAGCTCACCCGTGGATCAAGGTTTGTTGCAGGGTTGTTGGTTTTACCGAGCACAACATAATATGCTTAGTCCAGCAAAGCCTTGATTTGCAAGTCAGCTGTCAGCTACAATATGGCAGGCCGATGAGTACCTCCTCCTCTTATTGAGATCTGGGTACTGTTTTATCAATGTACTTACGGAAATCGTAAACTTAAGGTCAAATTTAAATTCTGTTTAATTTATTAACTACTACAATTTGGGAATGGAAATGTTTATAGGGGTTCATTAACTGAATCTTGATCAAGTATTACAGCTCCATTTGCCACATGCTATATTTGTTAACATATTATTAAGAATATAAATTTGATCGTAAGTTTAAGATTTCCGAAAATGCTTTGATAAACAGTACCCTGATCCCTTAATTTGACATCAAGCCTGGTAACCACTGAGCTCTGGCCAATTGTTGAAGGGGTAACACTCTTGACTACTGAATGAGGGATATGTGCTTGCTCTTTTATGAGTTATCCTTAATGGAAAGTTCACAAAAATTACCTGTATTCTGGTTGGCCAAATTGTTTCTTTGCACTGAGCAGTATAGAGCAATACAAGGGGAAGCACTCTAACTCAACTTAAGTAAGTGCCATCTAGAGTTGTTTACCAATTCAAGTTCTAGTAAATGCATAATGAATATTTCATGTGATTGCAGAGCTGTGCACTTATATCAGTGTAAATTATAGTAAATACTTGTCAATAGACATCTTGTCAAATTGTTATATGCATGCGCCTTGTAGAATTTTAGAACTCCTACAGGAATCTGTCAATACATTTCTATAGGAATTCTGTATCCAGCGTCAAGTGTTTGGATGTTTGCAAAGGACTTCGCATAGGACTGCTTTGTCCAGAGAGTTATTTTGTATATTTTAGTTGATGGATATTATTTAAAAGATTGACAAATTGACTCAGAGGGTGTCATATTACATGTGATGTAATTATAAAAGGTATTTTAGCTGAAAGTCATGAAACTTCCCTTGACACAGTCAAAGTTGCTGCCATTGTCAATTGTCAAGTGGTTGAAACTGTGCTGGATTTGTGATACAGTGATATCATTTCGGGTTTAATTCCCGGTCGCGGCAGGTCATACCCTTTAATGGAAATTGGACATTAAATTGACAAATTTTTATTTCCTCCACAAATGGAGAAGTTACTGGTTTCTTATGTAAGGATGAGTAAGTACTGGTTTGGATACAGTCCAAGAAAACTGGTGAATCAGCTGCCGCTGTATGCAACTGAAAAAATGTTGACATAAGCAGACATTCAGTATTTCATTTTTGATGGAACCAAATTCAGTGTCATGTATAAATTTTAATCCTTTCTTTCAGGATCGATCAAAAGTTTCCAAAGGTCATTTAACAGACACGGTAGAAGAATTAAAAAAGTTCAATGCAAGAAGAAAACTCAAAGTAAGTTATTTAACATTGTTAGAAAGTTTTATGCTTAATTTTCTATTTCTTCTTTAGACGAGTTTAGGCGAGTTTGCCACTAAGGCATTACTATCTTCCCGTCTTTGATGAGGGGATGTAAAGGTTTGCACATGTTGGAAGTCTGTTCAAACTGAAATATGATACAATATTCTCTAAGAGCAGCTCAAATACCTAAAATATTCAGTGATAATGAATTTGATGCTTCTATCACAGCAATTATGTGCCTGACAACTATTTTCAATGAATTGCGACAAGATGAAGCATACCTTACTTAATACAATTGAAACAAATGAATCCTGATAATTATACATTATGAGTAGGCTGTCAGACGTTTCAACAGAGTTATGGCCCCTGAATGACTTAGCTAGTTGTTATGGACAAGGCTTCCACAGGGGCTTAAGTGCTTACTGAAGGCAATTTTGTTCTTTCTATTGGTCTTCTTTTGACAGGGGTTCTACCATTTTGTATTAATCCAGAAATTCAGATTGGCAACATTTGTAAGAGCCATCTGTTCTGAACAAAATAGAAGTTATTTGATGAAAAAATTCAAAGAATTGACAAAGTTATGGTCATTTGAAGTTCAATTATCTGAATTTAAACTTTAAAACAATGTGTGAACCCTATTTAAGGTAAAGGGATGTGTTGCTATGGCACCCAACACAGACTTGTTTTCAGGATCGGGCATTATGTCTCAGTAGAATCCCTGTTTTGCGGAATCTCTTTGTTTTCAATGATCTCACTTTGACTATAGCTTGGTCACATTGACATGGGCCTGACCTATTGATTAGCATAATTTAACAGTCGATATATTGTCTAAGTTTATAACACCGATTGCATGTTGTCATAATCGGGGAGTATCACGAAGACGCTTGAGATGTAATATAAACACAAAAATGAAATACCGATATTGCACAATTTGCTTGCAGAAATTGATATATTCAAAGCAAGAATCTATAATATATTCTTGCATAAAGGTCAGGCTCAGGTCAAAATAGCCAAGCTATACTTTGTTGTGCTAAGTATACCCGAGATTTGTGTGGATATTTATTGCTTAGTGCTTGAAAATAAAACTTGAAACCTTGTATATTTGTAGGGTGCTATAATGGCTGCTGTATCAAGTTCTCGGTGGACAAGTTTTTATAATGATCCCCCTCCTCCTGAGATCAATGAAGAGGACATTACGAGCACGGGTTGGTAATTTATATCATCTACATAGTCATGTGACACAAGTCAAGTGTCATGTGACATTAGTTCTATGTCATGTGACACAAATTCTAAGCATCATTTTACAGGTATTATAGGTCATGTGAAGGCCTCCTCGATAGCCTAGTGGTATAGCCTCTACTTTAAGTGTGAGAGTTTCCGGTTCTATCCCAGACCCATCATACCAATGAAGAAATAAAAAAAATTATAAGCAATATATACATTATGCCATTATAAACCATTTCTTTCAACTTTACTGAATGTATAGACATATAAAATTAGAGAATATTTTTAGTATTACATATATTTGTATGCATCGTGGCAAATGCATGCTTTACTAATTCATAGAAATACTACATTTCTCCATTTTGTTCAAGGATACTGTGATAAATTCTAGTGAACCATTTAATTTTAACTTAGTAATACTTCCTTTATACATAAAGCTATGCATCCACTTTCAATCCCAATTTTGATATTGGTCAAAATACGTTCACATCTGCTTTAAGGAGTGAGCTTAAACTAATGATAAATTAACGTGTCATTAAAGCAGAGACTACTCTTGAATCAATATTCCATGTAATGGTAACATACTAGAATGATTTACCTCCCTTATAACGGTCATTGGAAGAATTCAGCTTCCATTATTATGCCCCAGGCATCTACTGATGCAATGGCATACAGTGATTCACGTTTCTGTTCATTCCTCTGTTTGTTTGTTCGTCCATTTGTTACAAACTTTCAAGTGGATTGTCTTAGCTAGTTATTAATAATTATGGACAATGCTAACACCAGAACACAGTCTTGTTTTGACTATGGTAGCATGAAGCTTGGGGATCTACAAACAACACGAGAGGAAAAATAAAAAGCAATAATAAGACAATATTTACACTTGGTCCTAAGATAATAAAATGTCAACAAGAAAATATCACACCGTTTTCTTTGTGGATCATGACTCGGAAATTGGTGTGAACATCTAATGAAAATAAACAAACACACAACATATAGTAAACTTTCTTCAATCAAGATTAATTATTTTTCAATAATAATAATAATACTTTATTTAACGAGGCACTATTGAATCATGTGTATTTTTACAATACATGTAAAGAATTAACATTATGTCTTAAATCTGGTTATTTTATTGGGCTGATATGCTATTCAGGGACAATCTTTCTGTGTTGCCTGTATTAGCCAAACTTTATTACAGTTAAAAAGTGTGCACTCACTCTCCCCAAAATATCAGGACAGAAAACACCTTTAAGACAACCTTTTGTCAGGCCTTTTAAATTACAGTAACTTCAAATGCCTCTAATTGCTTTGGACAAAAAGGATTTGTTTCAGCCATTTATATATTGAGTCATCTACTTTAGACCTTTGTTAGTACATTGTCTTCTTGCCAGTGTAACAGATTGCCAGAGTTATTGAAGTTCTACTCAACTGTTGTTGAATACCAAAGTCTCCCCCCCCCCTGTCCCAAAAAAATAAAGACTAGGAAAGTCAATATAGATATGAAAGTTGCACATTTCTTCTTGATATGATATCGACGCTTATTACCATACAAGTCCTAATTAATGCCCCTATCCAAATAAAGGACCCCAGCAAAATTAATCTCAAACATTAACCCAAATCCATGTTCACTATCTGGTATTTTAATGGGAAAAAACACATCAGAGAAACTTACCTTAATACAGGCAGAAAAATGAAACAAAGGCTCCCCTTTCAGAGAAATAAAGGCTACCCTTTTGAAGAATATAAGGACTACCCTTTCAGAGAAATGAAGGCACATTTTTCTGAGAAATAAAGGCACACTTTTCAGAGAAAAAAAGGCACACTTTTCAGAGAAATAAAGGCTCTCCTTTCAGAGAATATAAAGACTACCCTTTCAGAGAAATAAAGGCACATTTTTCAGAGAAGTAAAGGCACACTTTTCAGAGAAACAATGGCAGCCCTTTCAGACAGAGAAATAAAGGCCCCCCTTTCAGAGAAATATAGGTTCCTTTTCAGTGAAATAAAGGTTCCCCTCCTAAAGTAAATTAAGGTTCCCCTTTCAAAGAATTAGACGCTCCCCTTTCAGAAAAATCAAGGCTCCCCTTTCAGAGAACATTAAAGCCACTGGGGACATTTTTAGGAGTTTTACGGTATTTTGTCTGCAATATTTTGCTGTATATCATTGATAATGAAGACGGTAAAAATGAATATGTCAATATATAAATGATGAGAACGGTTCCCTATGTCTGGCTTTATTGTAAGTTATGGATTGATTCGCTATGATTCTGGCATAAAACCAATCATCGGATGGCTGGATCTTAAAACCAATCATCGAATGGCTGGATAGTATTGGCCAATCTTGAGTCTGACCAGGGCTGCATGACATGTTGAATGAAGAGTGAAGGGTAACTTGAGTTGGTCTAACAATTTGATCTCAAAACGAAAGGTTTCGGCTACCATAACTATTTTTGCTTTGATTCTGGTATAAAACCAATCATCGAATGGCTGGATTGTATTGGCCAATCTTGAGTCTGACCAGGACTTCATGACATGTTGAATGAAGAGTGAAGGGAGGGTAACTTGCGTTGGTCTGACAATTTATTCTCAAAATGAAAGGTTCGGCTAGTAATCCTTACGTTAGGTAAGATCAATATTGAAATCCACCTTAGGTCTAGCTGACATCATGACTGAAGGGTAACTGGCATGGATATTTCAATTTATTCTTCATTGCAAAGGCTAACTATTTTTGCACTGTAAGGCTTCCTACAAGTAATTTAGCTCTGGGCCAGTATTTATAAAGCATCTTAAGTGAAAACTTAGAATTTTCTTAAAATCTGAAATTTTCCTTAAGTGTATCAGCTAAACAGGAAAACTAATATTAACAAATGCTTACTTTCTTTAGAAGCATTAGGTAATGAACTACATTAATCGTATAGAAAACATGGGCTATTTTTCGTTTCTTGTGAAATATGGGCAGCTCAATATTTTAACATAAGTCAAAATATATAAGTTTTCACTTAAGATGCTTTATAAATACCGACCCTGAGATGGTATTCATAGTACTCAATATTGATTGGAGAATAAGGATAGCCAATCATATTGCCTGTTACTGATTAATGATTTTATATGGTGTGATCTGATTGGTTATCCTTATCCTTCAGTCAAGTAAGATCAATATTGAATACCATCCCTAGAGTTCAAAGGTTTTCTATCCTAAAAGTATCCATGTAAGCTACGACTTCTGTGATACAGTACAACCTCCTGCAGAGCAGCACCCAGTGCTTCTGTAGCTCTGTGGTTCAAGTGCTTCCTGCCTAACCCGGACACCTAGGTTCAAATCTAGGTGGAGGCACTCATATGACTGCCATATTTGAACAGAAAGCTGACTGGCAAGCAAAGGCTATGCTCGACAATATTGGCTGTTATTTAGAGAGGTTGTTGCTTAGACGTTACATTTATAGTAAATACTGTAAAGTCGTTAATTTTCGTGGATTTCGTGGTTCATCTCAACCATAAACTTTAATCCCAACGAACAATAATTTTGACCCGTGTTCTATTACCTGATATGAATTTAAGTCCCAACGAAATGGTCTTTTTACCAAAACCACGAAATTTCATCCCAACGAAATTAAATGATTTCACAGTATTGGTTAAGAGAAAGTTTAAAGGTATTGTTATAGACTGGCTGTAACTTATACTTTACAGAGAACCGCTCTTGAAGATATTGTACTGTATATAAATTGTGCTGTTCCGGTTCCCATGGGGTAGTCTGTTACGGACTGGTTTGACAGTTAGAGTTGTTAAATTGTTAACTACAAGTGAAAAGAACATCTGAGCTACACAGGCTCTATTTCTGTCTCTTATTGTTTCTGGTTGTCTCATGACAAATATTCACCAGGGAGCACCCAACAAGTTCTATGATAGCTGAGGCCAAAAATGAAATACTGTTTGTTTTCCATCCTCAGTGACCCATTTCATAAATTTAAAGATTTGGTTCTTGTTATATAAGATATACCGTATTACCTCCTATTAGCGCTCCCCCTCTAATTAACGCCCCCCGTCGATATTTGAAAAAAAATCTCACCTTCAATAATTGGTCCTACAGTAATCCAATAAAGTATCCACACACATCTAGAATAATAGTCAGTCATGATACGGTAATCCATTAAAACAAACAATTAATTACCGCTGAGTAATTATTTACCTGTATTTATAGCGTAGTCTACATGTTTATTAGCGATTTTTGCATACGATAGGCAAAAAAAAAAAAAGTCCGGTATTTTTATGAAGGGGAAGTAATTTGTACTGGTTAAGGTAACGGCTTAGTGCCGTACTAAAATATCTTAGTTATGAATTTCTATGTACTTTTCTCATGACGAATATCCACCAGGGAGCACCCACCAAGTTCTATGATAGCCAAGTAACAGGCCAAAAATAAGATGCTGTTTGTTTCCCGTCCTATGACCCATTTTATATAAGGTTTGGTGGTGATTATATTTTTACTGTTGATTCAATAACTAATACTAATGAGGGAACTATCCCATTCAAAAGAATAGTTGATATCCGGAACTCTGTGCAAGGTTGTTTTCCCTTTAATTTACATGTAGGTACAAACAAATCTGGCCTTGTTAGACTGGTTTTGTATTCATATGCAAACACAACTGACCCCAGCTCTATTGTCCAGATATGAATATTCAAGCCTCAAAAGGATTATAACGGTAAAACTTTATTTGTACCTACAGATTAATGTAGATCTGGAGTAGGTCTATTGTGGGCACTTCATTAACTCTGTTAAACCAAGTTAAACCTAAATAAACATAATTTACCTGACATACCTTTTTACAGGAATAATATTTGAAGATCTAATTTTCTTCCCAAAATTTCTCAATCAAACTTCAGTGTATAACTTTAAGCATCAGTAGGAGAAACAAATATTATTGTTTTTAAGGCCTTAAATGTTTCAAAACATCTTATTCAACTCCATAGAATACCTTCCTGTAAATTTTAAATATTGATTCTGTCCTTAAAGATTTCTTAAAGGGCCTGCCTCACAGATGGAGAGAATTTTTTAAAAAGTATAATTTTCTTGCCAAATTAAGTATTTATTTAATAGAACATTGTTGAATGTTGCTTTAAGAAATATTTATTGCAAATAATCTTTTTTAACCACATTCAACATCGCGCACACCAGTGTGTTTTTCCTTTTAGCATGATTTTTGAGTAATATTATTCAATAGATCGGTCTGTAACATAAACAAACTTCAGTCTAAACATCTATGAGGTATTTGGTTTGTTTTTTAATTCGTTTTCATCACATGCGAGTAAATTTCAGGCATTTTAAATGAGAGTAGCATAAAATTCTATACCGTATTAAGATGGTATAGAATTTTAGAAGTAAAATACTTAAATAATTACAAAATCCTGATGTTTCATGAGTTATAATTATATCAGCATGCTTGTTTATGGGATATACAGGCATCTATGCCAAAATATAGTGAATATTTAAAAAAATTATTTGATTTTGCTATGTATATGCTGAAATGTGACACAGTCCCTTTAACAAGAATGCTAATAATAATAAAACAATGATTATGATAATAGAAAGAATAGTAATTATAAAATAATAACAATAATAAGGAGTTATGTACTTTAACAAGAGTGACTATGATATTGAACAGTTTTCAATTTACAGTCACATATGTTGATATTGAATGTTTCTTTCATTTGTTTTCTCTTACAAAATAATGGAATTCAGTAATTGAAAAACTAACTGCATGATCTGTCTTCTTTTGGTTTTCTTAAAAATATTGAGTACTGTAAAGTCATACTTTTTATGAGCCGAATAAATTTATTTCTAATTCATATCCCCATGGGTTCTATTACAATTCAATAATGACCTTATTTTACTTGAGATAAGGGCAACCAATCAGATCACACCATTTTCAACTTTTGGCCAGTAACAGGGGATATGATTGGCGTAATTCTTATGATATTCAATATCGATCTTATTAAATTGGAGAATAAGGACAGTCAATCATATTGCCTGTTACTGACTAATAGTTTGATATGGTGTGACATGGTTGCCCTTATCCTTAAATCAAATAAGATCAATATTGTATTACAGAACAAGTCCCCAAAATTATTCAAACTCAGAAATTAACTGTAATTTCATAACTCAGAAATTAACTGTAATTTCATTTTATGACTTTAATTTCGTTTCAAATCCTCAAATTTATGACAATCAAATCAAAATTTTGCATTTCCAAATTTTCAAAATTTTACAAATCAAGCTACAAAATTACAATGCTGCTTTTACCTTAAATTCATCAACTTATATTTGCTACAAATCTATAAATGATTATTCCTTTAATCAAATCTACAAAAACTTAAATACTTACAAAAGTCTGTGATTTTATAGTATCCCATGTATACCTCTCATATAATTGAACATTTTGTGAAAATTGAAAAGTCAATAGTTAATTTCAGAAGAAAATAAATGTGTTAAACTCTGTTTGTTGGTGCCTGTCTGGTAAATATTATTCAGATCAGAATTCTGAGAAACTTGTCTTAAAGATGAACTTAATATTGAGGAGTAACTAGGGGCTGTAGTCCTCCGAAAATGACTCCATTTGCACCTTCAAAAAACATGCAATTTTGCAAACATGCTCAGACCACACAACCTTGTTGCACCAAAGCAGCATTGTTGCACCGATTTAGACATTTAATGTCATATTTATTTAAATTTATTCAGAAATTGTCTCAACTGCGATTAAAATGTTGTAATATTGTATAGTTCCGGAACAACAAGACGGATCTTCGATGCTTCAACTTGAACAGAAGCCAGATATTCTGTATAAAACATGAAACTTAATGTGTGGAAGCATGTTCAGTGAACTGTGTTAGAAATCAGCCTGAATAAAAAAATTCAACCTGTGGTTTGAATTTTAATTATCCATGTAAAGATGTCATTTTTTCTGTTATCTTTTTGTGATGTTTCGGAGAGCAAGCGTATAATGATGTAAGAACGGAATCAATAGGCCGAACAGAGCGTATGATAAGTACTGTAAAATTATCCATTTTTCAGGCAGATTGTTTTTCACTATAATTTCATATGTAAACTTGATTGGGAAATGAAGTATGAAACCCCCTCAAATAACTTGCCTCAAAAATTGAAAAAAAATAGCAAGACATTTTACTTTCTTAATTGTTATTAAATCATTGGTTTTAAAAATATATCAAATTATCATTTTACCAAAATTTGAAAATACTATACCTGAAAAAACTAATGCCTTAACAATTCTCTTGCATTTTAATTCTCCTGGACAAATGATGGGAAAGCATCCCTGTAGTGTTTGACCACTAATTTCACAAATGAACTCCATTGAGAAATAAAGCATGTCATGAAAATTTATTTGGAAAAGAAAAATGCAATCCCCTCAAAAAATTTGCCTCAAAATGCATGGCAAGACATTTTACTTTATAAATTTACTCTATAATTTAAAAACAGCAAAATACCATTTAGCCCGCAGAAACTAATGACTTTACCATTCTCATCTTGTTTTTTTCTCTCTCGGACAAGATGATCAGAGATGATGGGTATAGGATCCCTGTAAAGTTTGACCATTATCTCTTTTTCTACATTAGGGAATTGCAACCAGCCATGTTAGTTATACACAGTCTATTATTTTCCAAGCATCTGGACAATCTTTGGCCAACAAACCATAAATTAACGATGTCGGCGAGTCAGTCTAGTTTGTCTTCAATTATTAGAATGTTTGCATACTTATATAGTATTGATCTAACAAGCTCAGCAAAAATGCTTATTCTTAGATTGATAATGGAGAAATATTGCACCCTGGGAGTCCGGTTTTATTTAACACCTAAATTGAAGGTCGCTGTGGCTTATGGAGACATTTTTATGCCCCCGGAACCGATGGTTTGGGGGCATATTAAAATCGCACCGTCCGTCAGTCCGTCCGTCAGTCCGTCCGCACACACGTTCGCTACCTTAGGTGGTCGGAGGTGTGGCCTAACACAATAGAAATCTATTCAATTCATTCCGTGACCACTTAATTCTTTTGTCCTTTAAGTGGTCGTTCCTTTGATCTTAAACAATGGAATGACCACCTAAGGTAGCGAACGTGGGGGCGTCCGTCCGTCCGTCCGGATTCGTTTCCGCTCAATAATTCAAGCAGTGTTTATCCGATCTTCACCAAACTTCATGAAAATGTGTAAGGCCATGAGATCTAGGTCAAGTTCGATAAACAGTCAAATTGACCTAGCCGCTTCAGAGTTACGGCCCTTGACACATAGAAAAATGGCGTTTTTTTTGGTTTCCGCTCAATAACTCAAGCATTTGTCATTGGATCTTCACCAAACCTCATGAAAATGTGTAAGGCCATGAGATCTAGGTCAAGTTCGATAAACAGTCAAATTAACGTAGCCACTTTAGAGTTACGGCCCTTGACACATAGAAAAATGGCGTTTTTTTTGGTTTCCGCTCAATAACTCAAGCATTTGTCATCTGATCTTCACCAAACCTCATGAAAATGTGTAAGGCTACGAGATCTAGGTCAAGTTCGATAACCAGTCAAATTGACGTAGCCACTTTAGAGTTACGGCCCTTGACACATAGAAAAATGGCGTTTTTTTTGGTTTCCGCTCAATAACTCAAGCATTTGCCATTGGATCTTCACCAAACCTCATGAAAATGTGTAAGGCTACGAGATCTAGGTCAAGTTCGTTAACCAGTCAAATTGACCCAGCCGTTTTAGAGTTACGGCCCTTGACACATAGAAAAATGGCGTTTTTTTTGGTTTCCGCTCAATAACTTAAGCATTTGTCATTGGATCTTCACCAAACCTCATGAAAATGTGTAAGGCTACGAGATCTAGGTCAAGTTCGATAACCAGTCAAATTGACGTAGCCACTTTAGAGTTACGGCCCTTGACACATAGAAAAATGGCGTTTTTTTTTGTTTCCGCTCAATAACTCAAGCATTTGTCATCGGATCTTCACCAAACCTCATGAAAATGTGTAAGGCTACGAGATCTAGGCCAAGTTCGATAACCAGTCAAATTGACCTAGCCGTTTTAGAGTTACGGCCCTTGACACATAGAAAAATGGCGTTTTTTTTGGTTTCCGCTCAATAACTTAAGCATTTGTCATTGGATCTTCACCAAACCTCATGAAAATGTGAAAGGCTATGAGATCTAGGTCAGGTTTGATAACCAGTCAAATTGACGTAGCCACTTTAGAGTTACGGCCCTTGACACGTAGGAAAATGGCGTTTTTTTTTGGTTTCCGCTCAATAACTCAAGCATTTATCATCTGATCTTCACCAAACCTTTTGAAACATGAAAAGGTGTACGGCCATAAGATCTAGGTCATGTTAGATAACAAGATTTCAAATTGACCTACACGCTTAAGAGTTATGGCCCTTTACACAAAGAAAAATATGTCAATATCACATTTGCCCAATATATTATGACACATCTGTGACGGTGCTGATATCTTAACGTTACGTTACTATCAAAGCATGCACGGGGGCATGTGTCGTCCTATGGAGACAGCTCTTGTTTTGCCCTGACATCTATGGACACAGGTGGCTGCTAGTGGATTGTCCTGTGCGTTTGTCTGTCCCTCCTATTGAAAATGTTTAAACCAAAGTCCATTAAAGCAATGCACCTAACTGAAACAGACTTGCGACTCAATTTCAGGAAGCATTTATTAACCACATCTAAACCTTGAACCAATATATCTTAAATGCTAACATGTGTGTGGTGATAATAACAAAATAAAAGCATCTACAAATTAAAAGCATCTACGAATGCTACCTTGTGTGATTATAGCAAAATAACAAAAGTAGAGCCTGTACTAATGGAATGATTACAACTAGACATAGTTTCTGCATGCACATGATTTAAGATATGCACTTTTTCTCTCTTTGTTTGTAAGGAGCAGTGTCCCAGGTACTTGATTCCCTAGAAGAGATCACATGTCTAACAGATTGTACGAGCAGCGAGAGTGATTTCCTCAAATATGTCCTAGAAGATACAAGACTTCATAATCTACTCAACGTAAGTACTACACTTTGTTTCTCTTGGACCATTAGTTTGGTTAATGTTTTCAGACATCCTGCAAAAGTACCCTTCCTAGGTTCCAGTACGCTCAACAAGAGCATAAATAGGGTGGCCACAGACTCTGGAAAACAGGGAAAACAGGGAAAATGCCCTAAAAAATTCCCTCCAGGGAATTTTACAAATTTGGAGAAAGAAAGTTTTTTAATAGGCTATTTGGCTTTTGCTCTCGGTGAAACAGTATGGAACAAGAAATTTTGTGCTCACTACCATGGTTGCAAAAAACGCAAACAATCCTGGAAAATAGCCTTTTAGTCAGGGAAAAATCAGGTAATTTTTCAGGGAATTTTATTCTTCATTTTCTGTGGCCACCCTGATAAACCTAGGCTTGCTGAGGTACTGGCAATTTCACCTTGTCTGAAGTGAGCTCTCCAATATTCCAGTTACCTCAACTTGGTTCCATGGACGCTCACTTAGAGTTTCAGCAGAGGCTCATCAACTCAACCAGAATACTTGCAAGCTCTCCAAAGATCCGACACTCTTGCCCAAAAATTTTTGTTGTCATAAATTTAAACTCTACTACAACATAAGGCAACAGTTACCCCTGTATTTATGCTCTCCGAAAATATTTAAGGGGAGCATAATTATGATATTATGTTGTGGCTGCTTTGTCAAACACCTGATGGGGGCATTACTAGCTGTCTCTTATTGCTCTAAATGTTTATCAACTGTAATAATAATAATAAAGAGTAGAACCATGATAGGTATGACCTTTTGAAGGATATTAGTGAATTTAACTAGCGAACATTGAGGGGGATATTGTTCCATACAACTGGTCCTGAATAAAGTAGTGATTTTCAACAAAATTCAAGACGTGGTTTTGGTACATATGAGTGTGTTGTTTGAGTGTGATCGTAAAGATTTGTTGTCAGATTCTTTAAACAGGTTTGACATGTATTCTGGAAAAATATTGTTCAGATATATATACAAAAATTGCCGTTTTGTAGATAATGCGGTCATGAAATATCATCCATTTTAATTCCTGAAATAAGTTTTGATTATGTAAATAGTCTGTTACTACAGAACTTGCTATCTCTCAAGGTGACAGTGTGTTCAATACATTTGTTTGCTCACGTTTTAATATCTCAAGAATACCTGGAATAATGTGTGTTCTGTCCCACCTAGTGTTAATGGTGTCCCATGGTGTCCCGTGACATTGTTACAGATTTGTGTTGCGTTTATGGAGATGCTGTTTGTTTAACGATCAGGTATCTTTGTTTGATGTTACTCGTGTTTGGTCCCATCAATTAGTTAGGTCCATATCAATTCTATTTCGTCCAAAACCCATTTGTCTAAAATTTGATACGTTCTCTCAATCTACAGACACGCATTAGCTTGTGTTCAGGATCTCAGGTCATGTATGATTACTTAGATCAGCGGCTCAGAGGAATTATTGCAGAGGTGCCAATCTTCCTGATAAATCTGGAATTCCAGATTTACTTAATCCAGAACAATCAATGATTTCTGATAAAAATAGAAGTTATTTGATGAAAATATCTTGAAAAATGGCAAAGCTATGGTAAACTTTATATGTTTAAAAGGTGTTTATTATTATCTAATTTTTTTTTTTTTGTTACCTAGTTATTAATATGGAAACAATGTGGTGGTTATTATTATGCCCCTAATCTTTGATGAGGCGGTATATTCCTTTGCATAACAACGGTGCCAAACCAAAACCCCGTAACTCAATTTTGGCGCGAAAACCTTTTTTTGCGGCATCCGCATCTGCTAGATGTCCAGCGCATTTCTGTCTTGTCGCCATTTAGATAGCCAATCGCATTACCTATATTGCGACAAGACTGAAATGTGCAGGACGTCTAGCAGATGCTTCAAAGTTTTCCCGCCAAAATTGAGTTACGGGGTTTTGGTTCGGCACTGTCGATATGTTGATCAGTCTGTTGTCCTGTAGTTTTGTCGGTCGGTTAGACCAAAATGCTTGAATTCCATTTTGTAACTCAAAAGTGTTTTACCCTAGGATCTTCAAATTTTACATGGAGGTTGCCTAGTTACAATACTGATTTTGAGTTTAGTAGGTCAATGTTCAAGGTCACTGTGTCCTTTACCATTTCTGACTATTAGGCTACCATTGAGGCATCATGTTTAACAAATATTTCTTGTTCTACGCTTGCTCTAATGTCTACTGATATCACTCTGTCTTTTCTATTATCTTCTGAAACTGTTAAACTCACTTAGCAACTATTTAGGACTTGTCTAACTGGTTTATGTAAATGAATCAATATTCTTTGCATACATCGATGGCTTATAAGAACCAGAAGGTCGTAACTACTACTTACAACTTTATAAGACTCATACATATTTGAAATCTGCTTCACAAGGCGCTTCTTATGAGCCTATTTTCATTAAAATCTGAAATTGTCATGTTGACCAAAATGAAGTTTTAAAAACGTGTTTTCCCATAGGTAAAGGGTAAATTACAGACAGTTTTCTCTTGTTTTCTCAATATATTGATTTTGTAGTTACGACCTTCTTGTTCTAAGCCAGCGACATGTAGTCCAGTGAATGTCAATGATGTTGCCTATGGTGCATTGGTATGCTCCTCTTTGCTGCTAAATTTTTGTTGTTGTCATGAAGGGAAAATTATTCCAAGGCTCTGAATTGTTTAACCAATCAATTAGTGTCATCTATTTTGTGGGGTCTAGACTTGATTATATTGCCTGTGGGGGTTTTGTTACAAGTTGTTACACTCTCTTAACGAATGCCTAGCTGGATATCTGGGTTTAATTAACATTGACTGCATGGCTATTCATCTCACACCATTCATATCTGACACATGTATGCAGACTACTCCATTTGTAGGCACCAAAACAAACATTCATATTGTGTGTTTGTGTTTCTTTCAATCATCCAATCAGTGTGTTCCATCAGTGTGTTCGGCAATGATGCTGACAGTGTGGTCGTTCTGCTATAGATTTATTAATGGCATGATGCTGGGTCTACCCTAGATACTTCTGTGAGTGCCATAGGTTCATAATGAGTGAAAGCAATGTGTTAAAAGGTCAAGAGAAATGGGAGATAGTTAGTATAGATAAACCATGTTTTTTGAGCCGTGACGGAAGGGTTCACTTCTTAGTACACTTCTTAGTCATGTTATGTGAATATACCTGGTTAAAATCTCTTTGAACCATGGATTGGTTACAGTCATTGATCACATATATTACTTAAGCCTGAATACATAACCTATATCTAGCATTTGAGGGCAAATCAACCTTCCTGCATAAATTAGTCACTGCTCTAAAACATGGTTTATCTATAGTGTACATGCATTGCACACAGTGTTATAAGGCCTTCAAATAATAGATTCACATCACTTTTAGAAGGCTAGCACCTGGGCCTAAACGTTTTCTGAAAGCAGTCGATAACAAATCTGTTACATTATGAGTAAGCTTAACTAAACAATTAAATTCTTATTTATTGCCCTCAATCTATGGAAGGGAGCAATGTTCAATCTATGGAAGGGTGCAATGTTTAATCTATGGAAGGGAGCAATGTTCAATCTATGGAAGGTAGCAATGTTTACTCTATGGAAGGTAGCAATGTTCAATCTACGGAAGGGAGCAAAGTTACCTAATAATATGATGTCCATGGAATGATGTATCCAATGGTGTGGCCAGCATGCTCCTCTTTTCTGTTGTTATTGTTTTGGAGATATATTCTTAACATATTATCGGTGGCATCAAAATAATTATAGAATATTTAAAATTGGATTGAGTTTGTTTCCTTTATGTTCTGTTTTGTAAACTGATCTACTTAATTTGAAATATGACTTTAAAATTACTTTGCAAAATTGTCTTAAATGTTATATAATTTTGTTTATCCACCGACTGGGAGAAAAGGAGGAAGTTTTGCCGTCAGTATGCTCAACATTGATAACATGGATTCACTTTAATTATACCGTCTTAAAAAGCCATTACAAGTAGGCATTAGATTGTTACAAACATATAAGCTGTGTATGTTAGCGGACTTAACAAATCATTACAGACATTGACAAATGGCTTTAACTGTCTTTTCACGGAAATCAATTCCAGAAATCTGATTGCTTTCCCCCGTCACATTATTTCTATCTCAGAATGTATCAAACACAATATTTCATGTTGGTTTTTGTAAAGGAATTCCTCTTTAAATCTAGTTAAAACAATCTATTTTGTTCATAATCAGTACTTGTAGAAAATGTTGTATGTTATCATTTTGTCATTTTTATGCCCTCAATTTATTATGCAGGGGGTTACAAATATTGCTTGCCCAAGTCGGTCTGTCTGTTGGTGGGTCAGTTGGTAGACCAAATAATTTCCATTAAATAACTTTTAAGAACACTAAGATGCACTAGGATCTTGAAACTTTACATGAATTTGAGGTCAGTGGGTCAATGGTCAGGTTACTGTGACCTCACCATTTCTGACTTTTTAGCTGCAATGGGGCATACATGTTTTATGATTATCTCTTGTCTGTCTAGGGACCCTATGGAGTTTATCGGTCGAAAAAGGTTTTACAATGGTATATAAACTTGTGCAGCAAAATTTTCTTTGGTCAAATTATTGCACAAATTTAGTATTGCATGTCTAAATTTAGCTATTGCCTATATTCGGAACTTAGTGAATTATTTGCCTGTTTACTTCAGCAGCATTTTACTTGTCAATATATGTTCCTAAGATGGATTGCTAACTTCTAAACAGAAATTTCATTTCTTGGTGTCTCTTAGTGAATTTATATCTTTCTAGAGGGGTTGGAAGTAAAAGTAGTGTATGTGACAGTAAAGTAAGATTACGATAGAGGAGTGTGGTGCTCTGTCCAGATTTTGTTGCCCCATAAATCAAAGAAAATGCGTTAAAGTCTGGAAGTGGTTAGTTAATTATTTTTGTACTTCTTGTGCCTAAGGCTGTCCCAGTTCTTAGAACTGAGTCTCTGTACTTAGACCTTTGTTTATTTTTTCAATCAAAGCACAAAGTGTGTGTGGGGGATATTGGAGTCATTGTGAACTTTGATTGGTCGACTCTATGAGACTAGTCCTGCAAATTTACAAGTACTCAGTTAATATCTGTAACCACTGAATGTTTTGATTTCCACAAAACTTTCCAAGACTCTTTATAACTCTTTTATTGTTCATGTTGACAACCAATTATGTACAAATAATTGTTGCAGAATTTTAATGGCTTTCTCATAGTCTAGCTGTGTAACAATTAGTGGGATTTGAATTAAATTCTTCAGAATCTTTGTGCTGTCTAAAGGGCACCCAAATCAGTCTTGTAGCCTCTTATTTTCAGAATCAGGCATTTGTAATGGCTCAGTAGAATCTCCTTAAATTGTTATCATTCTGTAACTTAATTGTTTTCATTGACATAAATTGCATTGATAACCACAACTATCTCTGTGGTAGGGTTATCTAAAATATGTAACATTTGGTGGTATTTACAATTGTATGAACAAATATGTTTAGACTGATGTCTACCATTGTGAGATCTCAGTTTTAATGGCTTTAAAATGGTATTATTGAATAATGTAGCTGTAACATTTGTTACCATGGTATTTACAGCTGCATGTTCAAATATGTTTAGATTCTTGTCTATTGTTGTTTATGTATTTTGTGATAGAGATTTCAGTTTTAATGGGTTTTAAATGGAATCATTGAATGATGTTGTTCAATCACTATTATCTACCGTATTCTCCCAAATATTGCCGCAGTTGCATATTAGACGCAGCTTAAAGTCTGATGAGAACACAGAACTGATGTCCTTTCCAGATTTGCACATGAGATACTTGGAAAATGAAACTTGTCTAAGGCTTTGTCCTTTACAATTTGTGCATTTGAAAATGAAACTTTTCTAAGACTTTGTCCTTTCCAATTTGTGCATTTGAAAATGAAACTTTATTATATGATTTCACGCTGTTGCTTTCATATGGGATGGATCTTGTCTATGGCCCACGGTAGCTAGTAGTCTGCCAATCCGCGAAGAGGTTCTTTGCTGTGGCTGAACCACCCAAGGCTTTGTCCTTTCTGATTTGTGCATTGGCAAGAGAAAACTTGTTTAAAGCTATGCTCTTTCCAGATGTGCCCATTGGAGACTTGGAAAATTAGAAGATGTCTAAAGCGTCGACCTTTCCTGATTTGCCCATTGGAAACTGTGAAAATGTTAATAAAAGTTGTGTTATTATAAAGGATTGATATTTTATAATAATGGAAGCAAAATGCTAGGAAACATAATTATTGTACTTGTAATTCAATCTGTGCTTGGTTAATGGGAGGGAAATTATTCCCTCATGAACAAATTCAAATCCATTTTCCTGTGAAAATATTATATGCTGCACATTTAGATTTTATGTCCTAGGTGGTGCTTAAGTTTCATTTCTAATTGTTTCTGCCATATTATGTTCCCTCGCTGTCTGCACTTTTTCCTTGTGGTTCAATTCCATTGGTTCTCGTTCTTAGGTTTGTTTCTACAGTTTCCATTGCAAAGTAAAGGTTTTTTGTTAGGTTATGTTTGGGCATTGTTTCATGTATTTGTGGTGTTGTTTATCATCTTCTCTGTGCTTGGCTAGTTAAGTTGAGTGCTGTTGTCTAGCTTTCCTGTCTGATGGAATCATATTTTTTTAACAGGAAAAAAAACGGTTGTTACTAATTTTCTGTTATATAGTTTTCATTCTCCCTTACTTCACCAATGAAGACAGAAAAAATGACTGCCCAATTTTTAACAAACAGCATTGACAATTTCAAATCATTCAATTTGTTAATACATAGATTTCTATATTTTTTAAAACATTGCATGGTTACCAAATGGTTGACAAAACGCTTGAACTTCAACAGTGATTTATTTGAATATTATTTTATTGAACCAAAGATCTAATTTAAGCCATGAAATGCGGCCATTTATATGTCTGCTGTATATAGTGCTTTAACTTCATCATCGCTAAAAAATGTCCTCAACGCGATGTGTTGACCTACAGTCACTGGCTGGCTTCAGTTGCTCGGAATTGCTGACATTAATCCTATTATATCTGAACACAAAACTGTAAAAGTAGCTATCATGGTGTCTGGTTTGTTACACAGCCTAAAATAATATATTGTTTGTTTTCTTCCCTTCCCGTATCTTGTAACTTGACCAGAAATGGCTTTAACTCAAAATATTTTATCGACCTAATTATCGCCATCAAAGACGAAGGGGATATGGTTATGGTTACAGTATCAATCCGTCCGTCCGAACAACCTTCTGTCTGTGCAAATCCTACAGTTCGGAACAAATTTGTCCAAAACTTTCACAGAATATCAACTATTGGGAGCTACATTGCATATTGTCAGGATTTTGTGATTTGACAATGTTTGGTTTAGTTATGGCCCTTTGTTCATTATCTTCTCTTCAGCTAGGGATATGGCTTTCTGATTATGACTGCTTCTTGTTGAAATAATATTTTTTATGAAAAATTTGGTATGAAAATCTTAATTATTTTGTAGATCTATATGGACTAAAAAATGTTTCTCATTTCTCATTACATTTGGAATATACCTACTTTTTTTGTGTGAGAGTTATTTATGCTAATTACATCTCATTATTTGTATGTCTTTATCGTTCTAAAACTGTTCAAAAAATTATTATCTCGCAGCCTCACCCTTTCTCCCAATTCTTTATCTGCTTGGGTCAGAAGCCCAGGAAACAAAGAATGTTTTAAGCTTGGCCCTCCCTGTGTACCAAGTTGTTTGTCGTGATTTTTGTCTATCAGTGTCCAACATTGCGTGTTACAGTCACTAAGTCAGACAGAATATAGTGCTTTAACTTCATCATCACTAAAAAATGTCCTCATCCCGATGTGTTGACATCTAGTCACTGGCTGGCTTCAGTTGCTCGGAATTGCTGACATTAATCTTATTATATCTGAACACAAAACTGTAAAAGTAGCTATCATGATGTCTGGTGTTTGTTACAAGGCCTAAAATAATATATTGTTTGTTTCTTCCCTTCCCCTATCTACATGACCAAAAATGGCCCTTAAACCAAAATATTTTAGTGGCCAAATTGAAATAGTATCTTTTTACGAAAAAAAAATGGTATGAAAATGTTATTGTTTTGGCAATCTATATGGGCTTGTTTCTGAAATGTACAAAGTCATTTAAAACATACTTACAAAATTTAAGACTTGTGGTTTTCACCTTATTACTAAATTTCATTATTTGTATGTCTTGACCAATTATTTTAAAAAAACTGTGATGACATCACATCGGTTGTTTTATGTTAAGATTACTCTGAAGAGGGCGAAATGTGAAAATATAACTTAGAAACATATGTGTTGTTGTCAAATGTATTACTTTTATCGACCAATAACTATAATTCTACAACTGCTCAAAAACAAAATATTATCCTTAGTAACCTACCCTACGTAGTACCCATTCAAAATTTGCTTTGGTGGGGAAGGGGAAACAAAGAATATTTTAAAGTTTGGCCCTGTGTATGTAACTAGTTATTTGTCGTGATTTTTGTCTATCAGTGTCCAACATAATATTGTTTGTTTCCTTTTCCGATCCCTTAATAAATTACCCAACCTTAAAAATGACCCTACCCAAAATTTATTTGCCTTAAATTGCGATATTATTTTGAATGATTTTTTTTTGCAGATGTATCATATTTATCGGCATACTTGGAATCATGTGGTCTTTGATGTCACATTTGGGTATCGCACATAGTAAATTTTTCTTTATTAAATCGATGGTTTGGTTATGCAATTTTACTGCATGCAATACTCAAATGACCACTTGACCACATTATTGTGCAGTTTGTATTTGGAACCTAGTTAAAATTGACGACTTGTATTTTTCACCTTAGAGTTATTATTACAGTAACAGAGTAAATTTAATTATGTGTATTTCTTGACCAATAACTGATAATCATTCTAAAATGATAAAAAAATATGAAGCTTACTTTGTAACCTTAGTAACCCATTCTAAATCTGCTTGGGTTGGGAAGGGGAAAAGAAGAATATTTTAAGTTTGGCCCTCTTTGTGTACCTAGTTGTTTGTAGTGATTTTTGTCTATCAGTGTCCAACATAGCGTGTTACAGTCACTAAGTCAGACAGAACGTCCATCGTGTTTATACCAGATATTTGTCTCGGAGAAAAAATGAAAGGTACCAATCGACATTGATTGTTTCCTGCGTAGCGACGATAATTATGTTTAAGTACGGTACATGACTGTCTATTTTGGTTGCATGACTCTTATCATTGACATTTGTGTTTCTTGTCCTGACCAAAAATGTATCATTACTTTTTTTTGTCCGAAACATAGTCTAGTCTGGGAACATGTAAGAGGATGAGATGTATAGGTTCCTGAATTTTAGTTATACTTAATGTATGCTTTTGATTTTTCATGACCCTAAATTAATGAAATAATTAAAAACAAAAAGTTTTCTGTGATCCTTAATGTATGCTTGTGTTTCTGTTTGTGCCCCTCTTGTGGTGTTTTGAGAAGTCAGACATTTCATTTTTGTGTGAAAAAAAGTTTGAATTGATAGTGTTTTGTCGAGCCATTGAAAGAGGCCAAAAAGAAATGATGTGCCGGCAATGGAACCCTTTGAGTTGCTTAAAGCATGGCAAGGAATGTTTTATCAGCAGCTCTGACCTAATTGTACCCAATGTACAGTGTGTGAAGGCAGCTCAGGTAGCTGAGGTGTGTTAATTAGGTACTAGATCTTTTATCAAATTACAGTGATAGTTGTGAACAAACTAGAAATGCGATCATAATACTGTTGGTGACTATATATATTGACACAGCTTGAGGTGTTTGCAGTAATCCCATACCATAATGGCAAGTGTCGAGGATCTGGATCCAAGAATCAGATGTTTCTCTTATGTGCTTTGTTCTGTTATTTTATCTGAGTGGTTCTGGAAAGAGCAAGAGCTATACTTACAGTGACTAGGTAATGTCACAGGGGCAGTTGCCTTCCGTTGCCAATCGCTTAGAATTCTTCACCTCCAGAGGCCTTATTCACCAACGCTGTAAGTCTAAAGCATAGACTTAGACTTTAAATTGTCAAATGTTCTATTCGCTCTCATGTTGTTATAAATGTACCAATTTTGAAATAAATTGGTTACACATAATCAGTGGGTAACAACCAATAGTCCAACAAAATTTCAAATGGTTTAATCTAATTTCAAAGAAATGCCTGGGTGATTATGAACAATGACAATTTGAAGTCTAAGTCTGAGTTTTAGACTTACAACGTTGGTGAATAAGGCCCCTAGTAGATAATTATGCACCCTGCTGCACAATATAAGTTGTAAGAGGGGTTTACTTGTTCCAGTTTGTCTGTCTATACGTAGACGTATTCTTGTGAACACGACTCCTACAGTTTTTGCAGGACTTTCTTCAACCTTTCACATCCCCTGTGAAATGAATAGTTACAGTTCATGAATTTTTCATGAAATATTCATGAATAGTTCATTTCCATATATCATGAAAATTTCATAAAAGTCCTTGAACTCTAAATGAGACTTTTCTTGAAATAACCATGAAATATTGATTCATGAACTGGGCATGGTTCATGAACTGGGCATGGGTCATACCACCAGGGATTTTTCAAGTACCTCTCATGCACAGATGTTTTTCAATAAATCATGAACTGTTGAAGGACTAATTGATTTTATGTACACAGTTCATGAAAATGAATGTTCATGAACAATTCATGAACTTTTTTTGCTATATATTTCTATTGTCTCATTTAGACTTTATGTTTTGGATATGAACTGTTCATGATTACAATTTTCATGAAATTTTCAAGGACAAACTGATACTACATACAGTTCATGAAAATAAAACTCAAGTTCTTTAAGAGTTCATGATAGTCTCAAACTTTTCATGTACTTTTCAAACTATAACTCTCACTGCTGAAAATGTGAAAACTTCAGGTAACAAGAATGTACACAAGGTTTTTTATAAGATTTGACCTAAATGACGTGGTTTTTTATCCAAGGGGCCCAGATTCCAAATGGGCCTTGCATACACAGAGACAAATATTCTTAAGAAATTTCATGAAGATTGAATCAAAAGTGTGACCAATCTGGAGCGTAACACAATCAAATGTTGGTGGCATCTCCTTGTCACAAATGCTGACTGTCCCATGAGCATGATACATATTACTTCTTCCAGTGTCATTAATTATTATAAAGTAGTTCAGGCATATTTTGAATTAATGAACTATTTTCTAAACACCAATAAATGTTTTATATGAGAAGTTCTGTCAATTTTGACAGCCTTAGCTGTGCAAAGCCGGTGAATTTTAAGCTGAACAAAAAAAAACTAAGGCAAACAAACAAAATCAGGGCTTTGCAACCAGTGTAGAGCCAGATCAGCCGGCACGGTTACATCAAGGTCTACACTATTTGTTGCTCAGTCAGTCAGATGTGTGGAAAGCATGAACAATAAATATATTATCTGTATAATGAATGCCTCATTATGCTTCAAAGTAAAATAGAATGATATTATGTTATGTTCCCAGAGGTTTCAAATACTGAAATAGCTGAAGGATCAACTTGACTGTCAGCTTAGCTTAATAGTTTAGCTACCTTTTGCAGTCCAATTTTCTATTCACATTATCATGATCACTTCATGAACAGTTCATGAATAATTATTCATGGAACCTCATGCTAAATGTACCCCACCCATTTGCTAATTTGTTTTCCTTTATTTTAAGTTTGCACCACTATTCTTATGAGCAAAATATTAATCACACAAGATACTTATACAGTTGACATCCTAAACTATGCAACTTACCTGTGATAAGATTGCTTATTTAGATAAAAAAAAAAACCAAAACAACCACTAAAATGTGTCAAACATCTGAGCACATGTCATACTGGCAGCCATTTTGAAAATTTGTGATGTCATCAATAATTGTGCACATAGTCATGTTCATGAACAGTTCATGACTGGTTCAAGTGCTCTTCATATATCCACAACATGAACTATTCAAGTTCTAAGGGTTCATTATAAGTTCATGATAATTTTATGATCCACTTCAAACACACATTAAGAACTATGGTAGATTCATGAAAAGTTCATGGTCCACATCATGAATACTTCAAGACAATGAAAAAATGTTTCAGATGCATCATTAGTTCATGAACTGTTCATGCACACATTTTAAGAACAGTTCATGTCCAAAAGTTCATGAACCACGTTCAAGAACTTATCAAGACCTGTACATGAACAGTTCCTGATTGGTGTGAAGTGTTCATGAAATCAGGAACAGCAATTGCAGGGGATGTGACCAACCATAACATGCAGATGTGCATGAAGGCTTGAATTTGCGCTGAAATTATTTTTTTGCCGGCAGGGGTTATATTAGTCTTCCAAATGGCGACAGTTCTAGTTTCCCACTATAATACCCCATGATTTCTCTCTCTCACTACAATTAATCTGCCCCACAGTTGGTTCCCACATTAGTCTCCATTTGAAACCAATAATATTCACCTCTAACCACCTGGGGTCTACCTTAATTAAGAATTGATCTTACAATGTCATCACCTAAAGTATAGTATAGATAATACACGCAATCTGCGTTTGTGAACATGGCTCATGTATTCTTGTCAACGATCTAAAATATAAAATTATTGTCGCAGTAAATTCTATATGGATTCAGACTGTCATATGAGTAAATTATCAACCCTAAGCAATATACAATAGACTAGCATATAGAATGACATACCTGACCCTTACACCTTATTGTAAAAGTAACCAATATTATCTATAGTACATTATGTAACCTGCGTTTGAAAAGGCTTGTATATTCTTGTCAACGATCTATAAGATATTGTCACAAATTTTAACAGTAAATTCTATTTTAACTGTCATATGAGTGCACCCTATAGAAAAAATCACTGGGAATCCCACTGGGATGAGACTGGGATCCCACTGGGATCCCGCTGGGAAAATTGGTTGGGATCCCGCCTCTCATCCCAGTGGGATCCCACTGGGATGAGAGGCGGGATCCCACCGGGATGAGAGGCGGGATCCCACCGGGAAAATTGGTCAGGATCCCACTGGGATGAGAGGCGGGATCCCACCGGGATGAGAGGCGGGATCCCACCGGGAAAATTGGTCAGGATCCCACTGGGATGAGAGGCGGGATCCCACCGGGAAAATTGGTCGGGATCCCAGTGGTCGGCAGTGTTGATTTTTTACCCTCAAAATCTTGTGCAATTTAACAAAACACGGTTAGTTCTTTGGTATTTCTTACCTTGTCACATGGTCAGATACCATGTTAGAACAATTAAAGGCAAGAACTCACCAGTTGCTGATAATGTTCAAGCTACAGATGAATCAGCTTGTTTCAAATAATGTCAGGTAATATTTGATTTCTTATAGGAAAGCTTAATTAATATTTTGTTGTAATTATGAATTTTTTATTATGTCAAACTAATTCATAAATCTTTCTATTTTTATAATAATAATGATATATTACTTTGCTAACATTTATTTTAAAAGTGTTTTTTGGGACTTTAAAAAAATATATATAATTTTTGTTAAAGGGAGATAATATAAAAGTGTGAGACAATAACATGAGATCCCACTGGGATGAGAGGTGGGATCCCACTGGGATGAGAGGCGGGATCCCACCGCGAAAATTGGTCAGGATCCCGGTGGTCGGCAGTGTTGATTTTTTACCCTCAAAATCTTGTGCAATTTAACAAAACACGGTTAGTTCTTTGGTACTTCTTACCTTGTCACATGGTCAGATACCATGTTAGAACAATTAAAGGCAAGAACTCACCAGTCAAACTAATTCATAAATCTTTCTATTTTTATAATAATAATGATATATTACTTTGCCAACATTTATTTAAAAAGTGTTTTTTGGGACTTTAAAAAAATATATATAATTTTTGTTAAAGGGAGATAATATAAAAGTGTGAGACAATAACATGGTTGACCATAGTCGACCATGGTCAAATGGTCAACCACGGTTGAAAACACTGACCATGTTAGACCATGGTCAAGCTTCAGTTTGTCTTTTCTCACCATGGTCAAACAGTTTATAAAACATTTTTCTAGCTCAAACTCTAAAAAAAATGCAAGTTGGCTAAAAGGAAAAAACAACAGTCAACAAAAATAAGTTCAGTCTAAAATACTATTCAGGTGGGATCCCACCGGGAAATGTACTTGGAAATCCCGGTAGGTTATTACCGGGATCCCACTGGGATGAATTTCCATCCCACTTGGATGAATTTCCATCCCACTGAAATGACAACATCCCACCGGGATTAAGTCATCCCACTGGGATCCCACTGGGATCCCGCTGGGATCCCAGTTCAATTTTCTGTGGGGTGATCAACTGGCAGCAAGCAACTGTATGTTAGCATGTACAATAACATAAATACATTGCCCTTACACCTTGTCACTTTATCATACAAGCAACCAATATTATCTATAGTGCATAAATATACCTCTGTTTGAAAATATCTTGAACTCATGTATTTTTGTCAGGGATCTATTATGTATTGTCACAAATTGTTACTGTAAAATGAGTGATTAACTGGCTGCATTGAGAGCTTTTATATGCATAGAATAACAAACGGCACCCTTACACCTTGTTACTTTATCATAAAAGCAACCAATATTATCTATAGTACATATCAATATACCTATGTTTGAAAATACCTTAAACTCGTGTATTTTTGTCAACAATCTATAAAACATTGTCACAAATTGTTACAGTAAAATGAGTGATCAACCGGCTGCATTGAGAGCTTTTATATGCATAGAATAACATACATTGCCGTTACACCTTATTGTAAAAACACCCAATATTATCTATAGTACACACCCTATTTGAAAATATCTTAGGCTCGAAAATCAGGCTCGTGTATTTTTGTCAACGATCTATAATGTATTGTCACAAATTGTTACAGTAAAATGAGTGATCAAGCTGCAACCTTCTATATGCATAGAATAACAAATGTCACCCTTACACCTTTAATATCGTAAAAGCCTCAACCAATATTATCTATAGTACATAAATATACCTCAGTATTTGAAAAGCCGGTGTACTATATACTTCATGCAGTTTATGAAAGCCTTTCCTATGTTGTATAGATTTTTAAGGCAATGGAAGAGCATGCTTCGTTGGAGTACTTGCAGTTATCTGTAAAATGTGAATGAATGTTCAATAACAACAGCAGACTTCCTGGTTTGTGAAAACATGTTCATGTTTCTCGTCTGAGTCCATATCGTATGTGTTTCTACTTATAGTGAAATTTAGTATTATCGCCGTAGTGACATTTCATTAACAGACTTTGGTACCGTTGTTGATTAATTGGTTATATAATCAATTTTCGCCGTGTGATTCGGGGATGATGAAAAAGTGACATACCGGTGTATTATAAGTATTGTGCTTGGTGTTGAAATTGGATTATGCTTATTAAGATTGCAAAGTGAAATGAAGTGAGTTACTTATACAGATGATGTTATTGAGTGTATTTATATGGTGATGTTATTGCTTTCACTATCACTATCAGTGTGGGGTATGATTTATTAAGTAATATTGATGGTGTCTTTTTAGTGATTCTGTTGTTTTAATGGATTATATTATGATGGATATATTGTTGTTTCTTAATTCAGTGTTGGTTATCATTCAGATTTTATGATCGTAATAACAAAAACATAATTTAAAGAGGCAACACAGTTGGGCAAGCCCAGTCATTCCTTTGAGCCTATTATTATGTGTATATTGTGGTGTTTTTAGTGATTCTGTTGTTTTAAGGATTCAAATGGATATATCGTTGTTTTCCATTAAATTGTGGTTATGATTCGGAATTCGATATTAATTTTGTAAAATATGTGGTGTTTTTAGAACTGGTGTTGTTTAAGGCATTATCATATGATGTATATATTGTTGTTTCTGAAATCAGTGTTGTTTTTTCATTTGGATTTTATTATACGACATTGTATATTGTGGCGTTTTTGAAATCTGAGTGTTGGTTATAAAATTGGATTTCATTGTTATGTAATACAGTAGTACCTTTAAGTGTTGGTGTTTTTATATTGCTTAGGTGTTGTTTTAGGGGTTATACATGTATAACATGATGGATATATTGTTTTTTAGTCAATCAAGCTAGGTTGCATTGATTACGATTTTGACTTAATATTATGTAATAAGTCTGGTGTTTTATCCTTGATCATAATTGTTTGGAGAAATAGTTTCTTGTTGTTTATTTTTGCACTAAAAGTGTCATGTGATATAAAGAACCTAACACTTGTTTTCAATTCATATTCGTATTGAGATTAAACTTGTTCAAACAATATTTATAAGCTCGCCAGATACTCGCTTAATAAAATTACCAGAACTTGTTTAATATAAATTTAGATCAATTGACAACTCCTGATAGATCCTCTATCTGTCTGCAGCCTGTTGACGGTAAAAATTAACATATGCAAATCTAATTGTACCAATAAATATACAATTACTCTCAGTTACCAAATTTACCAAATAAAACAATTTGTCCCATTCGTGCAGCAAATTTGTATCTCTCAAGATCTCTATAGCTATAGTAAAGCGTGAGATAGTCAACCTTGATGTTCCAAAGAGATGAAATTTATTCTGAATTTTCATGTAGAAAATTAGTTCTGCAATTAATTGGATTTTGTAGCTTCATTCAGGTCTGGCAACTGTACCAAAGTTGTTCTAAAACAGGGAGGAAAATATCACTCAAATGGCAATGAGAAATTTTGTCCAACAGGGAAGACTTTCATTATTTATTAGTAAATTATAAAAAAGAGTATGAGATTGACATAAAAATAGCATGGTGGGTTTCGAGGTCATCTTGACCCTTGCTGAGAAGCTAATCAGGCGAGCAATTGTCCAAATTGGTATCACAATAACCTCCTTTACTTGGCACTCAAGATTATTATCACAAACTTTCTCCTGCCAATATATCTGGACTATGGCTGTCTGTTCGTTTGTGTATGGCAAGGGACGTGTTTTTCTTGTATAATTTGGTGTATTTTTGCCACATTTGGCATTGTCTATTTTCTCTCTCTCTTATTTTGTCTTCAGACTTATGTGCCTTCCAGACACACTTGGAAAAGATTAGATAGAACAAAGTACCGTTGTTTATAGACATATAAAGCCTGTATTGGTTTTCTCATTTTTGTTTTCTATTCATATACAATAATAATATTTTATGCTCAATTTACCAACACCCAAATGGCTGTTTGATAAAAACTGTTGAATTGAACAGACATCAGGGAATCTGTTTGATCCCTTAATTAGCCCTTTGACTCACTGATTTTTTCAAAAATCGTCATTTCGACCATCTGTATTTGGGCATATAGTTTTGTTTGCCAGAGTTATGGCCCTTTGTAGGTAACATAAAAACCATGTTAATATTATGCTTTGGGTCAATGAAGAAAGAAATTTTGGCCCTCACATTTTGTTGGCTATAACCAAGTTTCGCAGCAGACCAAATTTCAATACCTGAAAACATAGTTCTAAAATTCCTTGTAGCTCATTTTCAAAAATGAATTCCCAGAGCTAAAATAATTAGAATTTGGCAGGCGATTGTGTCGTACATGTTAATGTTTGTCACGCTCTTAGCTTGTGTATTTAACTGGGGTCGTACAATTCCAGAAAACTACGGAATTCTGGATTAACTGCAGAGAAATGAGGATATTTTCTTCACAAAGTTATTTGATGAACAAATTCAAACACTTTTCCTTTAAAAACAATTGCCTTAAATGTATGTCAAGGTCAAAACTGCTATGTCAGTCTACGGTCAAGGTCAGTATACTTATCTGTATGTATTTTCTATTAAAAACAAGTGCCTCAAAATATGTCAAGGTCAAAACATTTATGTCCATCAAAGGTCTAGGTCATTACATTTTTCTGTATGTATTTTCTATTAATAACAAGTGCCTCAAATGTATGTCAAGGTCAAAACATTTATTCTCATCAAAGCTCAAGCAAGGTCAAAGCTATTATTAATTGATTCTGATAAAAGGTTACCTTATTATGGCAGAGTTTAAACTCCTTATAATACTCCAATTTATTTCTAACAGAGGGAGATTAAATTTTGATTAAGACATGCGTAGGAGACCTGATTACTATGTTGATTAGATTTAAGGTAGCGTGATCATAATTTAAGACATGCGGAGGAGACTAGATTGAATTTAAGGTTGTTAGCTCAATTATGATAATGGTAGCATTAAAACACTTCCCCAGGCAGTGTGTTAATTATCACACTTGATGGAGTGCAATTGCTACCTTAATGTGATGATGTTAATTATGACACTTGATGGAGTGCTATTGCTACCTTAATGTGATGATGTTAATTATGACACTTGATGAAGTGCTAATGCTACCTTAATTTGATGATGTTAATTATGATACTTGATGGAGTGCTATTGCTACCTTAATGTGGTGATGTTAATTATGACACTTGGTGGAGTGCTATTGCTACCTTAATGTGATGGTGTTAATTATGATACTTGATGGAGTGCTATTGCTACCTTAATGTGTTGATGTTAATTATGACACTTGATGGAGTGCTATTGCTACCTTAATTTGATGATGTTAATTATGGCACTTGATGGAGTGCTATTGCTACCTTATGTGATGATGTTAATTATGACACTTGATGGAGTGCTATTTCTACCTTAATTTGATGATGATAATTATGATACTTGATGGAGTGCTATTGCTACCTTAATTTGATGATGTTAACTATGACACTTGATGGAGTGCTATTGCTACCTTAATTTGATGATGTTAATTATGATACTTGATGGAGTGTTATTGCTACCTTAATTTGATGATGTTAATTATGATACTTGATGGAGTGTTATTGCTACCTTAATTTGATGATGTTAATTATGACACTTGATGGAGTGTTATTACTACCTTAATGTGATGATGTTTATTATGATACTTGATGGAGTGCTATTGCTACCTTAATGTGTTGATGTTAATTATGATACTTGATGGAGTGCTATTGCTACCTTAATGTGATGATGTTAATTATGACACTTGATGGAGTGCTTTTGCTACCTTAATGTGTTGATGTTAATTATGACACTTGAATGAGTGCTATTGCTACCTTAATGTAATGATGTTAATTATGATACTTGATGGAGTGCTATTGCTACCTTAATGTGATGATGTTAATTATAACACTTGATAGAGTGCTATTGCTACCTTAATGTGATGATGTTAATTATGACACTTGATTGAGTGCTATTGCTACCTTAATGTGTTGATGTTAATTATGATACTTGATGGAGTGCTATTGCTACCTTAATTTGATGATGTTAACTATGACACTTGATGGAGTGCTATTGCTACCTTAATTTGATGATGTTAATTATGATACTTGATGGAGTGCTATTGCTACCTTAATTTGATGATGTTAATTATGATACTTGATGGAGTGTTATTGCTACCTTAATTTGATGATGTTAATTATGACACTTGATGGAGTGTTATTACTACCTTAATGTGATGATGTTTATTATGATACTTGATGGAGTGCTATTGCTACCTTAATGTGATGATGTTAATTATGACACTTGATGGAGTGCTATTGCTACCTTAATGTGTTAATGTTAATTATGACACTTGATTGAGTGCTATTGCTACCTTAATGTGTTGATGTTAATTATGACACTTGATGGAGTGATATTGCTACCTTAATGTGTTGATGTTAATTATGACACTTGATGGAGTGATATTGCTACCTTAATGTGTTGAGGTTAATTATGACACTTGATGGAGTGCTTTTGCTACCTTAATGTGATGATAGAGGATGACGCCAACTTAATATATGACCTTGATGAATATTTTAACACATAGAACAATATAAGATAGAACATCAGTATGACAGTGATCACTTTGTTTTTCAATTAATCATGCAATATGTTTGTTTTGGTGTGGATGCCTCTTGTGTCACTTCTGGTTATGGAACAAGTAGTTTGACTGCTTGAATGAAAAGTGGTGAGCTTTGTTAACTTAGACAAGCGGAAACATTTTATGCGACAGACAAATGCTCTTAGTTAGTAGAGACTTGCAAGGCACTATTGAAGCTGTCCGTTGAGATATTGGGTATACTATATGCAAGCAGTGCAGGTTGAGCTGTCGATAGTGTGTTTTTGTGTATAAGGGCTATTAAAAGGTAATCCATTAGTGCCTAAGTTTAGGCCAATACCTCATGCCATAATGTCATGGTGGTTCTCCATTATGAATTATTTTGGGATTTTAGGCAATCTTTGGCCTCTCAAAAAGAAGTTACAAACAAACAGCCCACCATCATTCTTACCAACATTATTTCCCAGAAATTCTAACCACGTATGGTCTCCCAAAACTTATATCATTGTCTGCTTTTATATTGAACACGCATGAAACCGATCCATACATAACATTAACTTCTGCTCCAATTTGAAGAAAATTTGGCTTGAACTCAATTTATAAAAAAAAAAAGCATCTTGTGTATATACAGACATTACGAGAAGGCAAACTTGTTCTGATACCCCTGTGGGTTTATATTTACATAGTTTAAAACAAATTTCAGCTTTTCTGATGGTGTAACTTTCAATTGATTTGACTTATCTAAGTTTGCCGAGTCCCTAAAGGGATATAAATTTACTAGCTAAAATCATACAATTTCAATGGATTTTTTTTGTTTTTTGTCAAAAAGACAATTTCATTTGGACTTGATTTCAAAGCTTTCAGATTAAAAAAAATTGCAAGGTCTAAGTTTACAATAATAATCATAAATAATTTAAAAAATTGTCAATGGCTGATTTAGGTGGCAGTTTTCCCTGTGTTTATGATCTGGTCGATGGGGGCATTGTTTTGTGGCTGGATTTTGCTGCTTTTGGCATGGTGTTTGTTAACTAGGTCAAGTTGCATTAACATCTTATTTGGTCGCTTGGGGTCACCGTTTTGGCATATATTTGTGAAACCAGGTCATCCTGATCTTTTGTAGCAGGGACTTGAGGAACTAGGTCAGATTTCAGCTGCGTTTTATTTGGTCACTTGGGATCACTGGTTTTTTGTCATTGCTTTGTAAAACTAGGTCATCCTGCTCTTTTACAAAGGGGAATTGTTTTTGGGAAAACTAAATTTATTTGGTATGGCCTTATGTCTTGTTGATATAGACATAACAACATAAATGAGGCATTTAATTTATGTTTTGCTCGTAAATATGGTGGTTCCAGCAACTTGTATCTACATCCATTTCCAAATATGGATTTTGTTTATTCCTTAGTCTTATGTTTATCTGGCTAGCAGACAAGGCAAGTTTTGATTTATGTTTGTCTCAAAGATTTAGGTATGTTATTTACTTCTGTGTACAGATAGGTAAAAATAATGGGTTTGATCGAGCTATTTGTATGGATAACATCAGGTTTTGGTTAATGGCTTGCATGGGTTTTTTTCCTTCTTTACCAGGCGCCGTTTAACGGCCCCTTCCCCTCAGAAAAAAATTCCCCTTCCTCCGAAAATTCCCCTCGAAATTAAAATTCCCCACCAGTGAAATTCCAAAATGCCAGAGCTTAACCTACTTTTACGTAAACTTTCGCTAAAGAATGGAATTCCAACAGTACAAAACGGATGTTGTTCGGTAGGTACTAAAGTCCAAATATGTTCGGAACGGGTGTTTATATAACGGCTACGTATGTTGCAATTTGCGGGTCTTAGCAACGGGCTCTAAAAAAGTAAAAAAAAAACGATTTGCGCGGAGCTGTGATTTTCCTTTCGAACTTGTTATACTAGTAGTTAAAGTAATTAACGCATTACATAAATAAAACTGGCATTGATATGGTCTCTAATTGTTTATTCGGAATGAGAATCGCCGATGTATTTAGCGCCGCAGATTGTTTAAATGAAGACCGTTCAATAAACTTTAAAGGTCAAGGCTAAATTTAGCGAAAACGAAACTTGACACAACAAAAACGGCCAATGTGGCATTTCTAACGTGTATAACCAGGGCCTTTTCTGTTCATTTTGGGAAGGGGTCTTAGCATCTAAATTTTGGGACAATATCGGTGTACTTCAATTTTTGGGAAACAAAAAAGTAAGGCTAACTTGGGATTTTTGGGAAAACTGCATGCTTTTAAAGAAATTTCCAATTGGGAAGGGGCCTTTGGCCTCTGTTATATAAGGAGAAAAAACCCTAAATTAACATGGTGAAATTTATACCTATCACTTGTATTGTTCAGATTAGCCCTACAAGTTGGTCACTGGTCAGACTGACAGGGCTATGGCTGATCATTTCATCATGAAAATAATTGGTTGGTCATTGGTATGCCTCAGTTTTGAGTTAAATGTTCAACCTTTATAATGCCCCTACCAAATATGGGGGTGGGGGTTGGTGGATAGTTACATTTGTTGCTAATCATCCAATGAGCACTCATACTAGTAAACTTGGTTGGACATTGGTATGCCTCAGATTTGAGTTAAATGTTCAACCATATTATTCCCCTACCAAATATTGGAGGGGTTGGTGGATAGTTAGATTTGTTGCTATACATCCAATGTGTAATAATTTTAGTAATCTTGCTAGAACTGTTGTGTTGGTCTTCTATCTGTGAATAAATTCAGCATCATTTCTGAGGAGTTGAATTATCTTCTCTTCCTTTTTACAGAAGGATATAGGTTGCATTGATGATTTGAAAATCTATATGACTGCTTCACAGGACTCGACACTAACCAATTTTTCATGGTGGCCCAAAGGACCACCAGCTTTTAAAATCTACTGGTCCTCCAGAATTTCAACTGGTCCTTCAACATGTCATAAATAAATTTGACAGAGTTAAGAACTCTCTCACAAAACACTTTGGATTCACTTATGCGAATCAGCAGTTACAATTACAGCTTTAAAGAGGAAGACTACGAATGTCTGTTACAGATGTTCAGGGAAAGAAGAGAGAGAGAGCTGGATTTGTAAAAGACTCTGAATTTGTACCTTAAACACTGTACTGTCTGAAATGCCAACATTTTGGCAGAGTTTTGACCCTTTGAAAGTCTGTTTGAAGTAAAATTTATCATAGCTACAGATTTACAGTTATGACTAATTAAGTGTGATAGATTTGCCATACACTTATATTAAGTAGTAAAAGGTTTAAATATACATAGTGTTAATCAATGTGTTTTTCCCCTAAAATGATAAAACGCCGCGAAAGTTCCCCTTTCTGAAAGGCCCCGGCCCCTTCCCCAAATCCAGAAAAAAAGCCCTGGCTTGTTTCTCGTCTTTTTCAAAATTATTAAGCCAAATATCTCAAACTGTCACAGAATTGAGTCACAATTTAATTACAGTCTTGTTGCTAGAGTATTAATTTTGTCGTTTGGGGCATTTTCTACTGAGAAATTTAGCCTACCTGTGAAGTCTCAATTTGAGTCTCGTTGCTAGTGAATTTGTTGTTAGTTAGTTTTTGCTGAGCAATTTAGCATACCTGTGAAGTCAAAATTTAGTCTTGTCGCTCTTGAATTTGTTGTTTGGTGCGTTTTTGCTGAGCAATTTAGCATACCTGTGAAGTCACAATTTGTTTTCGTTGCTAGAGAATTTGCTTTAAGGGTGTTTTTTGCTTAGCAATTTGTCACATGTCATCATCAACATCAACAGACATCGAAATCAATTTGTTCATCAATTGATGCCACAGTATTCATATCAAATCCCCCGGTAACCTATCATCATAGGGTTGTCGTGAATTTAATCATAAAACATTAATTCTAGTTAAAAGTTTTTACTGGTAGTTCCGTAATCAGCATAATACAATATGTCACCGCCTTATTTGAGGCATGTTTGAGGCTTAAGCCATCAGGGGAAATTGTTAACCTATGTGTTCACAGAATTTCATCATTTATCGGTGTTAGAGTAAATTGACGAGGCATTGATGATACATCTGATAAACATGGAATAATTATAGTTTTTATGAGAAATTATATTTTATGGGAATTTTATGAGATTATATGGAGATTTTATTCCGTTTTTTTCCTATTGGTTATTATGGCAGATTTATAAATAATGTCTCTTTAATGTGAACGCTGAGGATCATTGGTCCTAAATATCATTAACACCATGCGATTAAAGAGGCATTCCCTATAACTTTGATCGTTTAAATCGATTCAGGAATATTATACATTAAATGGGAATCATTATTGCTTAAACTTTTTTTTCAACAAAAAGCTCCCACTAATTACCGAGAAAAAAATGAAAACATATTTCCATAACGAGCCGAGTTGTTTCCCTTTGACCAGATAATAATAAATCACTGGAAGCGATGCTGATTTAAATATATTTTTGACATTATTGAGACAGATTTGCGCACACTTTCTTCTGACAAATTATGATAATTGATAGTGCTTGGTACATTTAGCTCATGTAATGTGATAGTAGAGAAAAATATGCTAGTTATAGGGAATGCCTCTTTAAAAGGCTTATTTATAACACTACAGTACACCTCTGTAGAGCAACACCCTTTGGGAGCAGCAATTATTGGCCGCTATGCGGAGGTTGTTGCTATACACAGGTTAAATTCATAGTAAATTTTTGCTTAGGGAAACTTTGAAGAGGTTGTTATATAGAGGTTGTTGCTTTACAGAGGTTACATTTAAAGTAGATCAAAATGTCAGCTTAGGGAAATTTTGGAAATGTTGTTATAGAGAGGTTGTTGCTCTATACAGGTTAAATCTAGTATTAAGTTAATATCAGCTTAGGGAAATTTGAAGATCTTATTATGGGGAGGTTGTTGATTGAGAGAGGGTCAATCTGGAGAGGTTGTTACTTGAGAGAGGGTCAATCTGGAGAGGTTGTTACTTGAGAGAGGGTCAATCTGGAGAGGTTGTTGCTTGAGAGAGGGTCAATCTGGAGAGGTTGTTGCTTGAGAGAGGGTCAATCTGGAGAGATTGTTGCTTGAGAGAGGGTCAATCTGGAGAGGTTGTTGCTTGAGAGAGGGTCAATCTGGAGAGGTTGTTACTTGAGAGAGGGTCAATCTGGAGAGATTGTTGCTTGAGAGAGGGTCAATCTGGAGAGGTTGTTGCTTGAGAGAGGGTCAATCTGGAGAGATTGTTGCTTGAGAGTCTCAGGGTCAATCTGGAGAGGCTGTACTGTATTGTTTGATTTCATGTAAAAATATAATAGTTTACTTAGGTTCCTTTATTCTGTGTGTACATTCAATATTATCTTATAAATATTCAATAGGGTGTGTGAGAATAATTGACAGTTTCATTGTAGTTTGGAAATTCTAAACTCTAAAGTTTTGAAATCAATATGGTAGGGGTTTTCTCCCTTGTACTGGAATTAATTGAGTGATTTTGAAGGATAGAGTTTTCTTCCTTCTGTAGGAAATTGTTTTACTAGTTTAGGAGGAGTTGCCCCCCCTTTTATTGAATTTATTTAGTGGTATTCAAGGAGTTGCTTCCCTTTTGTTTGAATTAATTCAGTAGTATTCAAGGAGTTGCCTCCATTTGAATGAATTATTGAGGAGTTGCCTCCCTTTTGTTTGAATTTATTGAGTCGTATTTAAGGAGTTGCCTCTCTTGTGTTTGAATTAATTGAGTCGTATTCACGGAGTTGCCTCCCTTTGATTGAATTACTTGAGTCGTATTCAAGGAGTTGCTTCGCTTTTGTTTGAATTAATGAAGGAGTTGCCTCCGTTTAGTTTGAATTAATTGAGTAGTATTCAAGGAGTTGCCTCCCTTTTGATGAAATTTGAAAACTGTGGCTTTCTCTTTGTGTTTGTGAAATGCTAATGTATTGACTTGAAGTGTTGTTTATAGATTGTGTTAAGCATGTTGTTAATTTGGTATCTCAGGTAATACATGAATACATGTCAATGTTTGGATATTGTTTGTTACACATCTGTCGTCTACTAAGTTTTCAGCTATGTGTCTTGAGAAATGACTAAGGGAGATTAAATGTCAAAGGGAAGCAGAAAGGTTGAAGATGCATTTACTTTTAATACTCACTTCAGATGATTGTACTTAAGAACTTGAGTTTTAATTGTGTTCAGATAAAGTTTCTGCAGAGTAGAGGACCTTGTTTAGAAAAAATATCTTCATTTGTTTTAAAAAAATGTTGTGTTTTTTTGGTGAAATCATATTTTTTTATCATAGTGAATTTAAAATTATCAACTTTATAACTTAACATTGCCATGACAAATTGTAGTAATAAATGATCAGGAATGACTTACATGGATTCTAATTATGATCATGGAAACAGTGTGTTGCGTTGTCATGGAAACGTGTCATTGTGTTGCTAACTGTGTATAGTGAGCCAGGGACTGTGTACTATATATGTAACTAGTGTGATAGACTCATAGATTGATGAAGGACAAGACTGCCTCACAATCACCATTGCCTGGTTCATCAAAGATATCCAAAGTTTTCTCCTCCTCGCCTCGTCTCAAGAAAGCCGAACTTGAAACTTGTTCACAATCACGATCGCCAGGAAAAGTTTCGTTCAGTTTAAATTCTCGTCATGGAAGTTATGATTCAGTCAGCAGCGCTCGTTCTAGTGTGCGTTCAAGTGTGACCGGTCACCGACGTATACCGGAGGATGTTGTGTTGGGTAGTTGGGTTAAACCAAAGAATCCACGACGTGAGTTCACGTATGATCTATATGGATATCATTGTTGGGTAAGTGGTTATATCACATGACTTCGCTTGAATTATCAATCCTGGTTAGTATAGTGAGTATGCATATTCTTATACTACATGTGTGTTGTATAAATTTTAAATGACGTCATCGAATGAGTCTCTTTTATAAGTGTCATATGAGAAAAATAATCTAACACTCCTTTATAAACAGAGACTTGTGCTATTGCCTGCAGACCAGTATAACTGCCCTATTGTTAAGGAACTTTATAAAAGATGGCATCTTAAGTGCCTCCATAGCTCAGTGATTAAAGATGGCATCTTGAGTGCCTCCATAGCTCAGTGATTAAAGATGGCATCTTGAGTGCCTCCATAGCTCAGTGATTAAAGATGACATCTTGAGTGCCTCCATAGCTCAGTGATTAAAGATGGCATCTTGAGTGCCTCCATAGCTCAGTGATTAAAGATGGCATCTTGAGTGCCTCCATTGCTCAGTGATTAAAGATGGCATCTTGAGTGCCTCCATAGCTCAGTATCTAAAGATGGCATCTTGAGTGCCTCCATAGCTCAGTGATTAAAGATGACATCTTCAGTGCCTCCATAGCTCAGTGATTAAAGATGACATCTTGAGTGCCTCCATAGCTCAGTGATTAAAGATGGCATCTTGAGTGAGTGCCTCCATAGCTCAGTGATTAAAGATGACATCTTGAGTGCCTCCATAGCTCAGTGATTAAAGATGGCATCTTGAGTGCCCTCCATAGCTCAATGATTAAAGATGGCATCTTGAGTGCCTCCATAGCTCAGTGATTAAAGATGACATCTTGAGTGCCTCCATTGCTCAGTGATTAAAGATGACATCTTGAGTGCCTCCATTGCTCAGTGATTAAAGATGGCATCTTGAGTGCCTCCATAGCTCAGTGATTAAAGATGGCATCTTGAGTGCCTCCATTGCTCAGTGATTAAAGATGGCATCTTCAGTGCCTCCATAGCTCAGTGATTAAAGATGGCATCTTGAGTGCCTCCATTGCTCAGTGATTAAAGATGGCATCTTCAGTGCCTCCATAGCTCAGTGATTAAAGATGGCATCTTGAGTGCCTCAATAGCTCAGTGATTAAAGATGGCATCTTGAGTGCCTCCATTGCTCAGTGATTAAAGATGGCATCTTCAGTGCCTCCATTGCTCAGTGATTAAAGATGGCATCTTCAGTGCCTCCATTGCTCAGTGATTAAAGATGGCATCTTCAGTGCCTCCATAGCTCAGTGATTAAAGATGGCATCTTGAGTGCCTCCATAGCTCAGTGATTAAAGATGGCATCTTGAGTGCCTCCATTGCTCAGTGATTAAAGATGGCATCTTCAGTGCCTCCATAGCTCAGTGATTAAAGATGGCATCTTCAGTGCCTCCATTGCTCAGTGATTAAAGATGGCATCTTCAGTGCCTCCATAGCTCAGTGATTAGCGTGCTTACAGTGTACTCTTTGGTTCAAATCCTGATGGAGGCATTCGTATACTAACCATATTTCATCAGAAAGCTGACTGGCAAATAAAGGCTCAATATTTTTGCCAACCAGGCATCCAATAAGTATAATGACTTGCAGAGGCCTTCAAAGTTAGAAGTTTCTATAAACGTCCAACCGTTCAATTGTTATGCAATTACTTTAACTGCATGAGGTGTTTAAAGATTCTGGTTTGCACAGAAATCAATTGACATGATTAGGAGTCCATGGATACTTGAAATACAATTTTCTATCTTGGCAATTATGTCTTGCTTTCTATTGTATGCTTAATTTGCTGCACAAGACGCATTGGGCCCAACGTTATTTGCCATCAAGTGGTGCATGGTTGTAGCGGCATTGGACGCATTGTGCCGACTTCATTTGCCATCAAGTGATTGTGCCACAAGCTGCAAGAGACGAATTTGAAAAAGTGCAGAGCATAGCCTTTATAAGCCAGTCCACTTTCTGCTGAAAAATGGCTTATGAGTGCCTCCAACCTGACTCGAACCTCTAGTGACGTCAGATTAGATACTTAAACCAGGGTCATGATTAGATTAGATCAGGCAAGCAACTGAAATATGGAGGTATATGTGTGATACCATTTGACTTAAAGGCCTGGATTTTGGCACTGAGCCAACTAAATTTGGTCATTACTTTCTCAGCATGTGGTTCCAGATTTTATAGATATCTGACCATATTGCACCCTATTACATAATATTATGCAACATTGCACAGCATGTTAATTAGTTTACAAGGGGTCCTGTTATAGATAATAAGACAACAAGAGTGTTACACCGACCAGTTACAGTGTTTTATGACCCCAGATAATCACTGATAGTGATCTCATGCTGACACACTTTGGCATCATGGTGATCCCTCTATAAAGTTCTAGACCAGAAGCAAAGAAAGAAAAATGTACCCCTTTAACCAGCCAAGCACAGAAAACAGTAATCAGTAAACCATTTTTGGGGTTCATGGCTTGATGTATACTCAGGGCTTCTTTAAGGAAAGTTGTGAAGATTAGCCCTAGCCTGTAAGATTTGTGAAACGTAAAGCGCGATTTTTCTTGAAACTGAAATCCAAGCGTTGTTTTGCTTTTGAATTGTGAAAGAGGAAGCACGATATTGACTTCAATAAATTTGTGAAAAGCAATTAACATCTAATATTTCCTTTTATTTTGTAAAGAAAATCACTAAAGGCTTGGTATATTTCATTATTGAATGTTAAAGCTACTCTGGTGTTGTCAATTTCAAATTGTAGAAAATTTGGGCCTGGACAAGTGGTTTCATTTGTGAAATGGCATTTATGTGGTTTGTGAAACTGGCATTTTGGAATTGAGAAGCACCCTCCTTCAAAGTAACCTTATTTCGGCTTCTGTTATATAGTGAAAAAAGCCCTGTATACGAAAACAATAAATATTTTGTGTAATTTCACAAAATTACTAAAACCATCATTTTAATCTATAAAGTTTGGAACACTTCCAATGAAAATTGAGATATATAAAATAAGATTTTTTTCTTTTCTATCAAGATCAATATAATCGCCCCTTGATGTATTAGGAAGAAGACATTTTTAGGAGTGGCGGTATATTACTACCAGTATAATATAATACAGACATGAAAACACTTGTGTATAATTTGACATTTGATGGTAAATGTTTGGGACAATAATTATGGTGGAAATGTCGGTTTGACAGCGTATTACGGGTAAATTAGGATTATAGGGAGGCATTATTTACATTTATCTATAAAATATCAATATTTGGCTTTTTTCTCTGTCAGTAATTTTTGGTAAATTGTCAATTTGAATTGTCTAGATATAACCTATAGTGACATGAATCAGTTACATGAAGTTTGAAACAAACTCATGAATTTCTCCTGAAGAATATAATTTTTATGATTCCAAATATGGTACAAAAATTTTGTTTGTAATATTTGTTATGGTCTACTGTTTTTTAGCTCATCTGATTTTTGAAAAAAAGATGAGTTATTGTCATCACTTGGTCGGTGTCAGCGTCGGCGTTGCATGGTTAAGTTATGAGTTTAGGTAAACTTTTTAAATAAACTATCAAAGCTATTGCTTTGAAACTTGCAACACTTGTTCACCATCAGTACCTGAGCCTGTCAAGCAAGACTCATAACTCTGTTCTGTATTTTGCATGAGTTATTGCCCCTTATTGGACTTTGAAAATTCCTTGGTTAAGTTTTGTGTTTAGGTCCACTTTTCTCATACACCGTGAGGGCTATTGCTTTGAAATTTTCAACACTTGTTCACCATCAATACCTGACCATGTCAAGCGAGAACCATGACTCTGATCTGCATTTTGCTTGAGTTATTGCCCCTTTTTGGTTGTCTGCCTTTTGACAGTGACACATATCAGATGAGCATCTGCATCTTCTTTAATTACCTGTGTGTGGAGCCCTGAAATCCATGGCCCCGTGTTCACAGAGGATAGTTTTTCGGGGATCAGTTTCAGTTTCCAGTACAATAATTCCCAATACAGTCATGTTAACATAAATTGGTACTGGTATTCTGTAATTGGTTATTGCTACTGACAAAAGTTACCAAACAATTCCAAAACATGTTTTCAGGATTTGATCCCCATCAGATATCCTTTGTGAAATTGGGGTGAGGATATGTTCCTGCAAGTCTGTGATGGTGCGTAAGAAAGGATAAAACTTGGAGTCTATTTTCTAAGAATATTTCACTTCACTTAGAGCAGCTAATAGAAAATTGATGTCATGTCCAACTTTGGTTTTGCCAATTAAAAACATGTTTCCCATGTGGCTAAAAGTGGAATAGAGTTCAAACATGTCCTGCATACAAGTTATCAGGTTTGCTGTGCTTGGAGATTAAGGGGTTTTCAGGGGATTTAATCCAGATTTAACAATGGAATATTTTTAACCATTCACATGCATGGTGTGGTCACAGGTGGCAGTATCAATGTTTGGACCGCTAACGATTAAAAAAATTAAATTAAAAAAATATTTGAAAAATTCCATCACTTAGCTCAATGATGGATTTTTTTTATTTTTTTTTGTATTTTATTTTCCAAACACTGATACTGCCTGTGGGTGTAGTGGGAATTAACTTTTCTCTCACATGTACAAGACCTATTATTACCTCAACTGTTCACGTTTGCATATGCTTTGGTTAAGTTTATTGTCAGAGTCATTTTCTCAAATACCCTCAAAGGTATAGTCCACTTGAAACTTAGGGAAATTATTCACAATCACAAGAGGAGTCCATACTGACAAGGCTGATTACCCTCTGGCCTATTATTATTGAGTTATCTGCCCTTGTTTCTATAAAAAAAAACGAGAAAGCAGTACTTGTAGGTGGTGCTTATGTGAAGTTAACTCATAAAGGCTATGGATCTTTCTTAGCTCAATTATTCACAAATTGAATCTTGTTCAAAGGAAATTAGTTAACATTTAAAGTCTTCACTTTGCAACCTCTTACAGTAGGTCTTTGACATACTTGGCTTTAAAAGTGAATACTCCACCTTATGTACATATTGAACAAGCTTAGAATTTCTGTTTTGCTTATTACAAGGCAAAAAAAATGTATAGATCCAAGCAGCATTCTAAATACAGGCCCTAAACATGTTGTGCTTGAAGCTCTTTTGACCCACATAGAAAATTGAAATCAGTATCTCATTTACAATGTTATCTAGAAACGAATCAGCAAGCACGCAACAAATGCCATCATGAGAAAATGTATGATTCTCTACACTATTATTATTATCCCTCAGATAACGGATACGATTGCGAGAATGAGTCACTTACCAAAACACTAGTTGTCTCAGACTTTCATTATATTTTGTGGGGGATTGAATTTTGTGGATTTTGTGGTTCACCTCCAACAACGAAATCAAATCCCAACAAACAACAATTTTGACCAATGTATTTTACCTGAAATGCAAAATCCACAAATTAAGATCCCATCGAAATGGTTGTTTTTACCAAAAACACGAAATTTTGTCCCATCGAAATTAAATGATTTTACGCTACTTTCGTCTGAGACTTGTAACTCTTAAATAACAGACTGTGATTGAAACTTGGCTTTCGTGCGATCCACGGAATATTGAATCTTCTCAATTTCTCATTGTTCTGTTGTTTTGTTGTCTGTTCGTCGTTTTAGAAATTGATCGAGTGAAATTAGATAATGCCATTTGGTTTTCATCCAATGATGTTTGTGTCAAGTTAAGCTGTTTTGAATTGACCTTAAGTGTGTGTTATGTCTGTGTCCTTGTTCTTTTGCAGTCACCTAATATGGCAACCCTGGTTAAAATTGTCTTCGGAAATTTCACTCAAATTCTGATGGAAGTCCCTTTGAAAACATTCTTCCACTCGATGTCCATTGTCGCCCTTAGTGTCCACTGAATGCTGTTGTTATGGTTTTACCTTTGAGGCGTTCCCTATGTCTTTCATCGTTTAAATTGATTCAGGAATATTATACATTAAATGAGAATCATTATTGCTTAAACTCCTCAAGTTTTCAGAAAAAGCTCCCACTAATTACGGAGAAAAGATTGAAAACGTATTTCCGTATCGAGCCAAAATAGTCACGAGTTATTTCCCGTTGACCACATAATAATAAATCGGTGGAAGCGATAAATTATTATTGGTGATTTAAATATATTTTTGACATTATAGAGACATATTTGCGCACACTTTCTTCTGACAAATTTTGATAATTGATAATGCTTGGTACATTTAGCTCATTTTTTGTGATAGTAGAGAAAAATATGCTAGTTATAGGGAATGCCTCTTTAAAAGTGTCCATTGTTAATCAAAATGTCCTGTACATCTGTCACATGTTGTTTTTTGCTGGAATAAAGTTTCCCTAAGTCTTAAAAAAGCATATGTTTTCATTGGATGTCTGTAACTTTATTGGCAATTTTGAACATGTCACAATTTGGCATATAGCTGGCTTAGAATAAGATGCCGAGCATAGCCTTTATATTTGCTCTATTTCTACTGAAACATGGCAGGCATATATATGTACCTCCAACCGGATTGGAACCCGGTGGTTGCCAGATTAGACGGCAAGCACACTAACCACTGAGCTACAGAGGCACATAGAATATAGGCTTAGAATGAGAAAGCATTCTAAATTAATATACAGAATATAATATACCCGGCTAAATATAAAAGTAAAGCTAAATATTACACACTTCAGTCTGCAGAATGTGGTTTATATTGAACTTGTAGACCAATATTCTACGAGAACAAAGGGGAACAACTCCCACTTTCTTGCTTGTGTTTGTGTACACAGAGGTTACAAACATTCTGTGCAGATTTTATCCAATAGAATCTTGTATTAGATTTTTGTTAGAAAGACGGAGATATTAGTCTGGTAGTTTATTGTGTTTATTTGTATACGATTGTTCATATATATATATTGCAACTTGTCACGAAGATATGAAATATTTGGGGGCTAATATATTGGAACCCGAATCGTGTCCTCTTGGCCATAGACTAGCTTTTATTATTGTGACCATTACATTGGCCTTTCTATGGATGAAGAATTATCGGGGTCATTTCTCTGGAACTTAGATTATTTACTAAATAAGGTATGATGTAAGAACCAAGCATATTGTGTGTGCAAGACTGTTTCGCAAAGCTTATTACTCTGCCCTACTTGCAAGGGTTTTGAGTTTTCAGTGGCAAAAGGCAGATGATGAGGAGCAACTGTTCCCTCAAGGCCTTGCTTGCTCTTCTCTGCACAGGGCACTCATTTGACGTTTTTTGGGGCCGAAATTCGGCCCCAGTCCCCTCCTGAAATCATATACTTTTTTCCCCTATTTCTGATAAAAATTCCCCTCCAAAAAAAAAAAAATATTTTTTTTTTTGCCAAACTCTGAACTTTTTAGTCGAACTTTTGATTAATTGTGTGTGCATTCATGTACATAATATTTAAGTATAGCTATTTTAAGCTTTAAAGGTTTAGTGCATGGTTATGCATGAGCTTAGTGCAAACCACTGCAACTGTTAAATTAGTTGGTATATTAAAGTTGAGTTATGGCATTCACAAACTATATATAAAACAAATAACCCCAAATAAGCAAAGAAGGGTTTCAGGATACCGAAAACAACCCCTTTATATAAGCAACTGTTTCTTCAACACAACACCTCTTACCTTCACAAAATATGTAAAAAATGACCCTAACAAAAAAGGGTTTTCAGGGTACTAAAAGACGTATCCCCTTTATATTTACAAACATCTCTTGTTAACCATACTAAGGGTGTTATTGTTGTATTGAATGGCGAGAGTAAATTGGCAAAGAATTCAAATATTCTCGTAATCTTTATTGATCCGTTTGTCATCAATCAAACCATGTTCAGATATTTGGAGTCTTATTTGTCCGTTACAGAATGAATAATCAATTCATCGGCTAACTCAACAACTTACTCTGTCCTAGATATCATGTCTCATTCTTGTGGTACAGTGCAACCATTCCACAGCAACCCTCCTCAAAGCGTTACAACCTCATGAAAATTTCGGAACAAAATAAAAGAGATATTGTGATAAAAGATTTTCAAGTATTTACTAAGTTATGGTCCTTATGGAATAAAGCTATAATTGAAGCATTGGCTTGGTGAAAAGATGTCTGCTTATACACCTTATGTCACCCTAAAGGCAAAATTGTACTTAAAGCCTCAGATAAGGACCCATGAGTGCGGTTAAGCGCTGACAAAAAGTTATCACAGTTGTATGTTTATATTCCAACTGCTGAAATAAGATCCCATTCTCAGAATTAGCGTGCATAATTATTTAGGCAAATACTCTCATTATTTGTACAGAACTTTGGTTAACCTTATAGAATTTCTCATTTAATTATTGTTTACAGTGCCCTGGTAAGGTATTTGCATAAAAAAATCTGATTTTTTTTCTGGAACAGTGAGTCACTAATTCAGTTTAGGGGGTAATTAAAGGTTTTGTAATAAATCAATATTATTTTAATTTTCAAAACAAATCAGAATTAAGACTTTTAAATGCTCTTTGCAAACTTTCTACCTCATTCTGATAACATATTTATTACATGGAAGATATACACATCTTTTGTGCAGCTTTTTTGCACAAATATCAAGAGTTGTTTCCCTTGATAAACTGTCAAGTTAAGTCATTTTTTGTAATTGGGTTGTCTCCCTTTTATACACACATTTCATTAAAACCTTCTGCAATCTTGTATCTGCGAAAATACACAATGTCCATTACTCTACTCGTTCTCTATGCAGCTTCCCCTATACCCCCCCCCCCCCCCCTTACTCCAGCAAGGTATGACTTAGATATGTGCCTCCATAGCTCAGTGGTTATTGCGCTTGCCGTCTAATCTGGCGACCTGGGTTCAAATCCGGGTGGAGGTACATATATATGCCTGCCATGTTTCAGTAGAAATAAAGCAAATGAAGGCTTTCCTCAGCATAATTCATTTAGATATAAGGATAGAAGCCCCATCATTTGACCTTGTCCACTCTTCTTTCGTTCTGATAACAAATTAAAAACAGTCGTACAGTTTTCCATCTTGAGGTAACTAGCAATTTAATAAGTGATATATTTGGACCAAAATAATGATTTGATTTGTTTAATTGTAATCTAATAACTGGTATTTAAGTGGCTTCATTGAGGCAATGCATGTAGTTAATTGAGGCATTATATTATGCATGCAGTTAACTGTCAATCAGTTTTGGTACACTCAGGCGCACAATTATACTGAAATAGCCTTCTAAGGATGAGCCTGCCAATTTGGTGGCAACCATGCAATTTGCAACAAAGCGATTGATTTCCAATTGTCCATGTTGAATTTTAAGGTTGTGAATATGGGAAAGTTAAGGTTTGTTTGTTTGGTGTATATGTATTCAGATAAATGCTTTGTATGCCACAGGTTACTGTATCGTTGAAAACGAAAAAAAAACGAAAAAAAAACAACTTTTTTTTTGAAAATTTATATTTTTCTATTTTTTTTCATTTTCAATGATACAGTTTAACCTGTGTTGTATGCCCCTCTTCAAGGAAATAGGTATATAAGAATAGCTTTGATTGTTGGATTGGCCTGACCAAACTTTGTTTGTGGGCCGACCAGGAAACAACAACTTATTTATTTTGAGGTCAAAGGTCAAGGTTAACATCCATTATAATATTAAAGAGTGGTCAGTGACCTGACTGAGAATCCTGAACCTTGAGTTGTAGGTTGAACCTCAAAGGTAAGATTGTGACTGTGTTAGAGCGAAAGTGTTTCAATGATAACTGAGACTTGCAATTGCATATCTATTGTCAACCTGTCTGTAAAATATAAAGAACACGATTACTCATCTTTAAAGACTTTTTGTCACCATACGAGACACATCTTAACGGTCTTTGTGTCTGATATAACTTCTTGCCACGTCTTACAATTCCCACATTTCCCTCCTGATACCTCGGTTTTGTTTATGTTTGGGGAGAAGGGAATTAATTGTGGAGTGTGACGATCTGGTTGCTGAAAGACTTTACATAGATACATAGTCAGTGAAAGAAATGTTCGCTCTATGCCAATCAATAAGATATTCAAAACTTGGGACAAATCACGATATTACGATATTTACCACTAACTTCTGAGATTTTTATTTCGGGAAAATGTCGGGATAGAATGTCGGGAGATGATTTTATGTTCCTCAGTCAGTTGGCAACTTGGCATATTTGTTTTAACTGTAACTCTTTTAATGTAGAAAATTGGATAGAATTCTCGGGATACTTTAATTGATTTTAGGAATACGGGAGATTTTAGGGAAAAAGACGGAAGATCGTAAAGTGTCTTATGACAGAATAGGAGAAATAATGAGCAGGAATTACTATGAAATGATTGGGTTGAAATCATTCAAGTTAAACAACCGTTGATGCCAATTATAGAATCTGGAGCGTAGTGTTTGGTGGTGACTCACTTTTTGTCACGTGAAGGACGTGTTTGTCGTGAAAGTGAACGTCTCTGGAGAAATCTAGGGGAATACTTGTTGCTCTCAGCTTATTACGTGCCGATGTGTGTGGGATCAAATGTCAAGGACGGCTATCTGTGGTTTAAACTTGTTGTTTTGATGTTGATTGTGTTTTGAGACTAAGCACTGTTTGTGAAATTTCTGTGTTAAGATCTTTGTGGAAGAAGGGAAGGGGTGAAATATGCTTGTACTTTAGTATGTTTGTTTTCTGAAATTTCTGTGTTCCAAGAAATTTATTGAATAAATGTATTTTCAAAGAGGTTTAGTATATTTGTAGGTCTCAACTAAAAATTAATAAAACTGGTGATACATGTAGAGAGTGGTTAGTACAACTACCTTAGTAATGATGTAAACCATATACAAGGGGAAGCAATTCACCAATTTTAACAACTTACGCAGGATAGACAGTTATGATATTTCAGCCACTTGACCTGCTTATATTAACTTAAGCTATTTCAGCCATTTACCTGGAAATCGTAAGCTTTTTAAGCTATTTAAGCCATTTTCCTGGAAATATTATGCTATTTCAGCCATTTTCACCAGAAATCTAAGTTTTTCAGCCATTTTTACACATGAGAAGGGAGATAACTCTGTTATTGTCATATTATTTATTTCTACGGCGTCATGATTTTTTGAAAGTCTGCTATATTGAGAACTTATATTCCCGAACCGAATGTGTCAGCCTTGTTAAATAAAGGCATTACTTACTTGCTTACTTATAGCTTAGTGTCATGTACCCAGTAACAATGAAATGTCATTATGAATCACAAGAATGATGGTGACCGAGTTTTGTCATTCCTTCACGCTCGTAGCGATCGTTCCGTACTACGTCTATGTGCCTTGTTGTGGATACTAAAACTACAAGAGGAAGATTACCAAAAACAAAAACTGAAGTTAAAACATAGAAATGAATTCAGTGCTGGTGTTGATAATGATAAAGCTGATGTTGGTAAATTAATCGCTGACTCAGCAGACACTAATGTCAACCCTCTACTTATAAGTGAAGAGGTAAATATTTTAGTCCCCAGTCAGTGATTGGTCGGTTTGAGAATTATAAAGAGTGGTAGGGGTCACTCAGGGACTCTTTTTTATAAGTTTTCTCTATATTTGTGATTTTAGCATGTGGATGGATGTTTTTGCAAGTTTCAGTTAAAAAGTTGTCATTCATGTTCGGCAAGCCCCTCTTTCCTGTGAGTCTCTACTAACTATGGTTCAACAACTCAAGAATGCTTTGCCCTTGGATTTCAAACTTTTCATGGTTCAGGTCAACAGCAGATAACCCCTATTCATTTTGAGGTTAGTAGGTCAAAGGTCAAGGTCACTGTGACCTTTACCATTTTCGATAATAAGGCTTCAACAATGGGGACTTGCTTGTTTTAAAACATCTCTTGTTGTATTTAGGTATCCATACTTGTTGCTCAACTTGCTATAACTTAACTTGTTTTGTTTTTCTATTTTCAGTTATATGACAAGATCAATTCACACCCAGTAGCCCCGTCAAAATCTGTACCTGCCGATATAGTCACCAAATCTAGAGAGGTAATTTGTAATTGTTTAAATTTGTTTATTAGGTCACCTGAGCACAAAGTTCTCAAGGTGAGTTATTGTGATACTGTGATGTCTGTCGTCATTCGTCGTCCGTTAACAACTTTTGACTCTTTAAAACATCGAGGCCAAGTTTGTTACTGGGTCATCTGGGGTCAAAAACTAGGTCACCAGGTCAAATTACAGAAAAACCTTGTTTACACTCTAAAAAATTATTTTTTTAATTAATCCATTTGAAACTTTGTCACATTGTTCGCCTTTATGAAATCTAGGTCAAGTTTGCATCTGGGTCATTTAGGTAAAAAACTGGGTCACTTCGTCAAATCACAGAAAAATCTTGTTAACACTCTAGAGGTCAGATTTTTCACTTAATCATTTTCAAACTTGGTCACATTGTTTGCCTCCATGAAATCTAACTCAAGTGTGCAACTGGGTCCTTTTGGGTAAAAACTTAGGTCACTAGGTCACATCAACGAAAAACCATGTTAACACACTTAATTTCACAAATGAACAATCTTACCACACATGAACAACCTTACCATACATGAACAACCTTACCAAATATATATGTGCATGAAGGCAGGAATTTTTTTGCTCAAGTTATGGCCCTTAATTTGCCAGCAGGGTGTATATTAATCTGGCAAATGGCGGAAGCTCTATTAATTAATAAATCTAGAATTTTTTGTGTGTCTCTATCGGAAGGTTAAAAACTCTAGACAAATTGTAAGATAAAATTCTGACAAATTTTATAATATATAGATCTTTGGTATTAATTCATATATGGTCTGTAACACTGTCTTTGACTGTATTTGAAGTGGGGGAAATATTAAGGAATGTTCTTATGGCTGACTTTCAAAAATAAACTATTGAACTTGTGATGCAGACTCATTCAGATTTTACCAAATTTGGCAAAAGCATCAATTGTGTAAGAATTTGATCTTTTGTGGTGCAGACTCGTATATTGATCAAGAAATATTTTATTTGATTATAAAGACTATAATGTGCCAAATAACTTTAATAATGAATCTGGTTGGAGTCGCAATGTCTCATATTATCATACCCGCACGGATGATGGAATGCTTAAAGAGGCACTACCTATAACTAGCATATTTTTCTCTACTATCATATTACATGAGCTAAATGTACAAAGCACTATCAATTATCATAATTTGTCAGAAGAAAGAGTGCGCAAATATGTCTCTATAATGTCAAAAATATACTTAAATCAGCAGTAATAATTTATCGCTTCCAGTGATTTATTATTATGTGGTCAAAGGGAAACAACTCGGCTTGTTACGGAAATATGTTTTCATTCTTTCCTCGGTAATAAGTGGGAGCTTTTTGTTGAAAATTTGCGGAGTTTAAGCAATAATGATTCTCATTTAATGTATAATATTCCTGATTCGATGCCTCTTTAAATCCTGCATTAAAGTTATACAGTCAAACTTTTGTTTGTTATGCCCCGACATCTAGTGATGCGGAGGCATGTGATTCACCTGCTGTCCATCTGTTTATAATAATAATAATAATATAATAATATTAATAATAATATAATAATAATAATATAATAATAATAATGATAACATCTTTATTTAACAAAGGTTACATATAAAATATACAGAGTTTTAAACAATATGTATAATACATCTTATTTTCATATGGCCTTCTGGTATAATGGTAATGATGATAATAAAGCAATAACAAAAATAAATCTATGTTGTCACATATTGACATAACCAGTATTTACATGAAACACACAATTAGATTAAATAAAGTAATAACTACAACTCAATATAACACGCCAATAAATAAATAAACACATATGTCGACACATATGTGTGCCATCACTTTCAAGTTGATTGACTTGGCTTATATGGACAAGGCTACCACCAGGGCATATATAGAGATGTTTACTGAACACAGTCTTGTTTCAGCCTGCTAAATTGTTCTTCCACAAGCTATCAACAACTTTTCCACATGTGGAACGGACATTCGAATTTTAGCTACATGACGGTGAAGAAATGTCACAAAAGAAGATTCATTAACTTTGTCACCCTGTGAACGATGACTAAACCCATCTTAGTGAATCTGGTTTTCTTCCACATGTGGAAGTGATGGATTATTTTAAGTTGTAATGTTCAAACCAAAACATGTTTATTCACCACCCAAAAAAGCTTGAAATTGTATGAACCTGACACTTGAAAACGAAATAAGTTATAACATGGTCAATATCTCTGTGCTATGCATTTTCAAGATTTGCATTATTCGGGTTTGGTCATAGGCTAAGAAACATGCAATATTTCCTTTTAGGCAAATTGAATTATATCTTAAGGTTTAAAAGTAACAGAATAAATAATGCCAATGCTGTCACTTTATGTTTCTTGAAATTTGTTGGTTGCAGTGTTTTTTTCCTACTTAGTCATAAAATGGAGGGAAAATAAACAACATTTTATTTTAGAACCATTAAACTTTAACTGTTACATAATAAATAACGTCACTCTGTCAATTTCTGTTCCGTGAGAGTTTTTATCATATTTCTTAGAATTTCTAAGAATTTTCATATTTAGGGTTTTTTTGGACTTAAAATTCCTTCAGAGGGTTTTACTGATTCTGTAAAATATCAATTAAATTGTTTGGATGTTTAAATCCATTTATCCCAAAAACGTGAAATTACTAGTTTCTGAAAATTGTTGTTTTCGGGGAATTTCACATGTGACAATCAGACTGCAAAAAGGCGTACATCTGGCCTTCAAATGTTAAGAACGATTTTGCCTCCTTTTGAATAAAACAATTTCCAATTAACTGGGACCTTTTCAGAGTGACCACCTCTTAATAAAGACCACTGTTATTAACATTGTTCCCTTAGTTGATCTTAAACAGTAGGTTAGGTTTGACAATTACTTGAGACATTAGACAATCATTTAAGCAGTACTGGGTAGACTTAAAGCCCTGAGAAAAGGGTTTAATTTTATCCAAATTCTGAACTAAATCACCCATTTGAACATTTCATCCATGGTACCCGACTGTGAATAATTGACATTACGCCAGTAGTCAATCTATACCCTTTTAATTCATTTTAACAGTAATTATAATCACATGGTCATGAAAACCTTCGCCAAGCAGCCTTCGACAAACAATCAATCGGAGCGATCTCTTCTCTGTCAATTATAGTGTCAAGAATAGTAACTCTTGTAGGTATGGAACAAGACAACACAGTAGCCTCCCCTTTCATGTTATTTTTCTTCATATACAACTTGATGTACATTTTTTATGCCCAGTGATCTACTGATGCGGAGGCATATAGTGATTCAACTGTCTGTTCATTCATCCGTTTGTTACCAAACTTTTAAGTTAATTGACTAAGCTAGTAACCTTATAGAAAAAATCATTGGGAATCCCACTGGGATGAGGGTGGGATCCCACTGGGATGAGAGGCGGGATCTCGGTGGTCGGCAGTGTTGATTTTTTACCCTCAAAATCTTGTGCAATTTAACAAAACACGGTTAGTTCTTTGGTATTTCTTACCTTGTCACATGGTCAGATACCATGTTTGAACAATTAAAGGCAAGAACTCACCAGTTGCTGATAATGTTCAAGCTACAGATGATTCAGCTTGTTTCTATTAATGTCAGGTAATATTTGATTTCTTATAGGAAAGCTTAATTAATATTTTGTTGTAATTATGAATTTTTTATTATGTCAAACTAATTCATAAATCTTTCTATTTTTATAATAATAATGATATATTACTTTGCTAACATTTATTTTAAAAGTGTTTTTTGGGACTTTAATAAAATATATATAATTTTTGTTAAAGGGAGATAATATAAAAGTGTGAGACAATAACATGGTTGACCATAGTCGACCATGGTCAAATGGTCAACCATGGTTGAAAACACTGACCATGTTAGACCATGATCAAGCTTCAGTTTGTCTTTTCTCACCATGGTCAAACGGTTTATAAAACATTTTTCTAGCTCAAACTCTAAAAAAAATGCAAGTTGGCTAAAAGGAAAAAACAACAGTCAACAAAAATAAGTTCAGTCTAAAATACTATTCAGGTTATTACCGGGATCCCACTGGGATGAATTTCCATCCCACTGGGATGAATTTCCATCCCACTGAAATGACAACATCCCACCGGGATTAAGTCATCCCACTGGGATCCCACTGGGATCCCAGTTCAATTTTCTGTGGGGAATTATTATGGACTAGGCTACCATGGGGGGCATAAGTGCAGTCATGTTCTTAAGTTGCATTAATATTATTTACTTTGGTAAATATACGTCACAAAGGCAAACCACTGTTTAATTTCGTATGACATCACCTGGACTACTATGCACATTAAGTTGTGTAAGAACCATAACTATTATAGTTGTTTAAGTTTTGCACCCAAGACTGGTATGACCCCCAAAGATAATGGCACCTGTTAATAGCACTGTTATGACAAGGACCACTACAAATGCAACACTAAAACAATATATACTAAGAAATTGTTTTTTGTCATATTTCAGGTGTTAGAAGTTATAGAAGGTCAAGATGGAGAAATTAGTCAGGAACTCACAACTATCTTAAATAAAGCACATGTTAGGGTAAGTACACACTTAGCTTTCATCAAAATATATTATACTCTCTGCACAAGGCATGTTCCACAATGCATGTTATAAGGTGGGTATACTCTTGTCAGCTTGTCATCTGGGCGCTTTGTCAGTTTTTGCAGGAGTTTTACGTATTAACAACCTGAACATGTAGATGAGCACGAAGGAAAGAACTTGCGCTGTGATTATTTTTCGAGAATTATGGCCATTTGCTTGCAGGGGATAATCTACTGTAGAATTATTGATATTAGTAGGGATTTCATTTTGTGGATGACATCAACCCCTAAATTAGTTTACTGTTCAAGTTCTCTATTCCCCCTAAATGTAAAATATTTATCTTCCAACAAATTGATTTGCTTCTGGGTGGTAGGGAGTAAACTTGCTATATATAATGTTGGAATAACAATGACCATTAGAAAGCCATAGATAGAATATTTATGTTTAGTATGCAAGGATGTAATTTACGTACTGGTGGTATATAGCTTCATTTGTTATTTATTAAAAGAAGTCTAGGGGAGCCATTTGGTTAGAATGATAGTCAGAATTGTTTCATTAAGTTTGGCCTTTAGTGGTAATGTAAGACCAGTCCTGAGGTGTCAGTCTCAGGTTTGCAAGACTCAAGATTAAATATTACACCAGGGGAGCAGTGTTGCTAATATGATCAATTATTTAATTGACCAATTGTATCGCAGTTGGTATGTCTGACAATAGTAGAAAGCCTGTCCATAGCTTGGGCACTGGAATTTCAGAAACGCTTTTCAGTGTTTTCCCACCCAAGCCAAGACAAACTGGTTGGAAACCCAGAGGTAGTCTCCCATGTATCAGTGTTTATCACCAAGCATGTTAAAGAGCCAAGGAGTCTATTCAGAATGAGCAATTATAAGGTCCTGCTCCTGGGTTTCTTGAATCACACAAACTTTCTGTCTCGATCTTCTCTCCAACTTCCCTCATGGTCATTAGCCAATGAGGGTGAGATAAAACCAAATGGCTACCTACTACATCTGTCTCAGTTGAACACAAAAGAAACAACAAAACAATAGTCAAACTTGAGTTATTAAAGGGCACTATAATCACAAGCAACCAAAAGCAAATTATTGCAAATGCCTATGTATATGCTTCACAGTCACTGAATAGAAGTTTGAGCTAATTATCGGTATACAAAGTACAATGCACCTGATTTTCAATCTCAAATCTGAGAAATAATAGAAAAGAAATTTGAGCAAAAGATGGTGAAGCTGATAATGCACCTGAACCACAATCACTAATTTGAACATTTATTGAAAATTGGAAGGTAGTTGGTCTCTTGTGGACATGGATAAAATAAGAGGGCACCTGTGTTCTCTGGATCCAGTTCTAGTTATAAGATTTTCTTGACAAAATATTATTTCCTTTTGTGCAACAAGGTTGTATCTTATCATAAAGTTAACACCAAAAGGTCTTAATTATCATTAAATGCTTAACTTTGTTTTCAACATCCATATAAACGTTATAAATAATAATATACTTCTTAAGCCTAACTTGGTAATAAAGTTCAACTTCTAAAGAGCTTAAGACCCTTTGAGAGTTGCAATTTATAATATTGGCTGTTGTTTAGAAGTTGTTGCTATACAGAGGTTAAATTGATAGTAAATTGCAACTTTTAAAGGTGTTGTTATACAAAGGCTGTTGCTCTACAGAGGGCCACTCTGGAGAGATTCTACCGTAATCATCAAACCCTTAATTCTATTTAACTATCTTCCCATCAAAACTCTAGTCTGCCACTAGGCTAGCGTATTCAGTATACTGACAAATTCAATTCATTTATAACAACATTTTGCTTGGAAACAAACAGTGTTATTGTAACGAGGGCTGACAGTATATAGGTTGTTGCTCTACAGAGGGCCACTCTAGACAGGTTCTACTATAATCATCAAATGCCTAACTTTGTAAATTTTCATCAAAGGCCTAGCTTTATATTGGTTTTGTAATTATTGATTGGAGAACATGGGTTTCTGTAACAGACTGGTGGTATGCAGCAAACTGTTGAAGCCGAACTAAATATGATTGAAGTGTTCGTATTACTTCTTTTATAAATCCTAATAGATATTTTTGTCTCGGTTGCCGTGGTAACAGTTTCTATGTATGTATGTTATTTCTAAATGAAATACTTTTTGTAATGTTGCTGGATGCATGATACAAGCAAGGCATGTGCACATGATGGATGGACCATATATCCACTCATTCCAATTCATAGGGGACACGTCACCAACACCGAACCTGAGAAACAAACAGAAGAAAAACTTTTAGATGTGAACAATTTCAGTTAACATTATTATAGTTCAGTATAACCTCTCCAGTTTGGGTCCTCTCTAGAGCAACAACCTCTATTATTAACATCTTCAAACTTTCCCTAAGCCTATATTTTACTATAAATTCAACCTCTAGCTGTACAGCAACTATCTCTAAACAATGGCCTATTTTTGCATCTCCCAGAAAATGTTGTCTTCTACAGATGTTACACTTTAATTTCTCAACGCCCTCCGCAATACTTTTTAGGTTCCTATCAAGTCAAACTGGCTATAGGTTAATCAACTGCCTTATACAACTGAAAAATTGTTGAGCAAAGGCATTAAACCAGGAAGAAATATTTTTATGCCATTCAATAAACAAACAACAAATTATTCTAATGTCAAGGAAAATAAAATTATCCCCTAACTTTGAGAAAAATTGCAAAAAGTCACTTTGTAGGTTTTCAAGCATAAAAGTAACATTATTCTACTCTCGGTACTTTTCTATGGTATTTTAAGGGGTGTTTATTTCTAGTATATCTCGTTGTGATGTCATAAAACAGCCGACATGTCACCAGCACATCACCGACATGTCGCTCATTTTGGCATCAGGTTATAAGATACTGTAAACCCGGAAATTTTTTTGCAGGATTTAATTTAGTACACGATTGGTCAAAATTTGCAGAATTAACTAGCTGCGAAAATATTGACATCAGGAGAGACTAAATTTAAAAATGCAAAAATTAGGATTTGGGGTTATGCCAACGATCGGCAAAATGAAAAATTTGGAAGTTGCAAATGTAAATTTGTTTCTAGTATATACATGGTTGTAGTTGTAACAACTTGCTGTTCATTGGCTAGAATAATCAATCAGTATTTCTCTAGTCTCGCTTTACTGTACGTCTATTTCTTGTATACGTGATATATCTCTGTCAAAGATGTTTTCCCTAGAACTTAAAGCAGCCAATTCAATTAGACTAAAAGAAGGTGTAACTGCATTTTTACAAGCTTTTCTTAATTATCTCAAAATTTGTGATTAATTCTGTACAATTGTAAACTCTAATGGAAAAAATGCAGAATTAGAGCGGGGTCGGCCTTTCCCGAACGGAGTCTAACTCCGAACAATACTGACCAATGAAAATATTTATTCGTTATGACGTAATTTTGAGACTTGATCGCGCGAATTTTTCAAATTGAAGATCTCTTCAAGCATCTCCATCTTCGAATACTCACTTTTTCCCGATATTTGGCTTCAGAACCCAAGGTAAGATTACAGTGTCCTTACATGATCTATTTTTAACTCGTTCTATAAATAGACTGTATACGGGTGCTAAGGTCACGGTATTTTCACAAAGTCTTAAATCGGTATATAAGTTATACCAACTGATAAACTATGACTGTACACACTGTTTGCGATGCCCTTAAATGTGCTGAGTCATTGTGCATTCGGAATATTCGTTGTTCGGAATTACCCGACAACTTTTTTTATCTATCGGGTATTTCCGAACTATATATATAAAAATTGAGTGAAAATTTTTGATTGGGCGCTGTAGCGTAGAGGATGTTATTGTAGACTAGAAATCACGATACCGTTAGTTCGAACCTCAGCGTAACCTGAATTTTTTTATATTTATTTTCGAGTATATATTGAAATTAAATCTATTTCACAAATGAATATTAGATCTAAATATATTCATATTTTTTAAATTTATTTAATTCACCAAAATATTTGTAACTAAGGAATCTAGATATATTTCATTTCTGTCACTGTAGGTAACTAAAGATCTACTCTCTTTTGTAGAATGAGTAGATCAATTGGTGCCAAGAAGTACTCACCTGATGTTCTTGCAGAGGCTGCTAAACTGGTTCAAAGTGGATCAATTACCCTCAGTTGTGCTGCGAGGTCATATGGAATCCCAAAATCTACCCTATATGACAAAATAAAGGGAAAATATGCTACCAGCCGTGTAGGTCCGAGAACCGTGCTAACAGAAACCGAAGAGAATCGTCTGGCTGCCTGGGTTGTTGAAATGTCAAGGATAGGATATGGCCGTACAAGGAAAGAACTGCTCGCCACAGTTAAGAAGATATTAGACGACGGAAATCGAAAAACACCTTTTAGAGATAACCTACCAGGTAAAGATTGGTATTATGCCTTCTGCAAACGTCACCCTGAAATATCAGAACGCTCTCCCATGCAACTAGGAAAAGAACGAGCCGTAATAACGCCTGCTAAAATAACTCAATGGTTTTGTGATCTTCGTGAATTTCTAGAGAATGAAGTGAACGATCCCACGTTAATCATGGATCCTTCTCGCATTTACAATGCTGATGAGTCGGGATTTCCGTTGTCTTTGAAAAATGGAAAAGTATTGTCCATGAAGGGTAGTAAACATGTATATAACATAACATCAAGTAATAAAACACAAATTACAGTATTAGCCTGTGCCAGTGCTATAGGTCACTATATTAAACCCATGATTGTATATCCAGGACAACGTTTTGGATTCGATATCCTTGCTGGGTTTGAGGAAGCGGCATTCGGTAGGTCGGACAACGGCTGGATGGATTCGGAACTGTTTCTGACTTGGCTACAAAGTGTATTTGTTCCAGAGTTAAATGAGCGTTGTGTCAAACGACCAGTTTTACTGTTTGTTGACGGCCATACTACTCATGTGACTATTGATGCATCAAATGTTTGTAGAGATAATGGTATTCATATGTACTGTTTGCTTGAGCACGCTTCTCACTTAATACAGCCTCTTGATGTAAGGTTCTTTAGCGTTCTAAAAGAAAACTGGACCCAATCAGTTAGAGATTTTCAAATCCAAAATATTCCAGAAACTGTTACTAAAAAAACATTTGCATCCGTGTTCAAAACTGCCTGGGATAAGTCGTCAAGTACAGAGAATGCCATTAAAGCGTTCAAATATGCTGGATTGTTTCCTTTAGACGAATCAATAGTTTTAAAAACTTCTAAGATGGAACCCTCTAAGGTGTTTACTTCAAGCTCCATTGATAGCTCGATAAGTGAAGTAGCAAGTCAACCATCTACATGCATGATAGAACGTGAGAGTGTAGCTCCATCTGAAACTGTAGCTCCGTCTGAAACTGTAGCTCCATCTGAAACTGTAGCTCCGTCTGAAACTGTAGCTCCAACTGAAACTATAGCTCCATCTGAAACTGTAACTCCTTACAAGCACCTGACCTTATCACATGGTGTATCACCCAGTCAAACAACTACATCAACATCCATGGTTGAACCTACATCATCACATGAAGAGATTGAAGCTCAAAGGGAAACTCCTGATAATCGGACGGCTGCAACAACTCCTGTCACTCCTTTAAAACGCATAGATGAGCCAGTGAAGAATTCCCACCATACCGCACCATCGCCATTCAGTAAGTACCTGGCAATACCGAGATCAAACCAAGTAAAAAAGATGTATGTGAAGAGGGAAAAGTTACCCAAGGCAATAACGGGTGATGCCTTCAGGACTATAATGAGAGAACGACAGGACAGAAAAGAAGATATGGAATTGCAAAAGCAAAGAAGAAAGGAAGATAGAATTCAGAAACGAGTACAAAGGGAAGAAGAAAAGAAAAGGAAAGAAGAAGAGCGCAAACAGAAGAAAGCCAGACAACAAGAAGAGAAAGAAAGGAAACAAAAAGAAAAGGAACTGAAGATGAAAATAAAGAAACTTGAAAACATGAAGAGAAAAGAACAAGAGAGAGACAGCAGTTCAGCCACTTCTGACTATTCACTGAACGACAGTTCAGAGTATGACATGCATGTAGACAACAAACGCTGTCACCAGTGTGAGGAGCAATATAGCGATAATGCTCCATTAGAATGGATTGCCTGCTCGGCATGTCCGAGGCTTTTCCACAGAAGATGCACTGATATAAATTTTGATGACATGTCCGAAGAGGAAATTGAAATGTTTCCGTTTGAATGTTTGTATTGCTAATTTGTTGATACTGTGTTTGGTACTTATATGCATGTCTACATAAGTCTATAAATCATAAGTTACTGTATTGAACTAATTGATCTATGCATGTTATATTGAAATTAATGAAAATAGTAATAGGAAACATTTCAATTTCCTCTTCTGTCATGTCATATATTTGATGTAACAATGTAGTTGTTTGAATGTTTACTCTAATACATCACTGTTAAAATTAACTGTACTTAATCGATTGATTGGTGTTGTTAGTATTTAGATAGCTATGGGAATTGTTGAATATTTTTAAAAAATCGGGCGTGTCCGGAATTACCCGATCATCTGTTCGGCTGACCCTCCATGTTCGGAAATAGACTCCAACAGTCCTTATGAAAAAGTGACTAATTCCGGTAAATCGGAAAACTTACGGCATAGTGTGAGGTTTGTACGGAAAGAGCGGGATTTTTATGCCAACTCGATATCAAAATTGTTCGGAAATACCCGATATAAATCGGTGAGTGATTTTTTTTGCTTAAGTGTTCGGAAATTGCCGACCCCGCTCTACTATAATTGCTGGAAATTTGTAGATGCTTGATTATTATCGGCAGAGTACTGACTCCTTTTCGAAAAATGATGCTTTTCGTTGAACTTGTGTCTCCCGTTAATAGTGGGGACGGCAGGCATGTAGGCATATTTATGCTGGACGTCTGTCTGTCTGTCCGTTTGTCGGAGTTTGTTTTCCTTAACCTCTGGAAAGATTTCAATGAAACTTAACACAAAGGTTGTGTCTTAGAGCCTTGTTGTGCTTATTGTCAGGAAGCCAGGTATATATTGGTCAGATGCATATTGTCAGAGTTATTGCCCTTTGAAGGAGACATACGTTTTTGTGTAAAGAAACATTTTATTTTATTGAGACTTTTAGAAGAAAAAAAGTCAAGCTATTGATGAACATGGATACTATGAAGTAGGGAAAAGTCTAGCGTCCAGCACTCGTTGGCGGTGCTCTTGTTTTGGATTTATTTAGTAAGAGCAGAATTATCCTTATGGAGTATAAATTCTTGGTGTGGGGTTATGTCTGTATTGATAATATTAAATGCTTGAAAACTAAAATTATTTGCAAACAAAATGCTAAAGCCGCAGCTCAGGACGACTGAGAAATATGAGAAATGTCAATACTTAATGCATCTAGTTAATAATGATGATTTGTAGCATGTTGCTATGTGTCAAATTGTGATAGCACACTGTTATTATTTTCTTGAAATTGTTAGGTTGCACTGAAAATTGGTGCAAAAAACAAAGCCCATGAAAACCTGGTATTGTGTTTCCTGAAGTCAGAACAATTTACTTGAAATAGTTGCCGTTGGAAACAAGGGAGGTAAATCCTGTTACAAACAGCAAATAATTGGCAACAATTTTTAAATTTGAAAATGGCAACCATTGACATGCTGCGTCCCAAACATGATGGCCAATGAAGTATTTATGTCGGATTCAAGCTTGTAGCTTATGTTTCTAAATATGTTAACCATAATCGACATTAAATAAAGTTTATCTTATCTTTCAAAAAATAAAATAATGAGAACTACTTCAAGTTTGATAAATGGTCAATATAAAAAAGAGCAACTGTAGACGTTATATCGCTGGCTAAAATAGAATGAGAAGGTTGTAACTACAAAATCAATATTTTGAGAATACAAGAAAAACTGTCTGACATCACTCTTTACATATTGTAAAACGTGTAAAACACGCTTTTTCAACTTCAGTGTGGTCAACATAACATGCTCTGATTTTCATGAAAATAGGCTCATAAGAAGCCCCTTATATTGTAGAGTTCAAATATGCAATAGCGTCCTATAAGGTTGTAAGTGGCTCTTGCCAATGATATACAGTGTACACCCAAAGGTGACAGATTCTATCTATAAACAAGAATATATTTTCTTATACATTGTTGTAGCTACATGTTGCTTCAAGACATTCTGACATGTACATATCTATAACCAATCAATAATTGACTCACAAAATCTCTACTTAGTTGGTAGCTAAGATATTGGCTATATTGTTACAATGGCTTGATTCGAGACTTCAAGTGAGAGTACTGCTGGTTTTTCTTTGACAAGGAAGCCACAGGGACTCATTTACTTCATTTGAAAATAGACTTAGAAATAATGAAAATCTTGTTGCTAATTAGGTTTCTGGCCCTCGGGATGGTAAAAAGAATCCCTGTTCAGAGATTTAATAAAATCAGGAAAGATTGCACTTCTGTGCTTGCATGCAATTAACAGAAGAGCCAATTGCCTAAGCAAGGCACATTTGAGCGCTCTGTTGCTCTTAGTAATACTAATGATGGATTTATCCCATTGGAAAGAATTGGGGCATTCGAAAGGATTTGGGGAATACAGTTAACTCAGTTGCATTCAGTTAAACCTGGATAAACATAGTTTACCTAATGGACGAGCTTATGTTTATAAATGTTCTCATTTAACTTTGAATGGACTGTAGCTATTATCTTGTCATGTATACATGGGTAGAACAATGTCAATGAAAGTAATCTGTAACTATTTGTCTATCACCTAACGTCCAATTAGTGACTCAATTATTTGGTTGCAATTTAAAATATGCCCTACTGAATAATTGTGTGTCAAAGTTGTTTATGGGGGTTGGGTGTGATAAGTACAAGTATTATCATAAACTACTAAATTGTTTCGTGATATGCCACTTGACTATAAGGAATTTAATTGAACAACTGCTTGGAATATTTTGAAGGGTAAGTTAAAATTATAGGAATTTATGTTCAACTCTAAAGTCAAGAATGGTCACTACCAATGTACTAAGTAAATAATTTTTTGAAACAAGTCATAGTTTTTGTTCGTAACTGACTCAACTGCATGGGTAATATTTTTACTTGCAGTCTTGGCCAAAATGTCACATAGTGTTTCCAATCCTGTAATATCAACCATACTTCTGTTTGATTTCTTATACTTCTCAAATATATAAACTTAGTTCTAAGTTCCGAAGAGGGGGATGAATCACCTTAAATAGTTTTTGCTCATTTTAAACTTCATCAACTGCATTTTTATATGCGGTACTTTTTAGCCAAAATGTCACATAGTGTTTCCAAATCCGTAATATCAACTATACTTGGTAATGTATGTTTTCTTCCTTCTGAAATAGTTACAAAGAATGAGGTGAATCACCTTAAAGTCAGAGAATATTGAATCATTGTTGCTGTCTACTTAGAAACCGTATTTTCTGTCTACTTGGATTAACTTTGTAGACAACTATTTTGTCACAGTCTCCTAGTTTATGTAAAGTACAGCATGTTAATCTGTAGGAACACAGGATATTTGTGTAGAAATATTCAATAAGAATAGACTCATACAGACAGACTGGTTCCTGTGTGACTTCCAAAATTTAAAATTTTTCTGTCCCCGTCTTGGAATTTCATTCAATCCAGGCTCAACAAGAAAGCTCTGCCCTAGAATCTTCAAACTTTACATGGAGGTTGGCCAGGGACAGTAGATGACTGCTATGGATTTTGAGGGCAAATGTCAAGCTCACTGTGACCTTTACTATTTTTCGACAAAGATGTTGGTATGGTCCCTGTTTGTTCCTGAGGTTGATGATCAAGGTCACTGTGACCTGAAATTAAATTAACATGAATAAAAAGACCACTATGTGCAGTTGCCAATCAATAATTCTAGAAGAATCAAGCCTTAAAAGAACTTTTACAATGGTTTAACCTTTTGTCATTAACGCTACACTTCAGCATTTTGCCTTTGAATTACTGTAACAAAGACCGTTTCATTTTATGGAATTATAAGATTAAAGCTATACGCAGCATAATTCTGTTACAAAATGACATTAAAGCTTTGTTTGATCTAATAATTATATTCTTGATTATTTGTTGCTGACGACTTGTACTTAACCATGTTGACTCACCGTCATGCCTTAATCAAAACCACAGCAGCTGCAGAACTAGAGTAATAGGACATGATGTTCTGGTATGTATAAGGATGCATGTCAATTTTCTAAAGTCTTAATGTTTGTATTTAATTGGCTTTTTCTGTTGCATTAAGCCACATGAGGAAGAAGTGGTGAGAGTTCTGGTACGAGAGCTGTGGCTGAATTCAGTATTGGAATACGGAATACTTTTATTCACATTGAATTTGATGGAACATTTTCTTGATTCTGTTAACATTTGTTTGAGACACACTGTATGAAAGTCTATGACTTGTCAGTTAAAATTACGTATGTTTAAAGTGGATACATGTGATAGTTTGTGACAGGGGTGTATATTATATCAAATGTGTTTATTGGAATTCTTTTATTCACATTGAAGCAACACGCTGTATGAAAGCCTAAGACTTGTCATATAATATTACGTACGTTTATAGTCGATAAATAGTAATACTATGTTATGGAAATGATATATTTATACCAAATGTGTTTATTGGAATACTTTTATTCACATTGAAGCAACACACAGTATGAAAGCCTAAGACTTGTCATATAATATTACGTACGTTTATAGTCGATAAATACGTAGTAATACTATGTTATGGAAATGATATATTTATACCAAATGTGTTTATTGGAATACTTCTATTCACATTCAAGCATTTCTTGATTCAGACTCTACTTTTTGTTTGAGTCACACTGATATAGACTTGTCAGATAAAATTATGTGATAGTCAATAAATGTGATAGTTTGTGACAGAGGTGATATTTATATCAAGACATGTGTATATTGGAATACTTTTATTCACATTGAAGAAACATTTTCTGGATTCTGTTAACGTTTTGTTTGAGTCCCACTGATAGAGACTTGTCAGATAAAATTACGTTTATAGTCCATAAATAGTATGTTACGTAAACACTATATTTCTATCAAATGGTTATATTGGAATATTTTTATTCTCATTGAAGGAATACTGTATGAAAGTCTAAGACTTGTCAGTTAACATCACAGAGGTTTATAGTGGATAAATGTGATAGTTTGTGACACGGGCTTATATCAAATGTGTATATTGGAATACTTTTATTGGCATTAAAGGAACAGTTTCTTTCAGTTAATATTATTTGTGTCACACTGATAGAGACTTGTCAGATAACATTACATATATAGTCTATATAAATGTTACAGTATGTTTCTGTGGTGATATTTATATCTAATGTGTATATTGGAATACTTTTATTCACATGGAAGGAGTTTATTCTTTATTCGGTTAACGTTGTTTGAGTCACACTGTATGAAAGTCTTATTTAAGACTTGTCAGCTTACATTACGTTTATAGTCGATAAATACAGGATTGATATATTTCTATCAAATGACAATTGTGTTCATATTGGAATACTTTTATTCACATTGAAGGAAGTTTTTCTAGATTCAGTTAACGTTTATTATGTCAGTGTCACTGAAAGCCTAAGACTTATCAGATATATTAATGTGATAGTGATGCTTCTGAGGTGATATATATATATATATATATATATGATATTATGTGGAATGTGTGAGATGTATAATTCCTAGTTGATATATTGTTGGTAAGGACATACTATTCTTACATTCCAACTTAGTTGTTCTTGCATTTTTTTTTTTTTTTTCCATATATGGAGGTTTTTGTGCGCCCCCCCCCCCCCCTCACTTATAAATAAGTGGGGGCATAGTGCTGTCTGTAATAAAGTACATACATATGTAACGCAAATCTTGTGTGTTGAACTCTTCAAACTGTCACAGATTTAACAACCAAAATTTGTATATGAAGGTAAAGGATGTTTTTGCTGAATCAAGTTTTACCACAGTTATGGCCCTTTGTAACTTTTACTTTATACCCCAACATGGGTACCCCTGTCCCATAGGCTCATTTCTAATTTTGTTAGCTCACCTGTCACATAGTGACAAGGTGAGCTTTTGTGATCACTCTTCGTCCGTCCGTCAACATTTCGCTTGTGTTCACCATAGTGGAAACAAAACTGGGTCATGTGGGGTCAAAAACTAGGTCACTAGGTCAAATCTTAGTAAAACCTTGTGTACACTCCAGATGTCACTGTTTTAATCCAATCTTCATGAGACTTGGTCGGAATGTTGTTTTCCATGAAATCTAGGCCATGTTTGAAACTGGGTCATGTGGGGTAAAAACTAGGTCACTAGGTCAAATCTTAGAAAAAGCTTGTGTATACTCAAGAGGTCACCATTTTGATCCAATCTTCATGAAACTTGTTCAGAATGTTGTTCTCCATTAAAATGGACCAAGTTCGAAACTGGGACACATGGGGTCAAAAACTAGGTAAAATCTAAGGAAAACTTTGTGTACCCTCTAGAGGTCATCGTTTTCATCCAATCTTCATGACATTTGGTCAGAATGTTGTTCTCCATGAAATCTAGGCCAAGTTTAAAACTGGGTTATGTGGTGTCAAAAACTATGTCACTGGGTCAAATCTTAGAAAAACCTTGTGTACACTCCAGAGGTCGCCATTTTGATCCAATTTTAATGAAATAATTATGGTCAGAATGTAAGTTGTATTGATACCTAGACTAATGTGCAACAGGTGAACGAACGTAGGGCCCTTTTGGCACTCTTGTTTTTTTCCGTATCCAAAGACTTTGAACATCAGGGAGATCTTCATACAATGCTTACACTTGACGAGAGATTTTTGATGCAATTATTTTCCTTATTTTTTTTTAGATCATTCTCAAAAACTGCGTGGTAATAATAGACGGCATCTAGAAGTTAAGCAATTTGATCAGAACCATAATTCTATCCTATTATTCATATTCAGTAGGGACGGTTCTTGTTACATTTATTACACTTGACAGTAAGAGATTAAATTATATGGCTCGGTACATCATCCATTGATTGCATTGTTGGGATACCAATTCAATAAAATATAAACTGAGCATCAAATAGATTGAGAACAGGGGACTCATAGTCAGTGCTGGTATGATGGTCGAGCAGATAAATTAAGCTCTTGATTATTTATTTAGAAGTCCCTGGTTTGATCTTCGGTCAGGGCACTTGGTCATCCTTTGGCAATAGGCGCTTGCACTTTTTTGGGTTATGCTTGACCAAAGGGAGTATCACAAAGACCCTCAATTTGTAATACCAACACAAATCTAAATGACCTGAATATTGCACCATTTGCTTGTGGAAATTTATGTATTCAACACAAAAATCTTGTAATATATGCTTCCATAAAGGTCAGAATCAGGTCAAGGTCAAGTTCTCTGTGGAGGACATCAAACTTTTTGTTGATGTTCATGAAAGCTCAGTAATTCATCTCCCAGGATTCCTTTAAACATCAATTCAACCGTAAAAATCATGAATATTCATGAGGGCATTAATTTTCCATTGATTTCATGGATGATTGAATCTGACCACAAAATCAAATAACCTTGAATAACTCACTGATTTCTGGTTTCATCTTTGACCATGATTAATTTAGATCTCTGAATTAAAGGGAACAAGGGTAAAATTTATGTCACGCCATCAACTATATGTAGTCATGACGGATGTTGTGGTATGTTAGAGAGTGCCAATTGGCCCAACATCGCTGATTTCAGCTCCCTTGGTTTTCTGTTGGGGTTTAACCTCACCCTTAGCCTTTGTCGATCAAACGACTTACCACAAGGCTGCAGCATCTACTAAACCAGGAGGTAAAATTATAGTGATTGTCCAAACTCTGTCCCAAAATTTCCTATTATTATGTCCGGCATCTAGTGATTTACATGTCACTTTGTTCGTATGTTTGTTTGTTGCAAAATTTGAAGTTGATTGACTTAGCTTGTTATTATGGACAATCATGCTACCATCATCAGGGCAGCGTTAACTGAACTGAGTCTTGGTTACTACTACAGTAAAGTTCCGCTAATAAGACCATTTTGATTATTTTGAAATCATGCAGATTGTTGCCAGTTTTAAAGGTCCCAAAGTCTTAAATTTAGAATAGAAAAAGGTCCGCTAATAAGACCGATACACTATTAAGACCACCTTTTTGATTGGTCTTATTAGCGGAACTTCACTGTACTACCTATCTCACTACCTGTCTCAGCCTCGAGGTGCAAGTAATGCTTCCTCATGTGGTGTATAATCAAACTGCTTTTAGTGGCAAAATTATTGTGATGGTCCTGACTCCCTCTCTTCAAAAATGTTTACTACAGAGTCTCAGCTTCAATGTGAAAATTACACTTTCCAATCAAGCAAAGTAGCAAAGATTTTCACGGTGTATCAAATAATTCATCAAAATATATCAAGTTTCACATGATACCACACACGAGCCATGATACCGCACGCCATCTACGTACAGTGAGCGAGTATGAAGTAACAAGCTGCATAACTTTCAATCAATATACTCTCAACTTGATTATCACAAAAGGCGGAGAAATGAAAACAATTCCGTTAGCGATATTGAAGAGATGTACTGAAGAAATGAACTCGAAGACTCGTTTACAATACCAAAATTAATACTGATTTTTTTTTTATCCAAATTAAAATCCATAATTGTGGACACTGTATATTAATTTAACTGTAAAATGTGGACAATTTTCATTGCAATTAATTAATTAATCCAAAATTGATAATTGGGTCGTTAAAATTGCAGGGTTCTGTAAGATTTTATAGTAATTAAAATAATTTTAATTGGTCTGAATTACTTTACAACATATATGTTGATAGCAATGAAGGCAATGTCTATTGCATATAATAATTGTTTAATATATATAATTGTGAAAAATGATTATGAAAGTATTAAATTATAAAAAATAATTATAAAATAAAATTATAAAAAAATTAACATTGTCAAAACTATCTGGTAGTGTTACATCATCATTCAATTTTTATGTGATTTTGTTGTAGTACAGAGAATATTACACGATCCTCAACCTTCTAGTTGCATAATTTAACATCTGATATCTTGTTTACATCTAGATGTTAATATCTCCGGTTATTGTTCTCCTAAGCAGCTAGGGAGTCATAATCATGAAGATGCTCAAGGTGTCATACATATATGGGATCCGTTATGAGTTGTCTTTGGAGATCAACATTTCTTAAACAAGTCCAGAAAACACAAGATATTTAGCGAGCATATGGTGAAATTTGCTTTCGTGCCGAGTTTAAGAAATTTTGATCTCAAAGACTGAATGAATGGCGGATTCTTTTATCACATTGCCATAGTAAACATTTAGTCAAAACAATGTTAGAAATTACAAACTTCAGAATGCGACATTACATTTTAGTACCAAAAAGCTGGTGACATTACAATTTGTTATCACACGTGTTGGAGAACATTAGTCCGGCATTTGTTATTATATAGAATATCATATTGTTTATGTGATAAAAAATCCTCAGAACGGAAAAGCCACAATTTGGTTGTGAAAATTTATATGAATTGTAATACATTCATGCATAAAGGTGTGAGGATCAGGTCAAATTCTCCGGACTGTACTATATGTATATCATGAAAAACAATGAGTTACAGTGACTTTACTTCCTTGTGCAGTGTCTTGGGGAATCTTTTATACAGTCCAGTATTTTTTCACATGTATTTTCTGTGCATGTTTTAACTTCCCTCTTGATGGTAAAACTTTTATTGAAACGTACAATTATTGAATGTTTCATGGAGGATTTGTACATTTGATTAACTATAAATAATAGTAAGTTGTTTTTAGACTTTTTAAAATGATAAGAAATGGTTACTGGAAAGATAAACAGTGGCAGATTCTTTGTGTTGCACATTATTCTAGTTATAACTGAGTCAAAATAACATCAGCAGTTGAACATTTTTGAGGATGTTGAGATTTCGTGTGTTAATTAAAGTTGGTGACATCATGCATTTGTTATCACAGCCAAGAGTATGTTATTTATGTGATAAATACATTTTTGTGTCAAAAACAATTCTAGTTTGTATATAAATTATTTATATATTTGCAATACTACATTTTACATGCATGCATGTGTAAAAGTGTTTATACATTGTATATTTTCAGGCGTTGTTTCAAGCACATGATGTGGTAGCTCACGAGGTTTACGGGGAAGAAGCCGTTAGGGTTACCCCACCCCCTCCTGTCCAACCATTCCTGAACGGAGATATCGAACCAGATTCACCGGAAACGTCAGAAATGGAAAATGTTACCAGAGTACGACTCGTACAGTTCCAGAAAAGTTCTGATGAGCCAATGGTGAGTATCTATTGCTGGCTTAGAATGAGAAGGTCATAAGAACTACACACGACCTCATATTAGACTCATAAAAATTTGAAATCAGCATTTAAAGATGCTTCTTATGAACCTATTGTCATGGAAATTGGAACTTGTCTTGTTGACCAAACTGAAGTTTAAAAAGCTGGTTTTCCATAAGTAAAGAGTAATTTTTAGACAGTTTTTTCTTGTTAGCTCACCTGACCACAAAGTGGTCATGGTGAGGTTTTGTCATACCGAGATGTCCGTCGTCCGTCGTCCGTCGTGTGTCCGTCAACAATTTCTTCAAACGACTTCTTCTCCTAAACCGCTTGGCCAAATTTGATAAAACTTAACAGGAATGTTCCTTGGGTGAACCTCTACCAAAGTTGTTAAAAAATTTCCGGTCTGTCGCATAACTAGGTCACACAGGCTAAAAATAGATTTTCGAAAAGGAAACTTTAAAAATCTTCTTCTCTGAAACCATAAGGCCTAGAGCTTTCATATTTGGTATGTAGCACCACCTTGGGGTCCTCTACAAAGATTGTTCAAATTATATTTCTGGGGTCAAAATTGGCCCCGCCCCGGGGGCCCTTAGTTTTAAATAGAGTTATATAGGGGAAACCTTAAAAAATCTTCTTCTTTGAAACCACTTGGCCCAGGGCTTTCATATTTAGTATGTAGACTCAGCTAGAGGTCCTCTACAAAGATTGTTCAAATTATGCCCCTGGGGTCAAAATTGGCCCCGCCCCGGGGGCCCTTAGTTTTACATAGAGTTATATAGAGAAAACCTTAAAAAATCTTCTTCTCCGAAATTGCTTGGCCCAGTACAGGGCTTTCATATTTGGTATGTAGACTCAGATAGAAGTCCTCTACAAAGATTGTTCAAATTATTACCCTCGGGTCAAAATTGGCCCTACCCTGGGGGTCACCATTTTACTTAGACATATATAGGGAAAACATATAAAAATCTTCTTGTCTAAAACTACAATGCCTAAGAGCTGTGATATTTGGTATGTAGCATCATCTAGTGGTCCCCTACCAAGATTGTGCAAATTATGCCCCTGGGGTCAAAATTGGCCCAGCCCCGGGGTCACCATTTTACACAGACTTATATAGGGAAAACATATAAAAATCTCCTTGTCTAAAACTACACTGCATAGAGCTTTGATATTTGGTATGTAGCATCATCTAGTGGTCCTCTACCAAGATTTTTCAAATTATGCCCCTATAGTTGACCATAAAGGATGGATTTGTTGCTGGCACAATTTTATCCAGAGTTATGGCCCTTTGTCACTTAGTCTTTTACTATATACCCCAATTGGGGCACCCGTGTCCCATGGACACATTTCTAGTTCTCTAGTAATAATGTGATGATATGTTTGCTTATTTTGTGGGTTTATTTTCAGGGGATTACATTAAAGTTAAATGATGAGGGACGTTGTCTTGTTGCTCGTATTATGCACGGTGGAATGATACATCGACAAGGTACTCTTCATGTAGGAGATGAAATTAGGGAGATAAATAGCGTCAGTGTCCTTAATCAAACAGTAGACAGTTTGCAAAAAATGCTGGTAAGTCTTTTGACAGTAAAAATTTCATAACAATTTTGATTTGTTATCAAGTAAATTTTCAATCAGACAATATTAAAACTTAGCCTTTTTGAATATCCGGTTTTTCTAAACCTGATTCACTATAATGATTAACTATGGTATATCTGTATTATAAATTAATACTGTACATGGCTCAACAAATGTTTAAAAGCAACTTGCCCTGGAGGGCGAGTATATAGCTAACAATTTTCACTTGTACATTTTATCAATCAGAATATCAGCTTGCACTGGGTTGATTTCTACCGGTACTAATAATTAAAAGCGGGCAAGTGGATTTGTTGAGCCCTGGATATGTGTGTATAATTACTATATGTCCACGATCAACATGTGTAGTACTGGTTGATTTTCCAGGAAAAATGATAAGGAAACAGGCATACTTGAGTCATTGGACAAGTGTTGGACAAATATTTACTTTTGTTTGAAAAAACAATTTTGCTTAGCAACTGCATGGTATTTTGGTATTTGACATGAATGATTATTTATGTTAGTATTGGAAGAAAAAAAAAGATATTTTTCTTAGCAACTGCATGGTTACGATGATTTGACATGAATGGTTATTTTTAGAAAATACAAGGAACTATAAGTTTCAAGGTGATCCCGAGTGCCCGAGGTATCTCATCTCGAGACCGGTATGAAAATAACAACCACAAGGAGGTGGGTATTTCACACATGACCCCTAGCTGGCCCCTGTTTATGGTTAGGGGTTATAAATATATATGTTTTGTTTATAGTTAGAGCAAGATCTGTGTAGCTGAAACAAGTTGATGGGAAATTCATACTAAGAAGAAAATGTTTGGTCTACCTTTATTTTGATGAAAAATAAATAAAAATATATTTCTTTCTCACTTTAACTTTACAATTTGGCTTCCAGCAAAGAAATAATAATTTGAATTTGTATTAGAAGTTCTTATAGAATTATGAAGATATCAATTAGAAAATGCATGATCAATGTCTAAGATTTGGATTAAGGACAGGGCTAATATAGACTAAGCCTGTTACCCAGTCCCATTTCTTTGGAAATAAAATATACATAATAAAAAAAAATGTCTATGATCTCCATAAGTGCTTTGATAAAATCATACCCTGGACTGCAATGGAGAGCGAGTCTCGCGACCCAGGGTCCTGATAATCTGATGACATACCATCAATACGACCTCAAACACTGACAGCGGGGTGTCAAGCACTAAAAGAAATCCAGAAAAAAACCATCCTCCATTTTCATTATGCAATTACCGTTATTGATAGCACTTTCAATTTGGAATTTGATGAGTTCTGCAATTTTTTCCCGCTATCCAATCCTATTCCCATATCTCCAATTCTAAGCAGAAAATCATTTTGGCACCACACAACACCCATTTTAGTTCATTCAATTCATGAATGGATATTAACTTGCAGCATCAAGATCACGGCAGAACGATTTCATTCAGAATGGTTGCCGTGGAAACCATTTGGAACTAAGTTAATTTTTTTTGCACACAAGTTATTACTATTTTGCATGACAGGTTTAATAAATATTTTCAATATAATATCATCGAACATGAAGATTGTTTGTATGAAATTCTCCCCAATTTTGCCAGGAAATTTTCCCACAACTTTCTTACCATTCATTTTTATATCGTCTTTCATTTCCCCAGCTCATGTTATCAGTGCTTTTATGAGTTTTTGAGTACAATTTATGTCCCCTCTCTACACGTCCTTCATTGACCGCTTCTAATCACTTTCCTTTCATAGCTGCGATTATATTTCTGGTCACAGACTCAATTTATTTTGTACTCGGACCAATCAGCAAAACCTCAGTAATTTATTTTTGGATACCTTTTTGTGAAGATTTTTCGTAAGTTTTCGCCTTTTTCAGGATTGATTTTGTTTATTTGTATTTTGTGCTATTTATAATAGGGTGTCAGCATACTTTGAAATCTTCTGAGAAATATAGGTACAAATTTTTTTTATCGCGAAAGTATGAATTCGGACAACTTGTTTCAGCTATTCTGGTCTGCGCCAGAAAATCACACATGTATGAACAGCAAAATAACACACAAATTTGAATAATATTTTTATCTTTTATATAGTTTTTCATGGTGAAAATACAGAAATTAAGTTGATTATGTTGAAATTGACATTATTTTAACACAGTTTTTCATACAGCTCTTTGCAGTTGTATAGGTTATCTGAACACTAATCATTCTCCATAACATGTAGGGATGAAAGTGATGAGTAGGAATAATAAATATCTTTAGCATTGATAAATTTCCACAAATATTATAAATTACCTCAAAGATTAAAGAATTTAAAAAAAGAATGATAGATTACACCATAGATTAATGAATTTACAAAAATATTAATAAATTGCCTCAAAGATTAATGAATTTCGAAAAGAATGATAGACTACCCCAAATTTTTATAACTACCTTAAAGATTGATAAAAAAGATTTGTCTGTCCTTCATAAAAGATAAATGAGTTTTTAAAACCCATTTTCACATGCACTCACCAATGTCGGTAGTTCAATGTTGTCTGTTGCTTTTGCTGTTCATACATTGTGAGGCTTAGTGTTAAGTTTCGGCATAGAAATACAACATATCTAACTGTCAAATATTGTATCCAAACATTTCCACAAAATGAATTTGGAAGAAATTTGAGATAAATTGCAGGCACAAGTGGTATGGACAATAAAACGCTAGAGGTTGCATCCAGACAAAAATGATTTAATAACTTTTGCTTTTAATTAGAAACGATAATTCTGTTTCTAGTTAATTCATTAAAAATAATTTTAAGCCGAGATTTCAAATTGGGATGATTTTGAGTCATGGAATCACCCTCATTATTTTTAAGTCACATTTATACAGTGAAAGGTATAGCCAGGCAGTTTTCTCAATTTGTAAATTCGAAAATATATTGGTAGGACACTTGTTTCCAGATCCAATTGTAATGCTTTTTCTCATGTCTTACAATTCCAATCTCACAAAGCCAATTTCACTTTCTGAGATATCTCCAGGCAGTTATTTGCATTTAACAAACAATTTTGTGAATTTGTTCAGTGATTCAAGAATAATTGCATTTTAAAAGGCAATTCGATAAATCTAAAATGAATTTCAGTCTTAGCTCTGAACAAAACACACTTGTGTGTCTGGCTGAAATTAGATTTAATGCCTATTTGTTTCACTCTCTTGTTTATTGGAGTTAAGTTAAGTAAGTCATGTCCTCATTTAAAGCACACACTGTTCTCAGATTTTAAAGTAGGTCAGGGCCTCTCTTATTAAATGCTCATGGTACTACAGAGTTAAACAAGTAGGGGCCTCATTTATTACACAATTTGTGTTGAGAGAATGAATCAGTCGAAATGAAGACTTAAGGTTACTAAGACATTCATTATTTTAAACTCTTCAAAGGCTCGAGAGCTTTTTAACATGCTTGCCATAAAGTTAGCTAAGTTACCAATGTTAATTTTCCTTAATTTGGAAGCTTTGCTTCATAGAACCATTAATACTTGCACGATCGGTTGTTTTTTGTCAATTATTTGTTACACAAAATCTGCTGTTCTTATAATGTCAATGGTTATAAGGTTACAAAATGTTGTATTTCTATGCCAAACATCTTCCACCGCGGCTCATAAATGTCAGTACCCCAACAGTGAACAACAAGTTTATAGTCTAACTGTTGACATCTGATCCATACCATTAAACCACAGGAGAGTTCTCTATACGTTGTTAGTTACTTTGCCTGCCTTTACTTTCTGGAATCTATTTTTCTTCTACAGTTATTAATGTATTTCACTTCTTAATTAATTCCTCTTTTGGAGCTATGTATAAATTCTTTTGGAGCTGCCTTGACATCTTTAGGGTAAATTAGCTCTGTTAACCCCTCTGGAAGGCATGATGACCCCAATAACCTCTTTTGGGGCTGGTGTATCCCAAACTTGGGGCTGGTGTATCCCAAACTTGGGGCTGGTGTATCCCAAACTTGGGGCTGGTGTATCCCAAACTAGGGTCTGGTGTATCCCTAACTCTTCTTTGAGCTAGGTCGACAGGGAGCCCTTTGTAAAAAATCTGCACATTGACTTGTTCCTAAAAATTAAATGAGCAATGTTAACTCTTGAGAGCATTTTAATTGACCCCTGACTCGCTGTCCATATGTATCAAAACAGTTACATGTCCTGACATTTATAAGCTGTTTGTGGAAATGTGTTATATGTTCACTACTCACAGTGTTCTGAGATAACAATATGAGATCCTTGTCATTACTGGTGACCCTTTTGTGATGACTGTCTCAGTCGGCTCTGCTACTTGGCAAATAGAAAAAAATAGGAAATAAAACAATATCATAATGAATGCTAAAAAAGAAAATAATAACATTTTTGTTAGAAAACATTACTGAAAAAAAATACTGAAAAAAATACTGAAAAAATAATAAGTTGATATAAGTTCACAGTATTTTAGGGGACACAGTATTTTAAGGGTCTCATTGTTGTTGTAACCTGTGTTTTATAACCAATGGTGAGTGGGTTTTGTTTTCTATAATCTTTTTCTTGTATTCTATACTATCCTGTCAATATTACTTACAGAAATCAACTAGTGGAAATGTATGTCTGAAGATAATTCCTAGTTATCAGGGGCCGGTCCCTCATTGTGAGGTAAAACTATCAACTCTGCAACCCCTTTCTGTAACCCTTACTGCATCGATTGTCATGTTAGATGGCAATAATTATCCAGTATTGTAAACAGTTGTAGATCTATATTAAATTTCGATATAAAAGTAACAGCATGCTTTAGTGCATGTTACATTTAATGTTTCTTGTGACCCCTAATGTCTCCTTTTAGCTGTAATGTAACTTCTAAATAAAGGGTCTGTGCCCTAATTATGTTTACAGCCACGTAAAGCTGATATCGCATGCATGACATGTTCCTTGTCGACAATGTGCAGGGTTCCACAAACCTTTCAAGGTCATTGAAGAATTTCGAAATTTGACCTTTGAAGGTCATTGGATAATTTTGTTTTTACCTTAAAAGGTCATTAAAGAATTCTAAATTTTACATTTCAAGGTCATTGAAGAATTTTGAAATTTAACCTTTCAAGGTCATTGGAGTTTTGAAATTTAACTTTTGAAGGAGAATTTTCAAATTTAGCTAGGTCAGTATAACACCTAAATAGCCAAGAAGGGATTCTTTGATTAGGTGTGATCGGATTATATTTCTTGAGCAAGCTAACTTCTCTCTGCAGTAAGTAAATTCTTGTGGGGAATTTTATATATTTTGTTCAGCCCCCTAAGTCAGTGAATTTTAGTCTCGGATTTTGATGATTTGAGTCAGAAACTAATCAGAGAATTTTGTCTGCTTATATGAATGGCGACTATATTATGTGATAATTGTACTAATGCGATATTAGATAGCCTCCCTAAAATTATTAACTAGTAGTCTTCAAAACAAAAAATTAATTTAACTAGCAACTAGTACTCAAAGAATTGTTTGGCCTAATACATGTAATTCAGTTAATGTTGTGTTAAAGATGGTATATGAATGTTGATGTTTATGAATGTATAGGGGTGTCAATTTTCATGATTAATCCAGACTTCCTCTATGTCTTCTGACCAAAATAAAAGTTATTTGATTAAAATATCTCAAGAAATGGCATAGATATGGTAAAATCAAATCCACTCTTAATGGTTTCCTTTCATGCTAAAACACAGTTAAATATGAAAAAATGTTATTGATTATGGCCTCTTGTTTAGCAAAAAGGTTGGACCGCCTCTGATTTGTTTTGTCTGTTTTTGAATTTGTTTGTGTTGACACCCCTGATGTATATGAATGTAGTATGTATCAGGGGTGTCAACAGAGCTGAATGTAAAATCAGGAAAATCATATGTTGTCAACCATTTTTGCCAAATAAGAGGACTTCAACCACATTCTTTCCGTATTTAACACAGTTTTTATTTAAAAATTCCTTCAAAACAAGCTAAATTGACCATAACTTTGCCATTTCTCAAAATATTTTCGTCAAATAACTTTTATTTTGGTCAGGAATTATGGCACTTTCTGAATGTGTAAATTCGGAATTCCGGATTAATCAGGAAGATATAGACATCCCTGATGTATGTTACTATGCTCTTGTGATTGTTAAAACCTTCACTATCTTACTTTAGGATACTGCCGAGGTATTGTGTGTTTTATAAATTTGCGTACCTGCACTTTTATGAATGGTAGATTTTTTATGTTTTATGTAGTAGATGAATGCAAGATGTTGTTGGTGTTGTTGTATGAAGTTTAGACGTATGTGTGCATTTTATTGTATCATCATTGATAATGTATCTAAGAGGTGTAATGCATGGCCAATCAGTTTTATCCCTGCCAAATATACCAATGATCTCCAGCTTTGAGGGAATAGTCATAAAATTCTGTGTGATACAAATATTCTAGCAATTTTGCTGTCTGTCCATATGTCGGTAATGGAAATCTTGTGTGTTGAACTCCTTCCAAACCTTTGGGGGGGATTTTTTCAAACTTTCACTGCTTAACAACCTTAAAGATAGTTGACCATAAAGGATGGACATTCTGCTGCATCAATATTAACCTGAGTTATGGCTTGTTGTAAATTTTACTATGTACCCAAAGCAGGGCACTTTGTCCCATGCACACATTTCTAGTGTGTACTTCATATTATTGATTGTTGTGTGGTACAATTGGGACGATAAAACTGCATGCACTACCTTTAATAGTAACTTTGAGTTGATGAAACTATGCATGTACAACCTTAAATAATAAAAAAAGTCATGATTTTTGTTCCAGTGTATATGTCCTTGTGGTGATTCAGTGTATATGTGTGTTCCCAAGTTGTTAGATCTAGCTGTCGATTCATGTCCCCAGTTGTTATTCAGTTTAGGTGTCATTGGGTTTGTGACATAATTATGATGCTGTCCGACTAAAACTTTCATTATTATGCCCTCAACCCCCACCCCCATCTTTGATAAGGGGATGTTTTTCTTTGCACATTTCGGTCAATTGATCTGTCTGTCGATAGACCAAAATGGTGTCCATTCAATACCTCGAGAAAGCTTTGCTCTAGGATCTATCTCAAACTTTACATGGAGGTTGACCAGCAAAAGTAGATAACCCCTATTGATTTTGAGGTCAGTAGGTCAATGTCACTGTGACCTTTACCATTATTGACAATAAGTTTATACAGTTTTACCAACATCTCTTGTCTTACCTTTGACCTCAACCCATCTGAGGTAACCTATTGTTGCATTGTGTTTGTAACTATGTACATTGTAAGTGTCTAGTATGATTGTCATTTCGGACTAAAAAATTTCAATAATATTCTTTGCCCTCTCAGCCCATCTGGCTAAAGCTGATCATATTAGATAGAGTGTTGCAAGTCACCAAAACAATTCAGGTTGAGCACTTGTACTGTGACACTCCATGCTCCAGAGGAGAAGTTGTCAGTTGCTTCTGTTTTTGTCAAAAGCTGTCAGCTGGCACCTACTCCAGTGTGGTATCCATACTCCAGACACGTACTCTTCAATAATGATCAATTCTATATATTTAATAATGATTATTCAGTTTGCTGGCTCAGGTGTTGAGACGGTTAGGCTACAGGACATGAGATTACAGGTTTGATCCGGCCCACAGACTAACATTTTATAAAATAACACTTGTGTACTGATAGGCCTTCTATCAGCATTAGCAAAGCACTGTATATCAACATGAGCAAAAATTTTAAAAAGCTTTACACTTAGCATTAATCGAAGCCTTTTTAAAAAGCAGTACTCTTTTGATCCATAGCGTTAGGGACAATCAGCATTATTGAAGCACTGTATGTTAGCATTTGAAGCAAAGACTTTTTTAAAAAAGCAGTACGCTTTTGATCTTCATTGTTAACAAAACTTTTTTAGAAGCTGTACACTTGTCACCTGCATTGCAACTGCCTAACCTTATTGTTTTTAAAAGCAACTAAATATTATTTCATTCCAACACGGTTCATTTATAATAAATTGCACCTCAGAGGCTTGTAGGAAAGATTGGCCAAATGCTTAATAAGTTGCCTCTATAAATAAAGTCTTTAGTAAACAACCATTTGCTTAAATCACACATATTTCATGAATGTCCTAACCATACCTGCCAAGTACTCCTTTTAAAGTGGAGTTTCTCCTATTTTCATTGTTAATTTCTGGTTTTCCAAGTTCACCTAACTTTGAACAAAGGTACATTTGATTGATTTTATGATATTCTGTCCCATATTTATGACCATAAGAAAGGGTACATTCCTTGTTCATGCATCTAAATCCTTTTTAAATCATATTTAAGTGTATCTTGTGACCTGTTTTGCTTTATCACTCCTAATTTGGATTTAACTAGCTTGGCAGGTATGCCTTAATTTAACAGCTTAATTCCTTACACATCATATATCATACTGATCGATATTATTTTTCAGGCCTGAGCCTGACTTCAGGTTTTTGAATCCCGAATTTTCCTTCTTAGTTCATAAAATTAGTTTCAGACTTTGCAACTGGTACAGTCCTTTTAAAGTCAAATGAGAATCGTCCAGCAGTAAACTATGTTTATCTAGGTTTAACTTGGTATTCCTGAGTTAACGGTATTCACGGCTATACTTTCAAATGGGATATCCCTCATAAGTATTACTTATTGAATCGACTATTTTCAGGCTTTGACTGGCAGCTTTCTCCTTTACTCCATTATCAGTAACATTTATCATTTTCAAACATTTCTTGATTCATTCAGGACTGACAGATATTGTTTAGATTTTAAATTTTCATAAAATGCATCAGCTCTGCACGGTTATATGGTATTGAGGGAGAGTGTACAATATAATTATTTATCAATAAAGACACCGAAGTATAAATCGATGACTTAGAACAAGATGGTCGTAACTACCAAATCGATATTTTGAGAAATCACGGAAAAACTGTCTGACGTTTACTCTTTACTTATGGTAAAAGAAATGTTTACAACTTCCATTTGGTCAACATGACAAGTTCAGATTTTTATGAAAATGGGTTCATAAGAAGCGCCTTGTGATGCTTATTCTAAATATGTATGAATCTTAAAAGGTCGTAAGTGGCACTTATGATCTTCTAATTCTAAGCCATCGAAATGAAGCTACACGATCAACACAGGTTAAGGCTACCATTATTATTTGCATAAATATATATATATCAAAAATGATCATAGCCATTATTTCTATACTCTGTTAAGGAATATTTGACAGCCAAAACTTCATAAAATGGGAAATCTTATTGATTTATATCAGAATTCATAAACTGTTTTATTTTTTCACAAGATATTGTGAAGCACTGATAATAGTGTCTGGAGTGTTTCTGTTTTCTTCCTTGATTTCCACAGAATTAAAGAATCAGCATTTTATTTGCTATTGATAAATGTTGGTCAGTCGATAGCTTGTTAATTCCTTTGGGGTAACAGGGTTGTATTTCTCTTTATACTGCATAGAGATCTCGAGAGATACATCTTGTTGCACCAAAGATGCTAGTATGCAGATGTGTCTTGTTGTATTATATGGTAACCAGTCACATGATGTGTATATGTCTGCAATGGAGGGGAATTGATGCATCAATGTACATGTCCACAACTTTATATCTATGACTGCATGAACTTTACAGCCTTATTCACAAATCATCCTTTTGGTATAACAATGGCCTTTGCCTTATTTGTAAGTTCCTTATAAGTCTATAGAAGAATAATCTCAATTTGAGCTATATTTCAAGCTAAAATATGATTTTTTTTTTTCAGATCATTCTTGACAAAATCCTGAATTTGCTTTATTTGTGCAAATTGAAAAAAAGGATTTCAGTCGTTTAAACAGAATTTTTCATGCCTGCAAATGATGACTTATTTCCAGGCTTGTATAACATACCAATTAATATGGTGAAATAATGGATATGTTTACTTGTGGTTTACTATGCTAAATTGGGTTACCATAAGTCTATAATCAGTTTCTCAGCCCCTGGTATTTTGCTGTGAATGACATGTATTGATTGGTCGATTATTTCTTAGGGTTACATTTAATTACGGAAATGTCTGGTTTTGTTGATTGGCAATTTGTCAACACACTAGGCTGTGTGACCCATCAACACTTCATGACCATTGGCTTGACTGACCATATATCTCCTTATAACCATTATTGTTGATTGAATGGGCGTCTGGTCTGACTTGTTATGCTACAATAAGGAGATATATTTAATTTTCCAAATTCACGTTGTTTATTATAAACTTTCCACATACCATAGAATATTCTGCTGTGGGGCAACTCACAGGGGTTTGACACATATTTTTTTTTCACGATAGCCTTATATCAGTATGTATAGTACATATAGATAAGGCTATTGTGAACAAAAAAATTTATGTGTCAATCCCCTGTGGGGCAACTGCAGGGATGTCAATTTTCCATATGTATCAATTTTTCATATGTATCGGTAATTTCCTGACTTATCATTCCTGAAACAGCAATAGCAAGGTTCACACTTAAGTGTGAATAATTTGCCAAAAACATATACTTAGCAACTTTTCTAAGTCCACACTTAATATTTTTGAAGATAACTTTGTCAAACGTGTATTATAGCCCTATGAAATTCGGCTATAACTTTCTTGTGTTATAGGCTCGCAGAATTGTAAAACAAAAAGTCGAGTTTGATTGGAATTCATTGAATGGGCACACGCATAACATAAGACCGCAAGAAAGTTAAAGTCGCAAATACGTATTTTGATATCTTTGATGACCGCCACTTAGTCTTATGTTTCTATTGGCAGCCAAAGACGCAAGTAGGAATCATTGCTGAATGAAGAGACTCAATGAATTTGACCGTCTTAACTCAAAATTTCCATGACTTTTTTGGATTGTGTCTTCGGTGTAGACCGAATTTACATCATGACGTCACAATAAATGCTAAATGCTCTTGCAATCAGTATAACACAGCAATCTATGCGTTTACATTGAATTAAACACTCGAATAGACACATATACATTGAAAAGATATCAGACGTGAATGTTTAGGTAATAAGTCATGACTGTCGATGATAAATGCAAATCTGTACCGTACTGACGTCACTTCATAGTTTTCTGACATCATTCGACGCATAACTGTGAAATATAAATAGTTTTTATTAACTGTTTTTCAAATGTGGTGAGTCATTGATCATACAACGAAGGCATCGGGATCACACTCAATGAATATGCAAACGCGTGACGTCAAAAAAGCACGACACGCACGTCAATCTTGTAACAAACAAACTATGTGACATACGGCCAGTTTGATACGTCAATTATTATGACTTTGTTGTACAAACTTCACTTGAAAAATTTCGTCACTTCATTGTATATAATAAAAAAAGTTATGGATAAAAGAAAATGAGGACTTAGAAAAGTTGTTAAGTATAGTTCATATTATAAATGTAATATATACCATATAAAACATTATACACTGCAACTTTTATTGAATTAAATGCTACAATAGTACTGCAATTGCTGCTTTAAATGATTTTATAATCGGTCACCCTTATACTGATGCTGTGCATATAGGACTCCAACAACACTTGAAATCGCAGGAGCCCCTTCGAGATAATATCATATTAATGCCTACTTACTTTATCAGTCCTAGCTCTTTGGGTGGGCTGGTTTTCCCCTTAGGCCATCACTAAAGAATGCCAATGATTTCTGTCTGCAGCTTAACTCTCCACTTGGTCCTAAGTTTCCAGTGGTCTTCATATTTGAAATTGCAGGAGCTCCTTCTTTATAATCTTGTTAATACCTACCTACCAGATCGTCTTTGGGCCGGTTTGTCCTTATGGCCATAACCGAAGAATGCCAATGATTTCTGTTCTTAGCTAAGCACTCCACTTGACCCAATGTCCAGCCTTTCTCTTCCATTTCTCTGTGTGTGTAGATCTTTGCAAGGTTTCCTTTGGTCTTCATATTATTATGAGGTACATTTGTATTTGATACTCATAATTTGATTCTGCACTTTCTTCTACTTTGACAGTGCAAATGACATCAAAATAATATGTTAAACACTGTACAAATGCTGAAAACTAATGCTTTGTGTTAACTAACTTGATTAATATTTTTTCCTTGAGAAATCATGTAAAAAGATTTGCATAGTTAAGTTAATATATTTGTCTTGTGAAATTGTACTTATTCACTTATCATTCAATATGATATTAATGCATACTTTGAGGAAGTTATTCAATTTCTTCAACATAAGTTGCTCTAACAATTGAAGGATTGAAAAATGTTGTGTAGTAACAATGTACATTTGTATTTAAATATGTTAAAACTAGTCTTATAATATTAATTATTACTTTTAGAGCAAAATTTATGATAAAAACTTTTGATATTCTAGAAGACTTTGTTTTCAGGTATTATCAGGTTCTTATAATAGCCTTGCTGTTTTATAAAACAGTTAAGTTACCAAATTTTGAGGGCTATTTTCAGCAGTTCAGCCATTCGACCACCCTTTGACATTTTGTGTGCAATTAAGTTATGTAACTCAAGTATCAAAGAAACATACCTATTTTAAGCCATAGATGCTAAATAAACCCGTTATACCATATGTCAATCCATATCCCACTGGCACCCATCTACATCTCCCAGTCATTGTCCAATAATTTAAGTGGCGTTCCCTATAACTTTGATCGTTTAAATCGATTCGGGAATATTATACATTAAATAAGAATCATTATTGCTTAAACTCCTCAAATTTTCAACATAAAGCTTCCACTAATTACCGAGAAAAACTTGAAAACATATTTTGCATCGAGCATAATTAGCTACGAGTTGCTTCCCTTTGACCACATAGTAATAAATCGCTGGAAGCGATTAATTATTATTGGTGATTTAAATATATTTTTAACATTATAGAGACATATTTGCGCACACTTTCTTCCGACAAATTATGATAATGGATAGTGCTTTGTACATTTAGCTCATTAAATGTGATACTAGAGAAAAATATGCTAGTTATAGGGAATGCCTCTTCAACGATGAATGGAAGGGAGACAATCCAATTATCAAAATGGACTTAACAAGACTTCTTATCAAGGGAGATCATCCAGGGTACTCTATGATAAACAACATAGCTCAGGGCTTGTATTAAATATTGATCTTACTTGATTTAAGGATAGGGACAACCAATCAGGTCTCAACATATCAAACTATTGGTCAGTAACAGGCAATCTGATCGGCTATCCTTATTCTGCAATTAAATATGATCAATAATGAATACCACCCTAGAATCGATTACTCATTTTTATTATATTCATATTGTAACTTTTATAATTTATGTTACAGATATTTGTTCGAGCCTTATTTGACTACAGTCCCCTAGAAGATGATTTGATACCGTGTTCACAGGCCGGTGTTCCTTTCTCCGTAGGAGACGTTCTCAGGGTAAGTATTTCATTTATAAGTGGGGGTATTTCATTGGTGCTGTCTGTCGATACGTACGTATGTAACGCAAATCTTGTGTGTTGATCTTCAACTGCTCACTTTTTATCATATGTAAACGGCTACCATAGTTTCGTATTTAGCCCTCGTAATGTCCCCTATTTTATTTTGTTACATGTATACATACCTGCCAAGTACCCCTATTAAAGTGGAGTTACTCCTATTTTCATTGTTAATTTCTGATTGTCCAACTTCTTTCAAGTAAACTTTGAACAAAGGTACATTTGATTTCTTTCATGATCTTCTGTCCCATAATCATAACCACTATGATTAATACATTCCTTTTTTATGCATCAAAAATCCCTTTTAAATCACATTTAAGTGCATCTTGTGACATGTTTAGCATTATTGCTGCTATTTTGGATTTAACTAGCTTGACATGTATATATGCATATTAACATGTTTTGCAGGTTATAAGTAAAGAAGATTCTAGCTGGTGGCAAGCTAGGAAAGTCGATGCATTACCGAGTGAACCTGCAGGTTTGATACCTTCACCAGAACTCCAGGAATGGAGAGCCACAACTACTGCACAGGAAAGAGCCAAACAGGAACATTCTGGTACGTAGTTCAGGATCTAACCTGGTAACAAGCACTTTTTCCCTTTGGGACAGAATGTTGTATCACACTTTATAGTATGTATACAGGGGCATTATTCACCAACGTTGAAAGTCTAAAATTCAGACTTAGACTTAAAATTGTCATTATTCATGATCTCTGCCATTTCTTTGAAAGAAGATTAAACCATGTGAAATTTTGTCTGACTATTTGTTGTTACCCACTAAATATGTATACCGATTTATATCAAAATCGGTACACTTATAACAACTTGAGAGCGAATAGAACATTTGGCAATGTTAAGTCTAAGTCTGTGTTTTAGACTTACAACGTTGGTGAATAAGGCCCCAGGGGTTGACACTAACTATTTTTGGTCTTCTTCTTCTTCCATGTAATTTGCAGGGCCCACTCTGGGGCATTGTCGCAAATGTTAGAGACAGAGTGGTCACTGGTACAACAGTTAAGAAGCATTAAATTTGTTTAGAAAACAGCTACTGGTCCTTCATGATTTCACTGGTCCTTCCATGATTTTCACTTGCCCCAGGCCCTGATATATATTTGTGCCCCTGTAGCTCAGTGGTTAGTGTGCTTGCCGTCAAGTATCTGGTGTACATATTTGCCTGTCATATTTCAGTAGAAATAAAGCAAATAAGAAATATGCTCTCCTGTGTGATGCAACCTTCCTCGTCTCTATAGCAGTCCAGGTCAAAGTGGTGCTTGCTTGTCACCATAGCAATCTGGGTTACAATGGTTAGAGCTCTTGCTTGTTGACCTTGACTTGTTCTGTGATGTTTGGTGACAGTAGGAGTCAGTTTTAAAGGTAAATAACCACTAAATGCCTACGTGGACCAAATTCAGATACAGTCAAATAGTCCGTTAAAAAACTTTAAAGCGGCTGGAAATGGGGGTATGTCTTGACAAATCAGCATCAGAATCATGAAATTGGTGTTAAATGCTTTGTATGCATGTATGTGATGTAGTGAAATGGTTTTATTCAGAAATATTTTGTATTCTGGCTTAAATATGAAAGTGAAAGTAAGGTTGGGGCTAACGGACAGTGAGTAAATCCGTACATGTGAGAAAATCTGTTCACCGCGTTTGACAAACCAAATTTTTCTTATATGATACATGACCCCCTGCTTTTTTTTCATTTTCTTCAAGCTGGATGCTATTTCTATTGATTAAAAGATTTTGAGAGGGCCCCATGGACAAAAAGTTGACATTTTTTTTGGCTGACCTAGGTCACTTTACATTGAGTTAAAGAACAACTCTATTTGGTGGTTTGTGACCTAAAGACATGCAAAATTCCTTCAAAATCATGTTTTCATTTTTTTGCATTTAAATGAATGGAAATGCACTCAAGATGGGGTTTTAACCATTTTTATCTGTGTAAAATGTCTATAAAAAAGTTAAAATTTAGATTTTTATCATGAAAAATCCAGAGAAGTTCAGATTTATTTTTTCTTGAATTGACATTTTTATGTGAATGTTGCCCTCATTTTAGTACCAGACAAGGATAATTGTGATTTAAAATGAAGAATAGACATATAATTAGGCATCAAAAGCAAAATTGGGGTTCAGAATACCATTTTAGCACAATTACAACCCCATTTCATGTCACTTTTCATACCATTTGACAGGCGCTGACCAAATTTCTCCTTAAAGGCGCATATGCGGGTTTGTAATTTTTTCTGGAATTCATGCCCAATTTGTCTAGAATTGATTGTTTTGTGCTGCATATATATAGTAGCATTGAAAAAAGTGCAAAAAACACTTAAACAACCCAAAAAGGGTTGCCTTAAGATAAATAACCACTAAATGCCTACGTGGACCAAATTCAGATACCGTCAAATAGTCTGTTAAAAAACTTTAAAGCGGCTTGAAATGGGGGTATGTCTTGACAAATCAGCATCAGAATCATGAAATTGGTGTTAAATGCTTTGTATGCATGTATGTGATGTAATGATGGTTTTATTCAGAAATATTTTGTATTCTGGCTTAAATATGAAAGTGAAAGTAAGGTTGGGGCTAACGGACAGTGAGTAAATCCGTACATGTGAGAAAATCTGTTCACCGCGTTTGACGAACCAAATGTTTCTTATATGATACATGACCCCCTGCTTTTTTTCATTTTCTTCAAGCTGGATGCTATTTCTATTGATTAAAAGATTTTGAGAGGGCCCCATGGACAAAAAGTTGACATTTTTTTTGGCTGACCTAGGTCACTTTACATTGAGTTAAAGAACAACTCTATTTGGTGGTTTGTAACCTAAAGAAAGTTAAGATACCAAATTGAATATGATCCAGATGACTTTTGAGGTACAGTTGTGCATATTATCTGGAGATTTTGGTCAGGTGATTTTTATACCCGGCATCTACTGATGCGGAGGCACATTGTGATTTACCTGTCCATCCGTCCATTTGTCTGTCCTTTACAAAATTTTCAAGTTGATTGACTTAGATAGTAATTTTGGACAAGGCTATCACCGGTGCATAATAGTAACCATTTTGTGAAGATAGTCTAAATTGTTTTGCTTTTTTATGGCCTTGTTCAGGAAAACAAATGGTTTGTGTAACCAATACTTCTAGTATTAACTTTGAATCTTGGTTTTGTTATTTCAGTACATTGTTCATAGTTTTGTTATTAGGCCCATACCAGTTGAAAACCCCCTACCAGTTGAAAACCTACGGGTCCTTCCGGTTGTCAACAGGAGGGGACTAGAAGTGTGCCTCCGTCCATTGAGAAAATCTGGATCCTGCCATAACTTAACCAGTTTTCAAGCTAGAGTTATAAAAATTGATATGTGGATAGGGACAAATGAGGCGATTATGCAAGTCTAATTATGTTTTGCTTTAGACAAAAAATTGTGGTTACCATGGCAATAGAAATATTGACATCCTGGAAACCAGGTAGGGGACTTCTGTATTGCTTGCAATACCTAATTACTTGTTCATTACTGGTCCCCGTTTTGCATAAAGACATCGTAGCCCAGGAAATTGATTCTTGGTTTTGTTATTTCAGTACATTGTTCATGGTTTGGGAAAAAGAAGAAAGATAAATACCTTGCCAAACATAATGCAATATTTGACCAATTAGAAGTGAATACTTACGAAGAAGTGGTCAGACTTCCAGCTTTTGTTAGAAAAACTTTAGTTTTACTCGGTAAGTAATTTTTGTAAACAACATAACGTCTTTAGAGCAGCCTCCCTTAAGAAACTACCTCTCTTTTGAACATCTTTAGAGCAGGCTATTTTTTTAGCAACAAAATTTCTTTAGAGCAGCCTTGTTTTGGGCAAAAATTCTCTTAAGCAACAGACATGTAATATCTCAAGATCTCTTCAAAAAGCAACAACTTCTCAATATTATAGAAATAAAATCATATTATTTTTGAATTATCCATTTTCTATCAAGTCAGTTTTACTTTTTCACAGAAATAACCTTTTTACATGTATAACAACCAAACTTTGTACAGCAACATTATCATTTACTTCAGAAGCATCTTTTATAACAAGTTTGTTGCCTTGCACATGAAAAGTACTTGAATGTGTTGCCTAGTACGTGAAAAGTGCTTGAATGAGTTGCCTTGTTTATGAAAAGTGCTTTAATGTGTTGCCTTGTCCTTGAAAAGTGCTTGAATTTGTTGCTTGTACATGAAAAGTATTTGAATTTGTTGCCTTGTTTATGAAAAGTACTTGAAATTTGTTGCCTATTACATGAAAATAACTTGAATTTGATGCATTGTACATGAAAAGAACTTGAATTTGTTGTGGAGTACATGAAAAGTACTTGAATTTGGAAACTGCTTAATATAAGACTTGAAACATTATTACTAGAATATAACACGAAACAGAACATCATAATTTGCATTTGTACCATTTCCGTTTTCTGGAAAATCTTATAATAAAATGATGTGAGCCATATTCGATGGAAAAGGCACCCTTTCTCCGAATGAGCCATTCCAACTTTAATGATGGAGAAAGATTCCAGGCGCCCCTACAAACTTTATTTTAGGACCAAGCCTTAAAATGCACAAAATTTGATGCTCATGGTTGTAGTATGAGTTTACAATATCGATGGCTTAGAATAATAAGGTCGTAACTACCAAATCGATATTTTGAGAAAACACAGAAAAACTGTCTGACAGTTACTCTTTACTTATGGTAAAAAAAACTTTTACAACTTCATTTTGGTCAACATGACAAGTTCAGATTTTTATGAAAATGGGCTCATAAGAAGCACCTTGTGATGCTTATTCTAAATATGTATGAATCTTAAAAGGTCGTAAGTGGCACTTACGACCTTCTAATTCTAATCCATCAACATGTATGTTTTGTTGTCTACAGGTGCTCATGGTGTAGGTAGAAGACATATAAAGAACACATTAATCACCACACATCCCGATAGATACGCTTATCCAATTCCACGTAAGTATTCACCACACATCCCGATAGATACCCTTATCCAATTCCACGTAAGTATTCACCACACATCCCGATAGATACCCTTATCCAATTCCACGTAAGTATTCACCACACATCCCGATAGATATGCTTATCCAATTCCTCGTAAGTATTCACCACACATCCCGATATATACGCTTATCCAATTCCACGTAAGTAATCACCACAAATCCCGATAGATACGCTTATCCAATTCCACGTAAGTAATCACCACACATCCCAATAGATACGCTTATCCAATTCCACGTAAGTAATCACCACACATCCCGATAGATACGCTTATCCAATTCCACGTAAGTATTCACCACACATCCCGATAGATATGCTTATCCAATTCCACGTGAGTATTCACCACACATCCCGATAGATACGCTTATCCAATTCCACGTGAGTATTCACCACACATCCCGATAGATACGCTTATCCAATTCAACGTAAAAGTATTCACCACACATTCCGATAGATACGCTTATCCAATTCAACGTAAAAGTAATCACCACACATGACGATAGATACGCTTATCCAATTCCACGTAAGTATTCTCCTAAGATAAACATTAACCTATAGCTACTACTAACAATAACTAGTCTATGGCAATTTGACTTAAATGTTGATTTTCCTCCACATGTTCAGGGTGGTCATTAGGAGGCGACAGGACGCTAATTTGACAGCCTCAACTTATTTTTCAAATTTACCCTAAGCTGCCTTCCATCTTCAGTGCTCAGGCACATTGACCTCCTCAAATGGACTAAAAGCCTTATACACGAAATCCTAGTGAAAAACCCTGCATATTGAGAATTTTGGAAGGACGAGTTAGTAATTTGGAGTATTCAATATCGATCTTACTTGACTTAATGCTATAAGGACAACCAATCAGATCACACCAGATTAAAATCTTCGTCAGTGACAGGCAATAAGATTGGCTATCCTTATTCTCCAATATTGAGTACCACCCCCTGGTTAGATCATACAGTCCTGGAAAACTAGTTTGAAAAATCGCTGACACTGACTGAAGAACTTTTTGATCACCCTATGTGTTTGTCAGAAATTGAATACTTCCAATTTATATCTTTGGTTCAATTGTTTCACTTTTGATAAAACAAAAGTGGCATGTTTAGTGTATTGCAATAATTGTGTAACTTTCTTACATTGGATTGTTTCATGATGTGAGCATTTAACTCTCGGTTGAGATAAACTTTATGCTGTATTGATTAGGGTTTGGAGAGATAAACGTGTGCTAGGCACGAGATACAGTTGGAATAATATGGTTGTTTGTAGTCTGTGCCTTGACAAATAGTCTTAAATCATTGTATGGGTTCTGTAATAATACGTAGCAGCATCCAAATTAAGTCTTAAATCATTAGATTGTTTCTGTATAAAGCCATAGCAATATTCAAATAACGAAGCTCAGTACTACATCCAAATGATTGGTTAATGCTTCTGTGTGTGTGCTTTGTAAATACAAATGATAGGTTTAAGCCTTGGCGTGTGTGTTTTGTTATGAAAATACACATAATTGTTTAATAAAGGAATATTGAATTTCACTGTTTGTTGATGGTTTTCTGTCTATTTATTCCTGTAATCTTGCCAAGCTGTTGCAGTATCTTATTTAATTGAAAATCTTTTGCCACATTGTTGTAGAGAAAAGTAGCAATTTTAAGGAGGAAGGGAGGAATTGTGTGAATTTTAAATGGGAAAAGTAGCAATTTTGGAGGGGGAAAGAGAGGGATTTGAAGGGAAAAGTAGCAATTTTAATGGGGATTTTGGAACATGTTTGATGGGGTTGCAATTGTAAAGGAAGAAACAGCAAATCAAACTGGGAAACAAAGGGACTTTCATCTTTGATGAGGAATATACTGTTTTGTCAATGTCGGTCGGTCAATCTTTCTGTCAGTCAGTAGGCCAAATGGTTTCCATTCTATAACTCACAAATCGAGGGGTGCCCGCAAGACTGTAGTAAGTCCTTCTTTAATTAATTGTAGTTACTACAGTCTTGTGGGCACCCCTCGAAATGCTTTGCCCTAGGAGTTTCTAACTTTACATGGAGTGTGACTAGCAACAGCAAGTTATATCTATTGATTATGAGGTCAGTATCTGTTGGTTATATTCACTGTGACCATTATCATTCGCGACCATAGAAATTAAAGTTTGTGGTTGAGGTGAACCACGAAATCAACAAAATTTTATCCCCCACGAAAATTAATGATTTTACAGTACATGTTTTACTATCTCTTGTTACTATTGCAGACACAACCCGTCCACCCAAACCATCGGAAGAAGATGGTAAAAATTACTACTTTGTTACACATGAACGAATGATGGATGACATCTCATCTAATAAATATCTCGAGTATGGTACCCATGAGGATGCAATGTATGGAACCAAACTTGAAACTATCAAACAAATACATGAGAACAGTCTCATGGCTATACTCGATGTTGAGCCTCAGGTTTGTATACTATCATGTAATATCTATATTTTTAGGGGCCCCTTGGAATCCAAAAATGTATTTGTATTTTGATGATATAGAAATAATTTTTCTGCAGAAATTAAAAGTTATTTGATAAACTTATTTAAAGAATTGACAAAGTAATGGTCATTTTAGTTTCATAAGTTGAATTTAATGATTTCACAATGAATGAATGTTGTACACCTTAACGTATTTGGTTTTTGAAAGCTCCAGGTCAACTTAGGTTCTACTTTAAATTTCATTAGAAATTCAATGTTAATTATGGTTATGTAAACAAACAGTACTCACCTTATAAGTTCCTAGTGAACAGATGCTAAGGCATTAGATGTATCAATTTAAATTTGAACATATCAGTTAATGATAAGTCTTTTGATAAAAATATGGCGAAAATTGGACAACAATATCCCATATTTATTATAAAATATCATTTTTTGCAGACTTTTCATGTTAATTTGTAAAAATGATTCTTCTCAATGCTGTTTCTGTATTTATATTCACAGGCACTTAAGATATTGCGGACAAGAGAGTTTTGTCCCTTTGTTGTATTTATTGCAGCCCCAACTATACGGCCAGCGCAGGAGGTAATAAAATGGAGAACAAAGACAGCCGATAGTTTACAAACATGTTATCATATCCCACCCGCTTACTTTTCTATGTATATACAGTAAAATCTCTGAAGAAGACCACCTTAAATTAAGAAAATATTATGCTACGGGCTAACAAGTATTAGGGGTAACCCGAATGAGACAGCTACTTATTTTTAACTGCTAGCTGAGCTTTTGACGTTTGTCACATGAAAAGGTGGTGTTTTTCATGTGGTTTTATTGTAAACTGCCATGTTTATACTGTATTGTTACTAATCAATGCTACTGAATAATTGTCCTAAATTAATTCAAACCAATTATTAATACAACCATGTATTAAAGTTCAGCTGTGAACAAAGTCCAGTATTGTTAAGTAAATATTTTTTTTACATTATACTGAAAAAATGTAGTGATGATTTTGTAACAATACATATTAGTGAATGATGCATCAACATTTGTTACGCTTTTATCTAGATGTGTGTTATTTATTACATTTCATTCTATGTTTTGAACTGTATAGAGAGTTGAATGTGAAATTTGTACAATAGTCTATAGACTGGGTTATGTTCTTCAATTCAAAATTATGAACAACACCACAACATAAGTATAGTTATACTCAGAAGTTTCGTGTTTCCCACCGTCACAAATGAAAACCAGTCTCTATATGAAATCATAAAAAGATGTCTGAACTCTAAAAGATAGTTTGGACAATGGTAAACTCAAATACCTGAAATAATGTGTTTATGCAAGCAGTTTATTCAGTCACCTAAGAAATATTTAGACTTGAAGCTTGATGCCCGAGTTGAACATATACCGCATGAAGACTTTTAAAGTCATTCTATATTACAGTCACTGAGTAATATGACTTGTCACCCTATTGATAGAGTATAGACTAACTTATCTACTAATCCCTGCTCATTTTGTGAACACTGTATGTATACAACCGTTTGTAGCATATCGGTGGTAAACTAATGTATGGCAGATACAATCATTAATAACATAAACAATTTGTGGCATAATATTGACAAGAAGTGACATATTCAACCAACAAACAGTGATATGTACAAAGATTAACGGCATATGACAGATTGTGGCATCGTTCATATGTGCTTGTGTTACTAAAATGTTTACTGTTGGTCATGTATTATGTGAATGTCCATGTATGTTTTGCTTTGGTGCCAAATTTTGAAGTCTAAATTACACTTGTTGTTTAGAAAGCGCTAAGTAATGCAGTCATACTTACTGTACGAAAATCCCTAGTTTGCTGTTTAGGCATTGTCTAAGTTTCCCTATGAAATATTTGGACACCTTGAAAAGCTGCCACATCTAATGATAGTTACAGCCCTAGACTGTATTACCTTGAATATTTGGGTTCAATATGCTGGTTGGAAAAGTTATGTTCAGACGTTGTCAGTTAGTTGCGGAAGGCTCGGAACAAGTTGGAATTGAATTCCAGCAAATAAGTCTTGATAATGCTAGTTCACCATTGATAATTATTGAAACTGTATATCTGCTATAAAATTAACTGAAAATCGAAACAAATCTCATGATAGATAATTTATGTCATCATTATCTTACAAAGCCTACATGGACATTGCGTGTATCAATTCATTCTCATTCATCTTTTATTTACGTTTTTGATTATTTTGCAGGTATGTGCTGCTTGTGTTTTTATGTGATTTCATTATAATTATTTTACCAGCTACATGTATAACAGCATGAGTTTATATATATATATATGTTTGTGTTATACCAAGCTCTTTGTGTAATGTTTACAGGCCCTAAAAGTGTTACGCTCAGCAGAATATGCCCCCTTTGTTGTGTTTATAGCCGCTCCTAGTGCATTGGACCTTCAGTTAGCTAAAACATCAGGCATAGATGTAAGTACAGAGTAATGAAAAAAGGATTTCTTAGCTCCACTTATCAAATAATTAGAACAGCTATTGTTACCAACTTAGCGTTTGTTTAAAGCTAATGTTAAAATTTTGGTACCATCAACTTTCAAATAGCCGAAATATTGTTTTGAACCATCAGGTAACATTTTATGTTACATAATTAAAATTTGTTTCTGTTTCGCAAATTTTAGAATGGCTTTCATGTTGTAACTGACATGCATCTTGAGGCAACTTACTAATCAGCTATATTCCGTTAACTCAATTATTACACGTTTAATATATAATTATTATATATATCGTATATCGGTACAGAAATTGAATGTACACTTGGATGTTATAGAGCCCATATAGAGTGTTAAAAGAACCCAAGTTGAAACAAGTGACACATAAATTATTATTAATATGTTGTTCAATAGATTTGTACTAAGACTGCAAAATGGTATTATTTGTTGCTAAACATAATGCATGTTTTTATTATATGAATTAGTAATCTTGATTTCTGTAGTTAAGTCGCTGTCTAGTTAGATATTTCCATACAGTCGCAAGTAGTCTGTCAAGTGTTGTAGAAATTTTATTATCAGAAAAGTTAACTGTGTTAATGCTAATTTCGCTTTTCCAGTTATATATTTCGGTAGCTTAAAATATATGAAGGACAATCAATGGGTTGGTCCGTCAGACTGGTTATAAACAAATTATTTTCGCTTTTAATAAAATCTCTGCTAGACTTATAGGTACCATGTACATATACATGTATAAGAATGATAATTAAACGCATATGTTTGCCTGGTCGAAAATTTCGCAGTTTTCCCATCTTCGAGTATACTCATTTAAATGTTACTTCATAAATAAGGAACTTACTGTCATTGTTTACTTTTAAAAGAAATGGATCAATTTTACTGAACCTTTCCAATTTTTGAATACAGCGACCAATCTCTTGCACATTCTTATTTTATAGTATTTATGTATGATCACCTATGTTAATCGTGCTTATTCGTTACTTTTGTAGGATGGAAGTTTGGAACGACTTGCAAAGGAAAGTGAACTTTTAGAGAAAGCTTATGGCCATTATTTTGACTTTAAAATTGTGAATAATGATATAACGGAAACTATAGTACTCTTAGAACAGGCCATCAATGCTGTTTGTTCCACGGAGCAGTGGGTACCAGTCAGCTGGGTGTACTGAGTCAATTAAAGGTGATTCTACGAAAGTTTGGAGAGTCATTTCTATTTTAGTATTTCACGAAATCATGAGATTTTGAAATGAAATATTGAAAAAGTATCTTTAAAAAATGTTTGAATTGTTGAAATGAAATATTGAATTCGTGAGATTGAAAACAGTCTTAGAATTTACAGTTTTATTTCAATATTTTACTAACTATTAAATTTCTTGATTTCGTCACCTGAAATCATGGATCTTTTTCAAGTCTTGTTTGACACAAAATTTTAATTTTACTCACTATTTCCCTATTTCATGTTAACTGTTAAGAATTGAAATAATTTATTCTGTTACAATTAGTGATATGTTTGCAGACTTTGGATTTTATAGTATTTCTACATTGTTTAATGCGGTACATTCCGTATTTACAATATAAGTTGCCGTATATACTGAAATTACATTAAGTTTCTCGTTACTGTTCATACTGTATTTACTGTATTATACAAATCTCTTATACTTACCATGTAACAGTTTACTATACATACATATATTTAATATACAAACTATGTTGACATACCAATGTACCAATATTATAAGGCTTGAAGTTATTGCCCATACATGCCAAAAACCCCTCACTAGAGCATTTTTATGGAATCTCCTGGATTTCCAGCACTCGATTTCTGGAAAGGGATCCGTGAAATTTATCATTTATGGGTTTGATTTTAGCAGTGTACATTATTCATTAGCTTGTAACGTTCCTGATATTGAGTTTGTTAATTAGCACCTAATCATTGCTTTAAGGAATGATTATTTTGGGGTGTGTTATATTATGTGCCTGCATATATTTACACTTAATGAATAGAGAGTGGTCACGTTTATATTACAATGTCTTCCAGGTCGAAGTGTTTTTGTTTCGATTATTATAGACTTAAAGTCTAGTTGTAAGATCAAGGAATTACAGTTGATCTAGCCAATGTTGAAAGTTTGTCTTAAAACATTTTATTTGACTAAATGATATTTCCTACACATGTTTAGACACTGCGTTGTCGGCAAGTTATGTGTAATACAGGTTTGTGACATAATTATATTGAATTCTTTGGAATGCTATTTGATAGATTGACTTTTCTTTCATTGTTAAATATTTTTTACGACACATTGCCAAGAAATCGTTTTATAAAGTGTATATCAAACTTGAAGATTGATACCAAAGGTCAACTGTTATTAAGTATTGTTTTTTTATTCCAAGTCAACCTAAAATGCTGGCCTGAAGTACAATGCACTTTCAATATGCGTCACTGTAAATGTAGATGTATAAATAGTTGCATTTTAGTCAAATTGAACGTAGAGTCTGTAGATATGTTTAAGTGTTGAAGGTGAAACGTTTGGGGTGTTTTAAATGTGGAACCCGCTCGAATCCGTCAGTACACACATATGTAAGTTCCTAGAGCAATATGAAGGTTCGTGTAGCTAATAAACTAGCTTGGTGACCTTTTATTCGCCAACGTGTACAGATACGGAGGCGTATAGTGATGGTCCTGTCTATTCGTCCGTTCGTTCGTTCGTTCATACTCATGCATATTGAGTAATGTTATTATTCCTATTATAGCATTTACTTATGTAGTCACATATTAGAGTTTAAATGTTCTGTCGATCTACTATAATTGACAAAGTGTAATGCAATGTATTTGTACTATAGTTAATACAAATGTATTTATTATACAATGCTCCACTTTTCATAAAGATTTACCATAATTACGTATTTACCTTATCGTCTTGAAAGCAATATACACTACAATAAACTAAACTCTGATTTAGTTAATTTCTGCTGATATGAAGTTCATTTCAGTCTCAATTTTAAGGCATAATATCCATAATAAAGGAAGTTTGGAACTTTATATTAAGAAATCTCAAAACACTAGACTTTTCTGTTATTCGCTAACTCATAATGAAAATGTCGTCTCAAAACACTAGACTTTTCTGTTATTCGCTAAATCATAATGAAAATGTTGTTAGTATAAAACCACTATTTTGAGAAAACAATAGTTTTTTTTAGAACTTGCACTTCAGTTTGGTCAACATGATAAATTCCGAATTTCATGAAAATAGGCTCATAAGAAGCGCCTAGTTATGCACATTTCAAATATATATTCGCGAGTCTTACTTGCGACCTGGAACTACTTACGACATCCTCATTAAAAGTCAGCGAATCGGTTCCTTGTAGTTTCTCAGTACTGTATCAATTTCAACCTCACACTTTTGGAAGATGTTAGTAAGTTTTGTCGGTAGTCCTTATTAGGAAGATGAATACCTATGTCGGCCTAGGTCAGAGTGCCATTGACTTTCGTGTATATTAAAATGAACGGATGGGTGTAATCCCTTGTATAAATAAACTTTTACAATAATATATTATGCTTTAATTATGTTATTAAAGAATTTCAAGATTTTGTATGCTTCTTATGTATAAATATAACATACACGATATGTAATTATACAATTTGAAGTTAGTATATTAAAAATATAAAATAAATCGAGGGCTTAGCGCAAAACTATGGTATGTGCCTCTATAAATCAATGTAGTTACCATAGTTTTGCACTGAGCCCTCGAAATGTAAAGTTGACTTTTATTCCCCCCCCCCCCCATCCCTACAATATTTTTAAGCAATCTTATATAAATATTATACTAACAGTAACTATTGGTGCTATCCAATTGAAGATCACATGGGTGCTTGTGTATCACAAGTACATGAAAATAATACCATAGTTTAACTGTTGGGTACGAACAACTATTATACTTTAAGTCCCCTACAAAACTCTTTACCAGAGGTACTCTAGATTTCTAGATGTTTATTCTATATCAGTTGCTTGCTTCAAATTGAAAGAAACGATACGGCGTCTACTGTGGCACAGGTAACAGTATCGTTGAAAAAGAAATTAAAAAAAACAACAACTGTGTACTGTGGTAGTGATTTGTGGTTGGACATCCAGCAGTTGCTAAACAATCAGGTTGGAACTGGTAAATATTCCAGGATGCTGAATCAAATATAAGGACTTGTCTATTCTATTTCAACTGCATGTAAGGGACAAAATTCATGGATAAAATTCATGTGTAAACAAATGAGTCTGATACACTGTCCTGGATAACCTCATTTTCATGTTGAGGAAGATTAGAAAATTGAAGAATTTCATAAAACAGCTATCTATATACATGTATATCTTAGGCATCAGTCAGTTGCAACCACGGCCCCTAATCCATGTGATGGGTGATGGAAAGCCGGGGAAATGGTCGTATTTCTACATTCTTTCCCGCCCTGCGCTGCCGAGGAAATGTAAAGGAATTTTTCTCCGAACCAATTGCCCGGGGTAAATATTTCTCATGGACCAGGGAAATATCGGGAGATTTTACCAGAAGGCAGGGGTTTTGACCACCCAAAAGTAATGATCCGGGGCCGGTGGCCGTGGATTCAATCGACAGGTTCACCATTTCAGGATTTCGGGAATAAAAACCCGCAGTAGCCCGGCAGTGGGTGGGGAAGCTTAATGGTAAAAACACCACGCTTTCCCGGATATCCACCGCCAATCCCGTGGTGGGGCTGTGGAAGCAACTGACTGGTTCATTTTTATAAGCCCAAAGAGTCGTAATATGTTATGGTCTCCATCGTCTGTCTTCAAGGCCATAGACCGCAGTAATAGACTATAACACAACCACACGGAGCAATGCCAACCCAAAGAAATGATTATAAGTCCAAGTTCCCGTCGCAACAATGAAGGATGGCCCAATTTTGCAGAGAAATTACAAAATAGTGGTGACCTCAAATGAAAAGCAGCTAACACTCTACCAAGCTCCCCAAGTACTCGCTGCAGGACGACCAAGTTTCACTAACATATTAGTTATGCCAAAACGGCGGCACAAGCGTTCAAATGAGGCATAGCTACGACTTGCCCTATACTAGTTTTAAAAAGGTATGAGAAAATCCGACAGGGAAGGTAGCACTCAACCCAACCAGCCGAGCACAGAAATCAGAAACACCACGACACTACCCCGAGCAGTGCCCACAGAAACACATGCCAAAGCGGCGACCAAATGAGGCACAACAACCCCGGGTCGTGACCTAGGTTAAAGCACTAAGGACAGTGACCTAACGTTATGCGACCTAAAGAGGCACAACTACGACTTCACCTAGTTACAATATGGGCAAGGTAGAAATGAGGTGGGAAATAATATTACTTATTCCTAGCAACTACAATGAGCAATGTCCATACATACGCCGAAGAAACAACAAAAGATCCAAGTCCCCACCGATAAAATGCAGGATGACCCACATTCACAAGGAAATTACATAATAGCGGTTATTGCCGAATAAAACGAAGCCAATACTCGACCAAGTTCCCAAAGGCCCCACTGACTGCACGGCGAACAAACCACACAAACCCATGCAAAAACGGCAACTAAATGAGGCACAACCACCCCCTGACCTAGTTAAAAACATCAAGGACAGTGACATAACGTTAAAACGTGTTAAAGAAGCATTATGGGACTTGACCTTGGTTACAATAAATGGGCAAAAAGAGGGCGAAAATATATATGCTATAAACGTATCTTATAGTGACCAAACAGCACAGTGACCTAATGAAAAAGTATCTCATCCAGCATCTCCGCAAGATACAAATGATGAAGAGAGAGGGAAATGGGCGGTGGACCTTAAAGGGAGGGCAGGAAATAACTTTCAAGGACAAGTGGTAACAAAAATACACCGACACTGCACAGTGCTGTAAAAGAGAGGGACCATAGACACTGCTATAACAGAGTACAACTTGAAGACAACAGGTATACAAATTACGTAAACCCGAAATCCCACCCCGTGCGTTTGCCGCCTCAGTCAGTCAAACTACGCGGGGCAAGAACCAAGCGACAAGACTAGACATCATGGGCAGTTAATAATTTCGAACATACTCTGTGGCCTAACGTTACTAATTTCTTCACCCAGTAAACTGGGCACGGAGGGAGGGACCAAACTTCGTGGCGGGGGATTAAAATATTAATATAAATAATTACATCTTCCTTTCTAAACATATATTTTAGCGGTACTTTTGCATTTGTTGTTACGTCCCAAATGTCATTATGCCACCTTTGTATATAAACAAGATAACTTACCCCCTGAAGATTATCCTTGTGGTTCATGTAATCCAATTCCAACAGAATAATACCACGTGAAGTTTTACTTAATTTAAGAAAACAAAAACTTATGAATCTGTTTCCGGTTTAAATATTCCATTGAATCTCCGCAGACGACATCTGATTTTGAACACATATTAATTTCGAAGAGCACATGTCACATTCTATTTCGTGGATGAAATCGACAAGAAATATAATAAATTGCAGTCATGTCGTCTTTTTTGACAGGTAAAATACAAAGACATTTTAAAATCCATTCTAAATATTGATCTAGATCTAGTTAGTATCAAAATTATTAGTTTTGTTTCTTAAACATTGTTATAACTGAAGTACCGACCCCATTAGATAAAACATCCACCATTCAGTGTAGCAATATCGTCTGACTTTGACGTCACAAACTGCGTCAAATCCATTTTGAATTCGTCAACATATGCATGTATGTGAAACGCAAATAACCGTTAATAATGCCCTGGACTTAATTTATATTAAAGTAGGGTGGATATAGCGATGGTATAGTCCGTCCGTATGCACAGGTGGCAGAATCAGTCATAGTCTGAAAAATAAACTATTAGATCTATATCATCTACAGATAATGTAGTTAATAGTGAATATTTTTTAAGTCTATGACTGATACTGTGTCCGTATGTCGGTCTTTCCGTCCGCATGTAACTCAAATATAGTATTTAACCCCGGGGATTTAGACAGTAAGCATTGTCTCCAAGGTGGGGGATTTACACATTATTATATTGAAAATGTTCAATTCCCTGGGGCATCCCCCGGGCGGGCATAACATTAACTGGTGCATATATAACCTATGAATTTCTTTCGAACAACCCTAATGTGTAGTTGACCGTTCAAGGATTTTTTGTTGCGTCAATTTTTACCAGAACCCTTAGGTTACATGTATACCTCATATCATAATGAAAACTCTTGTGACAAACTGTTGTGCGGAATTTCTTCAAACTTTCACAGATTAAGACTCTCAGTGTGTAGGGATTTTTGCTGCAGCCCGTTTTATTAGAGTTGCCACTCTTAATTATTTTAACTATATACCCCATAATGGAGCAAAATCACCTCTTTCCCCATCTCAATGATATACATGTGCTTTAATTGGGGCATCCGTGTCCACATTTCTAGTTATATATAGTATTCTAGTATTTTACACTTATCCGATTTCTATAAAACATGCGGCGTATGTTTTATAGAAATTGGATAAGCGGCGAATGTTTTATAGAAATCGGATGAGCGGCGAATGTTTTATAGAAATCGGATAAGCGGCGAATGTTTTATAGAAATCGGATAAGCGGCATAATTTATGTTTTATAGAAATCGGATAAGCGGCATAATTTATGTTTTATAGAAATCGGATAAGCGGCATAATTTATGTTTTATAGAAATCGGATAAGCGGCATAATTTATGTTTTATAGAAATCGGATAAGCGGCATAACTTATGTTTTATAGAAATCGGATAAGTGTCGCCAGTCTATAAAAGGAAACGTATGACATGTAGCTCTCTGTGAAAGAAAATATCCCTTTCAGAAGCTAGACCGTTTTATCCAGCAACATTAGAAACCTTGGAAAAAAGATAATGTACAGGAGAGGCAGCACTTAACATTATTTAAGTCACATATTAAGCTATAACTCGGTAACCTCTCGCCGGAATGATGCAATTTTAGCACTTTAGTTGATTCGCAAATGTGGAAAACACTATAAGATTGAAGAAAATATAATAAAACATCCAGATGGTTTGTTGACAAAATGACAATTTGTAAACAATAAATGCAAGATTTAAAGTCTGATGGAGCAACTCTTGAAAAATTAGTATTTTGGTCACCATACAATTTGCTAAATACGATATTTGGACTTCTGTAACGACACATTTAGTTAATAATCTGTCATTCTTTAAGAAACAGTCTGATGGTTCCATAATAATTCATTGTATGTAATTGGATGATCGGAAAAAAGTTGTGGGAGCAATAATGTGACCTTAAACAGCCAAGCATAGAAAACGTAGAATCATCACTAACCCCATTCACTCGGCACCGGGGGACTGTTTTATGGAAGCATTTACGCTAGCGTAAACCTAAGATTTCCTAAAATATTGCGTACGTCGATAATATTCGCGTAAATGCGTTTTACAAAGATATTTTAGTTCACATTCTGTCGTAAGTTATAGCTTATTTCTACGCCTAGGCAGGGCAACCCTAAATGGCAAATATGAACGTAAGTGAAGAGTTTTAACACGCACTGATGATTTTTGACCGTCGCATGTTATGTTAGACCGTCGTTTGTTGTTTTACGCCGTCACTTGTTGTTTAATTAAGAAATAAAAATCTGTTCGCGTTTATTGTCGGTGAATAAAACACGGGCAGGAGTTCGGATACGTAAAAATTAAATCACGAGTGCGTAGCACGAGTGATTTAATTTTCCGCATCCGAACGAGTGCCCGTGTTTTATTCACCGACAATATACAAGAACAGAGTTTTTATTTCGATTCTAAATACGATAATATCCCGCACTATTTAACTGCGCGCATTCCATTTCCACCCATATGGCATTGAACATAATTCCACGAAGAAATTGAGTGGCTGATTAGCTGGTACAATTACCTCCCTCGTTAATGAAAACGACCTTCGTAATTTTCTGAAGGAAATACCACAATTTAAACATTGAAACAATTTTAATAACACGAGTATATGGTATCTATTTCATAAAATGAAAAATATAAATGGATTGATTATCATAAGCTTTAATAAATCTTGGTTTCTAGAGTATATTGGAGTTTCTAAAAATAGATGCGTCATAGATGTAACACTGGATTCTCGTGCAACTCGCCTTGTCATCGTGACTCGTAGTAAATTTTACTATAAAGTTTACGTTCATTCATTCATAAATATGTCAAGTGATACTGGGTGTAAATAGAAACAGCCAATTTGATAGGTATGTTTTATGGGGGCAATAAAACATGGTTCGGTTCGTTCTTTGTGTATTGGATTAATCCGCGAATCGTGTTAGAATGCGTGATTAATCATCAAATCTTGACGCATATTTATTCATTCTGGTACCCGTAATATTTATTATATTGGTTATATTGTGTCCCGAATTACGTTCAATCTTCAATATTTTTGCGTAAATGTATGCAAGTACTTGCGATCGTTTAGTAAAACACACTTACGAGTTTGCGTAAGGTAGCTATCTTTCCGTAAATATACGCGACATTTACGCATTGTTAGTAAAACAGTGCCCAGGCCACTGTTTTACTAACAATTCGTAAATGTCGCGTAAATGTCGCGTAAATTTACGCATAAATATCTACCACACGCAAATTCGTAAGTGCGTATTACTAAACGATCGCAAGTACTAGCATACATTTACGAAAAAAATATTGAAGATTGAACGTAAGTCGGGACACAATATAACCAATATAACCAGAATGAATAAATATACGCTAAGATTTGATGATTAATCACGGTCTAAAACAACATGTGACGGTCTAAAACAACAAACGACGGTCTAAAATAACATTCGACGGTCACAAATCAACAGTGTGTGTTAAAAGCTCTTCACTTACGCTCATATTTGCCATTTAGAGTTGCCCAGCCTTGGTGTAGATATAAGCTAAAACTTACGACAGAAAGTGAACTCAAATATCTTCGTAAAACGCATTTACGCAAATATTATCGACGTACGCAATATTGTAGGGAAACTTACGCTAGCGTAAATGCTTTGATAAAACAGTGCCCAGGTCCCATTTAACCGAACCACTGAACGACCAAACACGATATGAGATGATCGGACAGGTGAAGGCATGACTTTACTTTACCTGACGCGGACAGAAAACAGTAACAATAAAACATGACAGGGTGGCACTGTGGTCGAGTGGTAAGACGCTTGACTCCTGATCGAGAGGTCCCGGGTTAGATTCGGCCGGGACACTTGGTCATTTCAGAAACGCTATTTAGTGTTTCCCACCCAACTAGAGATGATCTTGGTTGGTAACCAAGGGGTAGTTTCGCGTGTATCGATGCTTTTCACCGGGCTCATTAAAGAACCAAGGAACTATTCGGAACGAGCTAGGATATCGCACCCGGATTCCTTGTATCTCACCTCTTGTCTCTAACATTTGCGATAATGCCACAGAGTGGGCCCTGCAAATTACTTGGAAGAAGAAGAAGACAAAACTACACGGAACATTGCCCACACATGACGAAATAATTAAAAACACTAGCACATGTTGCAAAATAGCAGGATGACTCAAGTTTCACAAAGAAATAGCTCTAAAAAAACGTTGATCCAAGCGACCGAATAAAACGCAGCTAAGACTTAATCTAGTTCCCCGCAGCAAAAATAGCCAAATGACCTAGTTTCAGCTACAAAAACAGCCGAATGGCCTAGTAGTTTCAGCTCTTGAAAAAGCCGATTGAAAAAGCCGAATGGCCTAGTTTCAGCTCTTGAAAAAGCCGAATGGCCTAGTTTCAGCTATAATTACAGCAGAATGACCTAAATCTAGCTTTGAGAAAGGCATAATGACCTAATTCCAACTTCCACTCTTCGCACATGCAAAACGAAAATCATCAGAATACAGTTTGAAACATATAATTTTATTTACACAAATCTCATATATATAATTGTAATATTATATTAGTATGGATATTATCAGGAATATTGTGTCGCGGGTCAATGAAAATCATGGAACATGTTTCTCTATCGACTTAAGATAAAAAAGCATTTCATACATACATTGGTATAGCTTGGCTATTTTGACCTGATCCTGACCTTTATGCAAGAATATATTACAAGGTTTTTGCTTTGAATATATCAATTTCCGCAAGCAAATCGTGCAATATCGGTATTTCAGATTTGTGTTTGTATGACATGTCGAGCGTCTTCGTGATATTCCCCGATTATGAAAACATACAATCAGTGTTGTAAACGTAGACAATTTGTCGACTGTTAAATTATGCTTATCAAAAGGTCAGACTCGTGTAAAATTGGCCAAGCTATACGTGAGTACATGGATAATGACACAGTTACAATTGTGCACCAGTCAACTGAAACCCCGACCCCAAGGGGGTTTTTACTCTTTTTTTTCAGGCCGCGAATAAAACCCCTGTCCCCAGGGTCATACAGCAGGTACAAATTCCGCCATATGCCACCGCCCAAATCCAGTGAAATACAGTCGCGGTCGTCTACTTATAATTCCCCGCCATTGCGGCATGGAACAAATCCCAGCACACAGTGTGGAGACATCGGAAAGGAAAAAGCCCCAAGACTCCGCCATCATCCGCCCTTACTTTACTCGGAGTTGAGTTGTGGTTGCCGGGGTTTCAATTGACTTGTGCATTAGAACATTCGTCCCTGATTCGGAACATATCAAAGTTTAGAGTGTTAGTTTTTATTGAACATGTATTAATTTAGCATTATACTGTATACAGATAGCCTTACACGTTTCTGTCTATTTTCTAACTAGCTTATCTTGACGCCAGGCAATCCATTGGCAACGCCTCTGTACATGCGCACACCGTTCAACCCGATACCTAGCATACAGATGGTTCTTAGTACACAGCTGTCTGTATACACACCGTTCAACCCGATACCTAGCATACAGATGGTTCTTAGTACACAGCTGTCTGTATACATGTACAACATTTTGGCAGACATAAGAAATGCTTGAACATTTGTATTTATAATTTTTATATACCTTTTGCAGGCTCGAACCAAATATATTTTGTACATGTATATAGACAGCTGTTATGCGGATGGGACCGTAGCCCATGAGCGTCACAGACGCTAAGGCATATCAGACTCAATAGGCCAAACTAGATAGCGTCTTGTTTAATACTAAGATTATCGAGTGCTTTGGCAATATCCCAACAGTGCGGACGGGCGGGCTTTTACCATGTCATGTAATTGGTATACTGTCAGCACTTTGTGTTGTATTATTGCGCTTTCTTTCCAATGGTATATAGAACATGACAATCTTAGTATCGGTTGAAAAACTGTCAAAATCATCCTTGTTGTTCAGTTGAACGTATAATCCCTCAGACTCGCCGAATTTGTGGACGGTTACAAGATGACTTGCGTGTATACTATACTTCGGTGTAGTCTCCGTAAAACAGTGTTCCTCAATGGTATCAATCTCCAGCCAGGAAAGATTCTTGTAATTGGTCTTCATAATAGAATAGCCGACTGCAGCATGACTATCCGTTTTCTTCTTATACATGACTTTAGTATAAATGAAATAATGTCCTGGTTTCTTGATCTGGATTTCAGAGTTCTTGAAACCCAAATTTCCAAAACCTTTTGGTGCAACGTCGGCATGTTTATTCCATCTTAGTCTGTTTTCTGCTTCTAAAATTAGAGCACAAAGTAGAGTATTTTGAAAGAATGGTTTTTATATATATTAACCCTAACCCTATTAAATACATGTTATTTCAATTTAGTAAATCATTTAAAACAAAAACAACAACAACACCAACAACAACAACACCAAATTAAAAGTGCAGTTTCACGCTTAGAAAATTATATGTTCTACGGTATAGACAGAAAACGCACACGCGCGGTTGGCTTATTTAATCGAGGACGTAGCCCGATACTAACTAAGGTAACATAGCTTTTAGTTTTGTTTATAATTTATATAATTTCGTTCATTATTACGTCCAAACCACGTATTACTTATAACGTTTAAGCAGAAAAAAACTAATTCAAATCAAAATCTCGCATTGTCACTTGGATACTTCGTTTTTCAGAATGTGCGCGCTATATTTGGCCGTTAAAGAAGACCGACAGGAGTGAAACATTTCAATGTTTCGTGACACTTTTAGATTTTGTCATGATACTTTAATTTGGAGATCTACATACCTATATTGTCGCCAGTCTGGACAGTATACTGAATAACGGGAACATGAGGGATATCCTTTATTCCTGAAATCATCAAAATTATATTAACATTATCTAAATCCTACAGTGTAATCTAAGAAAACCGAAAACCTTCATAACCGCCTATTTTTGTTTGGATTTCACAAAAGTTCGATATTGTCAAACTACTCTTCCTTTTTTATTAAGTATTTGAAACCTGTCGACGTTGATTTCGATTGCTGTTGTGCTTAAATAATGTGCGCATAGTATGTCAATATATAATTTAAATTGAATAAATGGGGCATATTCATCGGCATATTTGTCGGGTAGGAATTCACTTCTGTTTGCTCACATCTGTAGGGCGCGGTGGCCTAGAGGTAGGGTGCACACTTCGGGATCGAGAGGTCCTGGACCACTGGTTAATTTCTCTGAGCAAGACCCACAGCTCCACTCCACCATGGTGTAAAATGGTACCGGTGAGGGAAGTGTCTATTCCTGGGCGCCGCAGATCGATGTTACCTGCCACACCACAGGAGAGAAATAGTCTCCACGGGGAGACACGAGTGTATGTTTCCATATGTAGCCTAATGACGCGACAAGGGGGAGTTGAAATGTCAAAAGGTGCTTGAGCGGCCTGACAGCTGAAAAGAGCCCTAAAAACTTGGTAGCTTTTTTATATCTCGGATGTGTCATACCCCTATGTAATATACTTATCTCATAAAGGGACATAACTCCATTTCGATGAGAACATATTTTGTACATGTTTAATAATTTTAGCTATTTACTAACTGGAGTTGAGTCCCTTTAATTAACAAAATTGTTTGCAAGAAGGACACATTATCATTGACTGTTTATCTATAGGGTGTATGTTTAGCTTGTCTGGCCTTTTAAGTGTTTTATCAGACACGCGTCAATTATAATTATGTACAGGTACGGTTTATCTGTTCAATTAGCAGACTTGTCTACCCGCCTACGTGCACACGAACAAAGTTCGTCAGATTACGTGGAAGTGTGGTCACGTGACTACTATTCGGTCGTGGCTTCGTAGTAATAATGGGTCATGTCTTTGATTAGTTTAAACAACAAGGTTAGTCTAGATGTCCCGATATTCTGAAGCATTTTAATATGTCTACACGGACATGCATAATGCACAGCCAAGTGCCTACGTGCGACAACAATCGTAACTACTCGGGCATTTTCGTAAATGAGAAATACGCACTTGCGTTAGATAAACGCCTAGGAGTTCCGATTGGTGCGACAAAAGAGAGTGGGCTCTAATCTGTCACAAGAAAATAGAACCACTATTCTGAATTGAAAACAGTAACAGTTGACATCGCAAGATCTGGAAGTCCCTATATGTCTAAAATTAATGTTCTGGTCGGGCAACATCTCAATTGGAGCTAGAATTTTTACTAAGTGTGCCTCCGTAGCTCAGGCTAATCTGGACACCGATCCGGGTTCATATTATATCCGGGTGAAGGCACTATGTGAAGGCACTAATACATATAATATACCTGCCATATTTAAACAGAAAGCTGAAAGGATATGCTCGGCAGTATTTTTAAACAAAAAATATTTTTACTTGTGATAGTTCGGAACAGAGGGCCAATGCGTCTCGTGCATGACTCAGTCTTGATAATTGCAAGCGCATGGTTATGTTTTGTGGTTACATGATCGGTTTAATGTTATTATAATTTAAACTAGGTGGAATTAGTCATTGCAAAAATGCATTCGTAATGAATAGAAAAATATAAATTTGCATATTACGTGATAACGCTAAGGTTTTGTTTTCAGACTAGTGCATTTCATTTTCTCATTCGTTTATGTGTGGTCATTGTGCCCTACATTTGTGTTATGTGATTGTTTTAATGTTTTCTGTGCTGGGCTAGTTAAGTTGAGTGCTACCTTCCGTGTCAGATTTTAAATTCCCTTATCTTTTTATGTACCACGTGTAATACCGTAGAAAAGAAACTTACCTTTAAGACGGCAATCTAAGTACTCGTCAACAGCCTGAAAAACACAACGTGTAAATGTGAATATTGTCCCCTGAAGTGAGCTACGTATACAAAGGGGTTTACTTGACGAATTCTTCATAAACATGTATAACCAAGATAATCACTTGTTATCTATTTTAGAAAGAGAATTGTTCAAAAAAGGAGGTGCCCGAAATTAAACAAGGTATCAGAGATTTTGGTTGATAGATCGACTTTTCACTATGATCGCTGGTTCGTGTTTTCGTTATCGTTATATCGTGCTTTAACTATCATTGTATCGAAACATCACTACAGTCCGTACAAAGTTAAATGATACCGGTTATTAACATTAGCTCGCCCACCAGGTAAACTGTGTTTATTTAGGTTTAACTGGCTGTATTGTGTTAACGATTGTCCCCGCTATTATTTCGAATGGGACAGTTCCCTCATTAGTATTAGATCTACTTATTGAATCGACGGTATCATACTATCGCCGTTATGAGTCTTGACTTACTTCTATGCGGCGATGGACCAAAATGTACACCGTACTTATTACAAACACTTAATTGATATTTGTTCTTACCTTCATCATTGTTTCGAACAATGACTCATCAGTTTTCACACAGCACTGGTTCCCGGTCATACGTATGAATCCCAATGAAGATATATCACAGACCGTGTTTAATTCGTTACAGTCGATGCAATGCTGTGAACGGATGGCTCCCGACACTGCGCCCGGACCATCCTCAATGCCGGGACCAACTGTCGTAATAAATACCGGTATTCCAATTAAACCAACAATGTTCATTACCATCAATATTAGGTTCAGCATTAGCACTATATAAAACTTCTTTCGATATGATGTGCACATATTAGAACAAGATTTTAGCGTACAGCAATGTGAATGACAAGGCTTGTTAGAACCCCTGTTTGCATGGGTCTGCTCATTATTATCATTATTCTTTAGCAGTCTATGTGCCGAGTCCGGAGTGTCCTCGTCTTGTGCTAAATCCATACCAATGTCTAGCGTTTCTACTGATATGTCGGTTGTAGCATTACGTTGTAGTCCTAGAAAGAAAGGTCGCCCACCACCATAAGAATCTATGATATTATTTAAATTTTGACTGCCACAGTGAGCACAAGGAATACTAGGAAAGCCACGTTTTGTTTGAGCTTGTCCAGCATACCCCGGTATTCCGGGACTTGTTACGTGATTTCTAGAAAGTGGATCAATTATGTTATTGCCCCTTCCCATCATGAAGTCTGTACTTCGTTCTCTCACTAGTCGATTCTGAATGAAACCATCTTGTTGTTGTTGGTGGTGTTGTTGCTCAGATCCATGTCCGAAATCAACATTTTGTGTATCCACATTATTGAGCTTGTTTAATCGGCTGTTGCTAGCATTAGAATGTCTACAATAGGGATTAGTATAATTGGAATACAGCGTAGGCAATGAAGGTGTTGACTTCCAATCTGGAGACGTATGTTTGTGAGGTCGTATCAGTGGTGTATATCGAGGCATTTGTCTGTTCTGTGAATCACAATAACACGCTTTTACAAAAGTTTCATCGTTTTCAACATCTAGTGCACTTTCCCTGGATCTGTTGATGCGACGTATTGCACAATGATACTGTCTCTGGTTAGTGACGTCATTGGGTGACATAGTGACGTCATTGGGTGACGTGTGCGCAGGTTGTGATCGTTCACCATAATCCTGGTCGGAGAATGCGAACAGTCGTAGGTTATCTTCGCCATTATACGCAAGTAATTCTGCTGATTTGGATCTTTTAGGGGTAGGTCGTGAAGCCGGATGTGACGTCATATAATCAAGATAAACGTCATCGCACTTTCGCTTGTTGGGATACATGATTTATCGTAGCCTCTTACCTGAAATACAATGTATAATTTGACCACAACTAGTGAGACGGTTTCTTTTGATCAATACATATATTATCAAAGTGTTTATTTCCCATTAGCCAATCAGTATTCGGCTTTTATTTCCCATAAGCCAATCAAAAGAGAGCTTTTATTTCACATTAGCCAATCAATATGGAGCTTTTATTTCCCATTAGGCTACCAATACATGTATGGAGCTTTTATTTCCCATTAACAAATCAATGTGGAGCTTTTATTTCCCATTAACCAATCAATGGGGAGCTTTTATTTCTCATTAACCAATGAATGTGGAGCTTTTATTTCCCATTAACAAATCAATGTGGAGCTTTTATTTCCTATTAACCAACCAATGTAGAGCTTATATTTTCCATTAACCAATCAATGTGGAGCTTTTATTTCCCATTAACCAATCAATATGGAGCTTATATTTCCCATTAACAAATCAATGTGGAGCTTTTATTTCCCATTAACCAATCAATGCGGAGCTTTTATTTCTCATTAATTAATGAATCAGGAGCTTTTATTTTCCATTCAACAATCAATGTGGAGCTTTTATTTCTCACTAACCAATCAATGTGGAGCTTTTATTTCCCATTAACAAATCAATGTGGAGCTTTTATTTCCCATTAACAAATCAATGTGGAGCTTTTATTTCTCATTAACCAATCAATGTGGAGCTTTTATTTCCCATTAACCAATCAATGTGGAGCTTTTATTTCTCATTAACCAATCAATGTGGAGCTTTTATTTCCCATTAACAAATCAATATGGAGCTTTTATTTCCCATTAACCAATCAATGTGGAGCTTTTATTTCTCATTAACCAATCAATGTGGAGCTTTTATTTCCCATTAGCCAATCAATAGAGAGCTTTTATTTCACATTAACAAATCAATATGGAGCTTTTATTTCCCATTAGCCAATCAATAGAGAGCTTTTATTTCACATTAGCCTATCAATATGGAGCTTTTATTTCCCATTAACAAACTAATGTGGAGCTTTTATTTCCCATTAACAAACTAATGTGGAGCTTTTATTTCCCATTAGCCAATCAATGTGGAGCTTTTATTTTCCATTAGGCAATCAATGTGGAGCTTTTATTTCCAATTAACCAATCAATGTGGAGCTTTTATTTTCCATTAGCCAATCATTACTTAGCTTTTATTTCCCATTAGCCAATCATTATCAAGCTTCTACTCCCCATTAGTCAATCAGCATGGCGCTTTTAATATTTTCCTATGCAAATCAATGATGTCATGTTTTAATGTTTGAATGTTTACATATAAAAGTCCGGTGATTATCATTCAAATATGGTCGTTATCCGTACAAAGATAGCAAACATGATAACATATAAATTTAGACCATCGACATTCAAACTTCAATTTTATATGTGCAACCTCCAAAGAGTGGTCCCCAATATAGCAAAAACCTCTCCAGAGCAGCCGTCCGTTATTCGACAACCTCTTCAGAGCGGTGCACAGTCAAGCATCAACCTTTCGCCCAATTTATTCTTGAAGTAACCTTCTTATTTTCGATTAAATTTACCTCTCTGGAGCGATAACCTCTATGCAATAAACAAATGAAAGTTTTCCAAAGTGGGTACGCTAGAGAGGTTGTACTGTATGATTATGCTTATAACTGTTCTATTATCGTAACCTACGTTAGATAAACCCGGGTACACATACATGTATTGGTTTCGATTTTAACATGTTTTAACCTCATCGCTAGATTTATAAATATTAAAGTTTCAATGACAAAAGTGGTAGAATACATAAACCAGGTCAGTTAAACCGACAAACTATACATCGAAAAGTAACGAAGTCTTTGAATAAAGAATAAACATATTCAATCTATGTAAATATACAAAAAATGTACGTACCTTAACATCGAATTGCTTTATGTTTTAATTGTTCCTTGATGTCACATTTAAGCTTCCCTTATGTTTTTTTAAAGAAAACACTTCACCGTGCGGCGTGCACATAGATAGGACACGAATATTTCGTTGAACTCTTGCCAACATATATTTAATTATGTCATATTTTATATTTAGTTCACACACACGCCACAGGTAAATCTCTTTAGCTCTCTGTACTGATTAGGGAATTCCCCTTTCTTTTTCTAACTTTGTAGTTATCTGAAATACCCGTATATAATACAGCTCGGTACGTCACAAGTTTATAAACCATAAACTACTTCATGTGCTAGTCTGGTTCCCTGTCCTAAATCTTACAGTTGTTTAGGTCAGGCAGCAACCAATAATCGATAACTACAGTGGTCAAATCAAAATGGCGGACGTACGTTAGTTTATATAGGCAATTTTAGAATATCCCCCTAAAGTGTATGTTATGTATGTGTCATTTTGATGTGACTTTGCATAGTAATAGGACAAATAATGGTCTTTGCAATGATAGAAGTTTATTCGCTACAACAGCACTAATATCTACAAAATAACGTTTATAAAATGATTGAAATATTTTTGTAGCAGGGTTTTAATAGTCCATTAATTTATGCATTTTCAATTGACCAAGTTAGCGCAATCGGTAGAGCCACTGACTTGTAATCAAGGTATCCCTGGTTCGGTCCCTGTACAGGCCAGTTATTGTTTTCCTTTTTTAATATTTTGCTTAATTTGTGTAATACAAAAACTTTATATTCTTATCATGTTCCTTATTCAAGTATAAACTAATAGCGAATTACGTTACATAAAAAAAAAAAATTAATGACAATACTGGTATCGAACTTCCATCATCAATGTTACTAGTACGCTTTACCAACTAAGCTAACCGGGCATTTGATATCAGCTGCGATTTATATGCACTGTATACACACTGGTACAGAATTTTTCTTAATTTACTTTGCGTTTTTTTGTACATATCAGTTGTGTCATTTTAATGAAACGTGTTTAATTGAAAAGAACATACATTTTCCCATTCATATACAAAATCTCATCGATATGACACATACATAACACATATTTTTGGGGGATATTCTAAAATTCCCTATATAAGCTAACGTTCAACCGCCATCTTGTTTTACACATGGAAGCGACCATATTTGTTAGATTGCGCCGGACCTATACTGTAATGTAATGAAAGATTTAGGTACCGGGAACCAGACTACTTCATATGCTTGATAAATATTGGACATCGGCAAATTTTAGATTTCATATGTCATAGCGGATCAATCGTAAATACTCGGGCATTTCCGTAACTGAGAAAAAAACGTTTCGTTAGATGAACGCCGAGGAGATCCGATTGATAGCGGATGGCCGAGTGGTTTGTCCTGTTATAACTACATTACAAATCCATAAGTCCTGATTCGAATCTTGTTGGGGCATAGTGAGTGATCAACTACATACAATACCGAGCGTATCCATTCAGTTATCTCCCGTTTAATTAAAGTCGCATTATTGCTCCCACAACTCTTTTCTGATCATCCATTACATATGTAATTGCATTATTTTGTACACTCATAAAATAAAACATTATTTGTGGACCACAGCCAAGCGTACTTTGCATTTACTTCTAATATAAAATTTTATAAGTACATGTAATAATAATAATTTGGAGTTTGGAGTTGGAGCTTTTTGTTGAAAATTTGAGGAGTTTAATCAATAAAGATCCCCATTTAGTGTATGATCGTTGTGTAAAATCTTTGCGTTAAAATGCTTTCCCTGCTCGAGCAATTGACGAATGGAACAACCTGGATGGAATTATTGTAAACAGCTCTAGCGTCAACTCATTTAAAACCAAGCTTGATATAGCGTAGTGAGATCGAAGGTTTAACCTGAACGGTATATACTAGCGACGCAAATTTTTTAATTTTTGTCGGGAAACCGAAAAAATGTACAACTAATTTATGGAGTCTACAAGCGCAATTAGCGCTTACTCAACTCCGAAGAAACAGTAAACAGTAAAAAAAGGTAAACAGTAAATAGTAAATAATATTCCTGAATCGATTGAAACGATCGAAGTTACAGGGAATGCCTCTTTAAGATGTTTTTTGAATACTATTCCAGATCCTAGTAACAGTCTACTTACCAGTACGTTACCTAAACAAAGCGCTTTTCGCGGGAGGTAATCAATGTCTTCCATATTTACAATCGAAACTACTCGGGTCTTTCCATGATAAATCTGGAAGCTCCATCGCATGTGCCTAGTGTAGTGATCCACCTAAATTCTTGTTATAGGCTTTATTATTTCCCGCCCCGTTCCTACCTTGCCCATATTTTAACTAGGTCAAGTTGTAGTTGTGCCGCTTTAGGTTGCATAACGTTAGGTCATTGTCCTTAGTGTTTTAACCTACGTCACGCCCCGGGGTTGTTGTGCATCATTTGGTCGTCGTTTTGGCATGGGTTTCTGTGGGGACTGCTCATGGTAGTTGTGTCGTGGTGTTTCTTATTTCTGTTCTCGGCTGGTTGGGTTGAGTGCTACCTTCCCTGTCGGATTTTCTCATACCTTTTATAATACGCCCGATCTTACATAATTATTTGAAAACGTTTAATGTTTGTTGAATAAATTATTAGATCAATATGATCACAGATAATAAAGTAATGATTCGGTTCACAGAAACTAGTGAAATTGTTCTGATAAAAGTAGTCCATTTTAGTGAAATTATCGCAAGTGAAATTATCGCCAGTGAAATTATCGACAGTGAAATTATCGACAGTGAAATTATCGCCAGTGAAATTATCGACAGTGAAATTATCGACAGTGAAATTATCGCCAGTGAAATTATCGACAGTGAAATTATCGACAGCGGAATTATCGAGGATGGAATTATCGACAGTGAAATTATCGCCAGTGAAATTATCAACAGTGAAATTATCGACGGTGGAATTATCGCCAGTGAAATAAAAATAGTACCATACATTCCCTTGCTAGACGCTCAGCATTTAAGGGAATCTGGCTTCTCTTCTCTCATACCCTTGTGACGATGGATAACATCAGGAATGTGGTGTCGAGAGTGATTTATATAAGTTGGAAAAACTTGTGTCAAAATCGACCTAAATAAATTAGTATAAAATAATATAATTAGTATAAAGTTTATAAACTGTCAAATTACAAATGAAAACGCATGCTAGACTGTGCTACTTTAATTGACATAAGCAGATGACCTCTATTGATTTTGGGGGTCAATTAAAGGTCAAAGGTCAAGGTCACTGTGACTTATTCCATTTCCGACAGTTGGGTGCAGCCATAGGGCATACAATTGACTTTACGCCAAATGTCAACCAATACCATTTAAATCAATTTTAACGGTAAATTGTAATAACATTATCCAATGGATAAACTTAAAAACCTTCGCCAAGCAACCTTCGACAAACAACCAGGAGGAGCGATCTCTGCTCTAGCGTAATGTCAATTAACATTTTCCAAAGACAAAAGAAATTGTTTTTATAGACGAGGTCAGTATATAAAATTCCTGTTTAAAGTTAAGAAAATTTTCTGAAAATGAATTGATCTTACTTGACATACGGATAGGGACAACAAATCAGATCACACCAAAACATACAATCAGGGTGGTAATCAAAACTGATAAATAATTGATCTTACGGGACATAAGGATAGGGACAACCAATGCTAATAGAAGGTCAAGCATTTTTAACTCTTCGATCAGTATACTATTCATACATATAAGGTAAAAAAGGCTAAACAATTTTAATCGTTTATTTTTTTATATAATATACATGACTGTACATATATTTCAATAAATTCTAATAATTGAGATTTAAAAATGCACCAAAAAGCAATAAAAAACATGTTGTGTTTGAATAATACATAAACAATTATAGCTCGGCTATATTGACCTGAACCTGACCTTTATGCAAAAATATATTACAAGGTACTTGCTTTGAATATATAAATTTCCGCAAGCAAATCGTGCGATATCGTTATTTCAAAATTGTGTTTCTATTTCACCTCGAGCGTCTTCGTGATACTCCCCGATTATGAAAATATACAATCGGCATTGTATCGTAGGTAATATATCGACTATCAATGGTCAGGCTCAGGTCATCTGAGCCAAGCAATATACAAAATGTACAATCAATATTATAATAATGTGTTTTGATCGAGTATGATCACAGGTTACTATTTCATAGATAAGGAGTAAAACGTAAGAAAAATATACAGTAAAACTTGGTTATGACGAGCATCGATATCACGAGCACCCGGCCTATCTCGAGCAAGTTTTAAAATAATATCCGCTTGTATTATCAATACATGCCATTTGGTTATTTCGAGAACCTGTTTATCTCGAGCATTTTATCTTTCCCGATCACTCATCGAGAGAACGAAGTTTTACTGTAATTTTACGTATTTTTTTCCTTTTTTTATTACCAATGATACAGTTAACTGTGTTTGTGACGGTTGCCGAATTATCTAGGCTGATTTCCGAATGCCTTTCACTTAAGCATGTTTTTTTCTGGTGACACAATTCGCTGGCTTAGAATGAGAAGGTCGTAAGCACTACTTACGAAAGTACTTTCGACCTTATAAGACTTATACATATTTGAAAAAATCTCCATTACAATGTACTTCTTACGGGCCTATTTTCATACAAATCATAACTTGGCATGTCGACCAAACTGAAGTCCAAATAATTGTTTTTTTTTCTATAAGTAAAGATGAGTTTCAAATAGTTCTTCCTTGTTTTCTTAAAATATTGATGTTGTAGTTACAACCTTCTCATTCTAAGCCAGCGATTACATATATTCACGGCGCACCATGCATCTCTGTCGCACCAAACATTGTTATGTTTGCTAATGGACTGTGCTATTTCTTTTGTGTGTTTTTTGTGTATTTTATGCTTGTGTTATTTCGGTCAAATGCTGACTTCCGTGACTGTTGAGCTAATTATGTATCGTTCGATTTCGAGCATTGAGCCGTGACTGCACTTTTAAAGTTTAATACATTCACCGATATAGATTGGCGTGGGATGGACTATTCATATATGTATAACACACACATTAGTAAGGAGCGTATCTTTAAATCATGACTATTGAAATCAATAAATCACGAGTTACCCGCACAAATAGACTCGTCTAAAAGGTCATGGCTCAGGGTTCAAAATTGAACTATATTTAAACAGAATACATTCAACTCTTACGTATACTTGTCTTATATACGAAGACACTCATTATGTCAACAAAGTGTGTGACTCCGTAGTTCAGTGGTCAGTGTGCCTGTCGTCTAATCTGGTGACCCAGGTTCAAATCCGGATGGAGACACATACATAGTCCTGCCATATTTCACTTGAACCCAAGAAAAAAAAAATCCGTTGTTTTGTTATTGTTATTCTGAAGAAGGCCTCGGCCGAAACGTTAATATAATAATAATTCTACAAAATACGTGTTGTTGTTGAACAAATTCCCAATTATTACTTGAACTAAAGCAAATACAGGCTATATGTTCTCGGCATTTATGTCTATATCGACTAAAATTCCAGCAGACAACCGTTTGGCACATGAAGGATATGCTTGCTTGTCACTTATGTGCTTTTTTGTCAAAGCCCAATTCTATGTGTGACATAAATAGGACTTCGCGAATAAAAGCAGACACAGTGATTATATACATTGAAGAACGTGCTCCATGCTCAAACTCCATACCCCATGCAGAAACTTTAAAAAGCCAGCTTTCTTTTGCCAACTTGTAGCAAACTATCTAATTGAGAAATGAACCCCGTATAATATACTATTTTATTATTAGCTTTCAATGGATTATATATATGGTGATTTTCAGTGAAAATAACAATGACAAACAACAGTGAAATTATCGTTTTGTTATTTTTACTGTTTTGGAACTGTATAAAAAGAAACACAACGTCAACAGCGCTGGGCTTCAAAATATGCGTTACGCCATTGTGACGTCATAGTTGTCACGTCGTGACGTTCTAATTTCAACGTAATTTTTCCAATTTAGCCCATTACTGTAACGTTTTAAGAGAAAATGAAGCAAATAATAAACAGAAAATTTGTTGATTTTTGGTAAAAGATCTTATTTTAATTCACTCGTGATCACAGAAAATTATATTTTCACTCGTGGCTACGCCACTCGTGAAAATACTGATTTCTGTGATCACTCGGTGAAATAAATTTCGATCTTACACCAAAATCAACAAATATCCTCTATATTATATACCATTCAGCAACAAAGAAGTTATAACAGTTTTTGTAACTAAATACATACTCCAATTGGTGTACGGGGTATAGGTTTTAGCAAGGGGTATGTTTCTACAATGTTTATAAGCACGCGGACAGGGTCTTATTCACCAACATTGTAAGAATGAAAGTCAGACTTAGGCTTAAAATTGTCAACATTTATAATCACTGCCATTTCTTTGCAATTAGAATTAATCGAGGGAATTTTTATCTCATTATTTGTTGGATATATCAAAATCGGTAAATTGATTACAACACGAGAGAGAATAGAACATTTGGCTACGTAAAGTCTAAGTCTGTGTTTTAGACTTACAACGTTGGTGAATAAGGCCTCTGGTGAGTTCATGGACACGTGGTGTGATCACGTGGTGTAATCACGTGGTGTGATCACGTGGTGTGATTCTCACTCTGAAAGCAGAAACATTCCGAATACTGAATGACTTTGAGCTTTCCCGTTATATTGTTTAACAGAAAGTACGTCACCCTTCTTCAAATAGTGTACAAACTGTAAGTGGCTTGAATGATTTAAAACTGTTCCATTTTTAGGCGAAAAATCCTCTTGTATTTCTCCAAGCGGTCTTTCATCTTTGTGCCTCCTTTCATCTGTGTGCTTCCTCACATCGTGACCAATGGTACATGTATGTTCACATGCTTTGGTGTCGATTTTAAATTGAATTCTTGTATAAATGAAATAGTAGCCCATAGCTGGGACTTTAATGACTCGGTCATCGTCTGTTTTAAATTCTCCGTGTAGAGAAAATTCTGGCCGTCGGTCCCATTTAATTAGATTGTCTAAAAGTATAAAAAAGACATAATATAAATTATTATATCACAAGACTTTCCTTGTATCCAGGTTAGTATAGCGAGTATGTATAATCTTATACATAACATGTGTAGTATAAAGTTTAAATACATGGGTGATTTTCCCCCCAATAAATCAATGCGTTTTTAGTGTCGTATGATATAAAAACTTAAAGTGTGTTTTTTCTGAGTTTTTTGACAAAAGTATGCTAAAAATGTGTTTTTTTTCTGTGTTTTTTTGACAAAAGTATGCTTAAAGTGTGTGTTTTCTGTGCTTTTTAACAACAAGTGTGTTTTTTCTGTGTCTTTTATCATATAAGTTCGTTTTAAGTGCGTCTTTTCTTCTAAGAAGTGAGTTTAAATAAATGAAGTTGGTCTTTTACGAAAATAAGTTGGTTTTAAGTGCGTCTTTTCCTCTAAGAAGTAAGTTAAAATAAATGCTAAAAATATTTACTGCCTGATCAAACGGCAGTGATAAAGACTAAAACAAAACTACTTTTTTGGTAAGATTTATATTTTTATTTATATTATATAGTTATATATTTTTTTCTTTTTTTTCTCTTTTCGTTATCAATGATAATAAAACAGTTACGTGTTGGTCAAACAGCTATTATTATAAATTCCAAACGATTAAACAATTATGAAAAAATGCCGGGATTTTACCGCCGTGAGTAATATTACGTAATACACCGCTTTACAACCTTGCAATTGTTTGTATTTTTTTTGGCAATGCTATTTGACAATGAGATAAGATCTATCTATATAATAATAATAATACATACAATGACTATGTCAACATACCTATTTTATTAAATAGACTAAAAGAGTATGGTGTAAATGGAAAGATGCATAAAGCAATTACTTCTATATATAATAATGTCAGCTCTTGTGTTAAAGTAAATAATATGCACACAGACTGGTTCAATGTAAATTTGGGACTAAGACAGGGATGTATAATGTCTCCTGTGCTTTTCAATTTATTTATAAATGATCTAGCCTTGAAAATAAAGGCTTTAGGCTTTGGAATTGACATTGGGGACGATGATAAGTTATGTTTGCTTATGTATGCTGATGATATTGTGTTATTAGCTGCTAATGAGATTGAATTACAAGAAATGTTAAATGTTCTCTCTACATGGTGTGATCAAAATTATATGTGTATAAATGAAACTAAATCGGGTATTGTACATTTTAGACCAAAAATTGTCGCTAGAACTAGGTTTGGTTTTAAATGTGGGAATAAGAATATGCAATAGCTGATAAGTATGTGTACCTTGGGTTATTAATAGATGAATTGTTGAACTATAATCTAACAGCTAAGTTTGTGTCACAAGCTGCAAGCAGAGCTCTGGGTTTACTAATTGCAAAGTTTAAATCTCTGGGTGGAATGCCCCACCATGTGTTTAAGAAACTTTATGACTCTATGGTATGGCCAGTTATATCTTATGCTGGGGCTGTTTGGGGCACTCAGAAATACTCCTGCATTGAAGCAATACAAAATAGAGCCATGAGATTCTTCATGGGAACAGGAAGGTACACCCCTAATGCTGCTGTAGCTGGTGACATGGGCTGGGAGCCATCTTATGTAAAACAGTTAAAATGTGTGTCATACTTATGGTGTAGATTTGCAAATATGAGTCGCAATAGACTAAATTTTAAGATTTTTAATCATTCTCTACGCCTTGGTTGTTGGGCATGTAAAAACTGGCAGTATAAGGTTAAAGTTTTACTTCAAAAGTATGATTGTGGACAATACTGCGATATTGAGAATCATACTGATAAATTATTTTTGTCAAGAAAGGTTACACTCAGTGCAATGAATCAGTTTTTAGGAGAATGGATTGAATCAGTTCATGTATTAGTGGGTCGTAATGGTCAATGTGGTAATAAACTTAGAACTTATAGTTCCTTTAAGTATGATTTTAATACTGAACCATATATTGACAATATCATGTCTAAATCATATAGATCTGCATTAGCAAAGTTTAGGTGTGGGGTAGCGCCTATACGTTTAGAGACAGGAAGATATGAGAGATTAAATGCAAATGAAAGAATTTGCCCAATATGTCTTAATGCAGTTGAAAGTGAAATGCATGTTTTATTACATTGTAATGCGTATAACACAATCAGAGAGACTCTTTTTAATAAAGCCTGTGATGTAGATCATAATTTTTTGAGTATGTCAGATAGGGATAAACTTATATTTTTGTTGTCAAATACTTCTATGACGTATTACTCTGCCAAATCCTGTGCTCTCATATTAAAAGAGCGACGTAAATACTTGTATATGTGATGTATATACCATTTTAGTATAATTTTTAATTAATATCTTATTGTTTTGGTTATAATCAAAATAAGATATCGGAGTTATGTATTTTAACATGCATTTTAAATACATACTTGTTCAAATTTAAATTAATCTGTAGATTACTGGTTTTGCTTTTAATTATGAACCATATCTAAAAGCATTAAGTACGGATAAAAGTCGGGTGACAATGTAGCTGATCACCTAGCCCATAGAGTGATTTTTAAATCATTATGACTAATCTATATGGTTTTAATATATTTTAGTTCTCTGGAAAATAGATGGATGTTAAATGTATGTGTATTGCACATGGATTATTTGTTTTTAAAGATGTATTGTCAATTGTATTCATGACTAGTCAAACATAGTTATTTGTTTTAATAGAGAATATAAGATCTTTGTATTTTAGAATTGTTTTCATTGAAGGTAATGCTAGATGTTCTTAAATGGTTAACTCAAGTCATATATAACTTTTAATGGGAAAATTTCTGGTTTAAAGGAAATAAGAATTCAAAAAGGTATTCTAGCATGTTTGACCGGTCATGAGTATAAGTATAAATTTTTAAATAATAAATATCACATAGTCTCTTATAATTCAGATATGAATGACAGTGTGCATTGTTTCATATGTTTTATTGATGTATATATGTGTATGTATTGTACAATGATGAGACTTAAATAAATAAAGTATATACAATGTCAATCAAAAATAAGTATACAGAGGTTATATCCCCATTTGTATTCCAGTATAACATTATTTGCAGAACAGAGAATCAACAATATTTTGAAGACCGGGACTATGTTTTCTTTATCAAGTGTAAAGACAATACATCGATTGCTACCCTACAAAGTTTCTTTGCTTGTCTTGAAAGACAACTTTGTCATAAAAAGACGAAAAACGCAGCCCCTTGGGCCCCATGGCTATTGGATTCAGAACATATTGCAAAATTATTTTTATAACATTTTTTATTCGTTTAGTAACTGCAGTTTCAAAAATTACTACGATCGTGATCGTCTGATAATTAGACATTAAGTAATTTAACCCATTATATTTCTGTATCTGTCAAAAAGAGTATACGTTTTTTGGTGGGCATTGTATATACATTTTGTATATCGTAAACCAGTTACTGCAGTAAAATATGTTTAACGATCTTGGATTGTTAATTGTTTCTTCGACTTATTTGTGGGCATTGCTTAGTATAGTTGCTAGGTATATGTAATATTATTGCCCACCCTATTTCTTTATTGCCCATTATTTCAAACTAGGTCAAGTCGTAGTGGTGCCTCTTTTGGTCGCATAACGTTAGTTCATTGTCCTTAGTGTTTCAAACTAAGTCAGACCCCTGGGTTGTTGGTGTAGCTCATTTGGTCGTCGTTTTAGCATGTGTTTGTGTGGGTATTGCTCAGGGTAGTTGTGTTGTGGTGTTTCTGATTTCTGTGCTTGGCTGGTTAGGTTGAGTGCTACCTGCTCTGTCGGATTTTCTCATACCTTTTTTGTTATCCACGAAATTAAGAAGCATAACAAATGAATTTATAAAATCCCCAGCGAACGTTAATACCCACGAAAGTGTATTAATTAATTTTTTGTACAGTATCTACAACGTAATGATTTGAATTCTTAAAAAATCGCTGGCTTTAGAATGAGAAAGTCGTAAGTGCCACTTAAGACCTTATAAGACTAATGCATGTTAAAAATCTACATCATAAGGCGTTTTTTAGCCTATTTTCATGTTAATCGGAAGTTTTCATGTTGAGCAAACTTACCGAGAAAAGAATGAAAACATATTTTCGTAACAAGCCAAAATAGTCGAGTTGTTTCCCTTTGACCCCAAATAATAAATCGCTGGAAGCGATAAATTATTATTTATGATTTAAATATATTTTTGACATTATAGAGACATATTTGCGCGCTCTTTCTTCTGACAAATTATGATAATTGATAGTGCTTTGTACATTTAGCACATTTTATGTGATAGTAGAGAAAAATATTCTAGTTATACGGAATGCCTCTTTAAAAAGCTTGTTTTACTATAAGTAAGAGTGATTGTAAGACTGTTTTTCTTGTTTTCTCAAAATATTGATTTTTTAGTTACGACCTTTTCATTCTTAGCCAGCGAAATGTTTTAACATAACTTACCCTTGTCATCTTGATTGGTTTCTCTTGTCTTCAGTTGCAGCATAGGAGTATGATATACCGCCGTATTATATATACTCATATCTGTAAGTAAAGATAAAGTCAAACAATTAAAACTTCGTTATGACGAGCATCGATATCACGAGCACCCGGTCTATCTCGAGCAAGTTAAAATAATATCCGCTTCTATAATCAATACATGTCATTTGGTTTATCTCGAGCATTTTATCTGTCCCGATCACTCCTCAAGATGACGAAGTTTTACTGTATAAGAATACATAATTAGTACATTATAAGTAAATCACCATTATTAGGTAATAACGTAATCCTAGGCTAACTGTGCCAATGGGAATTTTTAGTTCCTTGTTTTTGCCAAAAACAGTATCGTAGTAATGGCGCAGTACATAGTCACGCTTAAATTCTTGTTATGCCCCAATCGGCTATTGTTCTTTGAAAAACCCCAAAACTTGGTAACCATTCTGTCTTATAGTCTATTTTGAGCACTTTAGTTTGCCAAAAAATATTGTTGTAACAAAATGACGTTTTATCGTGTAATAAGATCAATGTCATACTTAAAGTTGAATTATGCCCAAATCGGCTATTTTCAAAACAGCAATTACTTGGTGTATTTTTAGCACTGACGTGGTGTCCAAAAGGGAGAAAACTTCATAGGATGGAAGAAAATAAAATACAACCTCCAATTGATTTGTTGATAAAAACAACAAGAAGCAAACAATAAATGCATGGTGAATAGTGTAAGGGAAGCAACTCTCGTAAAATAAGCATTTTTTGCCATCCATACATTTCACTAAATGTGATGTTCAGCCCACAGGTAACTGTACCGTTGAAAATTTATATTTTCCGTAATTTGTTTTAAAAATTTGTATTTTCTATAATTTTGTTTTGAAAATTTATATATTTCTATATATTTTTTTTTCGTTTTTTTTTCGTTTCAACAGTAACCTGTGGTTTGGCTTATGATTTCGACAAATAAAGTCAGCATTCAGTCATCAAGTATTGGTCCTTGGTGGAAAGCATTCTAATGGTACCATACTCTCTGGTATAGTACGAAAATGATCACGAGAAAAGCGGGACATTTTGGAATGATCCATGTAGGTGGTTAAACCAAGTGTGCACGATTTATCCGTGTTATTTTAGTATAGAAATGAACGTATGTGTTTACTTAAGAAACAATTTTTCAAAAGTAGGCAACTCCGGTCAATGTTTGTAAATATCACATTATCCTGGGCGCACTATATTTATTGAATGATCGAACAAATATTTTGGGAGCAAAAGTGTAGCTTTAAAGAGGCTTATTGCTTAAACTCCTCAAATGTTCAACAAAAAGCTCCCACTTATTACATAGAAAAGAATGAAAACATATTTTATTTTGAGCCAAATTAGCCACGAGTTGCTTCCCTTTGACCACATAATAATAAATCGCTGGAAGCGATAAATATTATTGGTGATCTAAATATATTTTTCACATCATAGAGTCATATTTGCCCACATTTTCTTCCGACAAATTATGATAATAGATAGTGCTTTGTACATTTAGCGCATTTACTGTGATAGTAGAGAAAAATATGCTACTTATATGGAATGCCTCTTTAACAAATATAGACAAGCCCAGTAATAAGGAGGTTTAGTTGGAGACAATTAATATAATATATATTTAGTTGGAGAGTTTGACGATTATCTTCAATAACCAAAGATTGGTTATCTAGATGGATACATACCACGTGACATTTTGGCTAAGTCGACAAGTTAATATATGTCAAAAATACAACAAACAACGTAAACATAAATCTACGATGCTCTCTCCAAAATGACTCCTTTAGAGATAGAATACAAAGTCATTACTAGTCATGCCTCGAACTTTTTTGAAGATATATATCTAATTCTTTGGCCGATTTTAACGAGATATGTTCGACGCTTAAGTACTTGTCGGCATAGCCAAACAGTCACGTGGTATGTACACCGTGGTATGGGATACTCACTAATGGTTTCTTTACTTTTTTCAATCTGAAAAATGATGAACAGATGCATGTAATAATTTGAATACTATAAAAATTAAAGCAGATCTACTGATAAGCTGCATATTGGGGGTGATAACCAAATTATTTTTCTTTGTTAAAAAACCCAATATATTGTGAGAGGCGGAAGTAAGAAAATGAAATGCCAATCTGAAATACCCAAAAAGAAAAGGATGACATAGTAAAAACCGTACATAAAATTCATTCACCCTATGAGTTGAATTTTTAAAACCAAATCAAAATTGAGTATGGGGGAGGGAGGGGGGGGGGGGGGACTAAAATACCCAAGGGACTAAAACATCTGTAGCTCTGACTATAAATGAAACTACTGTTCGCTTTATGACTCATATAGTCCAGTCATTGAAGCTAAAAAATATGGTCAACCTCAAACAAATTGCAAAACAGAGTTTCTTTGCATTTTCATCATCTACAGACTATTATCAACTACAGACAAAACGTCAAATATGCGAGTTCAGTGGGGGAAAATACAAAAAAATCGACATGTTTAAGGTCACTTTTGGTAGCAATTTCAGCATTTTCCTTATTTCATACTACATGGGGAATTTTAAGTTCTAATAATTCCCATGTAAGTCGATAAATATTTACTAATTGCACCTTAAAGCTTATATTTTCTGAAAGATACAACCTTCTTCTATCGAATACAAATATTGATTTTATCATCAGACAATTTACTTTTCATATATATGCCAGTCTACGTTTTGGTATACTACCCATTCAAATGTCGACAAAATGACTCAAAATAGCACTTGGAAGGGGAAACAAAAGTTTTACTCATTTCTTTAATATTAATCCAATTTGTTTGAAATTTACACATATCATGTGTTATATACATGTTTGTCTAATGGAAAAGGGATATTTGTGTTTGGACAGTATACAATAATGTCAATATACAAAATGTACACGAATTTATCGATTCGGGAGAAATATTGATTGTTCGCTTTGTCTGTTCGTCCACAATTGCATTTGTATTCACAATTTTGACTTTATGATTATGAAACTTGGTCAGATGGATCATCTGAACAAAATTTAGGCCAAGGTAGAAAATGGATGATCAAGGATAAAAAAACTAGGTCACTAGGTCAAATTGTAGCAAAACCTTGTGTAGACGCTAGAGGTTATAACGTAGACCTTATATTTATAAAACTTGGTCACAATAATAATATCGACAAAATCTAGGTCAAAGTCATAAATTGGGTCATCCGGGGTCAAAAAGTAGGTCGCTAGTTAAAATCAAAGGAAAATGTTGTGTAGGTACAAAATTCACAATTTTGGTCTAATATTTATGCAACTTGGTCACAATGCTCATCTCAAAACATCTAAGACAAGTATGTTATTGAATAATTTGGGTCAAAATTAGGTCAATAGGTGAAAATAATTGATGCGACTTTTTGGCGCATGAAGGTTTGTCTATTTTTTGACCTAGTGACCTAGTTTTAACTCATGATAAGTTTATGAATTTGACCTACATTTTGTCTTCATTATCCATGAGACATGGTTTCATAAAGATAAGGTAAAAAGGGCGCCTTCTAAAGATTTGTTCTATAATTTGGCCTAGTGACCTTGTTTTTAACTCAGGTTAATCCAATTTCATACATGACCTTGAGTTTTGTAAGGTGATCATTGTGACTAAACTTCACAAGTGTAAGGTCGAAATTGCGACCCCTGGTGACTATATCTTGTTTTTTCTTTATTTTGACCTAGTGACCTAGATTTTGGCTCCGGTTAACTCAAACTTTTATTTTACCTAGATTAGCTTTCGATGATCATTGCTGCCAAGTTTCATAAAAATCAAAGCAAAATTGCGACCTCTAAGCACGATGTAAAAATAAGTTACTGGTACAAGTCACGATTTATTTACATCAAAAGTGACAAATATCGCGAAAACATGTGACAATTCAGTATATTTGTAAATATCTCAAAAAGTCCCACGAATATTCAATAAGGACATTTTGTACATTGCTAAGGATAGCTTTACGCACCATATAAACTCAAAACTGTTTGTTTTGCAATTAGTTTGAGGTTAAAAGTTAAAATGACTGGACTAATAGGGATAAAATCAAATTCAACTTGAATACCATATTGCCATTAAAAGCACATGTAACTTCTGTTCGCCGAATTACTCATTGGATAATATTATGTATAAAACTGACTCGTCTACACACAGTGATTCGATTAAAAATTGTAATATTTAACCAAGTATACCTTGAAGAACTTGACGTGATCTTGACCTTTATGTATATATTAAATATATAAATCGATGGCTTAGTATTAGAAGGTCGTAACTACCAAATCAACTACATTTACTCTTTACTTATGGTAAAACAAACTTTAACAACTTTATTTTTGTCAACATGATAAGTTCAGATTTTTATGAAAATGGGCTCATAAGAGGCGCCTTGTGATGCTTATTCTAAATATGTATGAATCTTAAAAGGTCGTAAGTGGCACTTACGACCTTCTAATTCTAAGCCATCGAAATGACAACATACATTCAGGGAATAAATGCAGACTTAATATCAGCTGTTATCATATTATTATGCTGATTAAAAGATCAGGTCATCTCAAATTCACTGAACTATATCGATGGCTTAGAATGAGAAGGTCGTAACTACAAAATCAATATATTGAGAAATCAAGAGAAAACTATCTGTAATTTACGCTTTACTTATGGTAAAACAAACTTTTAAAACTTCATTTTGGTCAACATGACAAGTTTAGATTTTTATGAAAATGGGCTCATAAGAAGCGCCTTGTGTTGCTTATTCTAAATATGTATGAATCTTAAAAGGTCGTAAGTGGCACTCACGACCTTCTAATTCTAAGCCATCATATATACAAACAAGCTTATACAAAAAACACACGGCAATTAACTATTTACTAGATATTTACACTCGAAGCTTTCAAGGTGTCCTTTACACGGTGCGGTTATTATACGATTAAGAGATCATTTTTTTAAACTGTTCAAATAAGATTGTCTTTTTCAGAAAATTGTCCTTGAGACTAAAATTGTCCTGTCATATTCAATATAACACATGGATACATGTATGTAAATCAATCGTTTCGACTCAACTATGCACCGAATGACTTGATATTAAACATGCCCATATAAAAGTTTGGAAACATAAACGTAATACTAATGAGGGAACTATCCCATTCGAAAGAATTGTGGGGAATACAGTTAACTCAGGTTTACACAATTTAACCTCATGCATAAAGATAAACATAGATTACCTAACGAACGATAGCTTATTTACAACCGTTCTCATTTGACTTTGAAAGGGCTGTATAAAGTTGAACTCGATATTAATGTGATTGCCTTTATGCATTCCAGGCACCACGTGGTGTTTACGTTTTTCGTTTTTTTATGATTTTCACACGAACTGCATAATTTAACATGAAAGTGAATATCGGTTTTGTTGAGAGTAAAACCCCTTGCACAATTGTCGTACGACGGTCGTGCAACGGATCTATGATGTAAATTTTGGTTATATCGTGATTCCAGCGCGTGTTAAAATTTTTTTGCGTCGAGTGACTGTCTTAGGTCTTTATATGATGGGCGTACGACGGACGCATGGTTTGTTTCTGATTTAAGGTCAAATTAAGCACTCGGAATACATACTTATATCTTGCGATGAACGTACGTACGATTGTTGTACGACGTACGTACGATGTACGTACGATGGTTGTACGACGGACGTACGATGATCGTATAATCTACGTACGATGATCGCATGACGGAAGATTGTATACTCATCACCGCACGACGATCGTACTTCCATCGTACGATTGTCGTACTACGGTCAACAATTGAAAGAAATACAATTTCAACACTTGCTCTTTTTCTAGTCTCTCATTAGGAAAGTACGAATACTTGCACAATAAAAGAAATCTGATACTTAAACTAATTATATCAACTCGACTAAGTATCGTTTTAAGTGAACAGCATTTATAAGATATGAAACACTTATTACAGTAAAACCTCGTTATCTCAAGTACTGATCGGGACAGGTAAAATACTCGAGATAACCCGGGTGCTCGTAATTACCGCTAGATATGTATTGATGATAGCAACGGATATTGTTTAAAATTTGCTCGAGATAGGCCGGGTACTGGTGATATCGATGCTCGTCATAACGAAGTTTTACTGTATTATTAATTTAAAACCGTTTGTAATCTATATTTCGGATATGATCGACACCTTTTTATCGCCAATGATATTATTTTACATACTGTACATGTATATACATAGATAGTATACTATGTATTTGATTCTATTCCACGAAAAGCTAGATTCATATTTCAATGAACCCAGGTTAAGTCGTTCAGACATGCGAGGTGTAAATATTAAATAAAATAATATTTGTTTCTCCGTCAGCGACCAGTGTCATTTAAAATGTACGACATGGCTTATATTATAACATAGCGCGGACAATTTGACCTTTATGCATAAATGTACATTCCTTTCAAAGTTAAATGAGAACGGATGTAAATATACTATCGTCCGGCGGGTAAACTGTGTTTATCTCTGCACATATATGCCGATGAAAGGTCAAGGTCTATTCACTAAAATGAATTTGAAGACTTTCGATGATTGACATTACGCCAGTTAAATCACATGGTCCAATGGATTAACTTAAAAACCTTTGCCAAGCAGCCTTCGACAAACAACCAGAAGGAGCGATCTTTGCTCCTACCCGGCGTAATGTCAATTGCATCCGACTTTTGTTTCAGATTGCTGAGGAAAATGTTTCTGGGAAGTTCACTTTGGTGCACCATGGTTTAAAAAGAACGGGTGAGAAAAACATATCTATTTAAATAAACCTACAGTGCCCACCAAAAATATGGATACACTTTGTGACAGATGCAGAATTATAATTGGTTTAATTATTCCATATCTTTTGGTCAGACGGAAACAATGTTTGCAATTTCTGAAAAAAAACACCAGTTAATGAAGGAGTAAAAAATGTGACAGATAGAAAGATGATCCTTTTCTGATTTAAAAATAAACTATGGGGTTCAAGGGGCTGAATTTGCCATATTATATGATCATATTGTCGTTCAAATCTGGCAAAGAAACTTAATATTTTCCATCTAGGTTACCAATCAATGTATTGTCTTTACACTAAATAAAAAAAATCTTTCTGGTCTTCAAAAACATTGTTGCTTCTCTGTTCTGCAAGTAGTGTTATACAGGCATGTAAATGGGGAAAAACTCTCCGTATCCATATTTTTGTGGGCACTGTATGATTTATCAACCTGTCATGGGGATTTTTGCAACAGTCATACCTGTGAGTACGATAGTAATTTAATTCGATATACCCTGGATCTGTAATATATCTCAAACTAGAACAAGGTCGGATATGTGTTTAGGTGTATCTATTCGTGTGTGCGACATGAGGTTAATCTCAACAACTGATATACTGATAAACATACAATCTATACTTCTGTTTACATAATGTCAAAATATGATTGTTAAAATACCCTTCTCAAAAAGCGAGCACAACCGGGTTTAAATAGGGGTACTAGTATTTGCTGCACCGTTCTGAAAGCGCGCCTTTTAGCTAACGAGCTGGTATTTTTCTAGATTAATTTCTCGGTAAAGCCCTGCTTATTTGTCTATTCTACATGTATGTATGTATGCGTGTTGTTCACATAGTATATTTAACATACACCAAGTTGTACGCAGTCGTTCCATTTAAATTTATGTTAAAAATGATCAATGCGCGTTTTCCTGGTTACAATGTAGCTTAAGTAAACATTCTTAAGGACGAGTGCGCTTTAGAATAGTACTAACCAAATAATAGACATATCATAGAATCCTTCTACCCGTATAGAACAGCACAACCTGTTCGAATCGGCCCTCGATAGAGCAACATATTATAAAGCAACGTTATCATTCTGGGCTTTACTCAATGTGTTCCTTCAAATCAGGTGTTTACTCATCACAGAACTTTACCAAATGGTCGACAAATCATTGAATAGTAACAACCAGTGACTATAAAGTTGACCTTGCCAGGGCAGCAACCACACCTTGAGTTTCCCACTAGGGTAGCCCGCCCTATTAGTATTGTTCTACAAAGAGGTATGAGGAAATCACACAGGGAAGGTAGCACTCAACCTCACCAGCAGAGCACAGAAATCAGAAACACCACAACACAACTACACTGAGAAATTCCCACACATAAACCAAAGAAACAATTAAAAGTCCAAGTCCCCGCCGAAAAAACGCAGCATGACACAATTTCGTAAATAAATTATAGAATTGCGGTTATTGCTTGGGACCGAATGAAACGCAGTCAAGACCCGACCAAGTTCCCCAAGGCCCCACTGCACGGCGATTCAACCGCACAGACCCATGCCAAAATGGCGATCAAATGAGGCACAGCATTCATTGTACATACCTTCTTATCTATACCATCCAGGAAAACGTTCAGATCAGGAAAGCAACATTTGCCATCATTGTCTACTTGCATTCCTAGGGTTTTAAAATTGTCCATCTTTGTGTTTGTTGCATTACATTTCATACACAGCGGAATGTCATGCTGTCGTGCAAACGCAATGTTAACCATTTCTTCATCCCTTTGTATTTCATGGTCCTGAATAGTTACGTATACAAAGGGTAATCCAACAATATTAAGCAGAATGAATATCACGTTTAATATTAATAATAAATAAAAACCTTTTCGGTAGTTCTTTTCGTTACAAGTGCGCGTTGGGTTAGTAACAACAGTGTCCACTCGCGCGTATCTCGAACTACTTTGTGACGTAGAGTCCATAATATTATCACTTCGGTCTGCTAGTAAATTCGGCGGAGGGATACGTTCGGGTGGTTGGGGCTCTATGTGTGTAACAGGGTGTATGTAATTACTCCCACTTTGAGGTGTAAGGGACACGTATGTATTGACTGGCACTTGTTGTAGAGACGTATAAATGTTCTCCTGGCCACGCAATGAATTCACTGACTGTGAACGTCTTTGCAATGTCGGCTGACGCCGTGTAGCGTTTGTGTCCCTTAGACGCCTGGCGTCATCTTCAGCTATAAGTTGTGACGCAATACGTTGTTGTTGTTGTTGTTGAAGGTGAAATTCCGACGTTGTATTACTTCGATGCATCACGCATCGTCCTTCCTCCGCGGCTTCCATTCCTGTTATCGAACTTTCAGTTGCTCTACGCGTTCGGTTTCTTTTCATCATTTGCGGATTCGTTTGCGTTGGTGTCATGCGATTGTCATACCGATGGTGCGGAATCGGAGGAGCCGGGGTTGTAGGTCTGGTGGAATCGTCGTCTCCGTCAAGATTGAACGAGATCCGTCGGGTTCGTATCGGTAACTCAGTCCGATTGACAAATGGTTGTGTGTTCGGAATGTTCTGAGGTGCTGTGATTGGCACAGGGAAGTTGGGTACGGTGTGGTCAAATCGAGGGGATAATATTGGACCAAATGATGGGCTTGGGTCCGTGTTATCAGTATTTTGACTATCATCTGAATCGTTTAATACCTCAGTAGTTTGTGTTAAGGTAGATAAAGCCGAAATCCCAGACGTGGTAGATATTTCACTGTCCAAGCGTCTTTTCTTCGTAGTGAAATTACCGTTCGACATTTTACTAGCAGTTCATATAGTTAGTTAAATATTGAAACGCGAATCGTGTAGTATTTTTTAAAATAGGTAGTTTACGCCTGAACATACATAAGAAGCTTAAGGGTTTATTTTCAATAGGTCTACATAACCCGTCGTTCACTCCGATTTATTTTTGCATTTTCCGAAAATTCACATGCCCTAGTTCAGGGACGTGTTACACTTGCAAGTTGATATACGTTGTACATTGTATAAATGTGCCCTTGAGTATGCTATAATACAGACACACGATCTGTTAGACACACGATTCTTTGACACATTAAGTAATATCGTAATTTCTCGTTGTTGTTCTCGTCTCCCAAACGTGATCTGAAAAGAGAAAGTTTCAAGCAAGTGCAATCAAATAGCTCAAACGAAAACTTCAAATGCGTTATAGGGGCTAGATCTAGCTATAGTGCTTAAAGTCTCAATTGTTTGTCATAAAACTTATCTCGCCGACAACCGAGCTATTTTTACTTCAATACTTATACAGAAAATGTCTACACGTAGTTCAGTTTAAATAAAACATTTACTTTATCATAACGTACTTTATTGATATAATGGGTGCATAAGCCCTTGTCATGCATTTACTGAAATCAATGTAAACACAGTTTATGGGAAATGTTTTTCGCATTATTATATTCTGACGTAAGAAGTTAAGGATACCGTTCTGTATGCAGTGGTATAGCTCTGAATGACTTATTGGTATACTATAACATTTAACTTGTATAACTTATTGCGATTAAAAGCATGTGTAACTTCAAATCACTGTATCACGTGTTTGGGTAATATAATTTTCAACTTGTATGACTTATTGCGATTAAAATCTCATGTAACTTCCAACAGACTGTGATGCTTTATATTTCACCATATATGACTTCTTGCGATAACCGGAAGTCAACTCGTTTACACACTGTGAATCCGTTTATTCGAGTCATCCTCTCGTACAAAATTAAAGCACATATCTTAATATAGCCTTAGAGGTGGTCTCGATTTAATTATCAAAACACTGAGATTCAATGACAGAGACGTCGCGTCACAAGTTGGAACTAGTTTGCGTAACGTCAAACGCCGTTATTTTAGATAAATGTAGTTGGCGTTAATTTAACGTATAATTGCCATTATAATTTAATCACGGGCGAACAATAACATCAAGGGTAGCTATTTGTGCATTGGGACACACTCCAAGAATGGCAGAAATTAACTATGACAACATAAATAACAACTTACAACAATGAAGCGATAATTTAGCGACAAAAATGGTTCATTTACGTGTAAATAACCACACCGTCTTTGTTGTTGTGCTATAGTTGGCATACATGCATGTATTTCGAGTAACGACTGAGGAAAAAAATCAAATCATTCTTAAATTATAAACATACTAGAATATATTTAACAAAACTAAACGAGTAATCTAATATGATGTACAGTAGATCCGCATATAACTTCGTTTAACACTCAAATTATTATTTTTTTTTTTTTTAGGTGGAGTATTAGTTTATTTTCCTCGTCAATAGGTGTGTCTGGGTCGAGGACATCCCAGTACACACCTTACAAGTTCTGAGTTAGTAAATACCTGGATTAGTACATAATTATGATACTATATAATGTATAGTTGTTTACACATAATTGCACTGTCAAATTTACAGAATGTCAGAAATATTAAACAATTTTACACATTGTAAACATGTTGCTATATAAAATACATGTATAGTAATAGATGGTGCATATGATACATATAAACTAACACTCTCTCCTCAGGTTTTAGGGAAAATGGTAAGAACTCAACTTTGACAATGGGACATTCTCAAATTATTTCTAACCAATCTCTCTATATATACATCATAGATATCCAACACCGTGTTGGACGTCTTTGATATACATGTATATATCCTGTAAGAATATAGTTGTAAATATAATATATTCCATTTAAAACCCTTCGTTCAGCATATCTATGGGGGTATGTTTTAGAAAATGATTTCGCATATAACTAATCAATGCCATGCAAACAGATTTTGTTCTTGTAGAAATACACGAAGCGTTTTAAGTAGATATCAACGTCAGCGTCGCCTCCTAAAACGTGCCGTGGGACATTTCTGTGGACATGGATTATTACGCACCATTTTATCATGCCTGGAGCAATTAACACTATAATACATGTATAGATTCAGAAGAAAAACAATATTTTATTTCTTCAGTCGTTTGCTTGCAATACACAAAGCATAAAACATAAAGAAGAAACGAAAATTACGGTTTACATAAAGAACGTATTTTTTACGCAAGTGGGACATTTCTGTGGACATAGAAAAACAAGGAAAAACATTGTTTATGTCATTTTATCACTTGATTTTTCACACATTTTTATCTAGGAAAAAACAATATTTGTGTATTCAAATATTTAATACGTGCGTTGAAAAAGATAGGTGTTATTCACATTTTAAATTCTTATTTGTAGCCGAAACGCTCCTTTTTTCGAAATCTCTACATCAATATTTTTCTTCAAACCATGTTTATTTTACAACTTCCGGTTCCGTTAAGCAAATCTACGGAAATTATATCAGAAGCACATGGTTTCAATTCTTGTCATGCAAACTTTTAACGTCTTTTGGCGTAAAAGTATTGGTGAAAATTGAGTTTTACTGCAAGTGCTCGACAAAAAGTGTTACATCTCTACAACGTGTATTTTGTAGTTTTTTAGTCTTTCAAACAAACTGACGTCTTAATCATTTATCATTTATAAGGGAAAATTACACATTTATATAAAACAATTGTTTCTCTTTAAAATGATGTATACCATTGTATAGTTACGTGACGGATAAACAACATAATCACTTAACAAGAAATACAAACGCCGAAAAAGTGAAATAGCTCCAACTTGTGACGCGGCGTCAGAACATATAGTTGATTCAAAGATCTCTGCCACAAACGCGTAAACAAACATTCGCCCCGGTCGATTATTAAAGATGTGTCAGGATTAAATACTACCATCAATAATTCCCTTAAATGATTAAAAAGCTAATGGTTCTATAGCGTAGTGATTATACTTGCTGTCATTAGCTATTCAGAAATGGAATAGTATGGTGGTTTTGACAGACATCTTTGAATCGACAATACGTTTCCATATAAGCAGATCTGCCCAAAGCTTGTGTGAAGTTCTTTTGAAGTGAATATGCATCAAATTGTATTCATACTATAGTTTTACTGTACGATTTTGTATATAGTAAACACGGTTTGTCATGAAATACAAACAAACTACAAATGTACAAAATGTATACCCCAAATAGCCGTAGTGTTAAATACATTTGATATTGAACTGCGTTATGATAGTAGTATTCGAGTGCAAAGTACATCTTTTACGAAACTAGATCATTTATGCTGATTATAATACGTTTTTAAATTTACCACCTAAATTCTATAATTGAATAATAAAAACAATAACAATAAACAAACTTACAACGAGCATAATAGTATTTGACGTTTTGTTGAATGTTTAAACCGCAGTCTAACCACAAAATGTGAATATTTAAACAAACTTACCCCTAATCAAAAAGCCTGTTAGCTCATGCTGTCACACTTTATATCTAAATAAACGCTATCGGAAAATGATCCCGGGTGTTTTGGGGGAATACCCTCCGTACGTTTTGAGTTTAATATTAAACTTTAAACTTTTCCTAAAATACAATAATATACTATGTCGTATACACCGATGATTGAGTACTTTTTATGATCATTTTAAAAGGCGGGAGAAAGGTGTAATACTATGCATATGTATTTAATTACTAGTTATACTAGTATAAAGGTATGCGAAATAATTCGACGGTATATCGTAAAAATGAGGGTGAAGAATAAAAATATTTAAGCTTTGTTTTCCCTCCGACTGAAATTTTGAAATCTCATAGACGAATAGAAAAAGTTTTTTATGTGTTCCCTCCGACTAAATTTTGAAATTTCATTGATGAATAGAAAGACACATTTATTGTGTGTACCTAAAACGGGTAGGGAATTCCATCAAACAACCTAACCATATTTTGTCGGGTTGCAATGTTGCGTTACATCCGGGAAACCTAATCCGTCTAGTGTGCATGCTTATGAAATACAGGGTGTTCACCCAATTAAGAGTGATCATATAAAATTAATTCGTAACGTCACCATGGTATGAATCGTGTTACACTGCTTTTCAGTTCCGTCAGAGGATTGTTCTATTTTCACATAGCTCTGATACGGTATGAATCGTGTTACACTGCTTTTCAGTTCCGTCAGAGGATTGTTCTATTTTCACATAGCTCTGATACGGTATGAATCGTGTTACACTGCTTTTCAGTTCCGTCAGAGGATTGTTCTATTTTCATATGGCTCTGACGGAACTGAAAGCCGACGTAACGCTCTGACGGAACTCAGGATACATGGCATTTGAGTTCCGGCCGAGCGTTACATCATTTTTGAGTTCCGTCAGAGCTATATAAAAACAGAACAATTCTCTGACGGAACTGAGAAGTAGTGTAACACGATTCATACCATAGTTACCACGTTGGGAGATAATTGTTGTTGTTGTTGTAATATAAGAGAATATAATGCACCTGTCAGTTTTCAATATAAAAAAATAGAAGTCTTGAAAACGTTAGAAGCCAATTCGTTGATTAACAAGAAATAATTACAATTGATCTACTAAATAACACAATTAATTGATAATTTGAGTATAGGTTACACACCATTAAATGCCTCCGCGGACCAAAATCGGATACACTCAAATAGTCCCGCTGTTGTTTTTTTGTATTGTTTTAAAGCTGGTAGCCTCTTCTTTTCATTGATATATGTCTGCCACCTGGCCATAAACTTTAACATGTTTCAACTTGGGATTGACTATTGTAACTTTACATTGAGTTAAAGAACAAATTTATTTAGTGGTTTGTGACCTATACACATTTCTTTTAATTCTGTGAATGTCAAAATGTTATAACGTTAAAATCACAGGTAACAGTATCGTTGAAAAAGAAATTAAAACAAAAAATGAAAAAAAAATTTTTTCTCGAAATTTAGGTATTATATACAAGGTATATTTGCCCTAAAAACACAGATTTTCAAAGTATCAAAAAACAAAAATTAGCCTTCGATACATTCAATAACTAATTATATTCTTACGCAACATTGTTAAAACTACTCGCATACAAAATTCCATCGAAATTGATCAACTTATTAAAAAGTTATGCCATAAAGTTTAGATCCCTGTGTCCAGCCGGTTCGAAAGGTGCATTCCAATAAAACCAAAACTACAAATTTCGAGGATAAAAACCTTCATATTTTGTATTTGTCGTAATGAATAAGCATAATAATGTGGTAGAATTGAAGGACGCAACAGTTTGAACAAATTTACCGTGGTGAAATATGCGAGCTTCCGTATTAGCCGCTAAACGAATCATCTGCACATTTTATTTAGTCAAAATGTTTTTATTTTCACCATGTTTGTCCGAAAGTTGCGGATGATTTCCACTTTGTGACAACGACTTTCCATCGAGAGTTAAAATAAAAGTTTAAACGATGCATTTGATCGTTTTGAGGTAAATGTAAAGCATGATTTCAAATGTTTGCAAGGCATTATGCTGTATTTGTCCCCCACACAGCCTTTTTGTACATGATCAACTCACGTAAATGCCGTAGTCTATGAAAACAAATTGCACCCTTTCGATTTTGCTCTCAATTTCCTTGCAAATATACCTTGTATATAATACCTAAATTTCGAGAAATTTTTTTTTTCATTTTTTTTTAAATTTCTTTTTCAACGATACTGTTACCTGTGGTTAAAATGATAAATATCAAAACTAAGAAATTATTAACTTTACTTTGTTGTCACCCTGTATATAAAACCGCAGTTACTTCCTGAAACATTATGAGCAAATAAAAAACCAAGGTGAATCATTTAAAATATTATATACATGCTGTCAGCATATCAGTGTATGATGATATGATGTCGACTTTCCGTTTCGCAATCTATAATAACGGCCACCACATGTTTTACAGGTACATGTACACAATTCGCTGGCTTAGAATGAGAAGGTAGTAACAACAAAATCAATATTTTGAAGAAAACAAGAAAAACTGCCTGACAAGCAGTCTTTGCTTATGGTAAAACAAGCTTTTTCAACTGCAGTTTGGTCAACATGAGAATTTCCGATTTTCTCGAAAATAGGCTCATAAGAAGCGCCTTATGATGCATATTTCAAATATACATAAGTTTTATACGATTCTAAGTGGCACTTACGGCCATCTTATTCTAAGTCAGCGAATTGTCCCTGCCCATAGGTTATGAAAAACAATGAGGACTTGTGCTATGTCATAAACACCTCGATAGCCTAGTGGTTGAGCGGTCGCGTCGAATGAAAGAGGTCCCGGTTGCAATCCCACAGGCCGCGTCATACCAAAGACGAATTACAAATGATACTCGCTCAGCATATTAATTATAAGAGAAATTGGCTTATCCTCTCTCATACCCTCGTGGCGATGTATAACATCAGGAATGAGGTGTCGAGAATGACTAATATAAGTTGAAAAAACCTGTGTCACAATCACAGAACACATCATTTGAAACGTTTGGCTAGTACATTGTAACAGGCGATGTGATTGACTATTCTTATTCTACAATAAAATCAGATCAAAATTGAATCCCATCCAATACTATTTTCTACCATATATGATGATGACATGACTTGGTCGTAGTTTGTGTCATTGAAGAGCATATTAACCCGCTTATCCTGAAGAACTTTCCTCTTGATCAAATAACAAGTATGTGAAATGTACAGCTATACACAGGAAAAATTTCTGCGTACGCGGTTCGTACGATTCGCGTACGTTTTTCGTACGCCATTTGGCGTAAAAAAGGGCCAACGTACGCCTGGCGTACGCCATTTGGCGTACGCGAAACGTAGGAACGGCGTACGCGGATCGTAAACAGTGATTTTTTGGCGTACGCCAATCGTACGCACCGCGTACGCCTTTCGTACGTGGACTTAATATACGTTTTTCGTACGCCAAAAATATATAGTAATGTTGATACATAAAAATTCACTTTGGCGTACGCCGTTCGTACGCTATGCGTACGCATTTCATGCGCCATTTAGGTGATATGGTTTTCGTACGCCAATACTCTTCTGTTTCTGTACACTAATGTAGTCATATGCCTCCGCCTGATGATCCTCAGCCAAATTCGCCTTTCTAATAACACTGTTGTTTTTCTTCTGGAAAATCTGGTTTTAAACCATTTTCAGGATAATTACACCTTCTATACAATGATCTATAACTGATATACATTGTTTAAGAAAGTGACAGACAGCAACTGATAAAGTGATCCCAATACTTCATCTCATGGCACTGTATACTATACCATAGTCTGAGACATACATTGTAAATATACACAAACCAAATATTAGTTTTAATTTTATTTTCAGTTATATCACATCAAAAACACATGATTCTTCTATCTCTTCTCTTGAGGCTCCGGGCCACAATCTGAAAATACAGAAGAAAACAGCATTTAATTACCTATTATTAATGACCTTTTTTTAGGTTGATAAAATGACAGACGAAATGTATTCGTTTAAAAAGCAAAGATTATTTGATTACTTTTTTTTTAATGGTAGATTAAATACAAGCTCCGAGAGTACTGTGTTGACTTAGGCAAGGTGGATTAACAGTTCTTGCGCACTGCTCTCATATTATAGGGAAATATTTTAAAAATCACACAAGAGGTACAGTTATGGTTCTTAAATGTAAAATGTCTAAGATATGCTGCAGACTAGAAATGCGCTAATAAAACCAATCATTGAGAAAATATTCAAAAATCACAGAAGTTGAGTAATGGTTCTTGAATTGTTTTTTTCAGCATGGCATACCAGTTTAACTCATTGATTCAAACGAAATGGGCTACAAAATATTGTGTTTGAAACTAGGGCAGTATAACAAGCTAGGGGAATTATCCCCAGACAAAATTGTATACAAACTAGGTCTCTCAAGGGTGTTATATCCCTCCATAGTACACAGTATACAATTAATTGTACTTTGTACAACAGTTGAACTAGTTTCAGATCGGATCGGCCCAGGCACCTCCAGCCATGGGCCGATAAAATTTTAATTTGAACGACAGAAAAACCTGTAGGCCCAAAAGGCCAATCAAACATGCCAAATCGAGTATAAAATATTGTTCCTGGGAAAGACCAGTACCAATGATAACGATCGGATATTTATTAACATATTGGATAAACGCGAATAGTCATCGTCGATCGATGCCAATGTTTGCTTAAGAGAAGCTATTATAAGTAGAAACTTGTGCGTTTCTGTGATTCAGAGATGCTCATCATGCTTACCTCTTCAAACAATTTCCTTATTTCTGGTCAGAAGTCCTTCAGATCATTGGCGGCCCTCCACTAATTGCTCATCTCTCTCGTCTGTAACAAATAAATAAATTTATTTCATGCTTACCGGTGGTTTACGGCGGAATAACGGTGGATTATTCCCCGATAATTTCACTGTTCATAATTTCACAGTTCATAATTTCACGGCAAACAGACTATTTTTTAAAATCAAATTTCCTCGCCGTCAAAAATAAGCATTTTCACTTGCTCTCTTAATCTTTAACAAATAACACAGTATTATATATACATGTACATATTATGTAAAACAAATGGACGAAATTGAAGCCATTGCAGAAGAACTATTTGATTGCAACTCGACGCGTGCATGGCGGCAAAACGACGTCACGCAAAACATTCGAGGTATATAATGGAGTATTTCCATCATTTAAGCAATTTGAAGCATGAAATAAATAGAATATTAGTATTTTTCCGTGTATGATCGTTTGATAATTCACCTCGTGAGCAGCTGACTTATATTTTCACTCGTGGCTACGCCACTCGTGAAAATATTACATCAGCTGCTCACTCGGTGAATTATCAACCGATCATACACGGAAAAATACAAATATCCTCTATGTATTACAAACATTATTTATAACCAAAGGTCAATTTCAGAATTAATATAAATTGCCCAAAATATAATTGCTTTGATTTTTCAAATGAAAGTAGATAATATTTCTCACAATCTTTTCAAGACAAAATTTATCATAAACATAAAGCAGTCATTGACAGCCATATCACCTGCACTATATGTAAACAAGAGCAGGGCTAGCTCTGGCTCAAAATTCTCTTGGGCCAATTAAAAAATTGAATAAACGGCTGGGGGCCAGGGGGCCGCTAGGACCCCCGGTGGGTCCAGGGCGAAGCCTTGGCTGGGGGACCAGGGGTCCAGCGGCCCCCGGAAGCTCCTGGTGTTTTGCTATAAAAGAACTGTAAAATCAACCCGGAGATATACCATTTCATCTCATATTCCAGTATTGAGCAATCCTGAATCTTGTGATCATTGAGAAGTAAACTCCATCAATATGACAAATATTTGTTTTTTATTCATGTATTTTTGTTTTCATTGTGTTAAGTTTTGTGTTGTTCCTTTGGTTGATATAGACCTTCAAATCAGTAGTTACTGATCGTGTTATATGATAAAATGTGGCATTAATAAAAACCATGAAACAGAAACAGATTGTTCACTGTACTTTTGCAATACAAAATGAGAAATGAGTGACATGTGATTTCATGTGACTGACAATGCAAAATTGCCCCTTGAACTTAATTTAAAGTCCCAAGAAGGCATTCTATATTGTAATTGGTAGCTGGCATGTCATACTAAACAATAAATGCCATGATTAAACCCTATTATGTAGTCTTATTTGCCAGAAAGTAGCCAATATTCAACATAAACAAAAGTATCCGAAAATACGTGAATATCCGAACTAGTGTTACTCACGGTATCACTGACTTTTTTAATTCGACTAAGTGTTGTTATCAATGCGTTTAAAATCGTAATAGATTCGTCAAATACCCTTGGTATGTCTTAAAATTACATAGAATACAAGCGTTGTCATCGGCAGAATTGTTTACACTCATGATTCTCGATACGACATATTTGCAGAACAAACGCGTCACGCGTGACATGTATGTCGGCATATTTCCACAAATTTTCGCAAGATAAATGTTCAATGTGTTTAGGCTACTTTCCATTACTTTTAAGCGTAAACTAGATGCATTAATGCGATTTATAAAAAAAAAATCGTCTATTGGATTACTGTTGTAGACTTAATTAATTGCCGAGGCCGACTGAAAATTTAGCGACTGTCCGTGAAAAGTGAATCGCCTGAAGTTAATTAATCTCTTAACAAGTATGTTCTATGTCCAAAAGTTCCAATTAAATATACAGTAAATTACTCTCGTGACAAATAACTCGCTGATTTTCAGTAACATCGTATCAATTACTCAAATTTAATACCAACAAATATCGAATACATTACGACATCTGCACATCACAGACGCCGCTCTTTTACTGAGTCGCCGCGCGGTGCGTTTTGAAGTCGTTAGATCTTAGACGGCGCCGACTACTTAAAAAAACCTTGACCGAGATTTTCGCGGGTGGTGTCGTTTGCTTGCCAATTTTTTACTCTGAGTTGCATGTTTGTTGGATTACTCGATCCTGTTACATTTCTATGTTGGAATAATTTATGCGGAATATAAGATAGGTGGTTTTCTTCCACGAGTAATGAATAGTCACCAAGTCGAGATTCATTGTTTGACTACGGAATATACGTGCGTTACAGGTATCTGATGATTTTCATTTTTGATAGTCTTTTGGTGACAGATTTTAATTAATTACTCGTCAATATTGTGCTCGTGCGGGGTTACACATGGACTGTCAAGGTACCAAATTTTATCCAATCAAATTAGAGAAGGCGGAGCTTCGACGCGAGCTTGCAGTTGTTTGTTGATTCAAGCATGTCAGTAGACCTCCTGTGATGCTTGATTATCGGTAATTGACACGGATTATCTGACTATCGATTGTTTATTGCAATATGCCCGGAAGGCCACATATTTTAGTTACAGGATTTTCCAATATTCTTAAAGTCATACTTTTTTATAGTTCGGGCCAATTTGATTTATTTCGGGCCGAAATCGTTTTTTTCGGGCCATCGGCCCGATTGGCCCTCGACAGCGCGGGCCCTGCAAGAGGGCCCGAGCCCTTTCTTGGTCGCTCACCTGACAACTTCTGAGAGACAAGTGTCTTGAATATTGGATCAAAACTGAGGAAGTGTACATAGAGTGCATGCATACGAGTATATTCAAAGATTTGACCAAGTGACCAAAATTTTTACCAAACATGACATAGTTGAACATTGACCAAGATCATGATGACTAAGTTTCATGAAGATTGAATCAAAACTTGTGTATTTAAAGTGAACACAAGGTGTTTCTAAGATTTGACCTAGTGACCTAGTTTTTACCTAACAAGACTCAGATTTAAAATTAGCCTAGAATTCAATGAAAATGTCATTCTGAAGAAGTTTCACGAAGATTGGATCAAAACTGTGACCTCTAGGATTTTCTCAGAATGACTTAATGACCTAGTTTTTGACCCAACATACCCCAGTTTTGAACTTGGCCTAGATTTGTTTGCTTTGCATTCTAATTGTGGCCGAGACGAAAAAGTTCGTATCTTGATCAGATTGCACTTTAGTAGAGGCTGGGCTGGATCCAAGTTGGCGGCAATCACTTAGGACCTTTTCTTTTATATCTTATTATAACAGACAATCTGGTAAGATAGTCTTACCATGTTACATAATGAGTAGACAGGCCCTTTCACACTCCTCTGTAGGTTAGCTGATATATGTAGATGTTCCACATCTAACATTCTTCTCTGTGAACATTGACGGTGGCAGACCCATCAGGTTGGGTATTATCAGTATCTGGAAATGTAACAATACTAGTAATGAATAAATATACATGGAGACATAAACACAAGTTATGCCCAGCGGAAGCCCTGTCCATAACAAAAAGCGAAGTCATTTAAGTGTTACCAGGCTTTGATAATGTCTTCTGTTTTTATGATAGTAAGTTTATAATAATATGTACCCCAAGTTTAAAATCAATGGATTGATGCCAGATGGACAATATTTGCAACATTGTGTAACAGACAGACAAAGGAATGGACAGGTGCACTGATATATGCCTCTGCATCAGTAGATGACGAGTATTAAGCTTAATATAGAAACTTCTTCCTGAAACTGAATCCAGTCATGCTAGTAAAGACAGAATAGAATATAATAAATGCTTGTTCCAGAAAAAGGGCACATAATTCTAAGTCTTATAATTATAAGTTATTGATACTATATCACTGGGTTGTCTGCCTTGTCAGTATGAATTGGTCTTCGCAAACGAACGCTGGTGGTGACATGATGCATTTGTTATGAAACATGTTATAGAACATTGTTCCGTGATGAATGAAGGCATATAATTGTATCACAGTTTGACTTCTAAAAATGTTCTTTTACCCAAATTCAATCAAGAAGTAATTTACCTGCATTTGACCCGTTCAAAATGTCCACTGCCATCCAAAGTACTCATTAGACATACATGTTGATCAATAAGTTCTCTGACTATGTACTGGTAGAGCCAATCTATTTATTCTGGTGGTTACACTGTCTGTTACAATGGCTGTAAAGAAAACAAATAAGTTATTTAAATATATGCAATAATAACCACCAATAAACTGATACAATGTAATGGCTTAGCTATTTTGGTACATCTGTCATCTGGGGGGATTTTCCATTCTATCAAGGTAATAAACCATGCAATTCAGGCAAGATTTCAATCAGACGCTAGTTAAAATTCACAGCTCAGTACTAGGGCTGCAACAGCATACCGCGATACACGAAACACCACAGACTTGAATCCCACACGGTTCAGGGTAAAATACTTCTAAATTTCGGTAAGGTTCGGTTACTTCAGTATTTTTAAGCGCTTTTATGAGCAAAATAATATTAATTAAGACAACAAAAATATCTGACAGCCTACTGATTAGGTACAATTACTATACGGGTATCGCTCGTTTTAATTGTATTAAAATATGCTTCATCTTGTCAAAATTCATTTGAAGTAGTTGATAGACACATCTAAATTGCTGTTATAGAAGCAACAAATTCATTGTCACTTAAGACATGAAGTATTTAAGCTGCTGTTAGAGAATATTGTATCATACCGAAATATACCAAACTGTTAGAAAAATAGACGGTATGTATCATATCCAAGAAGAAGAATCCAGGTTAATTTGGGAACAGCCCCATGTGTTTACCTAAATTAATACCTTTCCAATGTCCCCGCCCTGCCCTGAGTCTGTGAGTACAATTAAGCCTTCAGATTCAGGCCATGATAGCAGGGAAATGAAGATGTGATGATTATTTTGTGGTTCATCATCTGTATAAGTGTGACTGTATGTGTCTGGGGAGGGGGATTTTACCCTTCTAAAGGCTCATGCGTTCTGGATACCATAATTAAATTTAGCTTTTGTTGATACTGACGCTCATCTTTATAATGGAATGATTATCCTCAAAGAGCTCAAACTACCATGGCCCCCACCCCCTGGGATGATCCAGGTTTTTTACTATTGGGTTGTCAAATGCAAGGTAATTTGTACCTTATATAAAGATTTAGTGGACATGGATTCTACAAATCATAATAGATCTACACTATAATATAGCCAAGCTGACCTTCAATTCTTAAATAGTTGTTACAAATTATAATACTGATCTGATTATATGATACTAAATAAAAAGATTTGAAATTTGGAAATGGTCCCGCATGACAACTTAATTACGACCTGGTTCATTCTTCAAAAAAGCGTACGAAAAGCGAACGCCAATTTTCACATATAAGAGCGTACGTTAAGCGTACGCTTCATTCTGACGTACGAAATCCATACGCGGATCGTACGTTTTTCGTACGACATTTTTGGCGTACGAAATTCGTACGCCAACTTTAGACGTACGTCAAAAATCGTACGCCTGGCGTACGCTTTTTTGGCGTACGCGGTTCGTACGACAAAAAAGGCATACGAAAAGCGTACGATCCGCGTACGATATGCGTACGCCAGACCTAAGCGTACGCCAGGCGTACGCAGAAATTTTTCCTGTGTATCGCAGGCTTAGAATGAGAAGGTCGTAACAACAAAATCGATATTTTGAGAAAACACGGAAAAACTGTCTGATAATTACTCTATACCTATAGTAAAATAAACTGTTTTCACATCCGTTTTGTCAACATGACAAGTTATGATTTTTATGAAAATAGGCTCATATAAAGCGCCTTGTGATGCAGATTTTTTTAAATATGTATAAGTCGTATAAGGTCGTAAGTAGTAGTTATACGACCTTCTCATTCTAAGCCAGCGATATACTTTCCTCGTGTATGACAATGGGTTGCAACAGTATCCTATCAAACTTATTATTATATTAATACCATACCAGCGTTCTCATAATATTGTGGTTGTAAATACAAAATTAATGTATAATCCTACGAGACAAAAATGTGTATTTGATGCAAACGTTGTTCGTTGAAAATTGAATTAAAAATGCGTTTGGTCGAGCATCAATTAAAAACAGCATTAGATACAGTGAAATCGGTAATTACCGAGTGTTCCTACATATATGAAAGGTACTTTAGGCGATATAATATAAACCAATTGAATGTATGATCGCTATAATCAAGGAAAAACTCACCTTTTGTGGACGAAGACTCCATTTTTGTGCTTGTATACGATATATGTTTGGTCACGTGATTCAACACACTGATTAGGCTATAAAAGGTAAAATATGTTTTGTTTATCGTAGCCTGGCTCCACTCCACCATGGTGTAAAATGGCACATGCGAGGGCAGTGTCTATTCCTGGTCGCCGCAGATCGATGTTGGCTGCCACACCACAGGAGAGAAATAGTCTCCCCAGGGAGACACGAGTGTAGGTTTACATAGGTAGCCCAATGACCAGGGGAAGTTGAAATGTCAAAGGGTGCTTGAGCGGCCTAACAGCTGAAAAAAGCCCTAGAAAATTGGTAACTTTTTTTCTGGACACTGTATCCCCGAAACCCCATAATTCTTACACGTGGAGAAGTAGAATAGAAGTTAATTAACTGGAACTAACTATATTATGCTGAGCGCCAAGCATATAGGCATATATTACGACTAGACTACGAAGTTAACACAATTTTAAAAACTTTACTTTGATTTGCCATGACTCACCAAGGTTTGAACCTCTAGTACTCGAAGCGGACGCTAAACCACTATGCTATCAAGGCGGATTCGACATTGTCTTCAAACAGGAAGTGCTGTTCAGGATCAAAGGTTTGGCAGCTTTTCCGATGTCAGCACAAATGATTGATAGATTGATGTTTTCCACTTCCTGGTGCATTGGTAGTTTTCAACGAAAAAGGTGAAGCTTTTCTTATTTTATTGACACGTTTCAATGGAAACTCTTCAAAGCCCCATAACGAATCGAAAACTACATGTTTACTATAAAGTTATAAATATTCCCGGGTGATTAAATTTCGTTAATTTCGCAGGTTAAGTTACCCCCCCCCCACCTTATTGTCCTCCAGAATTTGTACAATTGTGCTACTAAATTACACAATTAATATATCATTTTAGTATAGGTTACAAACCATTAAATGCCTCCGCGGACCGAAATCGGATACACTCAAATAGTCCCCTGTTTTTGTATTTTCCTAAAGTTAAGTTACCCCCCACCTTATTGTCCTCCAGAATAATGTAGCAAGACTTTTATGTTTGCCAATATTTTAGATCCAGGAATATCATGTTAAGAAATCAACAAATCAAACTTAAACGAATTCCGCGAAATTTGATACCGGTGAAAATATATAAACATATTTTTACAGCATTATTGTATTGAATAGCGGATGTCATTCAATGACAATTGTGACGAATTATGCTGATTCTCTAACCTATCTGAAAATTGTAAAGCTCGGCAACCAGAATAACCAATCCGTATTGACGACAGGGTTATTCCCCCTGACCACAAGAAGTGTACCTTAGTACTAGACTGGTCTACTTAGTACCTCAATCGTAACTACTCGGGCATTTCCGTTACTACGCATTTTCGTTAAATAAAAACCGAGGAGTTCCGATTATTGACGGGAGCGGTTTGGGATGAGGTTGTACGCACATGTAGAGTTCCGAGTTTACTAAGGTCGGGGTATTAATTGTTGTGATTACTGAGTGGTGTTCGTCTTCGTACCATGGTTGGTAAACTGTTTAGTTAAGGGGAATATTTTTGACTCATTTATATTAGTAATTTTTAAAATGGTTAGATAGGACGGAGCTGACGAACTTAGAATGTTCGCTCATCCTGCGTTGTGATTGGTCGATATAACTTTGTTCCAAAATGACGTCATTTTGGTCTGTTGGAACATTGTATAGTAAGGAAACAAAGTTGTATGAAAACTCGGATCATTTAACAAGCACATGTTGTGGCAATTAGTTTATAAAGTTACATACGGAAGCACAAATCGCTACCGGGTGGTAATCAATTCCAAGTAAAGAGGCGTTTCCTATAACTTTGATCGTTTAAATTGATGCAGGAATATTATACATTAAATGATAATCATTATTGCTTAAACTCCGCAAATTTTTAACAGAAAACTCCCACTTATTACCGAGAAAAGAATGAAAACATATTTCCGTAATGAGCCGAGTTGTTTCCCTTTGACCACATAATAATAAACCGCTGGAAGCGATAAATTATTACAGCTGATTTAAATATATTTTTGACATTATGGAGACATATTTGCGCACACTTTTCTTCTGACAAACTATGAAATTCATAGTGCTTTATCCATTTAGCTCTTGTATTGTGATAGTAGAGAAAAATATGCTTGTTATAGGGAATGCCTCTTTAATCGACTATGCCGTCATACATTTTGTAATTATGATAAAAATCATTGTTGAAAAAAGTCGCTAGAAACGTTAATATCTGTATTTTCCGTAAACCATCGGTGATGATGATATATTACCAGGTTTGTATATCTATATCTATCCAGACGTTATTTCCCCCAATGTACTTGCCTGTATAACACTATTTGCAGAACAGAGATGCACCAAATTGAATGTTTTTTTGAAGATTATGAATATTGTTTTGTTGATCAAGACGTAAAGACAATATATTGACAGTTACCATAGTTGGAAAAAAGTAAGTTTTGTTTGCCTGGGCTGAAAGGCAACTTGGTCATAAAAAGACAGAAAATGAAGCCCCTTGGACCCCATGGTTGTTTTAATACAAATTTATTTCATCTTTATTTCTATCCCATATGTTGCTTGTTTAGTTACTGTAGTTTCAGGAATTAGTATGATTGTTGCCGTCTGATAAACAAATATTCAATATTTTAACCAATCTGTATCTGTCAAAAGTGTATACTTATTTTTGGTGGGAACTGTATTTTATAGAATATAAATCAAAATTTGAAACGGTTCTATATGTTGTGTAGTTTAAATAGATTCATACACATGCGTTCATTTGACAGTACAGGTTACTGGAATTCAATTGACGTTATATATCACGTAAGCAAATGTGAGCAAGCTCAATCGGCTTGCCATCTTATCTTAACTTATGTTGGTATATCTAACCTAGCTTTTAGCACAGCTGGTATAAAGTTCTGGAATGTGAACCCGTGAAGATTTGCCTTTCAGCTTACTGCCATATGATATGTATAATTATGATTTATTTGGCCCCGCCTGGATTTGGACCACCGGGTTGCCGGATGCTAGGTGGTAAGCGCACTAACCACTGAACTACGGAGGCACAAACATTGTATATGCATTAAAACTTCTATTTTTGATTTGTAAACAAAGGCAACTGTTATCATCGTCCTACCTACAATAACCAGGACAGTATGTCAGTTTCGATATTTGTTGGTTGACTTTTGAAATACATGTTTTAATACACATCGCTGACTAAGAACAAAAAGGTCGTAACTACCAAATCGATATATTGAGAAAACAAGAGAAAACTGTCTGTAATTTGCTCTTTACCTAGTATGGGAACACACGATTTTAAAACTTCATTTTGGTCAACATGACAATTTCAGATTTTCATGAAAATATGCTCATAAGAAGCGCCTTGTGAAGCAGGTTTCAAATATGTATGAGTCTTATAAGGTCGTTAGAGGTAGTTACGACCTTCTGGTTCTAAGCCATCGATATGTTTGCTATCATACTAGCCTAGTTGCTAATCATCAAACAATCAACTTCTGTACACGAATTGTGATAATAGAAACTCATGGTAGATAGTTCAACCACAATATTGTGATATCGGATGATTTAAAAACGGTCATTGCTTGACATGTTGTGTTAAGTGGTTAGCCCTTATGAAAAGCCTTAATGTGTAGTTTACCGGGAAGCCTGTTTTTCTTTGAATTCTTTTTACCAGAGTTATTGCCCTTTGTTTCATTAACTATATTCCTCAATGGTGGCACCCATGATCACATTTCTAGTTTATTAATGTATATGGTTAAAAGGGTATGGTATACATCTCTTGTTCATCGTTCGGAGATTATAAGGATCCACCATGAGCTTCTATGTAGGATAAGGATATCTCACCCGAGGGGTCGGATTTTAACCAGGGACGAGGCTTGCCGAGTTCCCTGGTTAAAATTCCGACCCCGAGGGTGAGATTTCCTTATCCTACATAGACTGTCTCATGGTGGATCATTTTTCTTCGACGCTATTCGTGAAAATATGAGTTTTTATCATTATTTAGCGTTCGTGGCGTCAACGTGACGTCATCATAACGTGGCATTTGCCGTACGTTCGCATTCAAAACAATCGATAACATAACGTCGTAAAGTGCCTACACAGTTATGCTCTGCCTTAGAAAATGCCCCTTAAATAGTATAGAACCTATTTTTGTTCTTCTTGTTAGCTAAATACCCAGTTTATTTACTATGCAGACGTAGTAGAAGTAAACTTAAAGGTCAGAATTAGTTCACGTGCGGTTGCTCATGTAAGAAAGATGTTGCTAATGTAAGATAAGATTTTCTTGCATTAGCAACGCGCTTATCTTACATTAGCAACGCCGAAGAATATGTAACTCCGTTAACGTGTATGGTAACGACCACCAGACCTGTTGTAATATACACCAAGCATCTTAATTAAGGGAAAAACTAAACATTTCATTAACAAGTGTATCAACTTAACAGAACATTATAGCATAAAACCGGTGATTTTGCTCATACTTAAACGGGGAAAAAAGGTACGTTATTGTAAAGATTCTCGTGTGCACGCGCTGTTGGTGTTCAGTTTTAAGTATGCTCATTTCAGGACCCAGCCGACAACTTTGCGATATTTAAATCGGTGCAACGGTATATAAAGAGACAAATAGATTTTAAGCATAGAACTGACGCTTTTGATTTACAAAATATTTATACCGCCTTAAATTACAATATCAAATTAACATCTGGGTCGTTGGCTAGGGTAGGGTACTCATTAGTACACATTCAAGATTAGCAGTAAAGTTTTGTTCTTTTATATATAGTTATGTTTCTTTTTCCTTATTGTCGTTTTTTTTTGTTTATTTTCTTCATCTTCCATGTAATATTCGAGTTCTTTTTACTCTCTACTCTGTTCATATCTTCTATTTCCTGCAATCTCAACATGTGGTTAAAATTAAAAATAACATATATATCAATGACATTTTCCTACCCATTCTAACCCTTAGTTCATTTCAAAATCAACAATCAAATAAACGTCCACTTTATGTTAACAAAACATTATTTGGAGAGGGCCAATATCTAATGTTGAAATAACTTGTGGCCCGATCCTTTTGTAATGAATATAAACTTGTTAAAGTTTCTATGGTTTGTACAATTAGCTCATTTAATGTGATAGCAGAGAAAAATATGCTAGTTATAGGGAATGCCACTTTAAGTTAGTCAAAATATTTAAGTTTTTCATTAAGATGCTATGTGCATACCAGCCTAGTCATCCTCATGTTGAGAAGTTTGCGGAAGGGAAAGTTAGAATTACAAATGTATTAATATATAAAATCTGAATGACCACATAAAGGGAGGCAATAACTGAAGTGCTAAAATGTTCGTTACTTATAGGAGTTACTCCCCTACGATATTGTTTGGCTAGATTTTGATAAATACTACAGTCCTTTCAAAATCAAATGAGAACGGTTGTAAATATAGTTTCGTCCGGTGGGTAAACTATGTTTGTCTAGGTTTAACTAGGTATAACAGAGTTAACGGTATTCACTGATACTCTTTCAAATGGGATAGTTCACTCATTTGTATTACTTATTGAATCTAGTTCTAGTACATGTATACGGACGTAGTCTCGATTCTCAAGATGGACATTTTTCTGCTTCGATATCAATATGTTTTCCAGTCAACTCGAGATTAACTTGTTTGAAAACGAAACGTTGGTTTTACATAGAGATTTTTGGCTACAGCCTTATAAAGCAAAGAAAAGAGTCTTTCTCTGTCAAGATTTTCATGAGTAGTTAATAACACGACACTCACCGGCCAACGGAACAGCATTTTGTCCATATTTTGCTATAAAATCATCTATAACTCCGTAAATTAATTTAGGATGTAACTATTAAGTACTTAAATCAGAAACACTAGTTATTTAGCGAGCATTGTTTACCGTGACGAGTCACAGAGTCAAACAACGTCAGAAATAACGAATTTAAGCCGGCGCCGTTACGTTTTCGCGCGTTTGTTATCGCACGTGTTGGAGAACATTGTTCCGTCATTTGTTATTACATGGAATATCACGTTATTTATGTGAGAAATAGAGGATCTATCACGGGTTGTCAATTGATATCAATTTATATTAAACGAGTTTTGGAAATTTTATAAAGCTCGCCAGAGTTTAGTATAAATTTATCAGACGACAACGAGTGATAGATTTTTTATATCACATGACACTAAAAACGCAAAATCCGCATTAATTTATTAGAAAAACTCAATTCTTTATACTACACGTGGTACGTATAACTTTATACGTAATGGCTATACTAACCTGGATACGAGGAAAGTCATGTGATAAATGATAAATTATCTCAAGGTTAAAGGTAGATGACCGTTGGCCGAAGGCAGCGATTATAATATCAGTAGTAGTTACCCTGCAAAGAATAAAAAAAAGACTCTCCAAAAGATGTCAATTATTCTTATATATGTTATGGCGCGATGCGGCTAAAACTGCTTAAGTATTATTGTCCTTAAATTATTAAATTCATTTTTGTGACACATAATTTTTACGTGCTGGCCGTAAACCCTTACCATGGGTTACAAATACATCCATTTATCGAATATGACTCATACTGATATAAATAATTTCGTCAAATACACGTGCTTTGGTTGTAGAAATGTCCATGCAAAATTATAAAACTATAGCATTATGTTGGAGTGAATAAATCCAAAATTATACGCTATTCTGGGACAACCCTCGTATATTCTTATACTACACATGTGTAGTATATATTGTTACTAAAGTCTGTTTATTCACAGAAAAATGCGTATTTTTGCGTTATATTAGGTTTCAGAAAAATTGGTGAACTAGTAAAAAAATTAGAGAAGTTTTCTGGTACTTTTTGATTACCCCTCTTACTTATTTACCTGCGCTATAATAAAGATTAATTCACTTATGCATTAATCTAATTTATTACGGCGGAATTTCACGGGATCTCCGGGTATTATATACACATGGTGCGTTTATCGCTACCCGGCGACGCTATCGTTTCCATGGTAATTCTCGCGAGAATACGATATTCACTGAGCGTGAACTCACATGATTGCCACGTCGGCTGACTTGCTTGTTCGGCAGCAAACGACAGCTTTAAACCCACCCTACCGCACCCTTCAGGCAATATCAGTCATTATTATTAATTATCAATGTTAATAGTCTAACTATGTTTAATGGCAAATAGCAGTTACTATTATTATGCTGTATGAGTCATTTTTCTGCCGATCCGTTTGTTGTTATTTCAGTTTGATATTGAGAGAGTCAGTAACATTGGCATACGTATGTTGGCCAGAACAGACACATGGTCACGTTGAGGTTGTACTGGAAGTAAACTACACAATATACGACACAAGATGGTTCAATATGGTAACTATGAGGACAGATCCGGCATCAGATAGCATCCAGTCTTCATGGAATTCACGTATAGGAACTCTTCGTGTGCAAGGTGATTCTTACGTATGGGAATAATGCTGATAATGTGTTTTTGTGTTGTGATTACCATGGTATCAGTGTTAATTATGATAATATTAGTGTTTAATATGATGTTCTTAGTGTCGTGAATGTGTATATATTAGATGCTGAAAAGGAAAAGACATGAAGCCTATAATGTGAAGTTCGGAAAGTACATTTGTAGCAAAGGACGTGATAGTAGTCGTTCTACCAGTGACCAGAACTGTGTCTTAACGGTGATTTAATAGCCAATAAACAATTAATAACCATATCTAGATATAGCACTTGCCTTACTCATGCATTTATCTAATTATAGTAGATATTTTATCATTTATTACATACATCGTCATGTTGGCGTAAAATTCTGTAGTGGGGATGCAACCGAGGGCATATCTATTATTTTTATTAAAAATGAATCAATACAAAACATATATTTTGCATTTCCATGGGTTTTCTCTCGGTTTCGACAGCTGTTACCAGTCGAGACTGAGGTTCCTGTGGTTACAAAATTCAGTCACTTGACTGTAGTTTTTTATGAGCGTTTAAGACTTGTCCGAGCGTTGACTCAACTAGAAAAATGGCATCTCTTAAAAGGTCTCATCTGTTTAGATAAGTCACATTTGGTTAAAATACATACTTACTGTAGACATGGTTCTTTATATGGTGCCTGGAGCGTACCTGGTTTTATTACGGGGTACCTGGAGCGTACGTCCCGGTATTTTATGGGTACTCGGAGTGTACTCGGTATTTTATGAGTACCTGTAGTGTACTCGGTCTTTTTTATGGGTACTCGGAGTGTACTCGGTATTTTTATGAGTACCTGTAGCGTACTCGGTCTCTTTTATGGGTACTCGGAGTGTACTCGGTATTTTATGAGTACCTGTAGCGTACTCGGTCTCTTTTATGGGTACTCGGAGTGTACTCGGTATTTTTTATGAGTACCTGGAGCGTACTCGGTTTCTATGTGTAATCGGAGTGTACTCGGTTTCTTGTTACAGTAAATTAATGTTAAAGTTTGATAATAAATCTTATATGCCCTCGGTTGCTACCTTGCGTAAGGCGTTTTCACCTCTAACAGCGTTACCTGTTAGAGTAAAAGTCAACATGGCCATTCTTCGCCACTTTAATTTAATTCATAATCGCAATAAGGCAAGCCTATATATATTACATGTATTATAAACAATATTCGCTAGCCATTTTGTATATAAAGATAATTATAAAATTAAATTGTTATTACTGCTGCCAGTTGTTGTTTTGAAATTTTATCTTGGAATAAAAGAGACATTAGTTAAGAGAGACGGTCTATTGATTTTTTACCAACAGCGAGGATGCATAGTGGAAGAAAAGTTATTCGAAATTGTGCTTGGGTTTTGGTGTTCGTATCGACCACAACATTTTTGGGTTACTTCAACTTAACACTGCAAAGTAACTATGTTGTCTATGAACATGAATTATGTCACGACTTGAAATTGGTTGACAGTTCTATAACTGAGTGTTATGGTACTCCGATGTCATGGAGATCTCGAACAACGGATATCTCTATTGTTTCGTCAGCTGCTAAAGAATCTCGATTGAGCATGTTCAAGCCGAAATTGACGGAAGAAACGCACAAAGAGTTAATGGAAGTTTTAGAAGTTTTTGATGCAATGTGTAAAACCTGGTCCATACCTTGGACTCTCACTGGTGGTGCGTTACTCGGAGCCATCAGACATTTTGGAATAATTCCATGGGATGATGATATTGATACATTGTTTGACGTAAGACATCAAGATAAACTCAAGCAGGCTATTTCTACACTGAGCAATACCTCGTTTCAGATGTATGAACAAAATAAATTCCAGTGGAAATTTTACAAAATATCAAACAGATCGACGCATGATGCGGAAGGGGTAAATCCTTTTCCTCCATTCATTGATATGTTCTTCTACGACTACCAGAAGTATAAGAAAAAGAAGAACAATTGGAAGCAGAACACGGTTTTTAAAGTTAAAAATTATTCATATTGGTCTATAAAAGTAAGCGACTTACTCCCAATCAAGTTACGACCATTTGAAGGTCTCTTGATGCCCACTCCAAACAATCCAATTAAAACAATGAACAATGACCTCTGGGAGAATTGGAACAGCACGTGTGCGTCTGGTGAGAATCATGAGCATAAAAAATGGTTGAGATCGATTGCGCAGACTTTTACGACATTTATCCATTTGTGTTTTACAACACATTTGGAACTAAAGTAGCGTCAACATTTAAACTTCGCGGGAAATCCATTATGACATTTTTAGAAAATAAAACGTTCGTCTAGCAAGTAAAGCAGTTATGTTTTGATGAAAAAAGAAAGAAAAAATTGAAATAATATTTTCGTCTAGCAAGTGAAGCAAGTTATGTTCTGATGGTAAAAGAAGGAACATTTGTAATTAAACTTTCGTCTAGCAAGTGACGAAAGTTATGTTTTGATGGTAAAGGATGTTTTTATGGTAAAAGAAGGAACAATTGAAATTAAACTTCCGTCTAGCAAGTGGCGAAGTTATGTTTTGATGGTAAAGGAAGGAACAATTGAAATTAAACTTTCGTCTAGCAAGTTGCGAAGTTATGTTTTGATGGTTAAGGATGTTTTGATGGTAAAGGAAGGAACAATTGAAATTAAACTTTCGTCTAGCAAGTGACGAAAGTTATGTTTTGATGGTAAAGGAAGGAACACTTTAAATTAAACTTTTGTCTAGCAAGTGTCGAAAGTTATGTTCTGATGGTAAAAGGAACAATTGAAATTAAACTTTCGTCTAGCAAGTTGCGAAGTTATGTTTTGATGGTAAAGAATGTTTTGATGGTAAAGGAAGGAACAATTGAAATTAAACTTCCGTCTAGCAAGTGGCGAAGTTATGTTTTGATGGTAAAGGAAGGAACAATTGAAATTAAACTTTCGTCTAGCAAGTTGCGAAGTTATGTTTTGATGGTAAAGGATGTTTTGATGGTAAAGGAAGGAACAATTGAAATTAAACTTTCGTCTAGCAAGTGACGAAAGTTATGTTTTGATGGTAAAGGATGTTTTGATGGTAAAGGAAGGAACAATTGAAATTAAACTTTCGTCTAGCAAGTGACGAAAGTTATGTTTTGATGGTTAAGGATGTTTTGATGGTAAAGGAAGGAACAATTGAAATTAAACTTTCGTCTAGCAAGTGACGAAAGTTATGTTTTGATGGTAAAGGATGTTTTGATGGTAAAGGAAGGAACAATTGAAATTAAACTTTCGTCTAGCAAGTGACGAAAGTTATGTTTTGATGGTAAAGGAAGGAACAATTGAAATTAAACTTTTGTCTAGCAAGTGTCGAAAGTTATGTTTTGATGGTAAAGGAAGGAACACTTTAAATTAAACTTTTGTCTAGCAAGTGTCGAAAGTTATTTTCTGATGGTAAAAGGAACAATTGAAATTAAACTTTCGTTGACAATGGTAAAGGAATGAGCAATTGCAAGATCGTGGTAACATTATTGAATATCTTGGTAGAAATGCATTTTGTTTCTTGACATGTGTTGTATGTAAGTGTCAATTATTATTATATGTAAATATGTGGTATGCATTAAAAAAACAACAAAAAAAACCATACAATTGCTTTTCTTGACATTTGTACTGTTAAATATTATATGTAAATATATGACACGCATTCAAATAATAAAAAAAACATGTACTTTATTTTCTCGGTATGTGTTTTATGTACTGATTAGTATTGTATGTGATGCAACTCGACAAACGAACATGTCAATCGAGACGTCTTTGTTTAAACACAATTTAAAAAAAGATATTTTTCAATGGACATACGAGAGGTGACCCGTTTATATTTGAACAGTGCTGAATGTCCGATATCAGTGTGTATAATCACGTGATCAAAATGAATGCCGTTTTACACTCAAAACTATTGCGATTTCGTCTGCTAACGGAAAGTTTTTTCTTGATTATAACGATCGTGCATTTAATATAGTTATATTATATAGCCTAAAGTACATTCCATATATGTAAGAATACCCGGAAAGTAACGAGTTCGCTCTATCTTTAGCTGTTTTTAATTGATGCTCGACCAAATAATTACACTCGGTTAGACCTTAGTGGGATTTTCCGTCATACAAACGCTAAAAAGATGCGCGTACAAAAATGTGAATCTTTGGTTCTTACTAAATTGCAATAACAAAAAAACATTATGTTTATTTAAATTGAAACATTGATGCTTACACTACAATGTCATGTTGAAAATATCGGATGTTCAACCTTTTTCAAATATAAATGGGACCCCATAGCCTAAACTCTCGTGTACATCATCTATTATAATCGTAGCGGATTGTTCTGTGTGACTGTGTAGGGGTCAACTACAGTCGTGTCGTTATGATCCTCCTAAGCATCGTCTTTAGTTATTACATCACTCTATTAGAGTATACTCGAACTCGGTTGATGGTTGTGCACCTGAACTTTGCCACCAGCCGACCAAGGACGTTCACATAGCATCAACACGAACAAATGGATGTCCTTAGGCTCATGTTGAGAGTTTAAATTACAAATAACAATACACCATAACATTATAGATCGATTGCTAGTTAAGGTGTGATGGGAAGGGATATACTTCAATTGACCACAAACAAAAATACAACTAATTATATTATATTGCCATCGTTCAAGGGCATTGGGTTCTACGTTTAACAATACGCAAATAATAATATAATTAATAGATCTTATCTCTCAAGGTTGGAGGTGGTTGACCGGTCGGACATGACCAACCCTTGACCAACATAGTTCGAAGCCATAGTGTTAGAAAGTACGCGTATTAATACACAATAAATATTATTTATTATTGAAGTACGAGGGCCCATCAATAATTTTGTGAACTAATTTTATGTTGCGAATATAAATAGCCTAGCACACTATTAGACTCTAGTCCTTTTAAAAGTAACACCCTGTGCTCAGTTTGTATTTATTCCATTGCTCGACCCATAACCGGGTCACATACTACATGCCGTCACGTGACATCTCCTGCAAATTTCTGTTCGCGACGCACCCAACTCCTCTCGGGGCTTGTATTTCTAACCATGCTGCCTATTTTTGAGTTTTTGGAAATGGCTAGAAGTTGCTTATGTCCTATTCTAGGCTATATGATGGGTGCGGTAACAGTTATATATCCAGGTCCAAGATTGTGTCCGAAACAACACTGATGCTGTGGGTTGGCGAATTATCATGGTATAACAGGATATGATACATTTGAAGTTGTATGTGTGTTCTTTTCATAACCGATAGAAACTTAAGTTTAAATATTGCTGCAAAAATTTCTAATAACAGTAGGCTTTCGAAGCAACACATTAACTGCAAGTTATTCCATGTATGCCGTACAATATTATGGTCAATACACTTTACCGACCGCCAATTTAAATGGAAAATGGCCGGCGAATAGGCTTATCATCTTTGTGTGCTCCTCTATTGCCCTAAAAGCAAGCAATTCTTCAACAACAAAAAAAGCACTATTCGATTGTCAATAATCTCTATAAACTGCATGAAAATTTTCTTGAATGTAGAACACATATTTCCTGAGTAATGTTTAAGTCATTGTCACAAAACGTTACTCGGTCCTACTAGGCGACGCCATTTTTTATTACAAACGCCCATGACATGACGTTCGAATTTTGCTATGACGTCATAAATCGTGACGTCAACAATCATTTTTCATGCTTAATTAATTGGAGAATAAATTATCTCTGACCATGCAAACCTTCAATAAGCTATGCCGAAGCGTTATAAAACTGTGGAATTAGTTCACGAAATTATTGATGGGCCCACGTATATGATCTTATCTCTCAATATTTGTGGGTAGTTGACCAGTCGGTCGGGACCAACCATATGCTATGTAAGCCACAAACAAAATAAACAAAAAGATCTTTGTGAATAAACATAGTTCGAAGCCATAGTGTTCTACGTGTATTAATACGCAATAAATATATTTATAATTGAATTATGAGATCTTATCTCGCACGGTTGGAGGTGGTTGACCGGTCAACATTATATCGATGGCTTAGAATTAGAAGATTCATACATATTTAGAATAAGCATCACAAGGTGCTTCTTATGAGCCCATTTTCATAAAAGTCTGAACTTGTCATGTTGACCAAAATGAAGTTGTAAAAGTTTGTTTTACCATAAGTAAAGAGTAAATGTCGGATAGTTTTTCCGTGGTTTCTCAAAATATCGATTTTGTAGTTACGACCTTTTGGATAAAGGTAATTATATAGGCATGATTCTGTTAGATCTACAAAAAGCATTCGACACTGTTGGTCATTCTATTCTTATCATGAAACTTCAAGCAGCTGGTCTTGGTGATGACATCATAAAGTGGTTCACATCATACTTGTCTGGTAGAAAACAACTAGTTGATGTTTCTGGCACGTTTTCAACTTGTCAATCAGTAACATGTGGAGTACCACAAAGATCAATCCTTGGCCCTCTGTTATTTTTAATTTATGTAAATTACATGTCTGCTGTCGTTAAAAACAAACTTTTACTGTATGCCGATGATTCCGGTATAATTTTAGTATCTGGAAAAAACAAATCTCAAATTGAGACCTCTTTGTCAGATGACTTAAACACTGTTAGTCAATGGCTTATCAATAATAAACTATCTCTACATCTTGGTAAAACTGAATCCATTCTATTTGGTTCTAAGCACAAATTGAAATATAACCCCTATCTACATATTTCATGTAATGGATGCAATATTGAATCAAAGTCATCTGTTAAATATCTTGGTGTCACATTGGACCAGTCCCTCTCCTTTTCTGACATGGCAACTTCAATACTCAAGAAAGCCAATGCTAAGCTTAAATTTCTATATCGTAAACAAAATTATTTGATTCCAGATACCAAAAAGCTCCTTATAATGCCTTTAGTGCAGTGTCATTTTGACTATGCATGTTCAGTTTGGTATAATAGCTTAACTAAAGTATTCCAAAATAAATTCCAAACTACCCAAAATAAAATGATAAGATTCGCTTTGGACTTATATTATAACACGCATATTGATAAGCAACATTTTAAATATTTAGTATGGCTTCCTGTACAGAAACGTGTCGAACAAATTATAATAAGTCAAGTTTTTAATATAAATAATGGATCAGCTCCCAAATACATGAACGAACACTTTAAGTCACAACTCTCAGTACATACATATAAAACACGATTTAGAGAGAAAGGTGCTTTTGCCATACCTAAAGTCAAGAGCTTTGGATCCAAATCGTTTTGCTTCAACGGTTGTAACCTGTGGAATAAGCGCTGAAATCACATCTTTTGGACAATATTTGATTGATTATTATTATTTTTATTTAGTTTATTTTACATCACACAATGAAAGACGTATGGTTTTATTTCTTTAAATTTCTTCAAACTAATTTCGGTTTAGGTCTTTTTATTTAGATTTTTCTTTTGATCTGCTTTCATTGAGGCTAATTATGATTGAGAATAATTTACTGTAGTGATAATTCATTGTGATAATATTTATAATTATTCTTGCTATAACCTATTAATTATCTCACTGTGATATATATATTTATCTGTATGCAATAATTCTGTGATATCCTTATTTTTTTTGTATTCTTACTTATCCATTATAGACAGTAAATTACTTTTGCCTCTCTATGTCATGACATTAACTCAAGGACCACAATGGAAATAAGTTTTCTCTTTTTTGTGTAATCCTTGGTGTTGGTGTGCATGACATGGTTATTAATAATCATGCTATAATTTATTTTTAATTATACTCGTATCCATGTTTGTTTTATTATAACCATGTATATGTACAACCTTTACCGAAATAAATCTATCTATGTAATCTTCTTGTTTTAAGCCATTGATATGATTTTGACATTGTCAGTTTATAGTCATGATATCCTTCGTGTACCTTTGAATTAGCAAATTATTTTTCCTCTGTTATTTTGAAATTGAAATATGATATGAAAAGATATAATGCAAAAACAAATTATCACAAATAAGAATGTTTTTGTTGGATGACCTATGAAAAATGACAAATATATGAGTCGTTCTTCAGGAAAACCTGCTTGACATTGTGAAATTACAATAGGAACACAATTTTAAAAAATATTTTCAAGAAAATCTGTACTTGTCATGTTGACCAAACTGATGTTGTAACAGTTTGTTCTACCTGAAGTAAAAAGTAATTTTCCGACAATGCTTGCTTGTTTACTCGAAGTATTGATTTTGTACTTACGGCCTTCTCATTAAAGTCACATTAAGTCTTGCACTGCTATTTTAATAAGCTACACATTGGTAACCTCTCTACAGAATGATGCAATTTGAGCACTTTAGTTGAATCCCAAAATGTGGAACATCCAGATGGTTCGTTGACAAAATGACAATTGGTAAACAATAAATGCATGATTTAAAGTCCAAGGGGAACAACTCATGTACAATGTGTATTTTTTCCCATGCAATTTGCTAAATACAATTTTTGTTTACTATATCGAAGATATAGTTAACATTCTATCGTCGAGTATTGGTCATTTGTTACAGCCTAATGGTTCCATAACTCATTATATGTAATGGACGATTGGAAAACAGTTGTTGGAGCAATAATGTCACTTTAAACATCAGACATAATAAATAAAATATTTAATCAACACAACTGGTCAAATATGGATTTTCGTTATTATATTGTCAATTCACCCTCTGGTAATAACATACGATTCATTACAGAACATTAATTTTGTTCGAAACAAGGAAAATATAAACATCAATTGAATTGTTAAACAAGTTCAATGGTAATATAATATTTAATACAATTACTGTATAATTAAATATTGTCATATAGAACCAACTGATCATTATTTCAGGGAATGAAATGTTGTTCACTTTTATGGAACCGATTTAATAATAGATTTAATACAAATCAATAACTTTTCTCTAAGTTAATAAGACAGATGCTGCACGAGGATAGACTGAGGTTGACGAGCATGTTTACAAATATACAACAAATAAACAATCAACGTGACACATTTGAGCCGATATCCAGGAAAAAGAGATTTAAAAATAATGTGAATGAATCAAAATGCAAGAGAAAGTTTGTTAATACAAACATATATCTCGATCATTTTGAAAGCTAAGATACATGTATGATACTATGATATGGTTAAATAATGTGCTCCTCCGTATTTTATAGTTTTTCAAATCTCTGTTTCGTATAGTTAATACATCGTTTTAAAATACATTGTAGCAGGGTTTCCCGGAGAACGGCTCAAATTTGTACGTATACAGAACAGAATGAAGTGCTGTAAGATTATATCATCGCATTAACTAGTTGTACAGTAAACATCGGCAAGTGCTGTACATCCTCCATTGATGGTACCGTTACTGCTACCACCACAACCTGGTTCGTCTGTTTGCATGACAAAGCCCGTAGTTTGATCAGAGAGCCATCCGCATGCGCAGTATTCATATCCCATAGCCCAAGCTTCGAGTATGTCTTGTCTGGACGCTACAATACTTCCAAGCTCCTGACATTTCGCCTCTGCATCGACATAGCTTAAAGTGTATCTTCCCAAATCGCCGCGAGCATGGAACACTGCAACAATACAACTTAAAATATGTTCTAACAACAACGTAACATTTCCAATTGATAGTTGATTCAAAGATCTCTGTCACAACCGCGTAAACAAACATTCAACCCGGTCGATTATTACAGGTTTCTCAGGATTAAATTCGACCATCATAAATACACATATATGATTTAAACTCTAATGGTCCTAAAGCGTAGTGGAAATACTTACTGCATCTAGTTATTCAGAAATGGAACATTCTGGCGGTTTTGACAGACATCTTTGAATCGACAATAATCCATTACTGTAATGTGCCATTTTGTGATAAAATGAAGCAAATAATACACAGAAACTGTGTCGATATTTGGTGAAAGAACTTTTGGCATTTCACTCGTGATCACTAAAAGTTGAATGTTTACTCGTGGCTACACCACGAGTGAAAATATTGATATATGTGATAAACATAAAGCGTTTATTATACGATTGGTTATACATGTAAGTGAATTTTTAAATAGACTTAATAACTATAATAAACTAAAACATATAACATCGACTCTTTTCATATGTTCGATCTCACGTTCTTCATCAAGAAATACTATTAGTTATTTAATAAATTACCTGGATAATGGACTCGACATATGGTAGTCCACGTTTCATCTTGATCCAAATTGTGAAAACCGTTTATCATTACCTCCTTGGACAATAAACAAGTTCCGTTTCCCCATGATACGGTTTTACATTGAAAGTCAGTCTCGGATTTACACAACACAACGCACAATGTCAATCCATCAGCAGCAATGGTCTTGTCAACAAGATTCTCAGGCAATTTGTAAGTGTTACCCCCGCGAAACTTTACAATATAAGTGTTCCCATGGACAAACAACAAATACATGCTCACAACCATAGCAAAAGAACCGCACTGTGAAAGTGTCGCCATTTCAAACAGCAACGTTGAATTATTATCATTTACCCAGATGACAAAATCCGATCTGCTATTAGTCCCTGAGACCTTTTACATGTATGGCATAATCACAGTGCAGATTTCTACTCATGGTCATAGTCCCGATACATCGATTCTTAGTTCCATAGGAGACATATACTGCTAACATCAATATGGCTTTGACGAAATCGAAAACCGATTTACACTGGGACAGAACTAAGATAGCGTGTATCCCAAGTTCCAGCCGAGGGTAAGCTGGACTTTCAGTTACACCAGAGCCAAATGAAAACATTTATATAAAACAATAACTGCATTCAATGTTTGCATGTTATTCGATTTTTTAACAAAGCTAATTCCTAGTACCTTACTCAGAATAACACAGGCCTACATTAGTAACACTAAATTTTATTTCATCACATTTTATATGCAAGTAATAACTAATATGTATGACTATACTTTATGAAGAATAAAACACGCACGATACTCCTCTTACAGAATACAGTTATGTACTTTGACCTGGGTGCTTATTTATCTTACCACCAACAGAAATCGTCAATTAGAGCAAATCTGGATTATAAATTATTATTTGAACACCGCACCTTGTAATATAGATATTATTAAAATGTTAACTAAAATTTAATCAATAATGAAGAGCCCTCATTCACACTTTGAAGCCATCAAAGGACTATAAAGAGCTATGCTGAATTAGAATTTCAACGTAAATTCAATATTTGTATTATATATATTATTAAAATGTTGACTAAAATTTAATCAATAATGAAAAGCCTCTATCACAATTTGAACCCACGAAAGGGCTTTAAAGAGCTATGCCGAATTAGAATTTGAACGTAAATTTAATATCTTTGTAAGTGATTTGATACAGCAGAACCCAGCTGTCTTATATGGTATAGCGACTTCATACCACATGCACCGATCTATGAGGATAGAACGTAAAACAATAGACTGGTGGGTGTGATGCTCAACTTGGAGCTGATTACTTTTTTACATTTTCCATGTCAGTGGTAACTGTCGCCAAAGTTATACTAAAAGAATACTAAAAACAGCACTACAATTGGTAAAACTTTAACATGTAACATTTACATATAATGTTTTAATGTTTAATAAAGTCTGATTAACATAACGCATGAATGAATCAAAGCCAAAATAAAAGCAATAAAAATCTAAAGTCAATGCTATTGTTGGTGATAAAAACACTTTCAATGCAATTCAACACACACACTGTTGTTACATTTTTAGATAAATAATAATTAGTATTAGGCTGTCATGTACTATTCATTTTTGGCAACTTGAATGTGAAAAGCACACAGTATGTATGCGTTGTTGTGCTATCGTCTTAACAACGTACATTGATTTGCTATGTGAAAATAGTCCCGTGGATGCAAAACGAATATTGTCGTGCTATCGTCCATTACAATGTACATTACTTTGTTATTCCAAGACGTAATTGTAGTCGTTTGTCTTGAGTTTGGGTGGTTGTCGTGTATGTGCACGAGGAATCGCGTATGGTGCATCGAACTGAAACAAAAAATAAATGTATAATTATTATCTAATAGCATCTTAATTGTAAAACGATAACAGTGAGCACTATAACGTCTTAAATTTCAAATGATTAAACTAAATCAACATGAAATATTTACATGGATTATGTAATATTTACGAGGGTACATATGAATATTCAACTTTCAGGTTTGTTTTCATTGATTAGTTCATACGAAACACCGGATTTGTATATGATAAAATGACACATGCATTGCCAACTACATGTAACATACCGTATTGGCATCGTTCTTCTCAGACTTGCGCTGCATCAGTGCCGACCTCCATGTTAGATACTGCATGATACTACGTCCACCATGATCTAGGTGAGAGAATATGAAGAAACAAGGCTGCATTTACAAACATACAAACATAATTTTGATCATTATTAATGAGTCATTTGAACACAGTAAAATGTATCGTAGTAAACTTAAAATAGCGTATAAATAACCATTACGATATGTATTGAGTTAAATGCAGAACGATACGTAAAGGTATTACAATATAGTATTAACATATATGCAATGTAATATTAATAACAAATAGTTAACGTAAACAACTTACTGTCCTGCCTTTTATGGACATCATCAATGTGTTTCGTGTTTGGAGTGCCCGGTGAAGGTATCCTGTAATTAAATTGTGTAAATTATTCTACATCAATTTTTCCATTCGAGTATTGCAACAAAGCATAACTTTTTAGTTGAAATTCTGCTGAATAACTTACAATCATGATTTACTTTACTTAACATAGATTACAATAATTTAAACGTGCTTCACACAAATACATTCTCGGATATAGCCAAAGGCAACATATGGCTGGTTTTCAACTATTATTCTTTCTTAATGATAAATCTAAATTCTCTATTGTCAGTATATAGAGTATACAATTAACCAGTAAAACAATTGATAAATTTAAAACAACCATTTAGTGAGAAAACAAAACAATAAAAACACAGTTATCTGTTTACTTGCTTAAAAACGATAAAATATTGTTTAGTCACGGTATGGTTGAGATTTGTCGCCTAGCAACTGGTAACTAGAGCAACAGTACCACTTGTATTTTTTTCAGTTATCATAAATGGGTGAAACTTTAATTTTTTAAAAAATTTTTGTTTCTTAACACTCTAAAACTGATGTATCTTGCGATACTTTACGTGTTATAGAATTGAACCCGGGAATCTAGATCAATATAGGCCTCATTTGCCATTTATCGAAAAAATTGCTTTGATGTAGAAACAAATTTTCTGATTTGCCTTAAAAGAAACATAGCCATGTTGTATACAAAACAAAATTTTGAAATGTTAGCTTTCCATTGGTATTCAAAAATATCAGATGGCATCAAGCATTGTCTTACAGCAGTTTGTTGAAAGTGTAACAGATATTATGAATCACCCTGTATTACCGATCTGTGGAGTGTCTCTGCATTTTCTTCTTATGATTGTTCTGTCTCCTCATGCACATGATTACCGATACTGCCACAATAAGGAAAAATACTGCACTTCCCACACTGATGCCAATTAGTTGAGCTAAGTCGACTGAAATATCAACACAAACATTATATTCATATACGTACTAGTATTTTGATAAACGATTCAAATATTTGTGAAATAAACAATGATTTGTTTTCCTAGTTTTTTTCCCATTACATTATTTGCAAGAAGTGATTTGGTCATTGTACCCAGACGCATGTTTATGCATACTTGATCGTAATAATGTCCAAGAGTGGCATTTGAGAAAGAGGAAAAGATGCACAACGACAATTATTCGACTATGTCGCCTAATGAATTTTGTAAGACGTATCTTGAAAGTGAGGTTTGTACGACTAACCATTTCTCAAATAGACCAACAAGATTGTGACCTTTGCTAATAAAAAAGAACACAATCCAACTGTAAATGAAACAACTTACGTTTACTTGATTCTGACCGCCTGTAAAAGAAGCAGGACTCATTTAATGTGAATATATACACGTATACCTGTCCACATACATACAAGTCTGTTATAGCATTTAAAAGACCGAACAATAATGGTTGCATTCTAACTTAATTGAACATCCATTATATGGTTGTCATTACACTTGCAAACGCATTTGTTTATACTGAAAACTATGCATAATAAACATGCAATTAGCATTTATAAAAAGTATAAACTTACTTGCAATTAGCAATATCGTCCTCTACGACACAGTTGTCCACAGTGCAAGCTTCGAGATCATGTAAAATTTTGCATGGATCATCACTAAGGTCAAATGACTCTGCATATAAAAGCTTTATAATAAACTCATGTAAATGTAACTAAAGTAAAACTTCCTTATCTCGAGGAGTAATCGGGACAGGTAAAATGCTCGAGATAAACAGGGTGCTCGAAAGAACTAAAGGGCAGGTATTGATAATACAAACGGCTACTATTTTAAAACTTGCTCGAGGTAGGACGGGTGTTCGTAATATCGATGCACGTCATAACGAAGTTTTACTGTAGATAGTTTATAGTGTTATCATATTCTGACATGTTTGCCATCGTGTATGTTGAATTTGATAAGTAAGATGTCGATTGTAAATTGTAGCTTATTTTGATCTTATTTCCCCCCTCATGCTTTATTCGTCCAAAAAGTCTAACTGTTTGTCTAAAGAACAGTTATGACCTTTTACTGTTGTATGGCTGCACTGAACGTGGTCCCAGTTTAATCGACGGATAATTAGATTTTGCTATTTTGATTGCATATTTAAGATTGAAAATCATTACTGCTGACGGGGCATATGAAATTGTTTAAGTCCTCTGGTACCAAAGCTTCATCAATTCTTAAATATCATCGTAAAATAATGTAAAAGTACCTGATGTTATATTAGTGCCATATTGTACACCGTCAAATGTTAACATGGATCCTCCCATTAGTGATTTCGCTGCCACCACTAAGGCTGATGCTACTACAGGATCTTTATACGCATACATCACAGAGTAATCAACATCAAGATGCCCCGTGTTGCTTAGTAATGGCACAAAGTAGAAATTAATTTATTATTATTTTTTTATAAAAATGATAGTTAAATCTTCATAAAACATGTTAGTACTAGCTGTGTGTTAGACGGGGGACAAACGTGACCAATAGTTACCGTATTTTTAATTGCTTGTACTGTACTATAGTTGATTCAATAAGAAATATTAACGTTCAGAGATTAGCAGGTATTACCGTAAACTCTGATATATAGAGTTCAACCTAGATACACATAGTTTACCTGACGGACAACTAGATGTTTACTATCCGTTCTCGTTTAAACCACTGTAGTATCCATGTAATCAACCATGCATTTGTTGATTCAAACAAAACAATTTTAAAACATTTTGATAAGCAATATCATTTATTTAAATGTTTGAAATACAAAGCTTATAAAAAATTACCTTAATCCATTAATATCAATGTCTATCTGGGCAGATGTGAATTGTTTGTAGTATTGCATCAACTGAAATCAATACTTAATACTCAGTTACTGAATCTCTTGTCATAAAACATGCGTATACAGAAGTAAGTAAATTATTTATTGAAATACAGAATATTTAAATTAGAAGATTGTCATATAGTTTATGTAATTATGACCACTGTACTTATTATTTTGCAACCAATAATAAAACATTGAGACGCACAACAAACATCACACAAAACAGCCATAAAACATCTTGAATTCCTTACACTATTCTTTGCTAAAGTTTCGTACTGTTCGTATGTATACGGTCTCTTGAAATCGACAGTATCCGGAAGTACAACACTTATAGTAAGCACGTGGTTGATACTTAGAGCTGTTCCTAGGAAATAGAAATATTCCGATTACCTAACGATTCATTCTAAACGAATGTGATTCATGAATAAAATATTGGAAGAATTTATATACACATTAATTTTGTAAAGTATTAGTTGAAGAGCGTACATCAAAACGAATTAAATTGCACTGGTAGAGCGCTCCTAGTCGAAACTCTGAAGAAAATGATATTAAATACTTGTAGAGCATTGTGGAAGTAAACAATTGATTACCTTGTCCTTGTGTTGTCGTGAACGTTCGATCAGTAAAAAAAATGATTATGAAAGATCAGGGAAGAAATAGCAAATTAAGTGTAATGTTTCTACAACTACTACATTGGTTGTACGTAGAATCACTTTTCACTGATATCAATATAACGTTGTACTGATTATTTTCAGAAAGCTTTTTGTACGAAGAACTAGGACGTAAAACGTCGCATACATTATGATGATTTACGAAACATGACAAATAGAAATACTGACACTTTTAATCAGCATTGAAACAGTTGAAAAACACTTATTTAAAGGCTTTGATATGGAATTTTATGTTTTAAATATATTTGAATACAAACTTACCAAGAACACACGTGTTTGCAGTAAAGTTTTAACCAGCCTTGAAACAGTTTCTTACCACTTATACTAATACTGGCTTTGATGTGGAAAGGGAATTTGATGTTTTAAATATACCGAAATACTAACTTACCAAGAACACACGTGTTATCAAGTTCTATATATCCTCTGTGACATTGACATTCATACCACCCGACAGTGTTGACACACCCGGAATTAGATTTGCCATTACAAATGTTTGTGTCGTTACATTCGTCAACATCTTCCTCACAGAATTCACCTTTCCAGTTAACTAAACAATCACATACACCAGACACTCGGTCACATATTTGATTGTCACGCTCCACAGGATCAGTATTGGTATGTTTACAACCACAAGTCTCCGTACAGTTGTCACCATATGTATGACCGGAACATTCTGAAATATAGAGTCTTAGCATGAATCAGCTGGAGCATATTTAAGAGAATTCGCATTTTGACTTTTGGTTATCGGGGCCCGGCTAACTGTTGGCGCTCCATCCTAGGTTATTGGAATTCTAAAAAGTAATACTTATTTATATTAATTATAATTATCAACGAACAGACAACATCGCCTTGAATCCCAAACTATAAAATTACCCATTATACATTTTGTATGACAAGGCTTACCTTTGCAATTGTTCCAGTAGCCTTGGTTACCCTTAGCACATTTACACATGTAACTTCCCAATGTATTCACGCACTCCTGGATACAATCATGTATTCCCGTAATACATTCATCTACATCTAGAAACATACGGATACACAAATTATCACATGACCTTACATATACATCAGCGTTACAATTTACAGTCAATAATTCCAGTTCAAAAACTGGTATAATTTACAAATAAACACACAGTTGACACTTAGAAACATTAAAACTTGAACTTTTTTGTTAAAATTCATTACTGGAAACTTTTAAACTACTTTTTAAATAGGACTAAAAAAATGAGGGAAACAAGCCTTCATTTGTAAAAGAAAATCCTCCAGAGCAGAATAATTTTACCACAACTTTGCAATTTCTTGAGATATATTCATAAAATGAGTTTTATTTTGGTCAGGAAAATCGACACCCCAGAACAAAATATACCAACCGACACACACGTCTCCAATATCTTTATAACCGTCAATACAACTACATTTATATGACCCTTGAGTGTTCTTGCATTCAGAGTTATGTTTGAGATCACAAGACCCTGGTTCCTTATCACACTCATCTTCGTCGTCAGAACAATTTGTACCCGTCCATCCCTGGGAATGAAGAGAACGATGAATAATCGGTAAAATAAGTATATGCTTCGATGTGTTTTAATGCGAGTTGTTAACTTGTTACATTATTATACAGTTGTTAGTTCGAAATTTTGAAAAGGCAGGTTTTGTTTGAAGCACTCGTTATTTATGATATAAATATTATGATTGCATACATTGAGTACAAACGTATTTTTGAAGATGTTAAACCAACAAGGTTGCACAGATTGAAAATGTTACACCAACAAGGTTGCTCAGATTGAAGATGTTAAACCAACAAGGTTGCTCAGATTGAAGATGTTAAACCAACAAGGTTGCACATATTGAAAATGCAAATGTAACAATGTACAGAGTAGCACTAGTCGATAATATGATTTTGATAAAAGGCAAATTTATAAAAGTATAGATCAAAACCTACCTTAATGCATTCACAAGATCCATCGACGTTGTTGCATGAAGCTGTCTTGGATGTCACGCACCTACATCGCATAATACAGTTCTCACCATAGTGTGTGCTATCACAAACTAAAAGAGTATTCACACATGGAATTAGGACGAGCTGGGGAATACCATAGTACGTGCGAAATTAGTTATGTTATAAGAACAGCAATTAAACGACCAAGGTGATGTTTGGTCACTTGAAAATGACCGGACGACGAGCAATCGTAACAAAAAAAAATAATTAAAATATTAAACAATAGTTTGTCAGCAAAAGTTTATATTCGTAAATATGTTACAGAAGAAGTAATACAATACCTGCACATAAACCAGATGAGGTTTTAAAGAAGCCAATATCACATATGCAATCATATCCTCCGTTAGTGTTACTACATGTTGAATGCTGGGGACATATTGTCTGGTTGTTACATTCATCAACATCCGACCCACAATCTGTACCATTCCAACCAGGCTTACATTCACACACACCAGTAATGGGGTCACACGATGCACTATTGTTCGCATGGCAAGAACATTCCTGTATACACCCTTCACCAAATGTACCGGCTTCACAAACTGAAAATGAAATTGTTTATATCCGTATTTTACAGGATGTTCAAAAAGAAGGTTTACATTTTACAACGTATATTGATCAATTCTCTATCTTGTATTATTGAACAGAAATGGTGCATTGTTGTTATTTTTATATATTTTATTAGTATTTAGTCTCTTATCAACATTATTATGTTTTGTTAGTATTTAGTCTCTCAACAACACGCTTAATACGTTCTTTTATCAACGGATATTGTCTAGCTAAACAATAATTCAATATCATGAAAACCTATTTCGTGTGTTTTGTTAATGTCAATGTCAATACATATCAGTACTAATGATTGCCCCTTACCTATGCATGCTTGGTGGTCTTCAGCAAGGTAGTAACCATCGTGACAACTGCAGTTATAACTTCCTTTTGTGTTGTTACACAGGTCAGAACAAGGTTTGGTTGACTGTTGACATTCATCCACATCTGTAATTGATATTGTTAAACAATTGAGAGGAGTCCTATCTGTTCCGTCTTAACACTATGTGTATACGGGATGATAAAGCATACAATAGGATACCGTAACGTTACGTCATCCTCGAGCTCTTCGGTACTTGTATATAATGTTTGATAAATGTTTCATATACATTTATGTACCCATCTCTGAGATGAATTCAATAGATTTTGTATCAAAACCTTTTTAAACCTATCTGATTTCCAACAATGTGAAGACGATTGCCCTGTACTTTACCAGGAATCGAAGAGTATTATTCATGAAACGAACATGAGTGATTATAAGTAAACAATGTGGCCTCATTAATTTGAGATATGTGGTATCACTTATTAACATTGAATATGCAAATGTGAATTTAATATACTTCACTCATCAAAATACAGCATGCAACATATTCAAAGTTGTCCTACCTTCACATACTCCGATAACATTATGGAAACCATTTGCACACAGGCAACTTTCTTCTCCATTATTATTGAAACATGTAGCATGATCGCCGCATGGAGATATTAAACATTCTGATTCAGCTGAAATACGATATGTACATATTATAATTGAAAAGGTAATAAGTCATATTATTTCCAGAACACTAAACGATCCACATAGGGAAAAGTAGAACTAATTATATCGAATAACATGTACATTGCGGCACAAAACAAATACACTAAAATTGACGTAATAGACATTACACAAACACAAATGTGGCACCAATAATCAGGGAAATAGGCACAACTCACTGAAAATTGAATACTCACAAATTCTAAATACTCCAACAAATTTCAGCTGTTTTGATTTGGCATACGCATATACGCATGGACTGTGTTCCTCCATTAAGTTTACTGAATGAATTATTGTAAATCTACTATAACTTACGTCTGCAAGAAATTCTATCTGTGAGGTTCAACTTAAATCCATCCTCACAATAACATCTATAACTTCCTAGAGTATTCTCACACAGTTGTTTACAATCTGATTTCTGGTTCTCACACTCGTTGATATCTAATGGTAACAAAAAACTATCAGTAGTAATATTTAAAACAAGAATAATGAATGACAGGTGATATTTTAAAAATAATTATAGAAATTCAAAGTGCATCTTTTATTTGGTGTGTGCAAATACAGCATTATTCTCGGCTGATTCAAATCTATTCACATAGTTTTAAGTAACACAACATTTTCATCTGCAAGTGGATATAACACGTAATGTATTTGGCCAAGTAAATAATGAAATAAACTACCTTTGCATTTTCCGTCAGTTGGTAGGAATCCACGTTGACATTCACACATGTAACCACCAGGCAAATTAACACATGATTGGTCACATGTATTTAAACTGCCGTCTGAACATTCATCAACATCTGAAATAAATGATGAACAAGGTTCGCTAACTACTAAAACTGACCCAAACATAATGAAAAATACAAGTTGGAAGAAAAATGTTTTTTGTAATAACTAACCTTTATAAATCATACAGAAAACTTAAACAATTATGTCGGCAAATAACATTGGATCACAATATTTGTTATGATTTGTAAGAGAAAATGATACAAATCGTAAAATATTTCATACTTCATTAAATGCACACAATGGAAGAGGGGGAATATTGCATGTAATAAGCAGCGAATAAATGAGAGCTTAGAAATTCGTAGCAAACCCGATCACGAATAGTGTACCGGATATATACGAATCAGTTTTCAAGACAAATAATTCACCAACATGTCCATTATTTTAATTGAGATATAGGTACAATATCATAACTATACTTTTATATTAGCACACGGTAGTAGGAAATTATGGTAATTTTTAAACTGTCGTTAAACGTTAGGTCATTATTATATTTCATACTCGTACATATATACATATGAGACTTTAATTGACTGAAATTATTAGTATAAGTAGTGATTTGTTTAAATCTCTTACCCTCACAAGTGTCATTTTCATTACTGCCGTATCCACTTAGGCAAGTACATATTGCACTACCTGGTGTGTTTACACATACTTCGTTGGGTTTCAGGCACTCTAACATACCGGCGGCGCATTCATCTAAGTCTATATCACAGCTGTTACCATACCAACCATCTTCACATTGACAACCTGATGAGTTAGCATTCATATAGTTATAAAACATGAAATTTATTATACGTTTACTGTCATTCGCATACAACTAGTGTAGAATCGGTGGTAGGGTCTACCAATTGCATAGTCAATAATTATATTAACGTGAAAATCAATCAAAGACACATTGTCAATACGTTAAAGGAGGTACTTGTTAATAATGGCATAACTGACAGAAGATATGATTAGCATTGTTTAATTTGCATGTAATTGTAAATAACATATTAACATTTTTGTCTAACTAAATAATCTACAATTCGATATTATCTAATTTTGTAAGATGTTATACCCGTTGTCATGTCACAGTATCCATGTAGACAGGGACAATTGAATGCACAGTCTAGTCCGTAATGGAAACTATCACAGTCTACAAATAAAACGATACACTTATTACAATATCACATTTATTTAGGTATTCATGTACAAGTGAAGGGACGAGTAAATCAAGGTATTCGAGTATCAAAAGTTGGTAAAAGCGGTTTTAATACTATTTGATTTACGATACACGAAGGGTAATTGATAATGCATATAAACAGGCATGTATTAAGTATTATCCACCAAGCATTGGATCTAATACATTTTTCCTTCCCGTACACAATGTTTAATCAAGTTTTGTTTTGGAAAAATATTTCTCTGTTTTTTATACTTGTACAATAAATAGTAGCATTTATGTTTAATGCACATGTTTAAAAAAGAGTGATTCAATATACCTGTACATGTGCGTCCGTCATTTTCTAACTTAGATCCTACTGGACATTCACATATGTATGATCCGTCTGTATTCTTACATTCAGCATTTGCATCACAGACGTGAAGTCCGTCTGTACATTCATTAATGTCTTCAAAAGAAACATGAAATAACAATATAAATAGCATGTATTCAACATGTATAAGATTCTGTCAAATAGTTTTAAACAGTGCTTTATGTTTCGTACATAATATGAATCAAATCTTTGTGACAGGCAAATAATACCGGATAAATGCGTGAATGTGACATATGCTAAGCTAATGAAAACTACTTGATATACGATTGTTGTGTCATTTTGTAAGGTCAAACATTCAAACCTATGCACGTCTGGCCATCAGATCCTAGACTAAACCCATCTTTACATCTACATTCAGAGTTGGTGGAACTGATGTAGCAATAGTGTGAACAGTTCAATCCATAAACTGTCATACATGGATCAGATACTGCAAGATAAGAACAAAAGAAGTGTGACCGAAGAAGTATGTAATATAATGACACGTTTGTTAACATTACAATGATGATCATCATCTTTATAAACCATTTACACTTTCTTGGAAACACATTAAGGTAATCATATCTTAGAATACCTATCGCGATTTAGGACTTGAATATGCTAAATGCCTTTTAAACCCTCTAACTATTATATTATTGTTTATACATAGTTTGGAAGATTATGCCTGTAGTAATAGAACAATGGGTTATATAAGTGTCTTACGTTTGGTGCAAGTGGTCCGGTCATCATTCAGTGTATATCCAAAGTAACAGAAACAATTGTACGATCCAGGTTTATCATCACACAGTTGTTCACAGTCATGTGTTTTGACATCACATTCATTGATATCTAAAAGTTGAGTTGAACATTTTAATACACATACTAACAACCTATATTCTCTTTTTGAAACAATAGTATTAAACTTTCAACGTTTAACTAAGCAGAGACATTATAATGCCATTTAAAACAAATCGGATCAAAAGTTAAGTAATGTTAATATCGTAACATCTTTAGTGGGTATTTCAGTCCGACACCTTTATCTCGTACGTGTGTCAAGTGTTTCCTTTACAATTGTAAACATTTGATTTCGATCATTTAAAGAAACATAAATGAATACATCGAATTCAAAACTAAACACAAAGGTATAAGAAAACCTTTTTTGTATTTTTCAAAATGTTGGTAAGACTCTCTGTACAGTTGCATAATCTTAAAACTCGCATAAATGCAAAAATAGTTAACTCACTTTCACAGTCAGATCCGTTTGATTTGAAACCAGCCTTACATTCACATGAGTAACTTTCAATGTTGTTCAGGCAAATCTGGCTACATGTATTAAGGGTAGGGATACTACATTCGTCAATGTCTGAAATACAGTGTTTACAAACAAAGAGTGGTTCAGCTAAAAACTAAACCAAGAGTGTTTTTGTAAGAAGATCAATCAGTAGTGTATTTACCTGTACGTCTTAGTTTTGTATCATTTTATTATCGCAATACTGAAGTATTTGCGTAGATTTGATCTTAGTTCTAAAATACTACATTTATAATTAAGAGATAGGAGAGTAGAGAATCAAGTGTTTATATTGCTAAAGCAAAGATAATGTTTCAACATTAGGTTCGATATAATCAATGAGGGCATATGGCTATCCCCCTGATATTAACTTAAATTCGACCTAAATCACTATCCCTTACGGTAAACACGTACTGTAAAATTTGTTGCTAAAGTTTAAAACTTATGCGGCTGTTTTAAAGTTACATACCTTCACAGTTGCCATCGACAGTTTCTTCCAGCCCTTCGATACATTTGCAATGGAAAGAACCTGGAGCATTTTCACACGTTTTCCATGGATCGACGCATACGTCGGACACAACCTCGCATTCATTGATGTCCTCGTCACACGTATCACCTTGCCAACCATCTTCACACATACATCCCTTAACTGGATTACATGACTGTACACCTTCTCCGGTACATTCACATGTGTTTTGACAATTCTCACCCCACCAACCTATTTCACATTCTAAATTAAAAATAGAACATGAATACTCAAACCAATCTTTTTCCACTTGTTGTAATATAATGCAATTGCAATTTATACATCGCATAGCATAATTTTGCCACCAATTATGGTTAGGCTAATTGTTTTACACAAAATATGCGTCATACACATAAATATTATGGCAACACACCATTTATATTTTTTAAATTTTAGCAAGGCGTAGCGCTAGTTGTATAATTATAGAACTAACTTTTATAGATTTATAAAGACTTCATGAGAATTGAGGCAGTTGTAGTTATTATTTCTACCTACCAGTACATGTTGTGTTACCATCTAATTCATAACCAGTGAAACAACTACATTTAAATCCTCCGCCAGTATTATTACAATTCTGTGGACAGACATTTCGACTGCATTCATCAATGTCTGTAAAAGAGTTTACAAACTTTATATACCAGAGAAACTTATGGTGTTGTCAAAAGTTCATACACATGAAAACGATGAAGAACTTAATAATGTAGTGCACGTGGAATTAGAAGAAAGCCATCTAGAGACAGCAGGATTGCATTAAATATTTCAATTTTTAAGGACGCCTATATAATAGTACGCATCCGTACAATTTGACACACAGATTCATTGGACTTAAACACAGTTGGTTAATGTTTTCAACATTTAATTTCGATAAGAAAAGCAGGGATAACCAATATAGTACCCACGTGGTCAAATAATCGCACCATTGTTAAGATGTAGAGAATGTATGAGTATTAAAGCATTAAACACTGTATAATTTCCAAATTTTCAGTTTATTTCATTCACTATTGCCATTTAACATTGCTGTGATATTCAATTTATTATATTGAATACAAAATACAAGTTACTCGATGTCCTACCTATGCATAAATTGTTTTCGTCCAATTCGTAACCATTATTGCAATAGCATACAGGATTGTCATCTTCATTTAGTCTACATCCTCCATTAGAAGGCGAGCAAGTGATACTCGAACATACGGTTTCTGTACAAGTACAAATAAAACATTTTCCAGTCCTTTCGTTCTTATAAGCCTGTTCCATTAGAATGAGTTAAAGTTAATCATAATGCATAATAGTAATAGCCTTCAAAGGGTTCTGTTTGGGTCTCAAGAGTTTGTGAAGCTTCTAATAAACCATAATAACAAACACTGTGAATTCAGTTGGAGAAATGTCTTTTCTTGAAGCCAGTTAAAACAACAAATAATAGGTTCAAATAACATATGTAACGCGATATTCTGCAATGTCAATATAAACAGAAATCACTGACCATTACATCGATTTAGGGAGAGCGGTGTGTGTATTTTACCTGCTCACTTTTATTCACCAAGTAAATTAAAATAACGGTAAAGCTTGGCCACATTGACATGAGTCTGACCTATTGATTAGAATAATTTAAAAGTCGATATATCGTCTACGTTTATAACACCGATTGCATGTTTTCATAATCGGGGAGTATCACGAAGACGCTCAAGATGTAATACAGACACAAATCTGAAATACCGATATTGGACGATTTGCTTGCGGAAATTGATAATTATAATCAAAGTAAAAATCTTGTGATATGTTCTTGCATAAAGGTCAGGCTCAGGTCACAATAGCCAAGCTATACACATTGAAAAAGATAATCTCTTTTCCAATATCCTTATATGTTGTTATACCTGATCTGCCTGTTTACTTTAAGTGGCACAGGTCCCAATACCGCGTTAGAGTTATACAAGCATATAAAATATACGTAGCGAAACAAAGTTATCTAGATCCTAACAATTTTGAATTATCTGGGTCAGATATTCCACCAAAACATCCAGAGAATGAAATGAAAGGGCCGCCCAGACGGTACATTTGTATTGCTTTGCTTCTGTCCTTCTTAAAGTATGGATCAAATAGTTTTAAATTATTAAGTAAGAAAAGTATGAATTTTAGGAGGCTAATATATTTACTATAATGCGATCGTACATATGAACCTCGTGTTAATGTACATAAACAAGTACAACAACAACTTACCAAGTGTAATGTCCGGTGAGCATGTACCAGATACCAGGTTATATCCTATATAACACGAGCAGTTGTAAGAACCGTCAGTGTTTGTACAATTCTGTTCACAGTTATATGGGGTATTGAGGTCTTCGCACTCATTGATATCTGTAACAAATAATTACATTGCAAAATATCAATCAATGTAATCTACAATATTTGCTTTTACGAATGAATACAATATAATTTTGTATATATTTTTATACTAAGTAAACTATACGTATGTTATTTGATGTTGTGATTTCTTCTGTTGGTTCTAAAAGATGACAAGGATTGAACTATCTTACCTGTACAACTGTGTTTATCATTCGGATCGGTTCTGTAACCCTGGTTACATTTACACATATAGCTACCTTCCGTATTGATGCATGCATGACTACATTGGTCGTTTTCACATTCATCAATATCTAAAAATATAACATTGATCATTTTATTTTCGCATAATTGTAACCATTCCACCATTGTCTGTGATAAACAAATTGCCATTGTTGGAAAATGAAAACAAAGGATAGGATGGCTGGCAAATATATACGATAGTTCTAATACTAATAAAATGGTCAGTTCTTTCGAACTAAACGGTTAATAAAAAATGACATAACCTAATAATGAAATAGTGTGAAACAAAGTCAAAACGCGTAGCAAACGCGTATAACTATTTAAATGAAGAATACTATTCAGTCATTCACTAGATATCGATTAAGTAATTTATTAATTACACAATTCGTATTCACTACCTGAGCAACTATCATGGTGTATGTCATTTGCCACAAAACCTGTAGGACAAACATCACACAAGTACGCCCGGTTATTCAGTCGCTGTTCGGTTGCATTGTAAGGTGTACAATTACGTCCTAACGAGCACGGATCTTCTGCGCAACCATCAAACACATTCTCACAATCAGGACCTTTGGAATAATGAAAGACAGATTGGATTTGTACTCGCATATACACTACATACACATTTAATTAGTAATTATGTTTAAACTAACAACATAGATATGCTCGTAGCACGACATCAACATAATATTATAGCCATTCACAAAAGCGTCAGCAACAGAACCAACCATCCATATCCCCAAAATGGATATTTCAAGCATATAAACTTACCCCGAAATGAAATACGAACTGCAAAAAGTGAATTATGTGCATCAATAACCAAAAAAGGGGGATAATTATGAATAATAATCGACGCTGATTATACACCACATACCTTCATATTCAGATTGACATTCACATGTTGCATATTTGAAGTATTCATTATTTCTAACATCATCTCTTGGAATGTCCGTACAGTAACCACGCCCATTACATCCCGTGCATAGCAAGATTGGAACGATAAATGTTGTTGACGTAAGACCATTTGAGTTTGTAGCAACAACCCTGGAGTATTACATAGAATAATTGTGAATTTGAAATCTTACATTTATGTGTTCCATATGTCTAGTTCAATGCTTTGACCAAGACATTTTAGATGGCACACATAAAATGATATTGTAGTGTAAAAACACTATCATTTCCATTCGGTTAATCTTTAATTTGTTTTCATCAACATGCTTAAGTATTTGATATTACAGAACGCAATCACTTAATTGTACGCGCGTTCTCTTTATACGCTTAGAGAAGAACAAAAAAGTTATGTTCTATTAGTTATCTAGCATGTTTCATGCCTGTTTATTGTTAATTGAGCAAAAGAAATTTCTGAAACAGGTATGCCACCATTGAATGCTCAAAAGCCTGAAAAGGTTAAAATCCCTGTGACCTTGACATTTGACCTTTTATAAAAAGCGAGAATATGTATTATTGATGTCTTGCTGGCTTACCTCTGTGTTATGTTATAAGAACACAGGGCAAATCAATATTGATTTACTGAATGGAATCCATTTGGTCTACTGTCCAACAAACAATCCGACCGACAAGTGTAAAGCAATATAGACTCAACCGCTTTAAAAACGCACCACATATGAAATATCGGTTTTAGTGATGAAAACGTCAATTTATGGTTATTTTTTTTCGGATTAATAATCTTCAGTCTATATTCAACAAGGTGTGTGATTTTCATGATGTTATTGCGAGTTTGAAATGAATTATGGTATAGATAACACTGAGACCCATGAAAGTGAAAGTCACAATTTCAAAAGCACGTATAAAGGTCCGCTACATTGATGCATGCACGTGGTATCTCCTCCTAAAGCATAACATTAATTACGTAATTGGATAGAATTATGTTCGACGTGATGTTTCACACCATGAATGCAAAGCTTAACTTGAATTATAAATGTTATGTGGCTATGGCTGTCTGGCTAATACCATACGACCGAGTGCGGTTCTGATATGCGCAATATGCAAACCTAAGATGGATTCAAGCCTTATTTATGCTTGAAGTCTTGGTTATGAGCATCAGACTGTCAAGATATATCCCGTGGTGCAATTATGGTACCTCAAATCAACACTATGAAGGAGCTTGAAGACCAAAAGTTGGGCCTTAAGGCTTTAAACGGGAGAAAACTCATTAAAAGATGTACTACAATAATTTTCCTTTTTATTGACAATTATGAAAGAAATAATTATGAAAATGCAATAATGTACTTCTGGCTTGTTGATTGACACCCAGCACTATTGTGATACTGTCTGAAGCCATGCGGAACCAATTACAGTGACACAACCTGTGTCATGTTTCCTCCTAGCTCTGGCTCAATACCTTTAGCTAGTTCATCCAGATCGGTCTTTGACTTTGCCATTTGCTAGGAATCGATGTTCTAAGACCACAATCATTGTATGTTGGCAGCTGAACCTTCATGTTAAGGCACCGAGGCTTTTTTCAGTTGGAAGCGAAGGTACAATCATCGAGAACAAATATTCGAGATATTCGCAGCATAAAAATACCATTAGCAAATATTGTTTATGTTGTTTTTTCAATGTGTAAACCAACATCGTACAGTTTAAAGTTAATATTGATCACACAGGTCGACGCGATCGAGCTGCACGCGCAAAACATGCAAAATCAAAAAAGTTCTCTGGGCGGGGTATTCCGAATGAAAATAAAATCGTTTTCTTTAATTAGGTCAAGCTTATGAACTGAACAAACCCTGTAAACTATCAATTTTAGCAAAAAAATGTATTTTGACAAAATTTGATTATTTTCAATAGTGGTGCGTTTTTAAAGCGGTTGAGTGTACACCGTCATCAAATTTGCGGGGTATAATTGAGCTTACCTGATGTCAACAGGTTCAGAATTCTGTTGAAAGAAATAAATAGATTGCGTTTCCACATCAAAAGTTGCGTTTACATTGTTAGAGAGAAACTGAACACTACCACCATCTTCGATGTTTACTGGACAATACACTGTTTGATTGACAGTTACATTCACACTTCTACATCCGGTCAGTGAGGGACAAACTTCCGCTGCAAAAAATATACATTAGAGTCAGGCTTGTCTAAGTGGACTTTTTAATTCGCTTGTTCAAATCGATCATTACTATTTAAAAAGGTAAGGATTAGCTACCCAATGATTCCTTACTGAAGCCAGTAGGACCTGTATACCCATACAAACGACAAATGTGATTAACAATACGTTACTAACATATCAACGGAAAAGTTCAGTTAATATCGTTTGCATTATTGACATAATGCATGTATTAGTTTAAACGCTGACTTATTTCAGATTCATCAAATAGATGTTTATTTAGTTCTGAGTTGAACCGATTTAGTTAACGTGACTTCAACTGCGAACTGCTTAACAATTATCTGATTGAGAAAGCATTTGTACAGTCAGCTGTTTAATCAAAATACTATTATAATTTGCAACAATAATTTACGTACACATATCCTTCCTAGTTTTGTCTGTGTTTCCTTTCAACGTGTTTGTCGCCTCTGCCATATCTTTTCTATCAGTAAATACATAGTCAAACACACATTCTATGTTTTCAGGTCCGTTGCAAAATGTCTCTGCTTCAAGACGTGTGTCGTTATCAGCTTCGTCCAGAAATCGTGGAATGTACGATGCATTGTGATAGTCGCTATGGTTTTTGCCGTCCGGATATTTGAAGGCTGAGTTATCTCCATTGATAGCCCCTAAAATAACAAAAGTTTAAACCCTTCAGTATTTGAATGATTCATTGTTATTGCAACAATTTTACTTTGAAGTGTATACTTTAGGATATATAGCTACGATATTTAAAAAATTGATTCTCGCATTCATTTTAGCTTGAACGCTTTCTCCCGAGAAATATATTAATTGTCGGACTACATCCCATTATTGTTTTGTACAGTTGTCAACAGTTACCGTTACATTAACATATCAATATTATTTGGAGTATCACCAATTATTGAATTATTAAGCGCATTAGTACATATAATGAACGCGATTAGTCATAAGAGGACATAAATAAATTGGATTATTGCATTGTTGGTCGTTAGCCATTGTTGTATTCAGAAGATTATGTAACACAAAAACTAACATGTTTGTCCATAGCTGAATATTTCCCGCTCTGATATATTTGCACGGAGTATTGTTCCATTAGGTAACGTAAAATCGTCCTCAGGCTTTCCATTATAGTAACCAAGGAGACCTCGTGTAATATTGTGGAATGTCTTTGGTACTATTGTACTCAGTGACAGCATCTCAACAGTAACCGATATGTTCAAAGAAATACCTGGAAAACAAACAACATCTAACAGTTGATTAAAGTTACATTGCATTATTAGCCTCTTGTTATGCATTACACAACTCAAATAGGAAAAAACAATCAAACGACTTTACAACGTTTATACGACACATATACGTTATATTTGTTTTTGTGACTTTATACATAATCAAGGCAACAATACATTGTACAGTACTGTCTGCGAAAAGGTTCCAAGCGAAACCGTTTTTCGTTCGTTCGTGACCGTTAAAGCGTAAAGCGTTTACTACAACTGCGCATGCGAAACGTGTAACACCGTGTGCCCATTTATCCGTCTGCGCATGCGTACCGTGAACTAGGTCATAACATACGAGTTATTTAAATATTGTAGCAACATTTTGAATAACAAAAAATAGAGACAAGAGGGTCCAAAGGGCCCTGGGTCGCTCACCTGTTTGGCCTAGTGACCTAGATTTTGGCCCAAATGACACAGTATCTAACTTGACCTAGATTTTATAGAGATAAACATTGTGACCAAGTTTCATAAAGATAGAGTGACCTCTAGTGTGTTCACAAGATTTTTCAATGATTTGGCCTCGTGACCTAGTTTTTGACCCCAGATGACCCAATATCGAACTTGACCTAAATTTTATAATGATGATCATTGTGATCAAATTTCATAAAGATAAGGTCAAAATTGTGACCTCTAGTGTGTCCACAAGCTTTTTCAATGATTTGGCCTCGTGACCTAGTTTTTGACTCCGGATGACCCAATATCGAACTTGACCAAACTGTTATAGTGATGATCAGTGTGATCAAGTTTCATAAAGATTAGGCTCTAATGTGTTCACAAGGTTTTCCTTTGATTTGACCTAGTGACCTAGTTTTTGACCCCAGATGACCCAATATCGAACTTGACCTAGATTTTATGGAGATGATCATTGTGATCAAGTTTTATAATGATCAGGCTAAATTTGTGACCTCTAGTGTGTTCACAAGTAATTGTGAACGGACGGACGGACGACGGACGACGGACGACGGACGACAGACGAAGTGCGATCACAAAAGCTCACCTTGTCACTTTGTGACAGGTGAGCTAAAAACAGACAAGCAACTAAATACCTACCACTTGACGGAAACAGAACAACCAAAGTCTCCCCTCTCTTGGACACAAAGAGAGTACCTCCGGGGACGTCTAGAAGCGGTGTATCATCGTCGGTCTTTTGTACGTACTGCGTTGTTAGGTCAATTTCATTTCCATAAATACTGAATCCTACCAAATAAGGAAAATAATGCAATTGAATACGTCCATGAATAGCAATGATGAGTATTTTTTTGTTTAAGTGAAAAGAAGATATTTGTCTAATTTTTGTTGACTTTATCCCTTTTCTGTTATCTGTTCACGATGCACATTGGTGGTTCAGCATTAGTTTACTAAATATTCGATTGTAATTGCATGATCGAATACATTATGTTTTTCTGTATTTGATGTAACATACCTTGTTTCGCCCTATTCAGCTCTACATGAATAGAAGCATTTGATTCATCTTTTGCCGCGAATGCGCTAAACACGGTAGCTTCAGATATGTTACCATCTTTTTTAGTCGCCCGTTCTGTTCTGGCCTGTAGATCAAACGTATTGTTCTCTGTATGTATTTGTAGCAACGTGTATTCACCAAGACCGTTAAATGTGAAGTTCTGTCCATCAAGTGTTTGAAAATGTGGATCTCCCCAGAATGTACCTACGCAAAAAAAAAATAGCAAACTCATTATGAATATTCATAATATATTCATAAGTCAGGTTCCTTTTGAACAATAGTGGCATAAATTTACAGTTGATTACGAAACACACAATGAAGAGATAGATGTATAGTTACTGTAGATATACAAAAGTGTATCATTAACATAAATTACTCATTAATATTACTCAGTACATTAATATATACTGCGTACAAACCTTATCATATTAAACATAAAATTAACTAATAAAGGCAATTGTGTAATTGTTCCTGTTAATATACTGCATTTTACATGTACAATTGCGATAATGTAAATACAAAATGTTGCTATTGTTAGAACATATTCAAACACATGTATATTCACTGTTCAGTTAGATAATATTTGTAACAATGTGTCCACTTACCAAAGTTGTACGGTGATTGCCGGTAACACGTCCCGGTAGGACGTAAATCGTAGTAGTACTTGCAATAAGGTGTATGGGGAGAACAGCATTTTTCCTTAGGTAAAACGTCGTGTTTGTAATGGTCTACCGTGTTTTCAGGATGATATCGGAAGAATCCACCAGCGATTGGTCGTTCGTCAACCCAGGCAGACGTCCGGTAGTCATAACAACATGACTAAACATTAAAAAAAAACATAAACACGTTTATGGTCGTCTACATGACAGCTAGACAACGGTTTCAAATGACAATTCAAAATTCTTCAACCTGATACGATTCGACTTAGTAGCGAAAAGAGAGGCATGGAGGTTCTAACAATGTAACAGTGGCAATAACAAAAACATCAGTTCAGGCCCATCTTAATTGTCGTGCTTGTACATTAATGTTTTTACCTAGCATTAATAAAAAAAATATATTTAAAATTACTTGTTTACAATGTAATGGACCAAACAAAATGTACTAAAGAGTAATTTTCAAAATGCAAACGATATTTAGCACAATATAAACAGTAACAAAATAATTTTATGTTTAGTTTAGGTTAATGAATTACCTATTATTTTATGCGTACCCAACAAAACACTATCTCTGTCTCAACAAGTAAAGCAGATATGGAAATTTAGTTTAAAACAATAATTTCTTGAAATAAGTCTGAATAAGCTTTTATGATGCGATTTATACAGTCAATATGATCGCTGACTCAACCACTGCGTTATCCAAACTTGTCATAATTCAAGTTGGATTGCATCATTATTAAAACTTACAAAGGGTTAACATAGCATGTTGTCAGGCAGTCATAAAATAATAACTGATTACCTTCCCATACGGCCGAAATATCCGACCAGGAAACATATCAACACAGGTGAAATTATTCTTGTTCCGATTCCAGCGATCTATATGCCAAAACCAGGGATCCCATCTAGCTAACCGTATACTACATGGACATTGTGGTAACCAACTGTTCATGCGATCAATATGTTGTTTCTCATACTTGTTTTCTTGATACCACGCGATACAACCAAAGTCGTTATTTTCCTGTTTTGCTCCAACATCTACCAGCGATTTGAACACCACGCCTGATACACCTTTCATGGAAGTTAAAACATGTACGTTTCCAGAAAACGATGTAAGTTAATAAAGTAATTTATGTTACTATATATTAGTGATCACCCTGTACATTTGTCAAGTTAGTGCAGAGATATATTTATGAGACAAACACCTACCACTTCCAGTCGTTCACTTTTCGAAAACCATTTGTTAAAAACGTTACCATATTTTACTTACATAGGCTTTATGTAATTGACTTAACAACCAATTCGTTAAAAACCACGTGCTAAATAATTAATCATCTGTCATGCGATCAAGGTTTCGTTGTCGCCTTGTGCTGTATAAAGAAGGCATATTTGCATCCAAATCTTTAATGTGTACTAATATATAATGGGCATAAGTAATCCAACTGCACCTTCTCTTGAATAATTTTATATGAACTGACAAACTGGTCTTTAACTTACTTATATATCACAATTTACGAAGCAATACTTCAAATAAAACTATTTTGTTATTTGAAGATTTCTAACTACGATAATGCTAAAAGTATTTTAATCTTACCTGCGTGTTTGGTCATTGTATCGAGTGCTAGAGCACTTGGTGTGAAGGAATGTGGGTGAGTGAAATGTGTAAACAGTTTAGGCTTTTTTCCATTATATCCTATCCACACAGGAACATTTGTATAACGCTTACTCATCCATTTCATAAGACCGCTTGGATATATATAAAAGCTGTATGTCATTTCTCCGTCAGAAGCTAGTACTAGTTGAAACGTCGATGCCTGAAAAACATGTTCATCAAATTAAGGCAACAACATGTTTTAGCTCGACTATTCGGAATCTGAATTATTGGGAGAGGGCAGAAGATAAGTTGGCCCATCTTTTTGATTACTCCCAATTCATATGCCGATGACTCCTCAATGCCCATAATTCTTGCAAGAATTTTGACAGAACTTAGGCCCAGTTGTATGACCTTGTTATAGGTTTTAAATTCTTGTTTCACCACCAATCACTTGTTGGTCGAGCGTTCAGCTCTTGTTGATTGAAAGCACGCATCATCATCGACGAACATATTAAAAGGTGGCTACTTTTCATGATAAATCTTTACTTATATCATAATTGTCACTCTATAATGCATACAAATTTACATTACTAAATCTGAAATGATTAAGAATAAATGTAGTTTTATTTCCATTGACCTACTCATCGGAATATTTGAAGAACGTTGCAAGTTCCTAAAAACGGGTGATAAATACTAGTTTTACTGACAAAAAACAAACACAATTACCCAAGACTTCACGATATTCAAGTTCGCACTTGCCGGTAGAACGTTGTCCCAGGTTACAATCAAGACGAATCTGGCTTTGAATGAACCTACTGCTGCAAATTGTTTAACACGATTTTCTAGGTCTCTCACTTCAGCGCGCTCTATCAAACTCTCGTACGAATCAAGAATGTCGTATGACCTGTAGTAGACATTGTTCGAGGAGCTAGTTGCTAAAAAAGGAGCAACCAAATCTTGAGTGAAATCTATCTCTTCGACATTGCTTGGATGAGGTGGGTTTTTATACTTTTTTGTGAAGCTTACAAATCCATGACGGCATACCTACAGGAAAAAAACGTACGAAATGTGATCACATTTGGCCAATATTACGTAGTTATAAGCATGGACATAGCTATAAATGTGTATTTACATCTTTACTACTACATCATAACCTTTGCTCAAAGGGTATTAAAAATCAACTTAATCAGGAAAGAGAATAACAAACATCCCTCAAATACACGACACAATACCCACACATAACCGAAGCTTAAAGATAAAAAATAATGTATCATATAGATATGTAAAATAAGTGATATATAGTGACTAGACAATGCCAACATTAAAGTGATCGACCTTTTCAGAATTTTGTGACATCTAAAATTATGAGTTGTAGCGGTCTAATAGTTCCATTTTTTATCTGTTTTGTGTAGGTCATTGTGACATTTGATTTTGTCTTTTGTGTGTGTTATATGGTTAGCGGTTTTCTTGTCTGTCGAGTGTCGACATCCCCGATAGGTCGTTCTTTATCTGTTTTGTATATACAGTCCCGTGCCCAATTGAAGTTCACAAAGCGCAAAAATCAGAAATTAATTTAATGAATTTCTTCCGTTAGAAGAACATAACAATTGTAAAATAAGAACAATTAAGACTATGTTTACTATCATTTTGTAGGATAATCAATTTCTCATAAAACTGCTATGCACTTTTCTCATTTACACAGTCCATTCTCGGTTGCTAAGCAATTCTAGAACACCACGAAAAATCGATGGTTAGTGCATTTGACAAGTTTGTCATGGTAACACAGACAAACTGAAATACTTAAATTAATGTTGGCTTTTATCACAGTAGATTTTACCTTTAAACAGTTTTTATATGAAGAAAATCGGAGTTCTCATATGAAAATAACAAACATTTGAACATAGGAACAAATGAAGTTGACTTTTAAGAATGTCATTTACTCATTTATGTTTCTGTATGATTGACAAACAAAATACTAAAAGTGTGTAACCATGGCAACCAGGCTTATTTCATCAATGAAGAATTTTCATTGATGTTCTTAAATTGCCTAGTAACCAAAAAATTAATAAATGTAAATTATTTTTTGAACAGAATCAATTCATACTTGGACTATTCTATCATATGATACCAAATTATAGTATACTAGATTCATAATTATTGTGTCATCCAATTTCAAAGTGACAAAATCTGTCCAATTTTTCAGGCATTTTTTACTTTGTGAACTTTAATTTGGCACCTGACTGTATTAGTACTATAAGAATATTATGTAACAATACAACGCTGATACACTTACAAATATTTTGGTGTGGATTCTACCAAGTAACGGCAGTCCTGGAGAAAATGTCATTTGAGCAGAACATTTCTTTTCAGTTAGAATTGTGTCACCTTCAGAAAGCCCGTATGGATATAAAGGCACTAAAATAAAACAATGTGTGGAGTAAGGAATATATGAACTAGCCTGAATTACGGTACAATAAACAACGGTACTAGAATATTTAAGTCATGCCGATGTTAAATTTACTACACCGGTATAATGCACCAGATAATGTTTTCCCAACAGGGTGGGAGGTGGGCGACCAAGGGGGGGGGCTTAGACAATTACATTTTTACGTCTAAATCCCCAGCCAAGAGATAATCCCCGGTCACGAAATCATTTAGTTATTCACGGTTCTTGGAATCGGCCAAAGTATATTATTCGGGACTAGGACACGCCGAGGTTGTCAAATTCCCGCCATTAATGAAGATTCGACTGTCTATTTCCCCTGTGTATTATTCAATATCTTACTTGTATCGCACTGATCTGCTCTTGCATCGTAGACACCAGTTTGACATGTGCACACTGCCTTTTTACATACTGCACCACCAGCCTTGCAGTTCACATCTGCCTCACATGCTTCCCCTATTTCTCCTACAATTAAACAAAGCAGTCACAAATTGTAAACCATGAAATTTTTATGTTGCTTTCTAATTTATAATAAATATTATTGCACATTGTATGTTTCTATGCATACCTGTTGTTACCCGTATAGTTAAGTCGAAATTAAATATACATAATAATCTAAGGGGTCCCATCTGCCAGAAGGGTCGTTTGTTCTGATTAGATTCTAAGCCCCAAAAAAACAGTATAAGTATGAACAAAAATTGTCAAAATTCCTCACGTGTCCGGATTTGGCTGTTTCTTTAGTTATATTGCCACTATAAGAAAATCACAGATGTTAATATTCGTAATAAGAAGTTATACCCAATTCTACGCAAGTAGGTTCATTGTCACTCCAAGTTCCATCATTGCGACATCTTAACATCGGTGCTCCCACCAATAAGAAATCAGTATCACAAGAGATCTCAACAGTGGAATTGAACACGGTTCCCGTAACGTCATCTATATTGCCGTTCACTGGACTGTCGACTGGTCCACAATCTAAGAAAATAGTAATTAACGAATTATTGGTGTATAAAATCTACGACATGGTACATACTGTGTCCTATACAAACAAAGAATTATTAGACACTTTGAATTAAACATGTTATCAAACGCGTTACAGTGAAGTTTTGTTAATGAGACAACTTTGCTTATTTTAAAATCATGCAGATTTTTGCCAGTTAAAGGTCACAAAGTATTAAATTTAGAACAAAAAAGGTCCGCTAATAAGACCGATTCGCTATTAAGAACATCTTTTTGACTGGTCTTATTAGCGTAACTTCACTTTAATATATAGGAAAAAACCACGATATTTAGTTTTCACATGACTTACATGTACATGAATGTACACCTTTACCAAAGGTAGTTCATAAAAGTATTGTAACAACGGGTACCTCGTATTACACAGACTGTATCACTGCTCCACTGTCCACCGTCCTCACAAGTTACAGTAGAATCACCTTCCATCTTATGACCCTCATTACATTCAATTGTCGCGCTATCACCATATTTAGTTCCAGTACTTTCTACAAGCATTCCATTGTCTGGTTTCGGGTCACCGCAATCTTTTATGTAATTACAAATGAATAATAAAACGTTAACAAAATACAACCATATAAAATAACATTGCAAAATACCACCATATTCAATCAAAGGTCAGTTGGAAACGTAAACACTTGACCTTCAACCTAGTGACATCAAACCAGGTGGAAGATGTAGGCCCGGTGAGATGCATGAACATATGAAGTTAGAAGAACATAGGCCAAACTGTTTTCATTTTATAAGCAAGGTTAAATGTTTTGGAAATACAAACAAACAAACAAACAGACATACCAAAAACAATAAAACAGTACGAAGGCGTACTTATATTACATATAAGACAACGGTTCATAATTCGAAAGAAGCCGGCTAAAAATCACAGTATTGCAGGCAACACTCGATTTATCAATTTCAGTAGATCCACTACATGATAATACCAGTTATAAATCCATTATAGTCTAGGAGCTGGTGACCAGAAATTCAAAATCTATTTACCCCATCTGGTAGAAAAAGTCCATTGGTATTTTCGAATAATACATACATTCAGGCTTCAGAAAAAGGTGGATGCCAGATCTGAAAGTGGTGCAGATTTTTTTAAGAGGGGCAACAACTCTTGCTTCCGAGCTAATTTACGAATACACATGACATTCATAATTCGGCTGTGAATTTTTTGTTTATGTATATATTGTCATTTATTTGGGTGAATATTATTCAATTAATGTTGTGCATCAATTGGACATACATAACTGACCAGTTTGAGGTCAAGGTCAAGGTCATTTCAAGGTCAAAGTGAGAAAAATAGCTAAAAATTGATATTTCACCCCAGTTCTTTCTTCGTATAGCATATGTTTGGAATCAAATTTCGTTATTAAAATGATAGCCGGGTTGGTAAGTACATATTCTTTTATTATCAGATATTTGTTTAATGAAAATAGTCACTTATTTGTCAAAATAGCAATTTAATACATCTGCATGCTGGCCGAGAAGGCATTCTTCGGACCACCCCTGGTATTCTATAATCTAATATCATTAATTATTCATGTATATATTGCTTCATATTTGCATGGATATTATTCATTTGACTATGGACATCAAGTGGAGAAACATAATTGACATTTCTTGGGTCAAGGTCAAGGTCAGTTCAAGGTCAAATCGAGAAAAAAGCAAAAAATGGACATGTCCACTCTATTTTTCTTCGTATAGCATTTGATATGAATATATGTTGCTTATAAAAATAAAATCTGTGTTGGTTAGCTCATATTATTTCATTATAAGTCATTTGTTCAATAAAAAATTTCGTTTTTAGTGTGAAAATAGCTATTTTGCATATGACAGCTTACGAAAACCTTGTACGACAACCCCTGGTATTCTATGATCTAATATGATTAAATTGTTCATGTATATATTGCTACATATTTGCATGGATATTATTCATTTGATTATGGACATCAAGTGGACAATCATAATTGACCTTTCTTGGGTCAAGGTCACTGTCAGTTCAAGGTCAAATAGAGAAAAAAGCAAAAAATGGACACTTCAACTCTATTTTTCTTCGTATAGCATTTGGTATGAATATAAGTTGCTTATTAAAATAAAAGCTGTGTTGGTTAGTTCATATTCTTTCATTATAAGTCATTTGTTCAATAAACAATTTCGTTTTTTTTATTGTGAAAATAGCTATATGACAGATTACGAAAACCTTGCACGACAACCCCTGACATAATGTAATGTATGTGTTTGTGTAGGTAGTGTGAGATACATGTATATTCAGGGATACTACCAGTATTCATTTGATTATGAACTTCAAATGTACAAACATCTTACATAAGTTTGTGGTCAAGGTCATTTCAAGGTCAAATTTAGAAGAATAGCTTAAACATGGTACACGATGTATTTCGTTTCAGATCTGTACTTCTTTTTCTCATGTACGTTTTGGTATTATTGAATATATGAATGGACATTGTAATATCAATGTCGTATTCAAAGTTGTTTAAAATACTGACCATTTCAAGGTCAAGATCAATGTCCTTTCTAGGTAAAACTGTGGTTTGTAATAATGCAGTAACAAGTTATGTGTTGGCTGATTTGTTCTTTTTACAAGCAATACGGAACATTTTGTACCTGTGTTTACTTGTAGATGTACTAGTTTGTGTGGGTGTGTAATAATGAATTGAAATCAATTCTATTAGCTGCGAGTGTAATAAAAATCTTTAATGTGGAAGTATATTGCTTAACACACGTTAATCTGTGTGTCGGCTTGTCGATAGAACAAACGGTTTCCGAGCAAACGCCTTCCCAATGATTGATCCTACTATCCTTAGCCGTTTGGTAAGTTGGTTGGTTGGTATGAAACAGCAGACGGCAATGATCCTGATATCAGAATGTCAGGACAACCATTGTCTTTAAATGAATGAATACATCAAATGGTTTCCGTCCAATAAATCCAGAACGATTGGACCTTCGATATTAATTACAGTTTGGTCACCATCATGCCCCATTGATTACAAATTTCTTTGTACCAAAAATAAGGAATGGATGTACCAAATATGATAGTCAACCTATATGGACTAGGATGGGTGTACTGTATGGTAGTGAAAACCCCTTAAAATCTGATATGGATGTGGCGGTACTTTATTGTGATGTATATTCAATGGAGCATATTGGCTGACCAATCTGGCAAATGATAATGCTTACCTCCTAGGATAAGGATTGTTGCACAAAGTATGCGATTGGTAACACGTTATGGTGAAGTCTATAATTGCTTACATGGTGGTGAGCTTTAAATAACTGTACAATACAGTAGTGATTACCCAATGTGGTATGAGGTAGCTGTACTCAGTGATTGTAGGTACACTCATAGGCCATACTAGTAGGGCCTGTATTTTGCAGTGAAGCATATCAGATAACGCCAGATATGACTGTACTATTAGAGAATAAATTTGGAATTCAATAACATAATTTGAAATCCAGAATGGCTAAACCAATCATTTGGAATTCAATAACATAATTTGAAATCCAGAATGGCTAAACCAATGATAGATACTCGTATGAAACCCACTAAGTGAAGTTTGCTTTATGAAAACGGAGCGAAGACATTTGGAAAATAGGCAAATCGTACTATTTGGACACCCTGTCCCAGGCTGTTATGTGTTAAGTATCATACAGTATCAAATGATATCTGGCTCAAGACCTGATGATGTGTGTCTTTGGACAATTATACATGTTCTTGGCAATGAGGAGTACCGCATACAATATAACCTGAAAATGGCAGTACACCGTGGAGTGGAGCAACCCTTATGGCCTGGTATGGACATGCAATGCTGTGGTATCTATTCCCAAGGGTATGGGTGTCTGTATTTGTATCATGTAGCCATGTCTACCTATTAGGGATTGGAAGGGTTCTACTTTTTATTAATGTGTATCTTGTAGAACCAGGTATGGCTGAATTATGTGGTGGTGCGTACATCGTATGATGTCGTAAGGCTTCTAGAATATTATGTCGTAGTGGATACATGAACGCTATTAGGCCTCAGATGGTTAGACACGATGCTGGTACTACTTTGTCTGGGGTGACTATACTCCGTTGTGTTAAATGCACGTATCTGTGACATTATTTACTTATTACAGTGCTAAATTGCAGTGGTGACTACACTATAAGAGTTGTGTTGACATGTACTAGTATTTTCCCTAGGACCAGGATTGTCCACTTTTAATGGTGATTAGTACCACTTAAGAATCTAGTGTGGTTCAAAACACTGCTAGTTACAGCTTTCACAGGATCTATGTCGTACACATTACTACTAAGTAATGGTATCAGGAATCTATGTTGGTACATATCACTGTAAGGAATATACATATCATAACCAATTCAGTTCTAGCTACCACAAATGAAATATCTCATCACAGACCGTAATGATACTCAATAACACCTTAGCTTTTAGCTAGACGTTATGTGTTATACATTACACACCACTGCACTATACAGGCATCGAATGTTTTGAAGTTATGTGTTATGCACAAGTCAAAAATTTGACTAGGCGTCGATGATGTTGTCAAATTTTCGCCGCTCAGAATGCGTCTGTCTAATCCCCCTGTATCAACCGGGCGGACAAAACATTGACTAGTGCATTATTACGCGAAACAACTGCCATCCTAGGCCTATGATGTGCTCATCACCAAGTTATTCAGTCATTTTATACCTGATATTTAACAACCACTGAATACACCTATCATAGGCCGTACGTATTGCTGTATAATGTGTTGGTGGGTATGCCATATTGTCCTGGTGAATGTGAACAGCACAGCCCTAGAGAGCTACAAAAAGTAGTTCATGATGGGTCTTCAAAGAGTCTGGAAATCCTGATGGATTTAATGATTTGCATTTACACGAGAATCCTTCCAAGCAGTGCCCCTGTGAAAAACGGCGTAAACAAATATTCTGAGACTGGCATAAAATAGACAGGTATAGTGCTTTTGCAAGCATTTATACGTAGTTTTGCATACTTGCTTGAAGTAAACAAAATTATTGGTCGTTTAGGCAGTATTGTGTACAGTCCATTTGATAAAAAGTGAGACAAATAAAATTTGCACTTATGAAGTCGAATTCAAACCATACGAGAGAATTACAAATACAGAGAGAAATGTTTTTTTTATATATATTTTCTCACTTTGATCCTGAAACGACCTTAATTCCAAAGTGGTTTTAGATGCTTATCCATTTGATGCCCATATTATAATGAATAGTACATTGTAAACATGAACATATGACTCCCTTCTTAAATAAACACATACATCACATTAGATCATATAATCACAGGGGCTGTCGTAAAAGTGTTCGTAAACTTTCACATGCACAAAATAGCTATTTTCACACTAAAAACGAAATAAATTTATTGAACAAATGACTTATAATGAAGGTACATGAACTAACCAACACATCTATCATTTCAATAAGCAAATAAGATTCATATCATATGATATACGAAAGAAAAGCAGAACGGAAATATCCATTTATATTATTTTTCTCGATTGGACCTTGAACTGACCTTGACCCCAGAAGGTGAATTATGTTTGTCCATTTGATGTCCATAATCAAATGAATAATTAAATATCCATGCAAATATGTAGCAATATATACATGAACATTTAAATATTATTAGATAATAGAATACCAGGGGTGGTCGAAAGAACGCCTTCTCGGCCAGCATACATATGCATTAAAGGGCTATTTTGACAAAGAAATGACTATTTTCAATAAACAAATGGCTTATAATGAACGAATATAAACTAACCAACACGGCTATCATTTTTATTGGCAACTTATATTCATATCGAATGCTATACGAAGAAAAATAGAGTGGGAATGTTCATTTTTTGCTTTTTTCTCGATTTGACCTTGAATTGACCTTGACCTTGACCCAAGAAACGTCAATTATGTTTGTCCATTTGATCTCCATAATCAAACGAATAATATCCATGCGATTATGTAGCAATATATATATGAACAATTTAATCATATTAGATCATAGAATACCAGGGGTGGTCCAAAGAATGCCTTCTCGGCCAGCATGCATATGTATTAAATTGCTATTTTGACAAAGAAATGACTATTTTCATTAAACAAATGGCTTATAATGAAAGAATATATACTTACCAACACGGCTATCATTTAAATAACGAAATTTGATTCCAAACATATGCTACACGAAGAAAGAACTGGGGTGAAATATCAATTTTTAGCTATTTTTCTCACTTTGACCTTGAATTGACCTTGACCTTGACCTCAAACTGGTCAGTTATGTATGTCCATTTGATGCACAACATCAATTGAATAATATTCACCCAAATATATGGCAATATATACATAAACAAAAAAATCACAACAGAATTAAGAATGTCATGTGTATTCGTAAGTTAGCTCGGAGGCAAGAGTTGTTGCCCCTGTTAAAAAAATCTGCACCACTTTCAGATCTTGCATCCACCTTTTTCTGAAGCCTGAATGTATGTATTATTCGAAAATACCAATGGACTTTTTCTACCAGATGGGGTAAATAAACTTTCATTTTAAGGCCCTTTTGAAACCTGGCTCCTGGACTATTACCTTGTAGGACACATTCTGTAGAAGTATCATTCCAGCCAGAACCAAGGCATACAATGACAGACGAACCAATCAAATCGTATCCTGGGTTACACGTCACCAACACTGTTGAGTCTGAGGTTGTACCATTGCTATCGTCAACTTGTCCGTTTGAGATGGATGGTCGGCCACAGTCTATAAATTATACAGTGAGAGACTTTAAAAACGCAACAAATTTTAAATTATTGAAAAAGTTAGTTAACATTCGTATATTTTCATGAAAATTGACATGAGTAGACATTTATGCTTTCTCAATCATATCTGAAAATGTTTTGAGGCGCACTCCAAAAACGAAATTCACAAAATAAATTAAAATGATAAGTCCAACCGGAAACGGTGTGCCCATTCCACCTCGGCCACATTGGGAGAACATTATGTGCTATGTCGTGTTGCGACATATTACTCATTTCCGAATAAGGGGTTGAGAGGTATAATTGACGATTTAGGGGTGGTGTAATGGGCTCGTAAACGCATTAAGTTCATCGAAGAAAAACTCAATACCTAGAGTAAAACATAACCAGACTTAGGTAAGAATGCCGATTTGTAGCTAAATAATCGCAGTCCGCATTATGTCTATCGGCAACAATTTTTCTCTTAGCTTGTCAAAGAAAGTTGTAAACAAACACAACACACCATTCGTCTCATAGTTATGGCATTAGTATGGAACGCCACAAATACATATGTTATTAAATTTTATAACTTCGATGGGGTGGTGTTATGGGCTCGCAAACGCATTTAGTTCATTGAAGAAAATCTCAATACCTAGAGTAATCAAAGTACTGAAAGTACTGATGGAAGGCGATACTCCAGTGCATGACCTGGTGGGATGTGTAGGGGTGACAGTCTGTCTATTTCTGCCTTTTAGCTGTTCCATGATGCATTTGGGTCAGTTTTGGCCGAGTTGGCATAATTGTCACCAAACACCTTCATATCACTTTTGAAACCAGCCCAATCAGCCTTGTTCATGGATATCATCCCAAATCAGTCCTTATAATCGAGTTTTGGCACAAAAATCAGTATCCACTTCTTTGATTAGTTCATAAATGACAAATGTTTCTAACATGAATCTAATCTGGTTTAATGAATCTAACAATCAAATGGGAACATTAAGGTGTGGAGGTGTTATGCATAATGATAAATTATAATAAGTAATTATTGTTTTCAAGTCCGAAAATCGTATATACTCGTAGACGTTATTTAGTAGATATAAATGCATCGTGAATCTAACAAAGAGAGACTATCGGTATATGCCAAAAGAGTTGTTTCCCTTTTTAAAATCTGCTGATAATTCAAACATTTACACTCGTTACAACGTCCTTTAATCATCATAACAAATACGTCAATTCATTAAAATTACATATAAACCAACAGTACATTAACCATATATTCAATAATAAGTAAGATTTATGAAACCAGATTCAACATATTGACTCGAGCGTAACGCAATTTAAGTTGTTTTTTTCCTTGGTACGGAAACTAAATGCCGTTACAAAATAAATACGTGGTAAATAGTCCTAGCGAAAATAGACTCCGCCTTCAAAAGTAGTACGCCGGTACCTAGCGGCGGAATGTACCTGAACTGTAGTATTGGGGCGGAGCTTATTAACAAGATTGATAATACACGCACTGCAAACATTGTGATTCAGTGATTCTAATGTTAATTAGCGCGTGCGTGAAAACGTAAACAAACAAACTATGCTACTCAAATACGTTGCACAACGAGTGCGTTGGAATGATTCGTACAATCAAAATTACCTATAAAAGGCCGTCTACTAAAGTGAATTTTACTCAGTAACTCTTCTCAAACAAAACGGAGTTACTTTCCTTGTGGTTCATACGTTCATACGCTTCGTCCTGAATTGTGACCGCTCAAAATGTACCGAAGACTCGTAGTGTTTTAAATCTGTTTTCGTAAAGAGTACGCTTGTAAATATACTTATAAATATATGTAGTTTATCAAATATTTAAATTACTGAAATATATAATATTTGGGACATTTCATGTTCCGAGTTGCACGAATATCGTCGAACTATTTGCGATAGCTGTAAGGATGTGTAGATATGTGTTTAGGTCCACGCCACTTCCGGGAATTGATGACTATAGAAGAGGATTCAATGAATCGCCTTCTAAGTAGTGGTTTAAAGCTGTTTACGAAAAGAGTACGCTTGTAAATATACTTATGTATTTTATCAAATATTTAGATTACTGAAATATATAATATTTTGGACATTTCATGTTCCGAGTTGCGCGAATATCGTCGAACTATTTGTGATAGGTGTAAGGCAGTGTATATGTGTGTTTAGGTCCAAACCAGTTCCGGGGATGTGATGACTATAGAAGACGATTCAGTGAATCGCCTTCAATCGCCTTCCAAAAAATAACTAGACTTAGGTAAGAATGCCGATTTGTAGCGAGATAATCAGTCCGCATTATGTCTATCGGCAACAATTGATCTCTTAGCTTGTCAAAGAAAGTTGTAAACAAACACAACACACCATTCGTCTCATAGTTATGGCATTAGTATGGAACGCCACAATACAAATGTTATTAAATTTTATGACTTCGATGGACATTTTCATTGCGTTCAAGTACAAATACAGTTTTAAAATTTGTCAAAAACTTGTTATCGGATACAAATGGTTCGTAGTTCACTCTGGCTGGTGCACCGGAAGTGGAAATTTCTGGGTATTTGGTGAATGTTTATATGCTGTTGATGCGTTATTATTCAGGTCTGTCCTGGTTGAAACCAATTGTTTTCACATTCTGTGGCGTGGAATCATTTACTATGACGAAAAGTTGAGCTCTGTGTGCCATTGTTCTGACACACCGTATCCGGTACTCTACATCCGGCTTTGAATGTGCATAGAGTCTCTTGGTCTTCATGTTTGGACAAGCGCGATACCGTAACCGATAAAATTATTATCATTGTTTTGTGTTTTTCATATATGCCGATCTGCATGGTAAACATAAATTAGGTTTTTATTGGAGTGCACGCATAACTTTCTGACCCATGTGCAAAAAGGACCCAACTAGCTAAAGCGTAACCAGCATAACCATTTGTTATAAGTTCGTCAATTCTTGTAGCAAACATGATAGTCGTTAGTGTTAAAGACGTATTTATCAAGGGAACATTGGTTAACTCAATTTGGTTTAAGAAAAAAAAAATAGTATAAAAAAGTGGAGCGTACAGCACATACTTATATATGTGGAATGCTATTTGGAAACAAATAATTTATTATATAAAATATATACTAAGCCATTCTGACACATTCTAAACTGTTTACTGTTATCAAATTTGATACAAGACTGATTTAGTACTATAACCATTATACCTGTCAAAACTGGCGAATTCTTAATAAATACAAAACAACTATTATTTTATTGAGACTCTGTCAGCACATATAAGTGCATATCTATATCCACCTGCAAGTTTTATTTGCATCAGAGCGTGCTTACGAAAAAGGTCCAAGACAATTGAACAGAAATTGTTCAGATGTTCTAATGGTATCTTCGCAAATAGTACGAGATGGTGTAATTGAATACAGTAATTGTTATATTTATCTATAGTACTCTACATACATGTAGGAACTACAAATTTTCGATCACAGTTTTCAATCCATTGGGAATAACACATAAATTTCTCACCATTTGTATCACAGACAGGATTATCTGACCACGTGCCGTCCTCCTGACAAACGATGGTAGAGTTTCCCGTTATGTTATGGCCGTCGTCACATGTTATTTCTACAACGGTTCCGTAAGTAGTGTTTGTATCATTGCCTGATCCTTTGTTTGGTATTGGGTCCCCGCAATCTGAAACATATATAGGAACATTTTCACAGTTGTACTACATATCTATTTTTGCTCATCGAAGTATTCATTCCTTTGAAAACGTCGAGTTATCATAAAGGCATTATAAAAAAGACCGGAAAGACAGCACTAAACCAGCGGAGCACTAAAACATAATAAAAACATCACATAACATACATACCCGACAGAATGTCCACACATAACCTAATGTAAAAACGAAAGGCCCAAGTCCCCAATGTACACAAGCTGGGTATCCTGGTTAAATAATGATATGTCAAAATGGTGACCCCAAGCGACCGAACAAGGCGTTTCTGCAACTGGACCTAGTTATTACTTCCCCGAATAATCCGGTAAGTTTACATAAGCTACTTGCCTGGTGGAAACTTCCATATAGTCATATACACAACGTATACGTTTATTACGATTATGGTCACTATATATTTAACATACGCACCAACGATTTCACAAGCAGGGCTGTTTTCCCATTTTCCTGTTTCAAGACAAGAGACAGTTGCACTACCGTCAGGAAGATAACCTTGCTTACAGGTGATTACTGCTATCTCACCATATGTAGTAGTATTGGATGGTAAGTCTACATCAGCATTCTCAGGGAATGGGACACCGCAATCTGAATAACAAACAATATATATATATATACTCATATTGTGAAAATTAGAAATGACTTCTCACACTCGCAGTATTTTCAGTATTATAATTTAAAGTATGCCTAAAGTAGTTTCGCCTTATCGGCTCGTCAGTGTGGCTATAAATAGATATAAACTCATATATATATCCCGATCTCCCTTAGCATCTCAAGTACAAATTTCATCTCAAAGTGAGATTTTGCTAAAATCAGAGTCTGAATTTGAGGCAAATCTAATAGTCAACTGTCAATTATAAATTATTCTAACAATTCGGTCCGTTTGTGATGCGCATTGTGAGTCCAATTAACTAAAAATATACATGCCAATATTCGTGATGGGATTAAGCTCAGATAGAGATGTTTTGATAAATTGGGGTCAGTCCACTTCTTAGCGACAAAGTTTAGTAACAATAGACACACATAATAGACACGGGTTCCGCGTGTCACATAAATGTTTATGCGGAACACAGTGCGAAATTGCAATGACATCGATTCTAATTACTTGGTGAAATCTTGAAAACAATGTATGGACGGCTAAATTATAAATATTTGTGGGGGCACGAACATGCTAATTACCTAATATTTTACAAGTTGGGTAGTCGGTCCATGTGTCGTTTTCTTGGCATGTGATAAGAGCTTCGCCGGATAAATTGTACCCCGTGTTGCAGCTTACGCTAACAACAGTCCCGTAAGTAGTGGATGTAGAATCCACTGTTCCATGCGGAGGTACTGGACTGTCACAATCTGTAAGTAAATTTACTCAGTTGTCAGTCACCTATTTACATTATAGTTTGCAAATACATGTTTCTATTCATCACAGTAAATGTGTTATTATTGTCATACAGAAAAATGCATTCATTAACACTTTAAAGTGTTTAAACAATAAAAATGTATTACAGCATATATGTATTTACTGATCATAATAAACAAACTGCATGTATAGTAAATTTTTGTTTTGAACATTTTGACCGGTAAACTGGCAGGTGAATTCAATTTTTATTGTATTAGCTTCATGCATTAACTCTATGTTAAATTAATAAAAATCAATAAATCATTAAGGGGACTTCTAACCTTTATTTACACAATGTTTTTGTAAACAGACAACTAACCTGCATTAAGGACTTATACACACCTATATATTGGCAGTATGGACTATCACTCCAGTTGCCGCTAATTTCGCACGAGATTATCTCATTTCCAACCATTCGGTATCCAGATTCACAACGCATTTCCACAACTGTACCATAGTTGGTGTTCGTAGAATTTATCATCCCATTTAAAGGTGTTGGGTCCCCGCAATCTAACAAAATAATATGTAAATATTTGATAAAAATACAACAGAATTACGTGTATCAATGACATAAAAAGTTCGGGGATACTTAAATTTCGTCAAATGAAACACAAGAAAGAACTAGCAAGTACAGATTATTAAATTGACACATGCATTATACTTGTAATGAAAACAAAATTAATTCTCATATATCTCACATACCCCACAAAAAGTGCACTTGTCTGTGATAACAGTCGACTAAAAGGTTAAAGGTCAGGGGCTGAGTTTACTAATCTGATCAATCAATCTTACCTAAGCAGACAACTGAAATATCATCATCGTGGTCGCAATCATCGTACGTTACATAGCTACAATCGTTTATATGTGAAACATTCGTCTCACACCGTAAGTTGTCTACAAATATTGGACCTGTTCCCGCACCATACTTTGCACCATGATGATATGTCACTGCAGGCCTGTGTAACAAAATGACCGGGTAAATAGCTTAATACATAGGTAACTGCATCATTGGTAATGAAATAAACGAAATAAAAATGAAAACAATTTATATTTTCTTTTTTCTTATACATTTTACGAGCGTACTTTTTCTTTTTAGTCATTATTACTGATACAGTTACCTATGGCTAAATAGTAACTTGATAATAGTAAATGTAAATGTTTTTGACACGACACACATTATAAGTTATAAAACTAAAATATGTAATGTCTTTATACAACAAGCAAGGGGCCGATATCCAACAAGGAATTGACTTGTATCCCGAAGCTTTTTTAATGCAAAGCATTTGTTTTATAAACAATTATCTGTTCTATACAAGTATCTGGTTTTATTTCCTAATATACTTCCGATCGTTGTAAGTAACATATTTTCAACAAACCAAGCAGTAAGATTAATTAAACTAATTCAAGGAATCAAAGTCATGGCGATTTCACTTATGCAGATATAAGACAAACAGCCATAATTCAATCTGCATTTATCGGATAATTAACCAATAAAGACATGAGACGAAGAACAACTTATTACCAATATCCTAACATCTGACAGATTGTATGTGCTTCATTCATACCAAATCCATCATCACACATTGTACCCCAGGTATCCATTGATTCAATCTCTACCCGACCATCACTCGATCTATTACCATCCACCAATCGGAGGCCACTGATGTCAAGCGGAAAACCTGTTTGGCAAGTAAAATAGTTCCAATTAGTTTATAGGGTAAGTTCTACTTTTACGATTAGTTTCATAAGATATTGCCTACGTGTATTAGTATTTATAGAATATAAAATTTGCAAAAGCGCATGTTTAATTTATATTTCATACTGTCTTTTACCAGAAACTTCATACCAAAAAGGAGTATGCGAAAATCAGATAGGGATGTCAGCACTAAACCTAACCAGCCGAGCACAGAAATCAGCAACACCACAACACCACAACACCACAACAACACTGAACAATGTCCACGCATAAGCCAAATAATCAATTAAAAGTCCATGTCCCCGCCTCTTACATACACTAAACCGCTTTAAACACACACCACTATTGAAAATAATCAAAATTTGTCAAAAATCTTTTTCTTTGCTAAAATTAATAGCTTACAGGCTTTGTTCAGTTCATAAGCTTCACCTAATTAAAGAAAACGATTTTGTTTTCTTTCGGAATACCCCGCCCAAAGAACGTTTCTGATTTTGCATGTGTTGCACGTGCAGCTCGATCGCGTCGACCTATGTGGTCAATATTGACTTTAAAATGTATGCTGTTGGTTTACACGTTGAAAAAACAACAGAAACAGTATTTGCTAATGGTATTTTTATGCTGCGAATATCTCGAATATTTGTTCGGATGATTGTGCCTTCGCTTCCAACTGAAATGAGCATGGGTGCCTTAGCATGACGGCTCAGCTGCCTCCAAACAACGATTTGTGGGCTAAGAACATCGATTCCTATCGAATAACACAGTCAAATACCGACCTGGATGAAACAAGCTTAAAGTATTGAGCCCGATCTATGAGGAAACATGACACTGGTTGTCATACTGTAATTAGTTCCACATGGTTGCACACAGTGTCAAAAGAATGTCGTGTGTCAATAAACAAGCCATAAGTACATCATTGAATTTTATAACAGTACTATTCTTTCCATAATTGTCAATAAAAAGGATTGTCTTCATGCTCCTTCATAGTGTTGATTTTGAGGTGCCATGTAAGCGGCATGGGAAATATCCTGACAGTCTGATGCTCATAACCATGATTTCAAGTTAAAAAAAAGGCTCGAATCCATCTTAGATTCACATAATCCGCATATCTGGACCGCATTCGGTCGTATGGTATTAGCCAGACAGCCAAAGCCACATAACATTAATAATTCAAGTTAAGCTTTGCTTGGATGGTTAGAAACATCACGTCGAACATAATTCTATCCTATTACGTAATTATTTGTATTCTTTAGGAGGAGAAACCACGTACATGCATCAATGTAGCGGGCTCTTATAATTGCTTTGGAAATTGTGACTTTCACTTTCATGGGTCACTGTTTTATCTATATCATAATTTATTTTAAACTCGTAATAATGGCATGAAAATCATACAACTCGTTGTGTATAGACTGAAGATTATTAATCCGAAAATAAATAAACATAGATTGACCTTTTCATCACTAAAACTGATATTTCATATGTGGTGCGTTTTTAAAGCGGTTGAGTGTAGTTTTCTATTTTTGAAATGATTACTATCATTTTGAAACAAGCATAACTAGAGATAGTTGATTTGAAAGATTAGCACTTACTATATTCTTGACATTCTCCTTCTGTGGTCCAAGTGTTTGTTATGTTGTCACATGTCATCCGTAGTGTTCCAATATATGTTCTATAATAAGCACAATCCGCAAATAAAGTTGATCCACTAAAACTAAAGTAGCCAATGTCCCAATAGTATATCTCCGGCTGTCCACATTCTGAAAGGGGTCAATGTCAAATAAAATATTTAATTACCTTAATTTCAAAAGGTACTTACTGTTATTAAACATTGGTTTTTATGTGTTCATAATGTGTATAGATTATTATGTTGATACGTATTTGTTAATATTTAATTATAGTTTGAGCGACATTAATCTAACCGGTACACTAATCTCGTGTTAAATAGTTTGAGAGAGTCAGAGATAAATTTTGAATGGACAGTATATCTTTAATTTACTGTAGTACCACCATATCTCTAAAATAATCATTACAACGATGTACGCGCCTTCTCTGTTATTTTGGATACACTCTCCTACTTCGTCTCGACGGTATTCATTTAAATCTACATACTAATGTTTCAAATAAAAAGCAACATACTGTACACTCAGTATTATCTATAAATCAACACAAAGATATGAGAAAATCAGACAGAGAAAGTATCACTTAACTAAATCGATCAAAAGTGTGCATCGCAAAAAGTACAAAATCAACTAGTATTGTGAAGTTGAAGCATGGATTGTTAAGTAAAAACATTAATATTTAACATTTCCAAAGTATTGTTAAGTAAAAGCATGCATTATTTTACGTTTTCAAAGTATTGTTAAGTAAAAGCAAGCATTTTTTAATATTTCCAAAGTATTGTTAAGTAAACGCATTAATATGTAAACATTTCCAAAGTATTGTTATGTAAAAACATTCATATTTAACATTTCCAAAGCACTAAGCATTTATATTTTAACATTTCCAAATGTACATACCGTTGCAAACAACTGATACGTCTCGCTCATGGTTGCAAGAATTGGTATAGGTGTAACGACAATTGTTTAAATCTTTGGTTCCGTAATAGCAGTGCAAGTCATCTATGTAAACTGGTCCTGTTCCCTGACCATATCTCGCACCAGTAAAATATTGGGCAGCTCTAAAGTACATTGAATAAAAAGATAAAACAGAGGTTTTAAAGAACTATAACATACATAATTTGAAAGCTCTATTTCACTGATGAACCTAATGAGTATACATGTACCATCTTGAAGTAAGCATGAAATAAATCTAGAAATTTGTTCATGCATTTATAGCATACGGCTGCCAAAACTATAGGCCAGAAATGAACAACACATGCTGACTAATATTCCAACAAGATTTGGAAAAAATTAATGCAATTCAGTACTGAAAGAGCGCATTAAGTGACAGTTGACTAGCAGCCGGTGTGGACAAGGGAAAACATAGTTGCCCCATATTTTTAGTGGGGTATGAATAAAAAGATATCCCCTAAATTTACCTTAGTCCTAACATTCGACAAAATGCGTCGGCATCATAAATATCAAAGTTACTATCACAAATTGTTCCCAAAGTACCATTTACTTCAATTTCTATTCGTCCATCGTATGGTCCTGTACCGTCAGCAAGTGCCACACCGGTTATGTTCAAATCTGGACCTATATTACAGATATTACAAATGGAAAGTGATAACGAATTCAAATCATGAATTTCGAAAATTATGAAACTGTAGCCGGGTGCATCAGTCAGTAGAGCATTCCCCCAGTAAGTGATGGGCACCTGGGTACTGTTTTATCAACGGGCTTACGGAAATCGTAAACTTACGTTCAAATTTAAAATCTGTATATTTCTTTAACTACTGCAAATTGGGGACGGATATTGTTTGAAGATGTTCATTAACTGAATCTTGATATTACATCTCCATTTATCACGCTTTATAGTAGTAAAAGTATGATAAAGAATTAAAATTTGATCGCTAGTTTAAGATTTGCCTAAATGCGTTGATAAAATAGTTCCCTGGTTCGAGCCCCATTATGGTTGCACATTTTTCTCATCATGTTATATTTGTTAAATCTAATATATCCGGCTACAGTACGATGTGTAACATTCTGATAAGATAGGTGAAAATAGTTTACTTAGAAGATTAAAGTTCATAAATGGCTCGTATTCAAATAATAGCTCATAAAAACGAAGTGAAACAAACATTTCTGTTCCGCTGTTGACAAACCTATTCTCGTGTCTAGTGAAGGGTCAAAATATTAACATAACGATATACCATAGCACAGGACAGAAACATCTTCGTTGTGTGTACAACTGCTATCGTAATAGAGTGCACACTTGTTGATATCGGCCTCGTTTCCATAACAAAGTAACTTGTCAACGTGCACAGGTCCTTTCCCCTGCCCATAGTATGCAGAGCTATACCACGACACCAGTCTAAAATATAGTTTATTAATATTTCCTGGTTACTTTGAGCATATTAGCATATTATAACAGCGGTAATTAAAAATACCAAGGAACTATGTTATGTTTAGGGGTTATTGCTCAACTGAGGTTAGATAGATAGATTTTATTCTGTATTGAAGTACATACATGGATAAATACAATCATGTATACATGATAAAACAAATTATACTACATGCATTCATAAGTGACCATGACAGGCACACCAACACTAAGGAAGCATCTCTTAAGAGGTGAATGTACAGACGTAACATTTGAGAGAAATTTTAAAGATGCTATTTAGAAAATGTTGTTCAACGGAGGGATACTTAGGGGATGTTCACCTGCATCTACATGTTAACACCTAACTACAGAAGTTTAGTATATAGAACTTACACTTGACCATTAATCATACGACATATAACATCACCAGCGCTTGTAGCGAAGCTATTATCACACACCGTACCCCATTCACCATTCACGTTTATCTCCACACGACCATGGTAAGGTCCGGGTACTAATCGCAGATCAGTAACGTCCAATGGATTGTCTAACATTAATGTAACAAAATGACTGTAAACAGATATATGATATAAGAATCCAAATAATTGCAAAGTCGTGAGCATGGTTTCCCATTGGTACAAAATTGATAGTGTTAACTTATCATTAACATTTATTCCAAATTAAGTGAATACGGAATAAACTCGAGCAACTGTGAGCAGAGCAGTGACAATGTAACACTAGTGCACATTAGCATTTTACCAGCAAACAATAAGCAGTTTTTGCTGAGCAATAAGTTGGGTTCACTTTTGGGCAATAACTTTCAAATACGAGACTGAACAGAAATATAGGATTGAATCAATGGACGTACATGTATTGTTCTCCCACAGTGGAGATGAGCACTACTATGTAATATAATAAGCAATTTATTAATGGCATTTTTAATTTAGGTACAGTTACATTAGTACATGTCGCTGGCGGCTTAGAATGAGAAGGTCTTAACCTCAAAATCAATATTTAGAGAAAACTAGAAAACCATTGTCTGACAAGCACTCTTTAGTTATGGTAAAACAAGCTTTGTCAACGTCGATTCCGATTTGCATGACAATATGCTCATAAGAAGCGCCTTATGATGCAGATATGCATTAGTCTTATAAGGTTACGACCATCTCTTTCTAAGTACGTATCCTTTCATATTGATAGGACAACGTCTATGACAGTAATTGGTATATATCAATTTATAAACCTGTTCTTGTCAGTATAAGTCCTTAAACGTTCAATATGGCTTAAATTCACATACCTGTGCAAGCCAAGGACAGATCTTTAGAGTGTGTGCAGTATTCGGAGAACCCCCTATACGGAGAATTGTAAGTGCACTGATTTATATGTGTGTAGTTCCCATTACAAGATAAAGAACCAATATGCATTGGCCCAGAACCCATACCATACACTGGAGTTGTGTGATAAGTCCATAAACTGCAATAAATATATTTGAATGAACATCATCAAGTGCGTGTCGACGGCGGGAAGGAGAGTGCACCGTGCTGAATTGTAATTACCAAATACTTGATATGCTACTCTATCGTGATGCAAACATTATTCTTAACGCCTTTCTATCGAGAGACGCAGTTTGAAAACATGGCGGGAATAATGTATCTTGCGAATATTCATTTATACGGCGTAGAAATGTATTTTACATTATCTAGATTCAAACCACAAATTAAATAAAAAACATAATTAGGACGCTTGATACAGTGTACATTGTATGTAATAGCACCAGTTGCAGATTATTTATACAAGAAATCTACATATCGAACTATTACCTCAGGTTCATCATATTACACAGTGTATTCGCTACATTAAGGTCGATACCATAGTTACATACAGTTCCCCAAACACCGTCCACAAATACCTCTACCCGACCAGTGTGAGGCTCAGTCCCGCCTATTAATCGAATGTTGCTCACATTAAAAGGTGCCGCTGTTAACAAAAACGTACAACGTAAAAGCAGTGCAAAGACATGTTTTAAGGTGCTACTGTACATATAATAATAACAATAATATTAATAACTTCTTTATTTTCAGTGGATAACGAAATTGGTACACGAATTTTCATTATGGTTCACCTCCTATCACCACAACCTCTACTCTTATTCATATTATGCTGTTGACGATACAAAATACGTGGGGTGATGGAAATAAATGAGACAATTGCTATAACTTTTTAAGTTTTTGTTAAGATAAGAATATATTGCTGAGTTAAGGGCTCACTTCCGGAGAGGATTTATTTGACCAAATGTATTTAATTTTAAAGTAAAAATAAAAACTGCGAAACAGAAAGACATGAAAATATACAAACCATTGCAAGCAACTGCTATATCACGGGAATGACTGCATGTGTTGATAACGTTATATTTGCATTGGTTGATATGGGTTTCTGTTCCATTGCAATCCAATTGATCAATGTATATTGGTCCCGTGCCTGATTCATAGTACCAGGTTGTGTAAGTCCGATAGCTAGTGCTGAAAGTTTACAAAAGACCTAGGAATCTGATAAAAGAACACCTTATAATAGAAACATTTTCCAAAGTCAGAATTCCTTTTTTATTATTTCAAAGATATGTTTTGACGTGTATATCCTAGTACGAAATATTTATGTAAAATTTCACTAAAATAAATCGACCGTTCATTACAGTTATAAGTGAGCAAATATTGATTTGTCCTATAAAACAGTCAAATGGGTTTTGCCAAACACACAGGTAAATACTAAAACGAAAAAAAGAAGAAAACATAAATTTTACAAAAATGTGGGTTTTTTTCATTATCAATGATACAGGTACATTTGTACCTGTGGCAAAACATTTAATTCATGGAATTCAAGCGGATTCAATTCTTAATCGGACAATTAGATTAAAAACTAGATATTCGTATAATCATAAAAACCCACTTGAAATTATAGAAACACCCGACAATTTTGAGATACTTTTTGTAATTATTTTCATTCTCGTTCAACCAGGGTATTTAGTTCGAATCGTAGTGTGGGAACTTGCTTAACTATGCGATTTATAAGAAGGTTAGTTCATCTTGTATTTTCTTCAACCAACAGTTACCGTGTAATACATTACAATTATTGATATATACTTAACATTCAATATGTTAATTTGTAGATGCAAATTACAATATACCTAATGCCCAGTGTAGTTGTGTTGTGGTGTTCCTGATTAATGTGCTAGGCTGGTTAGGTTAAGTACTACCTTCCCAGTCAGATTTCCTCATACCCTTTTTAAGAATAATTATAATCGTATTAACTAACCTTCCAAACATTATGTTACAAACAGCTCGCAGCTCATCAATGCCAAACGAGTAAGAACAGACAGTCCCCCAAGTTGTTCCATTCACTTGTACCTCCAGCCTTCCGTCATACAGACCAACACCATTAACAAGTCTCATATCCGTGATGTTTAAAGGATAACCTGTATAACAAAGTACTACGTGTCAGAACGTACATTTACATTAACCACTGATAAAGTCATTCTAATATTAACAGTATGTTATCCTTTTCCTGCCATAAATCGATGATGACGATTGCGATTGATGCATAAATAGTACATCGTTTTATTTAAAACAGACACAGTTTGTATCACCAGTTTTGAACAAAGTGGATCAGTCGGGGTTTGCAGACGAATGGTACAACTTTACAGATGCCGGCTAACATTAACAAAATTCAGCTTTAACATCTATGACGTATTTGGTTTTATCACATTAACCGCGGCGCGATAGTTTAATAACGACATTTATAAATCAAAGTACTGACAGGCTGACGAACTGCAAAGGGACATTAGCTTTTCAAGTAATATAACATCAAATGGTCGAAAGAGAGGTAAGTGCTGAACGAAAAATATTTTTTTTAAAATATAAAAGAAATTCAGCCGCCGTGATTTGATCGCTGGACCTAAGCATCAGAAAATTACTAAGCGAGTTGCTTAACCACAAGGCCACGATCTCGCTCGAAAATATTGAACCAAATGATTTAACATAATAAAATCATTGATATACGCGCTATATCGCGTTCGATACGCGTAGTAATAATTATCAACGCCTTTAAACACATTTTCTTTTAATTTCACACAATTTCCTTCCATAACAAGAAGAAACTAATATATTACAATCAAACAGATTAAATGAAACAAGGAAATTTTAGTGTTCTAATCTTGCAAAACTGATTAACGAGGAGGAACTGTTTTCATTGAGTGTATAGATTCTGTGTTGTCAGTTTCGGGAGTTAATTCATCTAAGTGGAATTCATTTTTGGGCATTGTAATAGGACTGGCGACATCGCCAGCCTAAAAAAGATATTACTCTGCTAAAAATACACTATCTATGCAAATGAGGCGATTGTTCACTTAATTTATGCCGACCGTGATTGTTTATCGTCAGCGGTACAGTTAAGATCGATGGAAAAATGTGAATTTGAAAATCTAAAAAAGAAGTTGCAAAGGCAAATCAGTTCAAATATAATAAATAAACACAAACCTACAATTATTTAACATAGCATAGGCCAATAACGGCTGTAAATGCACTTTGGATTCAAAATTGCATCTGTTTAAAAGTCATCTATATGATTCCATTTATCAGAAGTTATAAAGAACGTTATTTGTTTTTAACCGTATTACTAACTGACCATATTCTGTTTTAAAGGAAAAGCGTGTCTACTATTAACACATCTACAGTGATAATGTTGTTTATGTGATTTAAATAATCTTACATTCATGCCGAAATTTCACCCAGTTCTACATTTCGATGTATTATAAACATACACAAATATCGTGAATATTTGACAATTTTAATTTTTTTTTGCAACACACCTTAACATGAGGCTATTTCTTAGAAGCTTGACTCTATCTAGTTTGGCTGTGACCACATTTGAATTTTCATTTTTCTTGTTTTGGGCCTATGCAGCTCTAAGTGGTTGAGGTATGTTGAAAGTTTTGGTCGTGTTACCCCACAACAGAGAGAGTTTTATAAATCGATATTGATAAAACAATGTTTTTCGTTCGTTACAAATTTTCCTCTAAAATATGTAACATACCAATAACTTCACACGTCTCATCCTGTAGCCATGTACCATTACTCAAACATTCTATTGTATATGTTGTAGGACCATACCCAGTGGCACATGTCACCGTCATGATTGTACCGTTAGATGACGTTATTTTACCATTTGTTATATTTGCTTCTCCACATTCTATATAATTGAAACAAATCAGCAAAACATTTTACATGCACTGCATGGTGTGTAATTATTTTGCATTCCTTAATTATGGGCTATTTAATTGTTTGTATTGGAATAAACAAGTGCGTGGTTACTTGGATTGTCTGCAGTAAAGTTAACTGACATTTAACTCAAATAGGAAAGTTAGAGCTGTGTGATACAAGTTATCCGGATTCGATACCCTGACTGGTTCCGAAAATAAATGTTGGTTCTTTAACGTACTCTCTATACATCACCAACACATGCAATAATACGTGTTACCAACTAGCTCATTTGTAATTGGTGTGAAATGCACACAATCCGTTCAGAAATGACCTCATGACCGGCCGAGAATCGGACTAGGACTTAAGTTAATCGTAGTTAAGAGCGTTACCAACTGGACAACCGTACAATTCCGACAACATTCTCACTTTTTAGCTTAGTTCTGTTTTAAGTTATTAAACTTGTTAAGTTATACTACGTTTGGAGCTTTCTCAAGAAATTCTTGGCGAAACACTAGCCAACAAAACTAAAGGCAATCAAACATGAGGGGACCATAATAAAAAAATCAATATTATAATTGTTTACCTGTACACACGAGAGCAACATCATTGTTGTGTGAACAATACTGTTTAATTGGTGGCCAATAATTGCAATCGTTTATACCGGTACTATTGGAGTAGCAGGAGAGCTGTCCAATGAGTATCGGGCCTGATCCTGTCCCATATATAGTAGCTGTGGTGTAATATGTTGTAAGTCTGTATTAAACGTAAATGACATATTGATGTACATGTATAGAAATTTTACACTTATTCACGAAATTTAGTAGGGCACATTAACAACAAAATTATTGATAAAGTTACCCACTGCAGTGTTGGTGTTTGGGTCACGGTGGTAAAAATATTATATCATTACATGTACATCGATATAATTTTAAGATATAACTTAAACATAATTTTTGTACTGCATGTTGTTGTGGTCAGGTTACTGAAAACGGATTTTAGTAAAATATCAATACGCTTTGAAGATATTTAAGGCTAAAAACTTGAGCTTAAATTTTAATATTGGCATTTCTTGGTGAGTCCAAAGGATCGGCATATTTTCATTATGGACTTGTTAGAGTTACCTACTCCTAGCTGTGCAGGGGATAGGCACAGGGGATAAGCAAACTATTTTGATCAAGTATTCGCAGTATTAAAGCAATATAGCAATGTACTTTGATGATTCAGGTGTTGAACACATTTACCTAAACTTGAAAAAGGCATGAGGAAATCAGACAGGGAATGTAGCACTCAACCTAACCAACGAAATGTATAGTAGTGTTAGAGGAAATCGGACAGACTGGGTAGCACTCAACCTAACCAACCGAGCACAGAAATCAGAAACACCACAACATAACCACACATACGCCAGAATAAACAATCGAAAATCATTACAAGTCTACGATGAAGAATAGTGGAGCTAAAACTACTGTAGAGTTTGTACTATTCTTTTTCAACATATTACGCGTAATAGGCCAAATAGTCTTGCGAATTTACTTACCTCAAGTTCATCATTTCGCACAAGGTACTACCCTCAGATATACCGAAGTTACGACTGCACACAGTCCCCCAGTGATCACCATGTTTCACTTCCACACGTCCATCATACTGGCTTGATCCATTAGCGAGGCGAATATCCGTATTGTTGAATGGGTATGCTAATGTACAGAAACATATTATTAGTAGAGCAGCAAAATGACAAAACTGAAAAAGTTTGCAAAAAATAGTAACAGGCTGTATCATATACCAAAATGTTCCAGAGACTTTGAGTGTTACTGTTCTATGGGTAAAAGTTGCCGGCCCTTGGTGGAAAGTTTGAAAATTTCAAGGTCAAGGTCAAATGGTCTTTACAGTTAGGAAGCATGCCTAAGTTTGCTTCAACTTAACTAATACTTAACTCTACACTTGCATTTAATAGTAAAATAAGTACTTGAACTTGATGCATTATGACTGAATGCCAAATTTCAATTCCAATTTTAAGTCCAAAAATGTCAATGTCAAGGTCATTTCAAGGTCAATTTGTCAAAAAAGTACCCAAAATGGGTGTGTACTAGGAATTAAATGTCATAAAAGGTACAATTGATGCTAAAACACATGCATTTGTGTATGGGAGTTAACACTAGATCAAGCTCAATAGAAATACTAGTATACCGCTTCAAAAGAATATTTTTGAATTTGAAGACGTTTTTTAGCATAATAGAAATTACCCCACCCACTTTTAAAACATTTATGGCATTTATTTTATTCCTAATCCCCTGTAGTACTTGAAATATTAGTATTAGAGTGCAAAACTGTTTGATTGAATATAAAGTTCTAATACTGCCAATACTTAGGGGCATTTATCCAGGTCATCATGATTTAAGGTCAGGGTCATTTCAAGGTCAAATTGATAAAAAAGTTCAAAAATGGGTGTTTACTTGGTATTGGATGTCATAAATTGTACAATTGTTGACTAAACACATGTATTTGTACATGATAGTCAACACTAGATAAAGTACATTAGAAATATATTAGTTTAGAAGAATATTTAGAGTTTGAATTAATGTTTTAGTGTAATACAAAATACCCCACCACTTTAAAAATATTAATTAAAGTCATTTTATTTCTAATTCCATGTAGTACTTTAATTATAAGTATTAAAGTGGCAAAACTGTTTTATTGAATATACTATTCAAATACTGTCAATGCAAGGGTCATTTATTTAAGTCACCATGATTGAAGGTTGAGGTCATTTCAAGGTCAAATTGTCAAAAAAAGTTAAAAAATGGGTGTTTACTGGGTATTGGATGTCATAAATGGTTCATCATAATTATATAAGTTTAGAAGTATATTTAGAGTTTGAATTAATGTTTTAGTATAATAAAAAATACCCCTACCACTTTTAAAATATTAATTGCAGTCATTTTATTTCTAAATCCATGGAGTACTTTAAATTTAAGAACTAAAGGTGTTAAACTGTTTTATTGGATATAAAATTCAAATACTAACACTGGTAGGGTCATTTATTCTGGTCACCATGATTGAAGGTCAAGGTAATGTCATGTCAAGGTCATATTTGGCATAATTGAGATTTAAAATGTTATTATCCTAAATCCACTGAATATCTTTTATTATCGGTATTCAAAGTTTAATACTTCATGCTGATGCAGTCCAATAGGAAGTTCAAACTTTGAATACTGTTAATAATTATTATTATAACTTTCAGCTGGGGCAAAGATAAAGTTCATTTCAATGTAAGAATAGTCAAATTGTGTAAAATTATAGTAACAATCAACATATCACTTTTGACTTTCTCTGAAACACGGTGTATACCCGTATCGGCATGCCCTCTGTGCAAAAAGCTGTACGGCACCCTCTCTGCGCAGGCACTTGACTTTCTCTGTACAAAACAATGTTTTTGAGGACACCAGTCGACAGGAGAGGTAAGAAAACCATTGTTTTTGCCAAAAATACGTTGTGTTTAAAACATATTAGCAGACGGAATAACGCAACGATTCACCACTGTCCCCATGTTTTTTTCATATGTTAAATCAGTCAGTACAAGTTCATACTAAGATGGAATGTTGACCGGGGATACTGAGTCCTGTTTTTGACACCTAAATGCGATTTTTCGTCAACATAGGTAATATCTCGCCCCTCAGATGGAAAGGCATTGAATCAACCTGGCATCTAAATGCTTTTTATATGGTTACTTTCATCAAATTACCCTCTCTGTTCTAGCACCCTCTCCGTGCTTTGATTATAGTGAGCACAGACATGGTTCCCGTGCCAGTCATCTTCAACGCGCAGAGAGGGTGCCAGTGGCACAACGAAACTGAAAGTAGTCTGTTTTTAACGTAATTGGGTGAAAGTAACCATATAAACAGCATTTAGAGGTCAGATTGGTTTAATGCCTTTTCATCTGAGGTGCCAGATATTTCCTATAGTTTTTGCACAGAGAAAATCCAGTGCCAGCACAGAAACGGTGCCGATATATTGCAATATTCGTGGCCTGTAACACGCGACCTCACGTCGTTTCTCCACATTTCTTCTAGGCTAGCAAATGAACTACGCATTATGAAACTAATGACAGTAAGGTTAAAAGTTGCTAATGTTGATTAGCTGAACGCTTATATCATTGTAACTTATCGCTTGGGTAACCTAGATGATCGTAATAACTATGATTCTACATGGTATGGTTCGAATGGTGATTTCTCGAGTGAATGAAATAACGCACAAATTAAGGAAACGATTGAAAGATATTTGGCGTTCGCAAAGTTATTGTTTGTTGGAATATAAGTTCTTCTTCCAGTATTATTCGAGTTAATGATCCTATTTAATTTGAGATTAATGAGGGATAATCATATCGTCGTTACATACAACATGTAATAACTAAAATTAAGGGCGTGGTCTAATTCATTTAAATTTACATGTTTTTGTAAATCGCCTTTGGAAAGAAACGATTGCTGCGATAAATTATTTGACTTGCATATTAATGGTTACGGCGATTTTACGCAATTTGACTATTATGACCTTGAAATGACCATCTTTGCCCCATCTGAAAGCAATAATAATTATTATTATCGGTATTCAAGATTGAACTACCTATTGGACTGCACTAGCATCAAGTTTTAAACTTTGAACACCGAAAATAAAAGATATTCAATGGATTTAGGATAATAATCTGAGGTAATTGTTGGAAAGTGGGTGGAAAAACGATGAATTGCAGCAAATTCAAGATGATATAAACATTAGTCAAATCACATGTACGTGGTAATGACTCTTATGAGTAAATGCATGTATTTAAGCATCATTTATACAATTGATAACGTTTTTTTTTATCTCGATTATGCCAAATATTTGCATTTTTGGACAATTTGACCTTCACATGACCTTGAGGTTCAATCATGGTGACCGGAATAAATGACCATACCATTGGCAATATTAGAATGTTTATTCAATAAAACAGTTTTGCAGTTCTTCAAATCAAAGGACTACATGGAATTAGATAATATGACTGCAATTAATATTTTTTAAAGTGGGTGGGGTAATTTTTATTACACTAAAACATTAATTTAAACTCTAAATATTGTTTAAAACTGATATATTTCTAATGAGCTTCATCTACTGTTGACGCATGTACAAATACATGTAATAAGTCAACATTGGTACAATTTATGACAGCCAATACCTAGTAAACACCCATTTTTGAACTTATTTGACCTTGACATGACCTTGATCTTCAATCATGGTGACCTGAATAAATGACCCTAGAATTGAGACAGTATTACAAATGTATATTCAATAAAACGGTTTCCCACTTTAATACTTATAATTAAAGTACTACATGGAATTAGAAATAAAATGACTGCAATTAATATTTTTAAAGTGGGTGGGGTAATTTGTATAACACTAAAACAGTAATTCAAACTCTAAATATTATTTTAAACTGATATATTTCTAATGTACTTTATCTAGTGTTGACTATTATGTACAAATACATGTGTTTAGTCAACAATTGTACAATTTATGACATCCAATACCAAGTAAACACCCATTTTTGTACTTTTTTTATCAATTTGACCTTGAAATGACCTTGACCTTCAATCAAGATGACCTGGATAAATGCCCCTAAGTATTGGCAGTATTAGAACTTTATATTCAATCAAACAGTTTTGCACTCTAATACTAATAGTTCAAGTACTACAGGGGATTAGGAATAAAATAAATGCCATAACTGTTTTAAAAGTGGGTGGGGTAATTTCTATTACGTTAAAGAAACGTCTTCAAATTCAAAAACATTCTTCTGAATCGGTATATTTCTATTGAGCTTGGTCTAGTGTTAACTCCCATACACAAATTCATGTGTTTTAGCATCATTTGTACATTTAATGACATTGATACTTAGTACACACCAATTTTGGGGTACTTTTTTGACAAATTGACCTTGAAATGACCTTGACCTTGGCATTTTTTTTATTTAAAATTTGAAATTTGGCATTTAGTCATAATGCATCAAATTCAAGTAAACATTTTACTATTATATGTAAGTGTAGAGTATTAGTAAAGTTTAAGTAAACTAAGGCATGCTTCCTAATTGTAAAGACCATTTGACCTTGAAATTTTCAAACTTTCCACCAAGGCCCGGCAACTTTTACCCATAGGACATTAACACTCAATGTCTCTATATGACACAGCCTGTTACTATTTTTTGCAAACTATTTTCAGTTTTGCCATTTTGCTGCTCTACTATATGTAGCATAGCGATTTACATGTATGTATTTTGAGGTACTTTCGATCAAGGAAAAAGAACATGTGTTCTAGTAATAGGTCTAATTTTATTTCACAAAGTGATTAATAGTACATTTTCAATATTTTCACAAGTAGCGTAGCTCAATTTTCTGTGATCACGGATGAAGTGAACTTAGATCACTATATTATGCACCAAGTTCTGGTTTTATGGCTATAATTGGCCTTTTGGATAGAGTACATCGTGCACTGACAAAGACGTACGTATTCGACTCCTCTCCCCATTTTACTGCTGTGGTTTGCCCAGTTTGCTCGGGGTGTTAAAACTAAAGTTAGTCACTGTGCATGGTGTTTGTAAACTATGTCAAATCGCAAATATGCCTCGTTTGGTCACTTGGGAACACCGTATTTGTTGTTATTTCCCTGTGGAAAAGGGTGTAGGCATTGCTCCATGTAGTTGTGTTGTGATGTTACTGATTTCTGTGCTCGGCTAGTTAAGTTGAGTACTTGCCACTCTGACCGATTTCCTCTTTTCTTTTTCCAAGCACAACGATGTAGTTCGTTCCAAAATGTTCAATCTTGCTGCAATTTGAAGATTTGAAGGCAAACAGCCGCCAAACAGACACACGTTTTTCCTCGGGACACTTGATCATTTCTGATACGCTTTTCTGTGTTTCCCACCCAACTAGGGATGGACTGGTTAGCAACCTATGGATAGTTTCGAGTGTATCAGTGCTATACACCGGGCACGTTAAAGAAGGTGTCTCTTTGGAATGAGCTAGGGCATCGCGCCCGGATATCTTGTATCACACCTCTGTCTCTTCCACCTGCTGCCCCTTCAGCAAAACACAGGACCCCCATTGGAAATAAGTGCTTGCACTTTCATGGGTTATCCTTGACCGAAAGGTTTAAATAATTACACACACAAGCAAGCAACATAGTGTGTGTGTGTGCGCGCGCGCACGCGTGTGTGTGTTGTGGCGGTGTTTGCAGTAGAAATACTGCATTTCAGTATCATGTGACTATGATTGTGTTGCCACCCAATGAATACATGCTAAATGTAAGGTGGCTTTTGAATTTCTCTATCAAGTAAACTACTTGATTTTTGTGAAGATGGCGAAAATCACGAAACACACGTGCACTACACAATCAAACAGCATGTAGGTTTAATATAAACGTACACACATTTTAAAAAAACGTGCTCCAGTATAATAACTTAGACGTTGATGAGTAAGTATACCAGTATGTGCAACTTACCATTACATATAACAACTGCCCTGCGATAGTATCTACAGTATCCTGCTAGTTTAAAGTAACACTCATTGATATCATCTTCAGTACCAGTACAGGCAAGTTGGTCAATGTGTACTATGCCATTATATCCGTAGTTGCGGTATCCAGTTCCGTAGTAGGTGTATAGTCTGTAAAAAATGAACGGTTCAAAATTTAAACAAGAGGTAAAACAGTGTATAATATAATTATTGAATTGTTCTAATCACACGGTGAAATAAAACTCGAAATTATACCAAAATCAACGTTCTTTATATCGCTTGTTATAATAAAAACGGTCGTTATAACAAAATCGATATTTTTCGAAAACAAGAAAAACTGTCATTATAGCATAAAAATGATGATTTTGCTCATACTTAAACGGGGAAAAAAGGAACGTTATTGTAAAGATTCTCGCGCGCACGCGCTGTTGGTGTTCAATTTTAAGTATGCTCATTTCAGGACCCAGTCGACGAAAATATATGATTTACAGCGTTATATGAACTGTAATTCACATTCTAATTGTAACTGCTAATTTTAAATTTTCTATAATAGTAAAATAATAAACGTAAACACCCCCCAATATCAATGTTTTCTTGGTATTTGCCGATATCAGAAGTCGACACTCATAACAAAAACTTGAATGTGACGTAACGTTTGCTAAGCGACGTCGCGTTTATTTTCCCGACGTCGCTTAAATGTCCCGCCAAAATGTTATAATTTTGAAAAAATACTAATAAAGTGTTGTTTTTATGCTATAATAGCGCTTACGCATGCGTTTTCTTGCTATTACATCTGCAGAGTCCCTCGGGAGTGTTGGTGCACTCGCCCTGACGGGCTTGGGCACCATTCGTCCATCGGGACTCTGCAGATGTAATAGCACGAAAAAACATGCATTAACCCTTCAAAATCACGAATATTGAGAAAATACGAAAGTAATTGATTATAATTTTATAAGAATGGAAAAAACACCAAATAAATCATTTTCTCCAGCCTCCTTCCTCAAATTCGTTGTTTTGCACAGAGTGGGTTGTCCGTACAGCGTTTTATACAGAGAGGATGGCGATGCTAACCACTTTAACACGTTGATTTGTTAAGAAAACATATTATAGCTAAACTTTCAGAACTTGTCAAAACACGGAAGCAAACTTACGGCAGTCCAAACAGTATATTGCATATAGCCGAAGCATCATCTTGAGAAAATAAAGAACCACATATATCGCCCCATGTACCATCTACCATAACTTCTACTCTGCCATCGTACAGTCCAACACCATTCGACAACCTCATCTCAGTGATATTCGGTTTTATTTCTTGAAATATAAGACACATTATAACTACACTTGTAAAAACATATGAGCCGTTCTCCATGAAGATTATGCAATACATATAGTTTTATTATACATGTGTTTTAAATAATTTACCCATACAGTACTACATCTTAGCTAATCATAATTATAACATATAAAAATGGTACAAGAACATCACTTTATACAAGTCACGTGATCAACCAAAGAAGTAAAAGTTGGAGGGATCGTCTCAAAGATTCTACCTACCAGGTTTTGTACACGATATAGAGGAGGGTTCCCAATATCCTGTACCATTACATGTAGCTGTTGTATGATTGGAATTATATCCACTGTTGCAAGACGTGCTTAATGTTGTACCATCCGAAGATATTGAGTCAATCACACCATTTGATACAGTGATAGAGCCACAATCTGTCAGAAAGAGAGACGACATATTGTTTTAACACGTGGTTTGTTACGGCATTCTCAGCAAGATACATAAAAATAGTTTCATGCTTTAGTTGACGACATCGTTTTGAGGCAAAAAAGTATAAAGTATGTTTACAATTGTTGTAAATGATAAGATATCAGTAAGATTAAAATAACAAGAATAATAACTTTGTTTACAAGTTTGATATAATGATACAGAAGGTAGATACGCCTTGTATTTATTCTATTCATGACATCTAATTAAAAAGACAAACATACAGCATAATTAGTCATCGTGACTAATTCTTACAAGTCCTAGCCATATGATTTTATCATACATTATGTGTTAGCATAGCAACTAGGGGGTCATTGCCAAGGTGTATGATACTGTATAACACGATTTTCATATTTTCACTTCATTATTCTATAAGATAAGAAAGCTTGATAGTACAAAAAAAGCATACCACTGCAAATTATGGACACATCTTCCTGATGATAACACGATGTTGCCGGTTGAAATGAACATTGTTGAATATGTGTTTCATGTCCTCCGCATCCCAGGTTCTGGGCGAATATTGGACCGATACCCTCTCCATACATAGCGTTAGGGTAATAGGCTGTGCGTCTGCAAGTTGGAAAACAGGTATAGGTTAAAGCAACATTATTGCTCCCACAACTTTTTCCGATCATTCATTACATACAATGAAGTATGAAACCATAAGGCTGTTTCTTAACAAATGACGAATACTCGACGATAGAATGTTAACTATAATTGTCCAAATAGTATTTGTATTCATTCTGTAGCTTATTAAAATTTAGACGTGATGGGACTTTAAAAGGCAAAACAGCATTACGTACGTATCATAATACATAATTATTAATGTTAATACGTGTAATCCACCATAGCAATTATGAGATTGTTGGATATTTGTCTTAATATATGAGTTGGGTTATCAAGGAAGTATATTGATATATATATACGTTTAAATATATCTTACTCACTGGGTACGCCATCTATTTTCAGAACTGGAACATCGGTACTTGCGACGGGAGATTTTCAGGTAAATAGTTGATTTTTTATCTTCCAACTAGCGCACCGTATGCCTTAAGGGTTTCTATGTTCAGCTTGCCATCAAATGCTTTGAAAAGATTCCCGGATTAAATAAAATAGCCGGTATATAATATTATATATTTATTTTAAATTTTCAAATACAAAAATGGTACCGGCAATTTTGTTTAATTGTAAAATGGTTTCAAAGGAAATGAAGACAACCTGAGGAGACAACTCTTAAGGCATACGGTGCGATAGTTGAGATTTATGGATTATAAGTTGTTAGATAGAAAATCAAATAATTATTTACCTCGTCCAAACCGAAATTTACCCGTCCCATGTAGGCCTAACGTTTTTTTTCCAGTTCTTATGTTCTTTGCATATATGAAATTGCTGGGTAAGCTCAGCATTGTCATTACGCATATAATTCGATGGTCGTAACTACCAAATCGATATTTTGAGAAAACACGGAAAAACTGTCTGACATTTGCTCTTTACTTTTGGTAAAACAAACTTTTACAACTTCACTTTGGTCAACATGACAAGTTCAGATTTTTATGAAAATGGGGTCATCAGAAGTGCCTTGTGATGCTTATTCTAAATATGTATGAATCTTAAAAGGTCGTAAGTGGCACTTACGACCTTCTAATTCTAAGACGTCGAATTATCCTTGTTTATTTATGTACATATCATTGATATTACTCAGCGTAATATACATACGATAGATTCATCATTCTACATAACACTTCTGCGTCTTCGGCGTGGAATCCGTCGTCACAAATAGTTCCCCATACACCGTTCACATTGACCTCCACCCTGCCTTCGTACGGTCCACTACCATCTGCTAACCGGATACCAATTACATTTAAACCAGCATTTCCTGTGAATAATAAAGCATGGTTTCAGATTTGCCAAGGACAAGATTGGTCAGGGTAACTATCTTACAATGGCACTGGGTACACCGTCTATTTTTAGAACTAGAAAACCCGTTACTTGGGACGGCTGTTTTTCAGGTAAATGCTTGATTTGCATTATAACACCAAGTTGACCATATGAGTCATGTAGCACAAAGTACGCATTAAGGATTGCCACGGTCATGTGGTCAACATTTTTCTGAAAGGATTACTCTATTAAACAAAAAAGCCGGTATCAATGTTTCAGTTACAGAAGCCTACATAATTCCAATATACATAGGGAAGCATACGCTCGTTTGAGTGATGTTGTAACATTCTGCGATTAAAACGTCTTCTTACAATATAAATACTAAAAGAACAAACCTCTAGCGCTGCGGACTAGAGTCACGAGTAGAATTATGCATATGCACCAGTTCATTTCTACGTCTTGTTGAAACTATTCATCTGTTTGAAAAATACTTTTCAGTTTCCTGCAGTAAATCAAAGCATACAATGACAATAAATACTATTTAGTTCTCGCGCCGACTTTACAATTACAAGGAATCGGAAAACTATTAAAATCATTTTTCTGAAGAAGGCTTCGGTCGAAAAGTTAGTATATTAATACAATAAAAACAATATGTGTACGTGTTGTTGTTCAATTTGCATCATTATCATTAATCAAAAGAAATAAAATACTTAGTAGAATAACGTTGTTTTTCAATGTGTTTTCAATGTCCTGGTGGAGTGAATTGGTATCTACTGGAAACATATATATATATATATATAAGCTCCCGGTTGGTTACCAGGATGCCTATCTGTTGCCCCTTTTATCCTTCGGAAACTCCACATTTTAGTTGTGATTGTGTCGTATGTACATTTTATTAATTAGTTTATTATGCATTTTGTCTTTTATAGGTAATTTTGTTGTTATGTTAACCGTACATATTAAACCAGTCATTCATGTTTAGTCACTCAACATGGGTGACCACGTTACAACATGTATTGCATCTGTTTTATATTATCCCTGGCCGCTCATAAATATATATATATCAATCGTCTTTCTGAAGTCATAATTATCACTTACCTATCCAGCATCGGTAGCAAATGGGCCAGCTAGGCTACCATATATGTATCATCTAGTTGAAACAATATGTCCCTACATAGTAAGTTCATACTTATTTAGTTCAAGTCAATTCGTAACTCTGATAAAAATGAACAAGCAAAAAATCTATCCTTTACGGTCAACTTAACATTATGGTTGTTAATCAAAGAATGTTTGATTAAAATCCGTTCATCAGTCTGTGTAGAATTACATTAAAAATTTGCGTTACGTATCGGCGTACGTATGAACGGACAGACAACACAAGTGCGGTATGCCCCCGCTAATAGATAAGTGAACGGACATATAAAGTGCTTACCGAAATTGATGTGAAGTTAGAATATCACAATAGTGGCCTTTACTTTGTGTACAAAATTACAACCATTGTTTTAGCAGGTTGAAGGAATGCAGTAATGCAGTTAAGCATATCAAGATTTCAAGATACACGTATAAATGAAAGGTGTCTCTATAAATCTTCGTTAATTGGTTTTTCACCCTAATAGTTGACGCAACCACTGTGCAACTCTATTCATTCCATAACTTGACAGTATATTAAGATTTATTCTCATCCATGTATCCTAGTCAAAATTGTACAAATGTGTTAACTATTTAATTAATAATCTTTAAATGGACCTACCTGAAACATAGTGCGAATCCTTATGAGCATAAATTAAATTACGAAACAAATGAAACATTGGATAATCTGCAGACAATCTTAAGTTTTGAACATAATTTAACTAGACTTTAATTGGTTGATCGATCAGGAAGTTCGTTACAGGGGTATATGTTCTATTGTTTAAGTAATTATAATTATTTTATCTGATAATATTGCTACTATTGACATGATATTCGTGTTTTAAATCGACTTAAAGATTCTTTACCTATTTAAAAATAACTTGTTGGAGGTTTTGTTTTATTCTGCACTACAACTTGTCTCGTCTGTTTAAGCTCTAAAAGTCAATCCAGGCATTGCTTTCAAACTTGGCAAATTATAAATGAACGCCTGCATGTGGAGTTAACACATGGTTATATATCGCTGGCTTAGAATGAGAAAGTCGTAACTACAAAATCCATATTTTGAGAAAACAAGAAAAACAGTCAGACAATCACTCTTACTTATAGTAAAACAATCTTTTTAAAATTTAGTTCGGTCAACATGAAAACTTCCGATTTTTATTAGATAGGCTCATAAGAAGCGCCTTTCAAATACTCATGAGTAAGTAAGTAAGTAAGTAACGACTTTATTTATAGTAGATAACATATTTGGTAATATACCAATTTTCAATATGGTCTACATAAAGAACATATATACATTAATTACATGATAATATACAAACATATTAATGATAAATACAAACAGTATCACATGTAACTTAATGAGATGATCAGAGTATGAAAACACACATGTTGTTAAAGCATTAAATCATATATAAATAAATAACTTTGTACGTAGTGTATACATAATAAAAAAAGGTATGAGAAAATTCGACATGGAAGGTAGCACTCAACCCAACCAGCCGAGCACAGAAATCAGAAACACCACGACACAATTACCAGAGTACAACTTGAAGACAACTGGTATACAAATTACACAAACCCGAAATCCCACCCCGCGCGTTTGCCGCCTAGACTAGAACAAGGGACAACACACATTTAAATGACACAATTTACATGTACTATTGATTTTGTTTCCATTGTAAGAATTGTCTTTTAAATGAATTGATGTTCTCTGCCTGCCTAATATGTAATGGAATTTCATTCCAAATAGAAGCTTCTGAGTAGGAAAATGATTTCCTAAAGAACTCCATATTTGGGAATGGAACAACCAATTCTTCATTTGTTGTTGATCTTAATCCAAGATTAGAGTTCAATACAAATTTATCACTTAGATATGTTGGAACTTTATTGTGCATTGAATTAAACATTAAAATAGCTTTTTTATATATTATTCTTTCGTCAATTTTCATCCAGTTTAATTTCATGAATAATTCATTTGACGGGTGGTCATATGGTTTATCTAGAATAACTCTAGCTGCCCGTTTCTGAAATTTGTAAAGTTTATATATGCGTTCCTTTGCACATGATCCCCAAATTGTACTGCAATAGTCAAGGTGGGGCAGGATATATGCATTGAAGAAGAGCTTACGAGAGTCTAGATTGAGACAATGTTTGATGCGTAGTAGTAAGTATAAAAGAGAATTACATTTTTTAAGAACATGATCAACGTGACTTTTCCATGTTAGAGTTTGATCTATTTTGATACCAAGAAGTTTTTCTTCTTTGAAATTCGTAAGAACTTGATTGTTAAGAATTATATTTGAATCACTATGTTCAGATCTGTCTTTTAGTTTTTGGTGAGATGCAGCAATATACATAACTTTAGTTTTTTGTGCATTTGTTAACATGGCGTTCTGTGTGCACCATTGTTCTGTGATATTAACGTGCTCTTGGAGGGACGATTTTACGTCACTGAATGTTTTACCTGAAGCAGACAATGTAGTGTCATCAGCGAACATGTCAATGTTTGTGTTATTTTGTTGATAGAGGGGAAGATCATTTATGTAGATAATAAAAAGTAAGGGTCCTAAAACTGATCCTTGTGGAACACCAGCATTGATACCTTTGGCATCTGAAAACTGACCTGATATGTTAACCTTTTGGAAACGGTTTGTTAAATATGAAAAGAACCAGTTCGTAGTCTTAAGTAACAGTTACGAACTTCTCATTCTAAGCCATCGAAATGGTTATATGTGTTTACCATTACTTTGTGGCTACTTGAACGCAATAATAACGTATCATTTTCCCCATTGTGTTTTATCTATAATCATAAACACCCTTTATTCACAGGCACACGGTTTCATCGAATTTAACAACTTGTATGACTTTTTTAGATATTTTGACTAACACGAGAAGATAGTCAATATAAACATTCGACAAAGTTGTTAAAATCGACGACATTGTGAGCGTTTGTCTTTATTACACCGAATCTCTATTATGCTATAAAATGTATACATTGTTTTTGTATATGAAACTTGTAATTTCCCATCGTCGGAACCCACGTTCGATTCATTACGTTATACAACTACATGCTATCGTACTTAACATGTAGTTATGTAGCGTGGGTATCCGACGATGGTAATTGCCATCAACTATGGACATATAAGAGGTGATTACTTCTGCTTTTGAGCAGGCAAGAGTAACATGCATGCACTTCCGAGCAACTGTAAGCTTCATTTGATACATCTCATCACCACTATTAAGTTTTTATTCGTAAACAGTGTTTTTATATTGTCTTCAGGCAAAATCTGTTGGAAAATGATACGTCATTATTCTGTAGTCACAGAGTTTGTACCAAATCACTGTATGACTTATTGCTACTGAAAACACGATAAATCTGATAACGTACTGTATGACTTATTTACCGTACTATATAATTCAACGTGCATGTCTTATTACAATTGCCGGAAATCGACTTGTTTATGCATAGTGGTAGTAGTCGCAAACTTAATGCTAAACATGTAATTATATTTGTAGTGACTAATTGTTTGATTCTTTCGGTTGTTGAGGACTGCATTCAGTTCGAAGCTTCATTGGAATTATTTCTTTTTGTTTAATTCCTTTTTTGTGTATTTGCTTAAAATTGAAACTTAATTTAAATAAAACACATATTGAATTGATCACTTTCAATAATTCTAATTTTCACAAAGTTCTTTTTATCTTAATGATGACATGAATATTTTAATTTCTATATTTGAAAATAAGCGACTGCAGCCAAAGAATCTTAATTTAAATGTCATCGCTCTAATCTAGAGCATTCGTTATATCTAATACTATATACTGTCTTTCGGCGACAAGGAAAAGTTCCATTGAAGCAAGTTATTATGGCGCCTAACTGTATCAGAAAAGGTACCAATAATTCAATATTGGCCCATTTAAACTATGTATTTTTCAAACGCTACCTTTGTTATGTTCATGTTATTCATAAAACTACTACATGTATTGTCAGGTGTGACCTTGACTATCGACAAAGAACCTGGGCACTGTTTTATCACCGGACTTACGGCTATCGTAAACTTACGTTCAAATTTAAATTCTGTATATTTCCTTAGCTACAGCAAAGTGGGTCCGACGTAAATTGTTTGTAGGAGTTCATTAGCTGAATCTTGATTCGTGTTGCATGCACTGTTTTGCTAACAATGCGTAAATGTCGCGTAACTTTACGCATAGATAGCTATTGTCGATTCAAAGATGTCTGTCAAAACCGCCATAATGTTCCATTTCTGAATAGCTAATTGCAGCAAGTATAACTACTGCGCTAAAGGACCATTAGCTTTTTAATCATGTAAGTGTATTATTGATGGTAAAATTTAATCCTGACACACCTTAAATAATTGACCAGGGTAAATGTTTGTTTACGTGGTTGTGACAGAGATCTTTGAATCAACTATACCTTACGCAAATGCGTAAGTGAGTTTTACTAAGCGATCACAAAAGTACTTGCATACATTTACGATTAAGATTGAACGTCAGTCGGGACACAATATAACCAATGTAACGGGGACCAGAATGAATAAATATCCATAAACGTTCGTTAAGATTTGGTGGTTAAACATGCTTTATGACGGTCTTGAACGTTTTAAATAACACGAGACCGTCAAAAATCAACAGTGCGTGTTAAAAACTACCCACTTATAGTCCAGCTAGGGTAATCTGACAGTGACATCATACACAGAAGATTTAAACCATTGCTTAAATAGGTAGAGTTTAGTTTGGTAGTATACTGTTGGTATAAGCTTTTATAGTTGTTTTTACACCGTACTAGTTGATTGTTCCACTGCGTCATTGGATTTTTATCCTAACTGGACTGTACGTACATGTTTTATATTTAGGGTTGCTAAGAGGTCGAATGTAACCATACTCAAATTCACACGTGAATCGTCTCCGTTATGTAACTATGTCATTTCTCATTGGAATATCATAAAGCTTGGCACAAATGTTCACCAAATCAAGACGATGTGTCATGCGAAAGACAAATAACCGTTCTCGAAAGTCAAGGTCACCCTGAGGTCATTTGTTTAATGTAATGAATGATTGAAGCTTACAGTTTCTCTGAAGTGCATGCATGTTTCACGTGTCAGCTCAAACAAGAAACAAACACATCTTATACGCTTACGCACACACCTACTATAACGCAACACTTTTATAATTTCTCAAAAACTGTGGAATATATGAAATTGTGCTAATAAACCATACTGTTTTCAGTCATTATCTATACGGGAATGTTGAAATCATTCACCCGTGACGCTCTGTCAGTTTTGAGCGTAGCGAGGTGGCGATTTCTTCGTGCTGCACGTGCAAATCGTATTAGGCGAAAAAAACGATATTCTTCGTCATTGAGTTCCTCTCAGGTGAAAGTTCGAAGTTCGACTAAAAACCCAACAGATTTGTGTAAAAATGGCTCGGATGACTATCGAATAGCGTGGTCGCGAGATTGGAAGGTTACAGACTGGTCAACCCATTAGACAGGTATGCGCTGTACTTTACTATAGATGTACAACAATCGTCGAGGCGTGACCTCTATAGAGATAGAATACTAAGTGTTTATTAGTCACACCTCGAAGGCTGTTGTAGATCTATACATATTCTTACAAAAGGTAAAAAAACAACCATTGAATTATCAACAGTTATCAATATTTCGCTTTTTAAGAAAAAAATAAACAAGGATGTATATTTGTGGGGAGCGGTGGCATAGAGGTAGGGCGCGCGCTTCAAGGTCGAGAGGTCCCGGGTTTAACCCCCGGGGTAAACATGTGATAAGAGCAACGGATGTATACACGAAATACTAATACCTCAAGACGGGTGTGATATTCTGTGATCGGTTAGTTGTGATAAACTGTTAAGATGATTTTTTCTCCTTGTTTACATTTTACATGGTGCCGTTTGGTGACTTTTGGGTTTACGATGATGCTCAACATTTGAATTTATTTTCACCTTTCTGTTAATCAACTAGAATAAAACTTATATGAGGCATTTGTAAAGGTTTGTTGTATTTATTCTCCAAGTTTTAACCAAATGCCTTCATGCATATTTGAGATATCATGCAAACTATAGCTGTTGCTTATAAGTGTGCGTATAGTCCAGTTAGGATACATTGACAATGACCTCATCATTTATGTGTACCCAAAAGATTAAAACCATTACTTAAATAGGTAGATTTTAGTTTGTTATTGAACTGTTGTTATAAGCTTTTATACGTGTTTTTACACAATACAGAGCCTCGTGTTTTATAACTTTTTCCAACTCGTTTAATAAATTCAATATGAAAAGTCATGTAAGATCCTCTATATATCATTTTCATGATTCGTCGTTATAAAGGCACACGCGTGCAGTTTCGTCGATTTTAACAACTTGGTATGATTTTTTTATTTCAACTTTGTGTGTTTATGAAGTTGGTCAAAATATAAAAAAATCATACAAGTTGTGAACATACTTGCCATAGAATCGTGTTCTGATATTTCCTTTGTCTCCCTTTCATTTTTTTTGCGCTTTTTGAACTCCGATATTTTCGGAGTTTGACGTGTAGTAGTTGCTAAATTCATTTTTCGGTAGTAACAATGAACATACCTAACTTCATGGCAAACCATATTTTAGTCAATTGGTTTGTCTTAGTCACCATACACCCAAACAGAACGATAATTAAACAAAAAGTCACTTTTTGACATTTTTTAAATATTTTTTGTTAATTTACTTATGGGAGAAAAATGACAAAAATACCCTTTTAGTAACGAGTACTGTCTGATTATCTTCTTATAAACGGTATATCAATATTTCATTTTCTTTTTCTTTGCGATTTGTTTGGAGAGTTTAGCCTTCAAAAAGTCAAAAACAACATACTCGACAGATTTTGCAATTTTGGTTGGAATCATAGTGTAAATATCCAATACAATGATTGTATATTATGCCTGACACATTGACACATTACTTTTCACTGTTCAAAAGAGACATTTCATTTATATCGTGTTAGAAGCAAGATATTGGACATTCAGGAATGTGCAAATACCAGTAGGGCACTTCTCGTGTCTCCATTGGAAAACATTTATTTTTAATTGTGTTTAAACAAAGGTGTCTCTTTTGTCAAGTTTGTTCATGGAGTTTCACCAAATATAATAATAGTCAGTACATAAAACAAATGTCAAGAAAAGAAAGTACAGTTCATGTTTCATTTATTATGTTAATGCGTACCACACACATCAAATAATTGTCAAGTATATACAACAAATTTCAAGAATTTTTTAAATACGTTTTTATAGTTTTAATGCGTACCACAAACTTGCATATGCATTATCAGTACATAAAACAAATGTCAAGAAAAGTAACTACATTGTTGATTATATTATTGCGCACCACATATTTGTATATAATAAGTATTAATAACATAAAACAAATGACAAGAAAAGAAACTACATTATATTTTAGTTCTATGCGAAACACTCACTGACGTATAATAGTTATCAGTACATAAAACAAATCTCAAGAAAAGAAATTGCATGTTCTTTGACAGACGCGCACGTGCTGTTCCAATTCTCCCAGAGGTCATTGTTCATTGTTTTAATTGGATTGTTTGGAATGGGCATCAATTGACCTTCAAATGGTCGTAGTTTGATTGAAAATTAGTCACTTTTTTAAAAAAAAGTATGAGAACATCCGACAGGGAAGGTAGCACACAACCCAACCAGCCGAGCACAGAAATCAGAAACACCACGACACAACTACCCTGAGCTATGGCGTGACAAACGTTGCAACATTGTACAAAATATATTCGTTCAAAAAAACACAAAACAGCAGTGTCACCTTTAACTTTAAAACCTATTTCTTCTTCTTCTTGTTCTTCTTTTTCCCATACTTCTGGTAGTCGTACAAGAGCATATCAATACATTTAGGGAAATGATTTTTCCCTTCCGCATCATGCGTCGATCTGTTCGATTTGTTGTAAAATATTTACTGGAAATTATTTAGTTCATACACCTGAAACGAGGTATTGACCAGCGTAGAAATGGCCTGCTTGAGTTTATCTTGATGTCTAACATCAAACAATGTATCAATGTCATCATCACATGGACTTATTCCGAAATGTCTGATTGCTCCGAGTAACGCACCACCAGTGAGAGTCCAGGGTATAGACCAGTATTTACACATTTCATCAAAAACTGGCAAAACTTCCATCATCTCTGTGTGCGTTTTTCCGTCAATTTGGCTTGCACATGCTCAATCTTGTAGCTGTTGGCGAAGCAACAGAGATGTTCGAGTTCTCCATGACAACGGTGTACCATAACACTCGGTTATAGAACTATCAACCAAGTTGGGGCGTGTTTTCAGACGCTTCATAGTAACATCATTTTTACGTTTTTTGTTGAAAATATTAAAGATAACGCCATTTATTTTTATTCCAACCATCCACAGTTGTTGTCCATGAATAGTATTCCGAACACTTCTATAAAATCGCTTGTAAAATAAAAATTATCAATGATTATAGGCCCAAAGCGCCAACAGGCGCATTTCCGCTAGGTTGCGCTATGAAGTCAAAAATAACGTTTATGTGACCAAAACAATTACACCATTATGAAGAGGAGTCATTAATGGACAGTTTGTATTCCCCGACCCATTGCTATTCTGACTTTGAACTGATATAATCAATGTTTGCATATAAATAATTTCTATTATTTTATAAATTTAGAAACTGAAGAGCTTTATCTTTAATTTGATCCTAACATATTAAAAATCTGTCCATAAATAAAATAATAAACCCTAGGGGCCGTCACATCACTCCAGAATTCTCTCTTTAAGTGTCAATGGGCCGGGGAGTACACACTCTCTCATTAATGTTTGTTTTTACTAAGTTGCAAAAAGATCGGCTGACATTTATTTTTCCAGGGGAACGTGTTCAAGTACCTTAAACAATATTTACCTGTTTAAAAAACTAAAACAAGTAGTAAGAGATATTTGTTTGTTCTGCATTTCAACTTGTCTTGGAATAATAATAAATTGTTTGCTCGTTCCGAAGCCGTAGTTATGCGGGTAAATATGTTTTTCAAGAGCTTCCCATTTATGATTTCTAGTGTGTGAAGTGTGTGTGCATACAAAAACATTTGCTCTTATACAATATTATTATATAGGATCTACTATGAGTTTTCGTTTGATATCAACATTTCTTAAATGAGTCTAGAAAAAACAGTTATTAAGCGAGCCTCTGTCGAGCTTAATAACTTTTTTTCGTGTTTTCGTGACGAATTTAAGAAATGTTGATCTCAAAAGAAAACAAGTGGTAGATTCTTTTTATCACATTAGAAATAAGTGTTTTTACCAAAAATAAGCGACTCGATACGAAATTTAGCTAAACTATAAATCGAAGAACACCTTAGAGCGATTCCATGTAAAAAAAGTAGTCCCAAATTGCTTTCTGTATATAAACACTAAAAAAAGCTTTAAAAGCTGCAAACAATTTACATTGATGCAAATTACAATAATTGACATTTTCAACTTATTATTTTGAATTTATTTAGAATATACTCCAATACTAAATCTGTTCCGTGAATTGTGCGTATGAATTATGCAAATGTTTTGTTATTCGATTTGTTATCACATGAAATATCACAGTGTTTATGAGATAAAATAAAGTATCCTATAAATAATGATGCAAGAGTTTAATAAAGCCCACTTAATAAAAACGATATTACACTACTCATATTTATACAAATGAGGCGGCTGATCACGTTATGTATCTACGTATTCATACAAGCTGTCAAAAGAAATTTAGAAATAAACAAAAATGGCGGACCGTTACGTTATCGACGACAGTCGTCAGTTTAGATTCAATTTGATAGAAAATCTAACAATTCGAACAGGAATTGCTACAGCGCTTCAATTCAAATATAATCAATAAACCAAAATCTTCATTTAAATATCGAGTCATAAGCAAAGTACACGATTTACTTGGGCAGCAATAGTACAGTGTGTTCATATATTCGGACTTATATATACAGTGCTATAGATGTACAAAAGGCATCGAGGCGTAACTATTAATGACTTTGTATTCTATCGCTTAAGGGGTCATTACCGAGAGGTCATTGTAGATATATGACACGGAACATTTGAAAAACGCAACACAAGTCATATTACAATGTTAAATACATTGAATTTATCTAAATCAGCAAAAGCCATCAGTGACTGGGTGTATACTCCTCGTGGCGTATTTGTGATAGGAAAGTTACTCCAAAAAAGTGCAAAGGAAAGTTTCGTGCGCACTGCACTTTAATGACATATGTTCATCTATGAAATTTCAAGTTGATGTGTTCAAAATTGTATGAGTAATGACATGAACGAGAAGTACATACAAGAGGAAGCAGTAATAGACTGTCATATCCCCCATCGAATAGTCTACATGTATAATTATTATAGTACTTTATTTAAAAGTTCAGCAAAGGACCATAACTCGGACTGCACTGTACCAACACAAAGTGGTTATTCCGTGACAGTTTCGTCGCAATTCGTTAAGAAATATAAGAAGAGTTGCACATAGAAGATCGGACGGACTGACGGACATATTGGCGCCTACCATTTGTCTTTGAAGAGAGATAAAAAGGGGAATAAGTCCGAATTCGTGCAATCATATGTTGAGATATGGCTCTTTGGCACTGCATATCTCATTACTGAGATCTATTAAACTATAAAGTTTCAAATCAATACCTTCAATACCGTATGATTTATGGTCCGGATAAGACTGGAATACACCGTGTGCCTGTGAATATGAAGGACGGTTATGCTTATAAATAAAACATAATGCGATAATGATACGTAATTATGGAGTTCAAGTTGCCGCAAAGTACAAAATGTACTACTAAACGTATAATGTCATTTGTTAACTGCACATGTAGGCGTTTATTTGTATGGAGCGGTTATAATTTGGTCATAATTTGCCAAGTTTGAAAGCAATATCGCGATTAACTTTGAGAGTTTCAACAACTTTGATCGTTTAAATAATTATGTACCTGTCCGTTCCTTTTGACGGTTCCCGGTCCAAGGTTTTTGGGACTATCGTACTGTACGTATACTGGTACATATAATCTCATATTTTATTATACTGTAAGAGTGTAAATATATTAAGTGTGCACATACACTTCACACACATAGATATCATAAATGAGAAGCTCTTGATTCAGACAGTTATTTACCCAAACAACTTGTGCATCGGGACGCTCAAACAATTAATTATCATTTCAAGACAAGTTGTACCGCAGATTAAACAAAAATCTTCAACAAGTTTTTTTAGTTTTATTTTAAACAGGTTAAGATTCTTAAGGTCGATTTAAAACGCGTATATCGTGTCAATATTATCAATGTTATCAGATAAAATAATTATAGTTACTTAAATAATGGAAATTATTTCCCTGCTTCGACTTCCTAGTTGATCAACCAATCAAAGTCTTGTTAAATAATGATCAGTTCAAAACCTAGGCTTTTCTGCAGATAATTTTTCCCGAGTTGTTTGGTAATTTCATTTATGCTCATAAGGATTCGCATTATGGTGCAGGTAGGTCCATTAGAGGATTATCAGTTAAATTGTTAAAAGCGTTTCGACTAGGATACATAGATTAAAATGAATCGTAATATTCTGTCAAATTAGGGTATTTAATAGAGTACCAAAGTGGTCTAGTAAACTATTACGGTGTTAAACCAATTAACAAAGGATTATAGAGGCATCTTGAAATATTGAAATGCTTAACATAATAACGTCATTCCCTAAACCTGTTAAAACAATTTTTGTAATATTCTGTATACACATAAACGTTGTGGTCACTTTCTCATTATATTCTAAATTGGCATCAATTTCATTTAGCTGTGCCTCTTGTATTTCAGGTAAGCACTTTTCATGTCCGTTCACTTATTTATAAGCGGGGGTATGTAGCATGGGTGTTGTCCGTCCGTCCGTCCGTCTGTCTATACGTATACCCGTACGGAAGGCAAACTCTGTTGTGTAATTCCTCGTAATCTGATTTGCAGATATTTCTTCAAACTTTCATTGAGCTTCAACATTAGTCTATAGTTGACCGTAAATGATGGAATAGTATTTTTGCAGGGTTAATGTTATCAATGTCACGGCACTTTTTATTTGTGCTATATACCCCCAAATGGTGCACCCGTGTCCCATAGATGACCCATTCTAGTTGTTCCAAAATTGACCTGAAATAAATTAGTATGAACTTACCTATTGTTTCAACAAGATGATACATATATGGAAGCTTAGCCTTTGCTTCCGATGTTGGACAGGTTAATAATAATTATAACTTCAGAACGGCTTTTGATCGTATATATGTTTTCAGTAGATACAAATTCACTCCACCAGGACTGCGAAAACCCATTGAAAATTATTGTTATTCTTCTAAGTATTTTGTTTCTTTTGATTAATGATAATGATGCATATTCAACAACAACACGTACACATTTTGTATTTATTGTATTAAGATACTAACGTTTCGACCGAAGTCTTCTTCAGTGTAATAATTTTAATGGTTTTCCGATTCCTTTTAATCATAATTCGGCGCGAGAACTGAATAGTATTTATTGTTATTATATGCTTTGATTTACTGTAGGGCGCTGAAAAGTATTTTTCAAACAGATGAAAAGTTTCACCAAGACATAGAAATGAACTGGTGCATATGCATAATTCTACTCGTGACTCTAGTCCGCAGCGCTAGAGGTTTGTTCTTTTAATATTTATATTGTACGGAAACGTTTTAATCGCAGAATATTAAAACATCAGTCAAACGAACGTATGCTCTCCTATGTACACTGAACGGCAATGAAAACGCAACACTCACATAGTACAGCATAACTTATTTGATAAGTATGTAAGCTTCCCGAAATTTTGTCACATAATAGATCAATGCAAGTGACACATGCATATTACTTCGAATCAGAAAAAGCTGTTTAGCAACTTAGTTTTTTACCAGTTGTTTTGGGGTCAGTATAAAACAGAAATCGCATTTTTAATCTTTTAAAACCACCACCAGGAGAGATCCATCGTGTGCATATACGGCGTATTAATCGTATGAAACGTTCATTGAATGCTAGTGGGATGCTGTGCCGTTGTTGCATAAGGGCTATATAAACTTCAGGTACTTTTTAGGGGTCTTTACACTATTTCGCGCACAACCACTAAAATAATAAAAGCCTGGTCTATTATAGCCATGGTGATTTTTGTATGGTCAAAGGGAGATAATCTTGGAGTAATAAAATGAATGAATAGTTTCTTTATAACACTGCTTCGAATCTTGCGCCTCTAAACGCATATTCGAAACTTTTCGTTTTGAGACTAATAAAATGGTATTATATTTGTCCCAAGGATGGTGAAAGTATCACCATTTGTAACTGGAAATAAATTGCATGAACGCTACAAGTATTCTTTTAAGACGGATTATTGCACTCAATGGAGAAAAATGCGCTTTTGAATTGCGTGCTTAATTTTCAAAACACAATTTACGTCTCACTTTTAATGAACATCAAAACTTGAGCATGTAGACTAGTTCAGTAATATCCAGTGATACTATTTAGTGTAAAAGTTTGGTGATTAATCTAAAAAAGTGAGTATAATTATCCAATAGTTATCGCACTTGACTTAAACATTTTTCTTACATCCTATGATTTCTAATGCATTTTTAGCTTTATTAACAGGTGTATATGTATTCAAACTTGTGTTAAATAATTGAAATAATGACTTCCGTAATTTAAATCAACGAAACTTTGATTTTTAGTATGAATACCCCACAATTGAGCATAATAATTATAACGACCGATCGTTCGGAGTCTTCCTTTGACGTATGCACCATGTTTTCTACTAGTTAGTTTGTTTTTCCGACTAATACACCCATATTCTTCAAAATGCTTGCACAATATGCGAGCAAATCTCTAGCCAGCTATGAACACGCAGGTAAATGCGGTTTAAGGCTATTCCGATATGGACGAGTGATTCTTAAAGTATTTCACGGAAAAAGCTGATTTATGTGGATAATATATATCGAAGTGAGCATACAAAATTTCAAGTTTATAAGTTAACAGATTACGAAAATATTCAAGTTTAAAAAGTGTTGCGTTTTCATTGCCGCTCAGTGTATGTTACACTTCTGTAGGTATACATCGACGAATAAGCATAAGTATGTTGTTAGTGAAAAAATACTGCTATGAGAAAACAAGGAAAATATAAATAATGGAAAAAATAACTTTTCACCTTCAGTTTGGTCAACATGACTTATTCCGATTTACATGACATTGTGTTCATAAGCGTGCCTACACTGGGTACACCGTCTATTTTTAGAACTTGAAAATCCGTCACTTGGGACGGCTGTTTTCAGTTTTGACGAAGTAAATCTTTTATTTTTTCTACCACATTGTGATCCTTGAATGTCATGTAGCACAGAGTACGCATTAATGGTTGCCACGTCAAGGGGGGCATTATATTTTTGAACAGATTCCTCAATAAACAAAATAGCCGGTACCATTTTTCATTTGTTAAAGAATGTTATTTTGTTTAATAAAAGTGTTGACTACCTGAACGTGGCAACCCTTAACGTGTACTTATATGGACAACACGGTGGTAAACTGCAAATCAAACATTTACCTGAAAAGCAGCCGTCCAGTTTTTCCAGTTCTAAACATAGACGATGTACCCAGTTGCATTTAAAGGTAGTTACCTTGATCAATCTTGGCCTTGGTAAATCTGAAACCATTTTAATTATGCACAGGAAATGCTGGTTTAAGTGTTACTAGTATCCGGCTAGCAGATGGTAGCGGACCGTATGAAGGTCGTGTAGAAGTCAATGTGAACGGTGTGTGGGGAACTATTTGTGACAACAATTTTGACTACAGGGATGCGAATGTGTTGTGTCGAATGATGAATCTATCGTATGTACTTGCAAACTATTCTTATCCTAGCGAATATTTAAACATAATGTCAATATGTGTAGTCATCTATATCGATCGCAACACACATGAACCGAGTGCGTACTGTATGCATCGTTCTTGTTTATCGGTACTTCATGGACTTATTTTAGCATCTTAACACACCTAAAACCAACTACTATTTCAACGTAATAATTTGTGTATATGGAAAAATGGCCCGAGCATTAAATTAAAACATGTAACATAATTATGCTTTTCATATTGTGATACTTTTGTATCTGATTATGTATATTTTTAGTGGCATAAAATGGTATCGCTTTATATTACTATGTATATTATCTTCGAAATAAATACATTCCTATTGCAGTATGACGGCATTTTTTCACAATGCTCGGCATGGACAAGGTTCGGGACCAATATTTGCCCAGAACCTGGGTTGCCAAGGACACGAAACACATATACAACAGTGCTCCTTTCAACCAGCGACATCGTGTTATCATCAAGAGGATGTGTCCTTGATATGCAGTGGTATGCTATCATTTTTCTTATTTATGTTTACGAAAACATAATCTATTTGTGCAACAGTATGTTAATGATATGAATACACTATGTTATTTATATATTTCTAATCATATTTCGTTTGCTTAAATAAATGTTAGCAAATCACTCGATTCAAAAACTGTTTCTAGAGCATTGTTGATTGTCCTAATGGCGTGTGAAATGATCGCCCTTGTGGTTTTTCGTGTATCTCTTGGTCAGTATGATTAATGTTTGGGGTAACGAAGCATTGCGCTGTCAGAGACACTGCGTTTCTGCAGCTGTCCAGTGTTGGGCATATACTATATCGGATATTGCGATGGTGCTGTCCACCCGCACGTATGTACATGTGTTGAACTCCTCATAAACCGCCGGTGGAATTTCTTCAAATTTTCATTAAGAAACAATCTAAATGTATAGATGACCGTTAAACATTGATTTTTCTTTGCTGCGTCAAAATCTTTACCAAAGTTATAGCCCTTTGTTACTTTTACAATATACCACATGGGCATCCGTGTCCCATAGACAAATTCTAGTTTCAGTTCACAACACTCACAAAAAGAGAATATCAAACAGGACTGTGTTGACAGCAAACTTCGAAATTAAAACATCGAAAACCACACACGAGACAATGCACGCATCTCAATTACCGGGCCCCTAGATGCATGGCGTAACAGGGCCCAAAGGCGTATGGATATACTGTTGCCTTCAAACCTGGTCCCCAGTCATCGGTTAAATAGCTTCACTGCCTTGTGGATGGCAGTGGAAAACCCAGACAGAAAATCCGGGTATATGCAACTCGTTTATAGTGGTAACTATAATCAGCTACGGGAAGGAAACACAGAGAGAAAACCCGGCCCACCAGAGTGGATGTTAGGCGTGGTGTTTACTCCACCCTATAAAAAAGAACCTTGTTACGGAAACTGCAAATCAGGAACGAACTCAACAACCGGGAAATAGTGGTGATCTCCAGACTCAAAATGGGCAAATGACTGATGAAAGCACGACTAGACCATCACTATTGCATCCTATAGAATCTTCTTACATTGGAGCAGGGAACGTGCGGACGATGTACGAGGTGGAAAAAATGTCAAACAATACAACAATATACTCCGGTAGAGAAGACAACCAACATAGAGAAGGCGTAGACATCATCAAACAAAATGACTGAAAGACTAACACAGCAATACAGCAAACATACTCCGATATCAACAAAGAAACAAAACGAAAACATCATACAGGCAAACGAGAATATTATGACAGCAAAGCTAACGCGACAGCAACAGCAACCAACAGAGGAGCCATGGGTGAAGTACATAGAATTACAAGGGAACTGACAGAAAAATTTAATTCTGGTACTGGACCAGTGAAGACTAAAGCAGGAGACAATATTACTGTACAATATGAACAACTAAAACGATGGGATGAACACTTTTATGAAGTATGAATAGACCAGACAGCAGCGTCATCCACAACAACAAACTTAGCAATTGGTTTAACATCTCTAGTGGGGTACAAGGGTGCATCATGTCACCAAAGCTTTTCCATGTTACCATTGACTGGGTGATGAGGAATGCAGTCGGAAACAAGAACAGAGGAATCAGATGGCAACTGACATCAATATTGGAAGATCTGGTTTTTGCATACGACGTTGTCCTACTTTCAAGCAATGCTGAGCACCTAAAAAGAAAACCGACGATCTAGTAAAATACGCTCACCAAGTAGGACTTAACATCAACAAGAAAACGTCAAAGACAATGCAACATACCAGCGCCCCATCATTACTAACATTAGACAACATACCGAAAGAAGAAGTAGACGATTTCACACATGTACGCAGCATCCTCAGCAAAAACAACGCTCCTGAAAAAGACATAAGAAATAGACTCCAAAAAGCAAGAACATCATTCCACCAGCTAAACAAAATCTGGCGATCAAGCAACATCAGTGAATAAACAAAAATTAAACTCTACCAGAGCAAGGTTCTCTCCGTGTTGATGTATGGGACAGAATGTTGGAGGGTAACACGAAAAGACAGTCAAAAAATATCAGAATTTCACTCAAAGTGCCTCCGCAAAATCTGTTAAATCTACTGTGCCAACAATAATTTCCGACATCGATTAATACTTAAGAATTGGACAAACGAACATAACAACACAAATAAAACGAAGAAGATTCCGATGGCTAGGACATGCAATAAGGAAAGACACACATAACGTCACCAAGACATCTCTAAAATGGACCCCATCAGACGGGAAAAGACTCCGAGGAAGACCAAAAGAAACATGGAGAAGGACGATAAACAGTGAAATAAAGACGATGAGAAAACACTTGGAGAAATAGAGAAGATTGTGAGGGACAGACAGAAATGGAGAGACCTGTTGTAGCCTGATGTGGCAGTGGGCACGAAAAGGATAGGTAGGTAGGTACAATGGACAAACTAACGAAGGTATTCTGACACTTAACACGATCATTTAATTATTTATTATGCTACTTTGTAAAACCATATCCATTGCATGTTTATATATATCCGACAGATTGTGGAGCGCTCCGTATATTAGACGGTGAAATTGACTCAATATCTTCGGATGGTACAACACTTTACACAACCTGCAATAGTGGAAACAACTCTAACTACACAACAGCTACATGTAACGGTACAGGAAAATGGACTTCCTCCTGCACACCACTAGGTGCGTAGTGGTAGTATGGTACTTATATATCTCAAATTCATCTTGTACTAGTATTCTAGTTAGTTTATGTTAAACGGCAATGAAAATAAAGACTTTTATGTATAAGAAGTTTCGAGGCCTGTTTGCAGCCACCATTTGACATTTTAACTTCCCTGGTCGTTAATTGGGTGTAAGTGTCTTCTGAGGAGAATTTTGCTCTGTGGATGTGGCAGCCACCATGTATCTATGGTGTCTATGAACATCGTCATGTCGAACAGCCCTTACAGGTACCAATTGAACACTTGATGGAGTTGAGCATGTTGGTTAGTTTTGCTCAGATAAATTAACTTAGTGTCCAGACGAGGGTTGTGCCCGGAACCTCTCCTCTACCTCCCCATTGTGTTGTATTGATTGTGCTATAGACATGTTTGTCATTTTTTTCTCGGAATATACTAACGTTGTATCAAAATGTGACACTCCCTGCAATTATTGTTTTTACAAGAAGTGAATAGGTTTAGGATTATGTTACCGTAACCCAATGTTTGCGCAACACTCGTACAGTTATACATGTATTCGTTTTATTAAAAATCATTCCAGACATCGGTGATATGAGATTAGTAGATGGTCTTGGATTATATGATGGAAGAGTAGAAGTTATGGTGAATGGTACATGGGGTGATATTTGTACTAACTCGTTCTCTACAAGTGATGCTACAGCTATATGCAACATTATGTTTGGACTGCCGTTAGTTTGTTTCCGCGTTTTGCCCATTTGTTTTAATAAAGTCGCTGCGGATAATCCCAATAATTTGGTGAAGTTAGGTTAATGATAATATGTGGGTTGTAAACTTGTAAATTACCGAATAAGAAATGCCATGTGCAATATACGTTAGGTCGATTAAAACTCGTGTGTTGATGGTTAGCCATGAAATCAAAAAATATTTAAGCCCATGACAATACTGATTTTATAGTAAGCCTAGATTGTCAAAATTTTATTATCCAGTTTATAATATACCGAAAATACACCTACCATACAGGTGAATTTACTCATCTGTCACAGTGATTAATAAGAATACCGTTGGCTGTTTTACATCCCTACGAAACAAAACATGATAAACAGCTCTTACTTTTCAGGCGATACACCCACTATGCATATGATATATACGGTTATGGATCTAATAGCAAAGTACACATTGACCAACTTGACTGCAATGGTAATGAAGATGATATCAATGACTGCTACTATGAACTAGCAGGATCCTGCGACCTGAGATACAGGGCAGTTGTTATATGTGATGGTTAGCAATACTTTCGTACTGTTAATTGAATCATTTATTTGAATTTAATGCAGCTACATATAAGTGAGAAGTGCTTGTTGGCAGATGCTTTAATGTGTTTTAATGTAATGACTGATCCTGTGATAAGGTACTGTAGTAATCATTCACAGCTTGTTTAATTGATCGAAACATGTAACTATATCATTGTATGAGTATTCCATTTTTTGTAATTTCTTCAATAATTTCGTCGAAATAAAGCTGTTTATTTATATATGTATATACTATATAATGTTATACTGATTATGGTCAATTCAGCATACCCACTCAACATTACGGATATCCACCTCGTTGACGGATCAAGTCAGTATGATGGACGTGTGGAAGTAAAGCATGGCGATGAATGGGGTACGATATGTAGTTATAGCTTCTATACATACGAGGGCCATGCATTGTGTAGAATGATGAACTTGAGGTACGCTAATGTTCAGTATGTTTGAGTATATTTATATTTTTTAAAGTCTTGTGTAACCTCAATAGAGTATGTTTTGCAGTAGAATCTTGCAATATTGCTGCACTTTTGTACAGCATAGAAGAAGATAGATAACGCTAAACTTTTTATTTTGCTCCAGTCTGACAACATATTACACTTACACAAATGGCAAGTTCGGACCTGGATCAGGCCCAATACTCATCGAACAATTTTACTGCACCAGCGATAATGTGTACCATATAAACGATTGCAATCGCTACTATCCACCGAGAAAAAGGTATTGCTCACACAACAGAGATGTTGCTCTAGTATGCACAGGTAATTCATCCAATGTCCTGGATCATTCATATAATTTAATCTTTATAATGTGGCAGTTTTATGCAAGGCACTTATTGTTCAATTTCGAATCAGCTTAATTTATCTGAAAATATTTTCTACATCTTTTCTGCATTAAATATCTTCGACAGAAACAGTGTTCACATTTTACCAATCTAGCATGTGGAGAACCTGGGATATTGTTTAAATGTCATGTTTGACACAACTATCTCGATAGCTTAGAATAAAAAGGTCGTAACTACCTCTTACGACCTTATAAGAATCATACATATTTGAAATCTGCTTCACAAGGCTTTCTTATGAGCATATTTTCATAAAAATGTAAAATTGTCATGTTGACCAAAATGAAGTTTTAAAACGTGTTTTTCCATAGGTAAAGAGTAAATTACAGACAGTTTTCTCTTGTTTTCTCAATATATCGATTTGGTAGTTGCGACCCTCTTGTTCTAAGCCAGCGATCTTTTCTTTTATACATGTATGTAATAATGATAATAATTGCAAAAACCACAAGGAAACCAAACTCACGACTAAGAAATAAGGACATCAAATACATGCGTTATAATTTGTATATGTTTATGTGCAGAATGTGGACAACCTAGTATACCAAATGGTGAAATAACGTCATCTAACGGCACGATCATGACGGTGACATGTGACACTGGATATGGTCCTACAACATATACAATAGAATGTTTGAGTAATGGAACATGGCTACAGGATGAAACGTGTGAAGCTATTGGTATGTCACATATTTTAGAGGACAATTTGTATTGAACGAAAAAACATCAATTCATCAATATCGATTAATACTACTCTGTTGTAGAGTAACACGATCAAACCTTCTTTTAAAATACCTCAACCACTTAGAGCTGTGTAGGCCCGAAACAAGAAAATGAAAATTCAAATGAGGTCACAGACAAACTAGATCGAGTCAAACTTCAAGGATAAGGTGTGTTGCAAAAATAAGTTAAAATTGTCAAATATTCACGATATTTGTGTATGTTTATAATACAACAAAATTTAGAACTGGGTGAAATTTCGGCATTTTGTAATTATTCAGAATTGTTACATCCAATATTATATACGATATTTATGCCCTATCACATGTAAACTATTATCACATTTTAAATAGAGGATCTTACATGAGTGCTTTTTCATATTAAACGAGTTCGATAAAAGTGACGAGGCTTTGTCGAGTATTTTTTTTACGTTTTTCCTACATGTACGAGTTTAATAAATTAATACATTTGTATTTATTGACACAATTGTAAGATTCTTTAAATCACATATAAAACATAAGCACTGTAGATGACTGTGCTAATAGTAAACACGCTTCTCCTTCAAATGAGAATATGGTCAGTGAGTAATACGGTTAAACATAAATACAAAAAATACCGTTCTGAGTGACGTCATGTTTTGATGGCATTACAACTTCGGATATATTGAATGACATATTTGAATTTTAATGAGACACGATTTTGTGCATTTAAAGCAGGTGTAGGCCTATGCTATGTTAAATAATTGTAGGTTTGAGTTTATTTTGTTATATTTTAACAGATTCACTATAGCAAATTCTTGTTTAGATTTTCAGATTCGCCTTTTCCCACCGATCTTAACTGTACCGCTGACGATAAACAATCACAGTCCTCCATGTTTGTTGACAGTGTGTGTGAATACATACATTAAGTGAACAGTCGCCTCATTTGCATATATATTATATTTGTAGCTGTGTAATATCGTTTTTATTTGTTTGGGACTTCAGTCCCAAATAAATACTGTTAGCATGATTCTCACGTCTATGCCCTCTAACTACAGTCTCCAGAAGTAGTCCGTCATTTGCCAGGGGCAATAATTTTCAACAGCAGAAAAAATAATTCTCAAATTGCCTCTTCGGATGTAAACCGTCATTTGGCAGGCGCAATAATTTTAAAGCGAGGAAACGTCCGTAGAAAGGCACTCTACCGTCCTCCCGATCTCGCTGACTTTCCTTGCAACCGAGGAAAACTCCTGCGAACTTTTCTCTAATGTGTCGAGTCTAACTGTGTCGGGGCGCCCGTAGAGCATTCCGTTACGCCTTTTTCTGCCTGCAAGTCAAGAATACTTTATAAGTAATGCGATTCACGCAAAATATAGTAAAACTATATGAATTTTCCGTCTGTAATGTACAGCCGTTTATTGGGACAGTTTATCATTTTATATATACATTATCTTAAATTTGTTTCATAAACACTGCATCTTAGTGCGCCCCTGCGTATTTTTATTATAGGTTTTACCGAGTTATAAGTAGCTTTGTAAATTATTTATAGTTATGCGCCGTCGCTGTAACTATAAAGCTCAGTGGGGCCCCAAAATGGTTAAGTAAAACCTCGGGGCACTTTGTTATTTTTAGTGTAAACCCCGCACGCGTGGCTAGAAGCGTGATAACAGACTCTTTGTTTGTAAACAAACATGTTGATTAAAATACGTGTACTAACTAACTACAAAATGCTATTCAAGCAAACATGTAAGCCTTCAAGCGTAAACCGAACTAAATTTCGCACTTTTAGCGTGCTACCAATTGTTCTATCCAGGTTAAAGTACATATATCCACATCAATCGGATAATTAATCCCTCAATAAGTTCAATGTACATGTACCGCTAATTAACGTGGTACAATTTTATCTTACATCATAATACATGGATTGGGTTTCAACCCTACATGTGTCATTCAGACAGTGTTTTAAATAACATATTTGACACTCATCGTGTCGGAGTTCATCCATGCATATTGCCATTCAGGCTTGGTTTGTTATTCAGACTTGTTTTGCCATTCAGGCTTGTATACTAATGCCGTAATTGCGTTTACTGACCATCGTTTCTCGGAACAAAGATCCGAATAGAAATCCCGATTTAGGATTCATACGATTAGTCAAATTGATTCAATTTTCCATCGAATCAAACTTATATAAATCTGAAAAATAAATTTTAATAAAATAATCAAATCTTACCATTAACGTCAGATAAATCGAAATTTTAAAATTATTTATAAGAATTCCCAAATAACCGTTTGTTGTAGCTGCTGATAAGCCTTGTTCTGATTTGTTTGGCTGTGGTAGCAGCGTTATCTCTCCATGGCTAAGTGGTTAGAATCGCTGACTTGAGATCACTTGCCCTTCACCGCTGTGAGTTCTAATCCCCGTCGGTGACATAAAATCTTAATGTGATGTAGCCATCCAACTGGTCGGTGGTACTACCCAGGTGCCCGCTCGGGTCTGAATTATGTCTGAAGGGGCACCTGGGTTCTTCCTCCACCACTAGAGCTGGAAAGTCGCCTTATGACCTACACTGTGTCGATGTTACTTAAACCCAACAAAACAAACAAACATTATACTTGGGGTAGACAATTATACAGATATATCTACAGATATCTTATTGAAAAAATGCATTCCTTTCCATATATTTTAAAGATTGTAATTTTCATAGTATTGTAATGAAGACAGTGCAGTGTCCAAGTACTTTAACTTTCTTTTGGCAATTTTTCATAATTATGTCTCCCGAAATATTGGTTTTGCCCACGATGTCTGTCCGTTAATAAAATCATGTCAGTTCCAAATCTTATATACGCCTGGTCCAATTTTAATGAAACTTTCCAGGAATAATTAGTATGAAGTTTAAATGTGTATATTATTATTTTGGTTCGCTCGGATGATTGTTGACGGAGTTATGGCCCTTTAATGGTTATTTTAGAGAAAGTTTGTCTGCATATCTCCTGATCAGTGTGAGGTCCAGTTGTGCATATCGTCTTTTTGTTCCGCTTTGATAATTTTTTACGGAGTTATAGCCCTTTTGTCCAAAAAAATCTTGTCCGCTCCAAATCTTATATACCCGTGGTCCAATTTTAATGAAAGTTTGCTGGAATGATCAGTGTGAAGTCTAGATGTGCATATTATCATTTTGTTCCTATCGAATGATTTTCCATGGAATTATGGGCCTCTAATAGTCATTTTAGAAAAAAATTGTCATGAGCGTTCTTCTTGTTTGTCCTTTGTTTATCTCAAAAGGTTCTGGAGGTATCATACTGAAAATTCACACTACATTTTTAGATAGATAAAATTAATCTGTGAAATGGAGGGGCAGCTGATTTTCAGACCCAAACAAATTCAGTGCCTTCAGCGCTTTGATTATTAAATGTCGTTATTAAACTGTCACGCCGCGGTTTATGTGATAAAACCAAATACGTCATCGATGTAAATGCTGAAATTGGTTTATATGAGACAGCATCATTAAAGTTGTGCCATTCGTTTGCAAACCCCGACTTTAATCAAAACTGGTGGTGCAAACTGGTTCTGTTTTAGATAAAACGATGTACTATTTATGCATCATTAGCAATCGTCTTCATTGGTGTTATTGAAAAGGATAATATACTGTTAATATTAGTTATATTGATTAATGTATGTGCTCGTTATGACACGCAGTACTTTATTTCACAGGTTATCCTTTAAATATCACGGATATGAGACTTGTTGATGGTGTTGGTCTTTATGACGGAAGACTGGAGGTACAAGTGAATGGAACAACTTGGGGGACTGTTTGTTCTAGCTCGTTTTCTTTTGCTGAGCTGCGAGCAGTTTGTAATATTATGTTTGGAAGGTTAGTTAATACGATTATTTTCTTAACGTATGCATGTATACAATGTAATTAGCATTTAAATATTAACATATTGATACTGTATTTTTGACTGTTAAATATGTATCAATTATTGTAATTTATTAAACTGTTATATTGCAAGTGGCTGTTTTATAATTGTACAAGTATCTATTTTTTGTAAATCTAATTTTCCGGTTATGAATTTAATTAGCTTGAATTCCATGAAAACGATGTTTTAAAATTTGTTTCGTCTTCTTTTTTCGTTTGAGTTATTACTCTTGTATGAGGCATATCCCATCTGAAAGACTTTTTATATGGGACAAAGCAATACTTGCTAAAATGAAACTGTAATGAACGAACGGTCGTTTTATTTAGTGCAATTTTACATGAATATTTCGTATTCGGATATACAAGTCAAAACAAAGTTACAATGAGCAGCGTGTATCTTTGAAATAAAAACAAATTCTGACTTTGGAAAATGTTTCTATTATTCGCTGGCTTAGAATAAGAAAGTCGTAAGTACAAAATCGATATTTTTAGAAAACACGGAAAACTGTCCGAAATTTGGTCTTTATGTATGGTAAAACAAGCTCTTTCAACTTCAGTTTGGTCGGTTCAGTTCGGAGTTTCATGAAAATATGCTCATAAGAAGCGCCTTGTAATGCGAATTTCAAATATGTATGAGTCTTATAAGGTCGTAAGTAGTAGTAACGACCTTCTCTTTCTAAGCCATCGAATTAGGTGGTCCCCTATCCAATTCCTGGACTAAAGAACAATAGTTTTTGAAACTTTCAGCACAAGTTATCGGGGCTATACATACTCATACTACGGATCAGGCACGGGACAAATATTTATTGATCAATTGGATTGCACAGGAACCGAAACGCATATCAACGAATGCAAATATAACGTTATCAACACATGCAGTCATTCCCGCGATATAGCAGTTGCTTGCAATGGTTTGTATATTTCCATGTCTTTCTGTTGTCAAATTTTACTGTTACTTCAAACTCAAATACATACTTCTAACAATAAGCATAGCTAACCGTGTTAAGAAGTTTGCTCAGAACATTTATAATTATGTGTTGTAATACATGTAAGTATTAAACATACCATATTAATGTGTTTGCACTATTTCTACGTTTTCTTCCTTGTTAACAGCGGCGCCTTTAAATGTGAGTGAGATTCGATTAATAGGCCAAAATGCGTCTCACATTGGTCGGGTAGAAGTATTAGTGGATGGTGAATGGGGAACTGTATGTAACTATGGTATCAACCTTAATGTAGCGAATACACTGTGTAATATGATGAACCTGAGGTAATAGTTCGATATGTATATTTCGTGTAGAAATAATCTGCAACTGGTGCTATTACATACAATGTACACTGTATCAAGCGCCCTAGCTATCATTTTAGTGTTATTTTCAAATTGTGACCTAATTCTAAATTATGTAAAATAAATTTATACGCCGTATAAATGAAGATTCGCAAGATAAATCATTCCCGTCCTGTTTTCAAACTGTGTCTCTCCATAAAAAGGCGTTTACAATAATGTTTGCATCGCAGTACAGTATCATATCAGTCAGTTGGATGATGCACGCTCCTTAACGTCAACACGCACTTGATGATGTCCATCTAAATATATTTATTGCAGTTTATGGACTTATCACACAACTCCAGTGTATGGTATGGGTTCTGGGCCGATGCATATTGGTCGCTTAAGTTGTAATGGAAACTACACACATATAAATCAGTGCACATACTATTCTCCTTATGGAAGGTATTGTACACACTCTAAGGATCTGTCATTGGCTTGTACCGGTAAGTGAATTAAAACATATTGAACGTTTATACTGACAAGAGCAGATTTATAAATTGTTATAATCTATAATACCAATTACTGTCATAATCAATTCAATATGTTGTCTTTATTCTCCGTACAAGGATCTTCCGAATATTGTACACACTCTAAGGATCTGTCCTTGGCTTGTACAGGTATGTGATTTGAAAACAAATTGAATTTTTAACAAGATATTTCAATGAAAAAAGATTATTGTATTGTCACTTTCGGTGTGACAATTTTTATGAATTACTGTGGTCATGATTATGATTTTCTCCGGCCATTTGCATGACTTTATTGCGGCCATACTTGTGAATTACTGTGCAGATGCTGTTTACTGCAAACATTTTTCATGCTGATAATAAACGTCTTTCTGTCCTTAGTCCATCAGTACTTTCAGTACTTTGATAATCATTATAATTTTAGACAATCCATTGGACGTTACTGACCTACGATTAGTACCAGGACCTTACCATGGTCGCGTGGAAATAAACGTGAATGGTGAATGGGGTACGGTGTGTGATAATAACTTCGCTACAAGCGCTGGTGAAGTTATATGTCGTACGATGAATGGTCTAGCGTAAGTAATATTTGGTTAAATTATGTAGTTTGGTGTTAATCTGAAGATGCAGGTAAACATCCCCTGAGCATCCCTAATGAATGCCGACGACATATAGGTCCATTTGTCGAGTGTTTTCTGTTTTCATAATATCTTACTTGTAAATATATGTTATAAACATGTCACGATCATAAACGTTTTATTTACTTACATAGTTCCTTGGTATTTGTAATAACCGCTCTTAGAATATGCTCAAAGTAACCAGGGGGTATTAATACACTGTATTTTAGACTGAGGTCGTGGTATGGTTCTGCGTACTATGGACAGGGGAAAGGTTCTGTGCATGTTGACAAGTTACTGTGTTCTGGAAACGAACCCGATATCAACAAGTGCGCACTCTATTATGATAACAGTTGTAAACACAACGAAGATGTTTCTGTCCTGTGCTATGGTATGTTGTTTTGTTCTTTTACTTCACTAGACAAGAAGTCAGGTTTGTCAACAGCGGAACAGAAATGTATGTTTCACTTTGTTTTTATGAACTTTTGTTTGAATAACGAGCCAATTATGAACTTTAAACTTCTAAATAAACTATTTTTACCAATATGATCAGAATGTTACTCTTCGTTCTGTAACCGGATATATAGTATTTAACAAATGTTACAGGGTGAGAAAAATGTGCAACCGTACCGGGACTCAAACCGGGGCCTTCGCTTACATTTGGAATGCTCTACTGACTAAGCTAGCCGGCTGCTTATACACGTTTCTCCCCTATTAGTTATTAGAGAGGTTGCGAAAGCAACGTGTACGGGTACGTGTACGTGTAGATACCCGTACACGTACTCGTACACGTTGTAATTTAAATTTGCTTGCGAAAGATAACGTGTACGTATAAAATCGCGTGACAGTTATAGCACGATTTCCCCATGAATCGAAATGAGTGTTTGTATAGTTTGATTAGTCCATGTTTTTTTTTGATAAAACGATTTATCCGTGCCTACGCATACATGTGTGATGTGGTACACATACCTCTACAAGTCCCACTACACGGTTTTAACGTGTAAGCCCTACACATACCTTGATGACGATTTGCTCAAAAAGTAGTTCACTCGTACACGTACACGTTGACGTTCGATTTCGCAACCTCTCTATTAACTCCTATTGTATATACACCCGGCTACAGTATCAAAATTGTCGAAATTCATGATTTGAATTCGTTATCATTTTCACGTTATATAATATCTGTAATATAGGTCCAGATTTGAACATAACCGGCGTGACACTTGCTGACGGTACAGGACCATACGATGGACGGATAGAAATTGAAGTAAATGGTACAATGGGAACAATTTGTGATAGTAACTTTGATATTTATGATGCCGACGCATTTTGTCGGATGTTAGGACTAAGGTAAATGTAGGGGATGTTATTTTTTTATTTATACCCCCTATAGCAATATGTGGCAACTATGTTTGCCCTTGTCCACACCGCCCGCTAGTCAACTGTCACTTGTGGCGCTCTTTAAGTATCTGAATTACACTAATTATTGCCGAACCTTGACGGAATGTGTTGTTATAGTCAGCATGTGTAGTTAATTTATGGTCTGTGGCAAGTTTTGGCAGCCGTATTTATATTTCTAATTTTATTTCATGTGTAGCTTAGAATATAATTCGCAGTAGATTTATGCGAGAAATGTATACAACTTAAAACATTACCAATATAGTTCAGAACATATGTTTTATCTTTTTATGCTATGTACTATAGAGCGGCACAATATTTTACTGGTGCGAGATATGGTCAAGGAACAGGACCAGTGTACATAGATGACTTGTACTGCAATTACGGAACCAATGATTTAAACAACTGTCGTTACACCTATACCAATTCTTGCAACCATGAGCGAGACGTATCAGTTGTTTGCAACGGTATGTACGCTCGTACATTTGAAAATGTTAAATATTAATGCTTTTACTTAACAATACTTTGGAAATGTTACAATATGCTTTTACTTATAAATACTTTGGAAATGTTAAAATATTAATGCTTTTACTTAACAATAGTTTGGAAATGTTAAATATTAATGTTTTTACTTAACGATACTTTTGACATGTTAAAAATCTATGCTTTAACTTCACAATACTGGTTGCTAATGTACTTTTTGCAATGCACAATTTTGATCGATTAAGTAGAAAGGTACTTTCGCTGTCCGATTTCCCCATATCTCTTTTTTGTTCTAGAGAAAATACTGAGTGTGTACTATGTTGTGTTTTTATTTGAAACATAATTATGTAGATTTTAATGAATACCGTCGAGACGAAGTATGAGATTGTATCCAAAATAACAGAGAAGATGCGTACATCGCTGTAATGATTATTTTAGAGACATTGAGGTACTACAGTAAATTAAAGATATACTGTCCATTCAAAATCTCTGATTCTGTCAAACTATTTAGCACGAGATTAGTGTACGAAGGAATGACTTGAAATATGTTTATGTCTCTCAAACTATAATTAAATGTAAACAAATACGTATCAACATAATATTCTATACATATTTTGAACACATAAAAAGTAACAATGCTTAACGTCAGTAAGTACCTTTTGAAATTAAGGTCATTAAATATTTTATTTGACATTGACCCCTTTCAGAATGTGGACAGCCGGAGATATACTATTGGGATATTGGCTACTTTAGTTTTAGTGGATCAACTTTATTTGCTGATTGTGCATATTATAGAACATATATTGGAACACTACGGATGACATGTGACAATAGTACAAACACTTGGACCACAGAAGGAGAATGCCAAGAATATAGTAAGTGTTCAATTCTCAAATCAACTATCTCTATATATTCTGGTTTTAAAATACTAGTAATCATTTTCAAAAATAGAAAACTATGTAAGAGGCAGGGACATGGACTTTTAATTGATTATTTGGCTTATGTGTTGGCATTGTCCAGGTTGTTGTGGTGTTGTGGTGTTGCTGATTTCTGTGCTCGGTTTGTTAGGGTTTGTGCTGCCTTCCCTATCCGATTTCTGCATACCCTTTTTGGTATGAAGATTCTAGTAAAAGACGGTATGAAATAAAAATGAAACATGTACTTGTTCAAATGTTGTATTCAATACATACTTCTTGAAGTAGATAATATGTTATGAAACTAACAATAAAAGAAGAACGTTCCTTATACGCTTATCTAACTATTTTGCTTGCCAAACAGGTTTTCCTCTTGACATTAGTGGCCTCCGATTGATTCTATAAATACTAATACAAGTAGACAATTATGTTATGAAACTAATAATTAAAAGTAGAACTTACCTTACAAACTAATTTAACTATTCCCAACAGGTTATCCTCTTGACATCAGTGGTCTCCGATTGGTAGATGGTGTAAGATCGAGTGATGGTCGAGTAGAGGTTGAATCAATGGATACCTGGGGTACAATATGTGATGATGGGTTTGGTATGAATGAAGCACATACAATCTGCCAGATGTTAGGATTTTGGTAATAAGTAGTTGTTTTCATATACTTTTTTGTCAGCTGTGAAAACTATCGTCCTGAATATGCTGTGCAATGTATACGTGTTTTACTCTAATCTAGGTTTGCATACCAGTGTTTATGTCATGAAATATCCATAACATGCCTCGTTTGATTGAAAAGAAAGTCGTAAATAATTCAGATCTAATAACGAAATGTACTTAATTTTGGATAGTGATTTTTCGATTTCTCCTTTCACAAAAAAGTTGTTAACTTATTTTTACAGGCCAGCATTAACATACTATAACTCTTCAACATACGGCTCTGGAACAGGTCATGTGTGTGCCAAGTTTTAGCAGGTCGTTCATCTATAAATAGCATTAATAAATAAACACGATTTTTTTTCAAATTCTTACTTTTCACAAAATGAATTAATTCATTTTTACAGGCCAGCAGTAACATATTATAACTCATCAAGATACGGCCGAGGAACAGGTCCGATATTTGTTGACGATCTACAATGTGGAACTAGTGCTTCGCATATAAACAATTGCACTTACGTAACGTATGACGACTGCAGTCATGACAACGATATAGCAGTAGTATGCTTAGGTAATATTGTTAATTTTGAACTATTATGCTAAACTTTAATAAGTAATTAGTTTAGTTTAAACAATAGTTTATTTTCATTACATGATACCGTTACATTTTTATGCAAATCAAGGAATCAGTAGAAAGCTAAGGGTTATTTATAACCTCATTCCTTTTATAGAAATTATTGAAAACCATTTATTCCAAGATAGAATTTCAAAACAACAACTGACAGCAGTAATAACAATTTAATTTTATAATTATCTTTATATACAAAATGACTAGCGAATATTGTTTATAATACATGTAATATATATAGGCTTGCCTTATTGCGATTATGAATTAAATTAAAGTGGCGAAGAATGGCCATGTTGACTTGTACTCTAACAGGTAACGCTGTTAGAGGTGAAAACGCCTTACGCAAGGTAGCAACCGAGGGCATATAAGATTTATTATCAAACTTTAACATTAATTTACTGTAACAAGAAACCGAGTACACTCCGATTACACATAGAAACCGAGTACGCTCCAGGTACTCATAAAAAATACCGAGTACACTCCGAGTACCCATAAAAGAGACCGAGTACGCTACAGGTACTCATAAAATACCGAGTACACTCCGAGTACCCATAAAAGAGACCGAGTACGCTACAGGTACTCATAAAAATACCGAGTACACTCCGAGTACCCTTAAAAAAAAGACCGAGTACGCTACAGGTACTCATAAAATACCGAGTACACTCCGAGTACCCATAAAAGAGACCGAGTACGCTACAGGTACTCATAAAATACCGAGTACACTCCGAGTACCCATAAAATACCGGGACGTACGCTCCAGGTACCCCGTAATAAAACCAGGTACGCTCCAGGCACCATATAAAGAACCATGTCTACAGTAAGTATGTATTTTAACCAAATGTGACTTATCTAAACAGATGAGACCTTTTAAGAGATGCCATTTTTCTAGTTGAGTCAACGCTCGGACAAGTCTTAAACGCTCATAAAAAACTACAGTCAAGTGACTGAATTTTGTAACCACAGGAACCTCAGTCTCGACTGGTAACAGCTGTCGAAACCCAGAGAAAACCCATGGAAATGCAAAATATATGTTTCGTATTGATTCATTTTTAATAAAAATAATAGATATGCCCTCGGTTGCATCCCCACTACAGAATTTTACGCCACAAAATGAAAAATATAATTAAGCTTCGATATCCCTATTTCTTATTTATCTATTTTTCATTTCCCCAAAATTCTTATAATATATAACTTAAAATGCCTTCGCGAATGGCGTCATTATAGAATTTCAAACCAACGTCGGACAAGTGTATACCGTCATCGCGGAAGAAACCGAGTGTAAGAACGTCGATGTCGACCGTAATATGCCCGTTGGATTGTTTTCGGCCCATCTGGTTCACCCGTTTACGCTTTTTCTCTATGGCTTTCAAACTACAGGCGTGTTCTCCCCAAGTAACTCTGGGGAGAATGTCAACCCATATTATTTTTACTTCTGGAAATGCTTGATGAACATAAGTAACAGCCTCTATTATTATCTTAAAAAAACATTTTAAGGAATGTTTTGTAAGATCATTGCCACCTAGATGGAACAATATAACTTTAGGACAACTCCTAAACAGGACGGGAATTTGCAAAGAGCTAATTAAATCGTCCAAACTCATACCCCGCTTACACCACCAAGCCATGGTAAGGTTGTCCGGCAACTTCAAATTCGGCATTCCTCTTTCGGCGGCTCGCACCCCAGCCCAATATGGAATTGAATCCCCGATAAACCATACGTCTGTAAAGACATTATTAAAGCCTGTCAGTTACGATAGTCCTATCACCATAGCGACACTATTGCTATACCGTGCATGATAATTGTATATATATAATACCATGAATATAATCGCCCGCTAGACAAACCTGGCCTAAAGTACGGTTAAACCCGTATGTATGTGTTATAGGCGGGGGAGTGCCACCTTCCCAGTTTCATAATGGCTGACTCCGACAGTCCCATTAAAGCTAATTGCGTAGCCCTGCCTATGCGAAAACTATGGGTTTTAACATTTGCGTGGTTATACTGAGAACGGTCAATACATTTTTTTTTCAGCACTGCTGCAAATTGATATCTGGTGGCTACTGCCCCGTTACTATGAATGAACAGCGGACCGGTTTGACTCGATTTATAAAAAAAGATATTTCTGTAACGAATGAACAGGACATATGCTTCCATCACGCTCACACGGTAACTTTAAAATCACCGGATTACCACGTTGATTTGTTTTAAACCTACTCATGGAAATCAAAACATGTTTGTTTGGTATATCAAGAGTTACGTCTCTTGATTGTAACATGTTAACTTGACCCTTGGTAGAGACTAATTCTCCTACGCGAAATAGGCCAAAATATGCCAGGCAAAACATAGCCTTAAATAACTGATATTCGTAAGCATCATGACAGATCGTGGGTAGAAGCTTACATATTTCCTTTAACATATCCATAGTGATCGGGGCTCTCGTATCGAATGTGCGGCGTGATCTATGACAACCCGTCATGGTATTTAATATATGGACTACTGCCTGATTAACGCAGTAGAAACGAATTTTCTTGTTACGTAGCTCATTACCCCAAATAAAAATTGCCGCGACAATAGGAAACAGTTCGAGCACTGTAATGTCTTTGGTAAAGCCATTTTCATGCCACACGTCCGGCCATTTCGCGTTACACCAATGCCCCTTAAACCAAATACCAAACCCTATAGCACCCGCGCTATCTGTATGAAATTGCTCGTCATCATTAGACACCCAAAAAACGGTCGTGAAAGACTGAGACACCATTACGTCCACTGAAAAAACGCATCCACATTTTGAGATCAGATTTCATTTCCTTATTAACACGCACGTAATGATACATATGTTTTACGCCGCATGTGGCATTTATAAGGCGCCTACAAAATGACCTACCTATAGGAATTGCCCGACAACAGAAGTTCAAAGACCCTATAAGTGACTGTATGACCCTCAAACAAACCTTCTTTTGCGACAGAACGAACTCGATTTTTTGAACGACTTCCGTTATTTTATCGAGAGGTATCCGAACCTCCATTTTTATTGAATCTAGCTCTAAACCTAAGAAAATAATAATTTGAGTCGGGCCTGCTGTTTTCTCGTCCGCTAGCGGAACGCCCAAGTTGTCCATAATTGATTTGAATAACACCATCAACTCTTTACAAGACTTGTACGTTTTTTCGCCCCCTAAGAAATCGTCTAGATAATGTATTAGGTGGCCCGATTTCATTTTGGTTTTAACGCAAAACTCAAGGAAGGTTGAAAATTTTTCAAATAAACTCGGGGAAATACTACAGCCGAATGGAAGAGCCTTATCGAAGAAAATTTTATCCTCCACCATAAATCCCAATAGTTCGAAATCCTGTGGGTTAATTGGTAGCAAACGGAATGCATTTTTTATATCCGATTTAAACAAGTAACAATTTTTTCCCAGTTCCTGAATGATATGAATTGCTTGGTCGAATTCTGTGTATTTAACCGAACATAATTTCGGGTCAATGAAATCGTTGATCGATGACCCCTCTGGGTAAGAAAGATGATGTATCAGCCTAAACTCCCCGGGTGTTTTCTTTGGTACCACGCCGATCGGAGATATTTGAATGTTTTTCATCGGACTCACGGTAAACGGGCCAGCCGCACGACCGGCATCGATTTATTTTTGTACTTTTTGTAGGACAATCTCGGGGAATTGTCTAGCCGACACCAAATTCTTTGAAAAGCGTGTCCCACGTGGACCAGTATAATTTAAACGAAAGCCGTGTGTAAAACCTCCTAATAGTATTAGTGCATCACGGGATTTGTAATCAGACAACCAGTGGTTTAAAGATTGGATATTAATAGGTGAAGGAGCTAATTTCGTCGGATTATTCATAAGCGACGGTATGTTATTATTTACTATATGAACCGCGTTGACCACGGGACTGGTTATATCCCCGCCCTCTGTATGGGCGGCGGCCTCGAAAGGGATTTCCAGTAAAACCTTGTTGGGTATTATGACCCGCATTATATGTTTGCGATTGACCGTAAGTACCCTGTTGGTACCCGAAACGTGACGGACCTGACTGAGTACCTGTGTGACAGTTCATTATGTTATGCGTGCCGCCACAATTAATACATGCGTGGTTATATTTACAACTCGGCCAGCTACATGAGCCTTTATTAAAAGCTACACATATGTTCTGCGATTGACCATGCTTCCGCGACTCGACCCCAAATTGTTTATACCTATATGTATCTTGCATTGAAGGCAAACACCTAGACCACAAGCCTTGATTAATCACCGACCACGACGACGGTGTGGTGGCCTGACGAAGGCGAAACTGCTGGTCGTATATTTTCCAAAATTGTCCCCCCTGGCGGGACGCACATTCTCGTATAACATAAAAATAGTGCAAAATTTCATGTATCTTTGAGGGGTGTGTCGACAAATAGATAGACATATAGACAATAAACGCGTCTGTCCAGCGTTCAATAGTTCCGATATCATCTTTACATACCGTGGGCCGGACGGCAATCGTACCGTCGGTATTTAATTTGAGCGTACTACCGGAATATAGCTCGGCCAGTTCCACCGCACCCTTTATGAGCAAAGAAAGATTGACGTACTCGCCTTTACAGATTTTTTCTTTTAGAGTAGGCGGTACATGTAACGTAATATCGTCTTAGGCGACACGTGTCAGCTCGTGACCTTCAAAAAGCATGTTTTCAACATTTTGTGTTTCATTAAACGTGAACATATTAGCACTGGGTTGCATTACAGGCGGCAAACATGTACCGTTATCTGGCAACGCCCCTATATCTAAATTTCCTAGAGGCAGGGTCTGAGCATTACCGGCGTTAGACAAAATACGGGTCTCCACGGGACTAGTATTAGTGATGCTACTGTTCAAACTAGCATTAACCTGGTCTTGTTCCGCATGAACCTGAGCCTCACAAATAATTTCATTAAAATATATAACGTTATGATTTATACCTCTCGCTGGCTCCGTCCCGTCATCCAACGCCGGTCTAGCTCGCTTAGCACTGGCCCTAGTCCTCGGCCCCGTTGCTTCTGCACCGCGCCTTCTCTTTGCACCTTGTCCTCGACCCGGCATCATAAAGTATTGCAAGATAGTCAAAGTTTTAATTAATTTTCTTTAAAGTTCGTCGTTTGCTGCCGAACAAGCAAGTGAGCCGACGTGGCAATCATGTGAGTTCACGCTCAGTGAATATCGTATTCTCGCGAGAATTACCATGGAAACGATAGCGTCGCCGGGTAGCGATAAACGCACCATGTGTATATAATACCCGGAGATCCCGTGAAATTCCGCCGTAATAAATTAGATTAATGCATAGGTGATTAATCTTTATTAGTTTATCTTTTACTAACTCATGTTTCCAAAGCATTCACCCTTATAACCAAATTAATTCATATTTTCGATTAAGTTGTATTCATAATCTAAAACCGTGGTTCATATTTAAGAAGTTAAGTTACTGTACATTCCATGGAAATACGAAATCATTTACGAACTATTTTACTTGTATCAACTTATCCTTTTCAAAAGCGTTTCACCTAATTTTGAATGACAGACATGATCTAGTAAAGTACAGACTGTATTTTGTATTTTTTGTAAGATTGTGGTGACCCTAAACCAGTAAACGGTACCATTAATGGCACAGCAACAAACTATGGCTCGGTCATCGAGGTCAGTTGTGACGAAGGTTACCGCCTGGAAGGGAACAGTACAATATCATGTGAAATGAACGGACGTTGGAGTGATCTGTCATACTGTCAACTCATAGGTAAGTGCATTTTGTATGTGTAATAAGTTAAATGTTTTATTTTAATGTAAATTTGTAAAGCAAGCGAAGTATACGCATTTACCCTTTTATACATCTTATTTTATGGCCAATACAGCAGCTTGATAATTTCATATTTACGCACTACACCATTGTATTTGTTGAATTAACTATTTGGGATGATAATTTCTAATCATATTAAAAGATATTTGTTTATTATCAATTCCCAACAGATTGTGGAAATGCAGAACCATCACATGGAACTGTGAATTCTACGTCCACAACTAATGGAACTGTTGTTAGCGTAAGCTGCAACCCGGGATACAATTTATCTGGTGAAGCGATTGTCACATGCCAAGAAAACGACACATGGACTGACTACCCAACTTGTGAAATACTAGGTACATGTTATATAGTTAATAAACCTTGAATTGTGTCTTAAATACGAGCGTTCATTTGATCACAATTGTAGAGTGTCGACTGTTTTGTAATAACGTGTTGACCATTTAAAATATATTATAATTCAGACTAAAGTGCAATATTCAGAAACTGTAAAATATACCAAGAAGTTCTTCAGAACCAGTTCAATGCCTAAATCTTGGATATTGGGTGAATATTTGACATTAAATATTAATAAAACATATTAGTGAAATACTTGTTGAAAGCAAGTATAAGTAGTATTCATTTTCATTAAAGACATACAACTGTGCTCATCTGACTTTTTTCTAAACTAAACAAACGGTCGTCTGTTGTATATTTTTTATGTTTACTCAGATTGTGGTCTTCCAAACCCTGAACACGCTGATGTAGAATTGCCATCCGATGTTACTACATATAAATCAATAGCGGTAATCACCTGCAAGCAAGGATATCTTCCTGATGGAAGTGCAACTGTTGCATGTCTTGAAACTGGAAAATGGGAAGAAATGCCTGTTTGTAAAATAGTTGGTACGTATGTTAATTATCTAGTGGCCATAATCGTTATAAACATATACGTTGTGAAGATGACATATGGAAGTTTCCACCAGGCAAGTAGCTTATGACAAACTTACCGGATTGTCCGGGGAAGTAATACCTGGGCCCAGTCACAGTACCGCCTCGTTTGGTCACTTGAGGTCACCATTTTGGCATATCATTATTAAACCAGGATACCCAGCTTTTGTACATTGGAGACATGGACCTTTCTTCTTCACATAAGGTTATGTGTGGGCATTCCGTCGGGTAATATGTTATGCGATGTTTTTATTATGTTTTTGTGGTCCGCTGGTTGAGTGCTGCCTTCCCTGTCTAATTGCCTCATGTCTTTATGAAGTTACCAAAGGAACGAATACTTCGATGAGCAAACATAGATATGTAGTACTACTGTGAAGATGTTCCTATATATATATATTTCAGATTGCGGGGACCCAGTACCAAACAAAGGATCAGGCAATGATACAATCACTACTTACGGAACGGTCGTAGAAATAACGTGTGACGACGGTCATGACATAACGGGAAACTCTACCATCGTTTGTCATGAAGATGGAACATGGTCAGATAATCCTGTCTGTGATACAAATGGTGAGAAGTGTGTGGGTCGCTGTTAGTGAGATAACCGATGTGACCGTTGTTTTTAGTACTACTTGTTTTGACCACAGCCTTATATAATTTGCTATGATATAATTAGCCCGTCTGAAAATGTTCTGAATCGTTTTGTGTAATCACATTAGCATACATGGTAAATTTTATTTTCATTTACGACAATTTATATCTTTATAGGTTTGTTTGCAGCATGATTGGGTGATATAGCTTCAATAAATTGAACGTCTTTTTTCGATTATATATTGTTGTTATATGAAAATATGTTTTTAGAAAAAATAGCAGATTAACTAAGCCAGTATTTCCTTCATATCTACATGTATAATAAAATAGTTGACTTGGTTGTTAAAACGTAATTCACATACATATACTTATGGTATAATTCATAGACTGTGGCAGACCGTCTATATCAAACGGACAAGTTGACGATAGCAATGGTACAACGTCTGGTTCCATAGTGGCGCTGACGTGTAACCCAGGATATGATATAATTGGTTCTCCTGTTATCAAATGTCTCGGTTCTGGCTGGAATGATACGTCTACAGAATGTGTATTGCAAGGTATGGTTGTTCTCAGTAGCTTTGAAAGTATTTACTCCTCCATAGAATATTTATATAAAGTGTTTATAGCTTACACGTACATTATACTAGGAAAGCTGTAACCCATTTACGACGTAAAACGTAGACTGTTATGAATATTGTACATGGATTGAAACATGTATGTACATTTGTATTTATAATTTAGTGGCTAGAATTTAATTATTGCTTAGTGCCGAAATAAACTTTTGTATTGTATTGTATTGAATGAAAGTGACAACTTGTACATTGTCTGTAAAACAAGATTGACGAACGTTATACATATAGGTACACCATTTAACTGTTCGCAGCTTTTCTTTGTTTAATAATTCTCTTGTCTTTAACATAATTCGACACTATGGACAACGCTACAAAATGATAACCTTTAAAACCTGTGATTAATATGGTGGTCTTTGGAATACTAGCTTCAATGTAGATATTTTCATTAAACACAAGATTGCGGAGATCCGACCCCGAAGAATGGAGATATCGTGACAAGTTCTGGTACACAATATGGTGATACCGCTACTATTGAATGTAATGAGGGTCATAAGATGGAAGGTGACTCTACTATAACTTGTGAGGACGGTGGAGAGTGGAGCAGTGATCCAGTTTGTGTTATACGAGGTATTCATTATCATACATGTTGACAATAGTATTATGAAATACGTGTGATCCCGGCATTCGAAGGCGTGATTATTTATGCTTAGGTGTGCATTCATGTAGGCCTGTTCACTCAATATTTAAATATGAAAACTAAATATTGTGTTTCTTCCTATATAATAATGCGTTTCAAAATGCCAAATAATTTTTATACGACCCAGTATGTATCACGTTGTTGATTTTATAAACACTGTATACACCAATTATGCGTTAATTACTGTGTATATTTTCTTAGATTGTGGACCAGTCGACAGTCCAGTGAACGGCAATATAGATGACGTTACGGGAACCGTGTTCAATTCGACTGTTGAGATCTCTTGTGATACTGATTTCTTATTGGTGGGAGCACTGATGTTAAGATGTCGCAATGATGGAACTTGGAGTGACAATGCACCTACTTGCGTAGAATTGAGTAAGATGTATATACTTCTTATTGCGAAAATTAACATCTGTGTTTTTCTTATATTGGCTAAACTACTAAAGAAACAACCAAATCCGGACACGTGAGGAATTTCGACAATTGTTTTTTTTCATACTTATACTGCTTTTTCGGGGCTAAGAATTTAATCAGAACAAACGGCCCTTCTGACAAATATCAGATAGGACACCTTCGATTATTCTGTATACTAGTATTTAATTTCGATTAAACTTTACAGATAACAACAGGTATGCTTAGAAACATACGTAGTGCAATAATATTTATTATAAATTTTAAAGAAACATAAACTCGATGGTTTAAATTTTGGGAAATGCTTTTTTTAATTGAAGGAGAAATTGGTGACGCTTGTGAGGCAGATGTCAACTGCAAGGCTGGCGGATCAGTATGTAAAAAGGCAGTGTGCACATGTCAGACTGGTGTTTACGATTCAAGAGCAGATAAGTGCGATACTAGTAAGATACTTAAGAATACACAGGGGAATTAGACAGTCGAATCTTTCCGTTAGGCGGGAATTTGACAACCTCTTCGCCTCCTTGTCCCAAAGAATATGCTAAGGTCGATTCCAATGCCCTTGAATAACTTTGCGATTACGTGACCCGACCCCGGGGATTTAGACAGTAAACATTGTCTATAGGCTGGGGATTTAGACGTAAAAATGAAAATGTCTAATCCCCACCCCCATTGGTCGCCAACCTCCCATCCGGGTGGGCAAATATTATCTGGTGCATTATTCCGGTGTAGTAAAGTTAACATCGGCATGACTTAAATATTTTATTAGCGTTGTTTAATGTACTGTAAATGAGGATGATTTATATATTTCTTACTCCACACATTGTTTTATTTTAGTGCCTTTATATCCATACGGGCTTTCTGAAGGTGACACAATTCTAACCGAAAAGAAATGTTCTGATCAAATGACATTTTCTCCAGGACTGCCGTTACTTGGTAGAATCCACACTAAAATATATGTAAGTGTATCACGCGTTGTATTGTTACATAATATTCTTATAGTATATATATATATACACAAACAGATACAGAACGACCTGTCACGGAAGTCGACACAGAAAGAAACAGCTACCAAAGGACACACAAAATAACATTAAAAACAAATGTTACGATGACCTACACCAAACTGATAAAAATGAAACTATTAGACCGCTACAAGTCATAGTTTCAAATGCCACAAAATTCTGAAATGTAGGCATTGTTAAGTCACTATAGATCACATTTTTACAAATCTTTATCATACATGATTTGTGATCATTCAACTTTACGGTTATGTGTGGACATTGTGTCGTGTATTTGAGGGATGTTTTTATTCTCTTTGATGATTAAGTTGATTTTTAATGTCCATAGAGCAAATAATATGATACAGTATTAGAGATGTAAATACACACTTATTGCTATTACCATGCCTATAATTACGGAGTATTGGCTCAGTGTGATCACATTTCGTACGTTTTTTATCATGTAGGTATGCCGTCATGGATATGTAAGCTTCACAAAAAAGTATAGAAACCCAACTCCTCCAAACAATGTCGAAGAAGTGACTAACGGTTTCACTAAAGATTTGGTAGCTCCTTTTTTAGCAACTAGCTCCTCGAACAATGTCTACTACAGATCATATGACGTGCTTGATTCGTATGAGAGTTTGATAGAGCGCGCCGAAGTGAGAGACATAAAAACACGCGTTAAACAATTTGCAGCAGTAGGTTCATTCAAAGCCAGATTCGTCTTGATTGTAACCTGGGACAACGTTCTGCCGGCAAGTGCAAACCTGAATATCGTGAAGTCTGAGGTAATCGTATTAAGTAGTTGTAAGTAAATACTAGTTTTTAGAACGTTCAATTTCAATCTAATATTCCGAGGAGGAAAAGGTCTCGGAATACAATGTATAACAGAGTGAGTAATATGTGTAATTAGACCGGGAATAAAAGCCGGGACCCTTACAGTGCGGATGCTCTACAAACTGAGCTTGCCGGCTGCTTACACAAGTTCCTTCCATACTCTTATTATTAAATAATGTTTACACCACTACACTTGTTTCTATTATTATTATTATTAAGATAAGATAAGTAAACATCGACCATTATACAAATAGTCATACGAGACGAGTAACGATAAAACATTTCACCGCATATGCCCTTACATATTGTCTTGTCCATTGAATTTCGCAACATTTAATGCTAATAATATCACTCTTCACAACACGTATGCATTCCGTATCAATTATATTGTTGCTTTAAACTGGTTAACCTGTTTTTCAGGCATCAACATTTCAACTAGTATTAGCTTCTGACGGAGAGATGACTTACAGCTTTTATATATATCCTAGCGGTCTTATGAAGTGGATGAGTAAACGTAATACGAATGTGCCAGTATGGATAGGATCTGGATATTATGTAAAGAAATATGAAAAGTTTATACATTCCACTCACCTACGTTCCTTCACACCTAGCGCTCTAGTATCGGATACAATAGCCGAACACGGCGGTAAGATCAATACACTTCTATCTATAGTTAGTAATCGGTCCGTGTTATTATATGGAGGGCTAGACATACTAATGTAATCCCCGACACATCGTTTAAAGTTCAGAATCAGTGAATAGCATACCAACGCTTTAAACCAAACGCATTGCTATTTGATAAGGCACCCGGGTATGTCTAAGTTGTTATAACTGAAGATGAAGTCTACATCACACGCCGTGTGCTGCTATTACAGTACGCATATGTCATAAAACTCATTCATTTTAGATGCCATAATAATAGGTATTTAATGATCAGTATCAGGAAAGTCTTGAACCAATCACTAAGCTTGCTTGATAATTTAGTAATTAGGTATGTGTCTAATAAATATAGCTCTGTTTAGCTCTGTATAGCTCTATACTTTTCATAGATATGTACTTGTCAACATTTTTATTCAATAAAATTGTTATTCTAAAAAAGTTCATCACCAATATTATTGACAAGCTACTGTTTTTCTTGAAAGGTGTATCCGGTTTGGTGTTTAATTCGCTGGTAGATGTTGCAGCAACACAGGAAAATAACAACGTTGGTTGTATCGCGTGGTATCAAGAAAACAAGTATGAGAAACAACATATTGACCGGATGAACAGTTGGCTACCACAATGTCCATGTAGTATATGGTTAGCTAGATGGGATCCCTGGTTTTGGCATATAGATAGATGGAACTGGTACAATAAGAAAAACTTCACATGTGTTGATATGTTTCCTGGTCGGATATTTCGGCCGTATGGGAAGGTAAACAGTTATTATTTTATGACTGCCGGACAACATGCTATGTCAACACATTGTAAGTTTTAATAATGATGCAATCCAACTAGAATTCTTTCCAGTTTGGATAATAATAGAGTATCGTGCGGTTCCGGTTAACTATCATAGAGAAACACTAAATATGATAATTCCTGTACAAAACTGAAATATCTTACATGTATTTGCTTTACCTGTTGAGACAAAGGTTCTGTTTTGTTTGGTACGCATAAAATAAAAGGTAACTCATGTTATACTAACTAAACATCAGTTTCGTTAATCTTTTTGTTGTACAAACCATCGTTTTCATTTTTGATAGTTTACTGTTTGTTATGTTCAAGTACGTTGTAAATGAATGCATGGTATATACATTAATTTGATAGATCCTCTACAACAAGCGTCGAGGCGTGACCCATATAGAGATAGAATACTGAATGTACACTAGTCACGTCTCGACTCTCGTTGTAGATCTATATTGGTAAATATTTCAGTCATGTTGCTATGACTACCGGACGTCTGCCTGGGTTGACGAACGACCAATAGCTGGTGGATTCTTCCGATACCATCCTGAAAACACGGTAGACCATTACACACATGACGTTGTTCCTAAGGAAATGTGTTGTTCTCCTTTGACACCATATTGTAAATACTATTACGATTTACGTCCGACTGGGACATGTTATAGACAATCCCCATATAACTTTGGTAAGAAGATACTAGTATATTGTTACAAATTTTGGTTAACTGTAGATGGGTATCACAGAAATACGTTTACGTTTGGCATGACTTTTTGTATACACCTTTAACATATATTTATTAACTTAATTTGACATATGCAAAGATAATACTATTTCAAGGGAATAATGCTTATGGTAAAAGATATCTATATTACACCTATTTTTATTTTATAAAAAGCGCAATTAATTAACCTGGTTGTCTTTATGCATTAATGCATTCATATGACAAGGTTCTTACGCTCTATATTTCAATGTCGATAAGCAAATTATGTTTACTTCCTTCTCTGCTTATCATGTTCAACCTAATAAGAAATGCTTCTATAGTTCAATGATCTGGCTTTGTCTTTATGAATATTCAATGTGCTATTTTGCTTTTTGTGTAGGCTCATTCTGGGGTGATCCACATTTCCAAACTCTTGATGGACAGAACTTCACATTTAACGGACTTGGTGAATACACGTTGCTACAAATACAAACAGAGAATAATACGTTTGATCTACAGGCTAGAACAGAACGAGCAACTAAAGATGATGGTAACTTTTCTGACGCTACCGTGTTTTGCGCATTCGCAGCAAAAGATGAATCAAATGCTTCTATTCATGTAGAGCTGAATAGGGCGAAACAAGGTATGTTATATCAAATACAGAAAAACATAATATATTAGATCATGCAATCACAATCGAATATTAAGTATACTAATGCTAAACAACAAATGTACATCTCGAGCAGAAAAAGGATAAAGTCAACACAAATTAGACAAATATCTTCTTTTCACTTAAACAAAAAAAATACTCATCATTGCTATTCATGGACGTATTCAATTGCATTTTTTTCCTTATTTGGTAGGATTCAGTATTTATGGAAATGAAATTGACCTAACAACGCAGTACGTACAAAAGACCGACGATGATACACCGCTTCTAGACGTCCCCGGAGGAACTCTCTTTGTGTCCAAGAGAGGAGAGACTTTGGTTGTTCTGTTTCCGTCAAGTGGTAGGAATTTAGTTGCTTGTCTGTTTTCTCTATGTTTTGTTATTCAAAATGTTGCTACAATATTTAAATAACTCGTATGTTATGACCTAGTTCACGGTACGCATGTGCAGACGGATAAATTGGTACACGGTTCTACACGTTGCGCATGCGCAGTTGTAGTAAACGCTTAACGCTTTAACGGTCACGAACGAACGAAAAACGGTTTCGATAGGAACCTTTTCGCGACGGTACTGTACAATGTATTGTTGCCTTGATAAAGTATAAAGTCACAAAAACAAATATAACGTACATGTGTCGTATAAACGTTGTAAATTCGTTTGATTGTTTTTTCCTATTTGAGTTGTGTAATGCATAACAAGAGGCTAATAATGCAATGTAACTTTAATCAACTGTTAGATGTATGTAACAGCCATCTGCTGTTTGTTGTTCCAGGTATTTCTTTGAACATATCGGTTACTGTGGAGATGCTGTCACTGAGTACAATAGTACCAAAGACATTCCACAATATTACACGCGGTCTCCTTGGTAACTATAATGGAAAGCCTGAGGACGATTTTACGTTACCTAATGGAACCATACTCCGTGCAAATATATCAGAGCGGGAAATATTCAGCTATGGACAAACATGTTAGTTTTTGTGTTACATAATCTTCTGAAAACAACAATGGCTAACGACCAACAATGCATTCATCCAATTTATTTATGTCCCTTTAAGACTAATCATGTTCATTATATCTATTTATACACCTAATAATTCAATAATTGGTAATACTCCAAATAAGTGAAATGAAGTATAATGGTAACGGTAACAAAACTATTATGTGATATAGTCCGACAAATAATATATAACTCTGGAGGAAGCGGGCAAACTAAAATATTAATAAATACATCCATCTATTTTGTAAATGTCATATATTCATCAATGTAAAAGTACAATTGCCTAAGTAAAACTGTTGCAATTATCGTATAAATATTAAATGGTTTAATCTTACGTTATTGTAGGGGCTATCAATGGAGACGATGCAGCCTTTAAATACCCGGACGGCAAAAACCATAGCGACTATCACAATGCATCGTACGTTCCACGATTTCTTGACGAAGCTGATAACGACTCGCGTCTTGAAGCAGAGACATTTTGCAACGGACCTGAAAACATAGAATGTGTGTTTGACTATGTATTTACTGAGAGAAAAGATATGGCAGAGGCGACAAACACGTTGAAAGGAAACACAGACAAAACTAGGAAGGATATGTGTACGTTATTACGACAGTACATCAATATATCAGTAGTATTTGGTCAATTAGCTTCACAAATATTTCGCACAGTATGTTCTCTCTCAATGAAATGTTGGCACACATAATCAACTGACGTAATATTTGATCAGCGTAATGCATTTTACTGTTGAGATCGTAGTACAAGCTCTTCAAAGAAGTTTTACACTAAATAATAATACCGCATTCAATACGCCCGTTTACAACTTATATTTCAGTATATTTTATGTGTTGACCATCTAGTTTTTATTGTGTAACTGGTCAAAGGCATTTCAAATGCTGATTATACCAATAAAATTGTTACTGTATTAAAGCCTACCGAATCTGTAAACATTTTGAAACGGTGTTGGATTTAATTATGTTGGTTTCTGAGTAATGAACTAGTTCTGTGAATTAGCTGACCACTTACTCGGGTTTGACATTGTCTTTCAGCGGAAGTTGTTCCCTCACTTACTGGATGTGGAAGTGTAAATGTAACTGTCAATCATACGGTGTATTGTCCGGTAACAATCGAAGATGGTGGTAGTGTTCAGTTTCTCTCGAACAATGTAAACGCAACGTTTGATGAGGAAACGCAATCTATTTATTACTTTCAAGAGAATTCTGAACCTGTTGATATCAGGTAAGTTTAATTATACCCCACAAATTTGATGACGGGGTATGTTGCTTTACACTTGTCGGTCGATCGGTTTGTTTGTCGTTCAGTAGACCAAATGGATTCCATTCAGTAAATCAATATTGATTTGCTCTGTGTTCTTATTACTTAACACAGAAGTTAGCCAACAACAAAGCAACAGTATATGCCATCAATTTAAATTTCGGTAGATCAAAGGTCAAGGTCACTTGGATATTTAACATTTTAGGCTATTTAGCATCCATGGTGACCTTTTAAGAAAACTCTCTTGCTCAATAAGCAATAAACAGTCACAAAACATGTTAGCTATCAAATAGGAACATACCTTTATTGTTCTTCATCAACCGTTATCAGAGAATACACGTAAAATTAAGTAATTGCATCCTATGATACCAGATACTACATGGTGACAAACACAAAGTAAACATTAACCTAAAGAAATGATTATATTTTAACACTACAATGTAATTTGTATGTTAACATCGAAAATGCCAAGGTCAATGCATTCAGCTAGGTTTGTGGTACAAACGATCAATAACAAATTGTTTTGAAAAGGCAGCATAAATTAATAATTTCAAATTCACAATTCGTCTTGGAAATATTTCAGAGTTGTTGCTATGAACTCCAATGGTCTTACGTCATCAACATTTATCGTTCCTATCTTGCTATGCACGGGATGTAATGGTCGTGGTAGTTGTACGGACGTTCCACGAGATGATGTCAGAAATACTGAATACTTCAAATATGCAACATGTGAATGTCAACCTGAATATGAAGGTATGAAGTGTAAGATCTACGCGCTGCGAGTTTGTTTCATACACAAACATGTAAATTTATCTAGCTCTACAGTGCGCTCAGGATAATGTTATATTTGAACATTGACTGGATTTGGCTGCTTTTGAAAATAGTTTTCTTAAAGTAAACTCCTTTGGTCAATTGTTTAGTAAAATAACACTGATAAATCGTGTACACTTGGTTATGCGTCTTCCACGTCAGCATGTGTGCGCAACAAGATATTCTTTAAGACATAGGTGCTAAAGTTTTGTTAATGATTTTTAAACGTATAAAATATCTACCAGTTAACTATTATGCATGCTGCTGATCCATTCACAGGTCCTGATTGTGAGGATGTGTTCGATGGTTGCGCAGAAGATCCGTGCTCGTTAGGACGTTATTGTACACCTTACAACGCGACTGAACAACGTCTGAATAACCGGGCGTACTTATGTGATGTTTGTCCAAATGGCTTTGTGGCAAATGACATTGACCACGATAGTTGCTCAGGTAGTTTAGACCAATTGCGTAATAAATAAATTATTTACATCGATATCAAGTATATGTCTATATAGTTTTCTACATTTACTGTAAGCATGTATACATACCCCTACATTACGCGTTGTGACTTTGTTTCACATCATTTCATCATTAGGCCATGACGTTAGTTTCATAAACGCAGTGTACTAGACAACTTACCGTTTTATTAGTAATAGGAATTACTTACATCTTGTCACTTCCTTTCCATGGGTTTGATTTTCCAGCCCTCCAGGTCAATCAGAGAACGAATATAATTATGCTTACATGAAATATGAATGTTATATTTTTAGATATTGATGAATGTGAAAACAACCCATGTAGTCATGTATGCATCAATACGGAAGGTAGCTATGAGTGTACATGTAACAAGAGTTACAGAACCGACATCAACGATAAACATAAGTGTACAGGTAAAAAAAAACAATGTTAATTTTTGTCATCTTATTAACATATTCATCTATTGTCATGGAAAGCAAAACATATCATGTAGACCAAAACTAAAGTTCGACCATAGTTTGGCAGTCGTTTTTAAATAGTTAGTTTCTGGCGTTCTTAAAATCGTGTTTGTACTTACGATCTTCTTTATCTGAGCCAGTGAAATATTGTAGATTACATAAATTAATATTTTGCAATCCATTATCTGTTATAGATATCAATGAATGTGAAGATCTAAATACGCCTCATGACTGTCTACAAAATTGCTCAAACACGGACGGCTCTTACAGCTGTTCTTGTTTTAATGGATATACGCTGATGTCTGGAGTGTGTACACAGGACTCTATACCTGGTACAGTAAAAGTTGTTTTTGTACTTAACCGAGTTTATTTTATACATTATACACGATGTCCGCATTGAAGATAAGCGTCTTAAAATAAATACTTTACTTAACTTACTTATTAATTTATCTTTATTTTAACCATTCTTTATATAGAAGCAATACATGTACCATGTGGACGAAAGGAATATATATAGTTTAAATGTAGTTATCTTAATCGATCATTAGCAATAGACCTACTCTTGGTCTTCAATAATCTGTAGGTAAAAATATATTTTTACCGTTATAATCCTTGTGACGCATGGATATTCATATATCACATGAATTTCCTTGTATACGGTTTAGTATAGTGAGTACGTATAATCTTATATCACATGCCTTTCCTTGCATCAAGGTTAGTATAGCGAGTACGTATAATCTTATACATAACACGGGTAGTATAAATTTTAAATGCATGATTGATTTTTCCAATAAATCAATGCGTATTTTGCGTTTTTAGTGTCATATGATATAAATAATCTATCACTCGTTGTCAATTGATATATTTATATTAAACTCGTTCAAGAAATATTATTAAGCTCGCCAGAGGCTCGCATAATAAAATTTTCAAAACTCGTTTAATATAAATTTATATCAATTGACAACTCGTGATAGATCCCCTATATCTGGACAATAGAGCTGGGGTCAGTTGTGTTTGCATATGAATACAAAACCAGTCGAACTAGGCCAGATTTGTTTGTACCTACATGTAAATTAAGGGGGCAAACCACCTTGCACAGAATTCCGGATATCACCTATTTAAATTGTATGTGTAATAAATCAATTTTCGACTCTTTCATCAGTAATTGGAAAAAGCTCTCAATCGAATAAAAGGCATGCACTGAGTGGTTTTCTTTGTACTTGAATAGAAACCTTATGTTCGAATATCACTTGTTCATCGACTAATGGAGGATGTAGACTGAATGAAGACGATAATCCTATATGCTATTGTAATACTGGTTACGAATTGGACGACAACAATGTATGCATAGGTAAGACATCTTTTAGCGGATAGGTTCATTTTCTCGTTGTTAGGTATTCAACCATGCTCGTAATTGGTGTTAAAATGTTTTGGTGATTGCCTTTCCGGTCAGAATTTCTCTTATACATGTACATTTGTGTCCTAATTCTTATTACAGGTGGTAGTATCAGTGTTTTGAAAATAAAATAAAACATAATTAAAAAATCCTTCACTGAGCTAAGTATACTATGAAGGTATAAAGCCTACTATATGTCTATGTCCAAAGATTGTGGAACATCACACCTCGTTGTTTCGGCATAAAATACGGACACTAAGGAAAATCGCTACACAATTTATTCAAATAAACTTTAATACGACAAAACAGTGTTCCCTTCGTTATTTAACTCGAGACCATTTTATTTACGCGCTGGATACCCGCTCCACTCACAATCGTAATTATTGTTAGGGACCAAGTCTAATATTAGATGCAATGTTTCACAATCTTCGGACATAGACATAAAGTAGGCTTTATACCTTCATAGTGTACTAAGCTCGGTGACGGATCTTTTTTATACATTTTTTTAAATTTTATTTTCCTAACACTGAAACTGCAATCTGTGATTCTAATATGTATGAAATGTAACGCATTATGCTATGCTTAATAATAATTGGTGCGAGTAAATGAAGTCAATTTGAAATTTAAGTATACCTCACTTATTTACGATCCACCATCTGTAAACAAAGCTTCATATTATTTCATATGTACTACAGTGGATTAAACAGGGATGACTTGCGTCGGATACATGTGCACTACATTTTTTAGTTCTTCATCGTTTGCATGTGACTGAATATTTGACAATACCATAAGTTACTCTGGTATAAAAAGATTGTAAACTATTTTACAGACATAGATGAATGCAGTCGGAATGTCTGTCCACAGAATTGTAATAATACTGTCGGAGGATTCCAATGTAGTTGTTTCACTGGTTATGAAATAGATGGTCTCACAACATGTATAGGTAAGTAGAAAATAATTACTCAAACTGCCTCAATTCGCATGTCGTGTTTATAAACACATCACCAATACATAAATGTCAATTCTATAATCATACAACCAGTGCTACACCTCACTCGAATTAAAAATGGTTAGTTGTCTTAATAATTATTCGTATGACGCAAGTTTTGTGTAAAAAACAGCGAAACCGAAATTAGTTGCAATGTTGTGCAAACGATGCATAAATTCCAATTGCATATCTTTACAACCTGTACTTTAACTAGTAATACTAGAATCGAAAAGAATTGGTTGGATTCATTCATATTCTGTTTTTATCTTAGAATGCGAAATAGGTTGGTGGGGTGAGAATTGTCAAAACGCATGTCTGTGTACTGGAGAGGGTGTAGAGTCATGTGATCCAGTTAAGGGATGTCTGTGTGAGGAGGGTTGGCAAGGTGACACGTGTGACGTAGACATCAATGAATGTGAGACTGTGTCTGACGTATGCGACGATCCATGGAAAACGTGTGAGAATACTCCAGGTTCTTTCCATTGCAAATGTATCGAAGGGCTGGAAGAAACTGTCGATGGCAACTGTGAAGGTATTTAACTTAAAAACAGCCGCATAAGTTTTAAAGTTTAGCAACAAATTTTACAGTACATGTTTACCGTAACGAATGGTGATTTAGGTCGAATTAAAGTTATTATCAGGGGGAAAGCCATATGCCCTCATTGATTATATCGAACCTAAGACAGAATAATTGTGTTGAAACATTATCTTTGCTTTAGCAATATAAACACTTGATTCTCTACTCTCCTATCTCCTAATTATGAATGTAGTATTTTAGAACTAAGATTAAATCTACGCAAATACTTCAGTATTTCAATAATAAAATGATACAAACTAAGACGACCAGGTAAATACACTATCGATTGATCTTCTTACAAAACCACTCTGTTGAAACATTTAGGTTTAGTTTTTTGCTGAACCACACTTTGTTTGTAAACACTGTATTTCAGACATTGACGAATGTAGTATCCCAACCCTTAATACATGTAGCCAGATTTGCGTGAACAACATTGGAAGTTACTCATGTGAATGTAAGGGCGGTTTCAAATCAAACGGATCTGACTGTGAAAGTGAGTTAAGTATTTTTGCATTTATGCGGGTTTTAAGATTATGCAACTGTACAGAGAGTCTTGCCATCAATTTGAAAAATACAAAAAAGGTTTTCTTATACCATTGTGTATAGTTTTGAATTCGATTTATTCATTTATGTGTCTTTAAATGATTGAAATCAAGTGTTTACAATTGTAAAGGAAACATTTGGCACACGTACGAGATAAAAGTGTCGGACTGAAATACCCACTAAAAATGTTACGATATTAACATTACTTAACTTTTGATTCGATTTGTTTTAAATGTCATTATAATGTCTCTGCTTAGTTAAACGTTGAAAGTGTAATACTATTGTTTCAAAAAGAGAATATAGGTTGTTATTATGCGTATAAAAATGTTCAACTCAACTTTTAGATATCAATGAATGTGATGTCAAAACACATGACTGTGAACAAATGTGTGATGATAAACCTGGATCGTACAATTGTTTCTGTTACTTTGGATATACACTGAATGATGACCGGACCACATGCACAAAGCGTAAGCTACAACTATAAACTATTGTTCTGTTACTAAAGGCATTGACCTCCGCAATGTGTATATAAAATAAATAATAATTCGAGGGTTTAAAAGGTTAGCATATTCAAATCGGAAAAGCCGATGCCTATATATGGTATTTATGTATTTGAAAATGCGTACTTTCTGTATTCTAAGATATCATTACCTTAATGTGTTTCCAAGAAATTGTAAATATTTGATAAATATGATGATCATCATTGTTATGTTGACAAACGTGTCATTATATTATATACTTCTTCTGTCACATTTCTTTTGTTCCTCTCTTGCAGTATCTGATCCATGTATGAGTGTGTATGGATTAAATTGTTCACACTATTGCTACATCGGTTCCACCAACTCTGAATGTAGATGTAAAGATGGGTTTAGTCTAGGATCTGATGACCAGACATGCATAGGTATGAATGTTTGAACTTACAAAATGACACAACAATCTTATACATATTGTATAAAGTAGTTTTCATTAGCTTAGCATATGTCACATTCACGCATTTATCTGGTATTATTTGCCTATCACAAAGATTTGATTCATATTATGTACGAAACATAAAAGAACTGTTTAAAACTAGTTGACATAATCGTATTCATGATGAATACATGTTATTTATATTGTTCTTTCATGTTTCGTTTAAAGACATTGATGAATGTACGGACGGACGTCACGTCTGTGATGCAAATGCTGAATGTAAGAATACAGACGGATCATACATATGTGAATGTCCAGTAGGATCTAAGTTAGAAAACGACGGACGCACATGTACAGGTATATTGAATCACTCTTTTTCTAAACATGTCCATTAAACATAGATGCTACTATTTATTGTACAAGTATAAAAAAACAGAGAAATATTTTCCAAAACAAAACTTGATTAAATATTGTGTACGGGAAGGAAAAAACTGTATTAGATCCAATGCTTGGTGGAGAATACTTAATACATGCCTGTTTATATGCATTATCAATTACCCTTAGTGTATCGTAACTCGAATATTTTTAAAACCGCTTTTACGAACTTCTGATCGGCGAATATCTTGATTTACTCGTCCCTTCACTTGTACATGAATACCTAAATAAATGTGATATTGTTATAAGTGTATCGTTTTATTTGTAGATTGTGATAGTTTCCATTACGGACTAGACTGTGCATTCAATTGTACCTGTCTACATGGATACTGTGACATGACAACGGGTAAAACATCTTACAAAATTAGATAATATCGAATTGTAGATTATTTAATTAGACAAAAATATTAATATGTTATTTACAATTACATGCAAACTAAACAATGCTAATCATATCTTCTGTCAGTTATGTCATTATTAACAAGTACCTCCTTTAACGTATTGACAATGTGTCTTTGATTGATTTTCATGTTAATATAATTATTGACTATGCGGTTGGTAGACCCTACCACCGATTTTGCACTAGTTGTATGCGAATTACAGTAAACGTATAATAAATTTCATGTTTTATAACTATATGAATGCTATCTCATCAGGTTGTCAGTGTGAAGATGGTTGGCATGGTAACAGCTGTGATATAGACTTAGATGAATGCGCTGTCGGTATGCTAGAGTGCCTGAAACCCAACGAAGTATGTGTAAACACACCAGGTAGTGCAATATGTACTTGCCTAAGTGGATACGGCAGTAATAAAAATGGCACTTGTGAGGGTAAGAGATTTAAACAAATCACTACTTATACTAAAAATTTCAGCCAATTAAATTCTCATATGTATATTTGTACGAGTATGAAATACAATAATAACATAACGTTTAACGACAGTTTAAAAATTACCATACATTCCTACTACCATGTGCTGATATAAATGTTTAGTTATGATATTGTACCTATATCTCAACTTAAATAATAGACATGTTGGTGAATTATTTGTCTTGAAAACTAATTCGTATATACCCGGTACACTCTTCGTGATCGGGTTTGCTATGAATTTGTAAGCTCTCATTTATTCGCTGCTTATTACATGCAATATTCCCCCTCTTCCATTGTGGTCATTCAATGAAGTATGAACTATTTTACGATTTGTATCATTTTCTCTTACAAATCATAACAAATATTGTGATCCAAAGTTATTTGCCGATTTAATTGTTTAAGTTTTCTGTATGATGTGTAAAGGCAAGTTATTGCAAAAAAAAACATTTTTCTACCAACTTGTATTTTTCATTATTTTTGGGTCAGTTTAAGTTGTTAGCGAACCTTGTTCATCATTTATTTCAGATGTTGATGAATGTTCAGACGGCAGTTTAAATACATGTGACCAATCATGTGTTAATTTGCCTGGTGGTTACTCGTGTGAATGTCAACGTGGATTCCTACAAACTGATGGAAAATGCAAAGGTATTTTACTTCTTAGGCAAATTACTAATATACTAATCGAATACATTATTATGTGTTAAATCTACACTGCATATAAGTTCATATAAATGAGGACTATGCTTGTTTTAAAAATGAATAAATACTGCTTACTGCATGTATAATTCTGTCTCAATAACAGTTTAGTGTCATTTTCAAGCACATTTGATTGATACAATTATCACATTGTCTGGACTCTTGATCTTACTTTAACCCTGTCTATTGATGTTTTCTTATAATTGTTAGATATCAACGAGTGTGAGAACCAGAAATCAGATTGTGAACAATTTTGTGAGAATACTCTAGGAAGTTATAGATGTTATTGTGAGGATGGATTCAAGTTGAACCTCACAGATAGAGTATCTTGCAGACGTAAGTTAAAATTGTAGTCAAATTTCTTTAAGGTAAGATAGGAATAAATCCTAGACTACTAGTTTTCAGTAAACGCAATATATTATTGCCAACCATGTGTATTTTGTGACATATTTCATAGGTTGAACTATTTAACCTTTAGTGCAATACCGGTATGTGAGTATTTAAGTTGTTTACATAATTGTTTATAAACATTGAAGCAATATTTCCTTTTACTTAATTAAATGCCCATTTCTGTCCTTGTTTCGCTTACTTCACGTGTATCTCCTGCTTTAACTAATTAGGTGTCCGGGTCAGCTTCAAATGCAGTTTTAATGTACTTATATATTGTTTGATAAACAGTGTCGAATACTTGTCTCAAAGCGGAGTTCACGACACCAAATAATAATACATTTCGATACATACGAGGGTTGTTCATTTAATTCCCGGACAATCGCCATAGCGCTTTATTGGAATATGCGATTGTAGTAAAATTTCGATTCATAAGACTTAGTCACCAACTTGATTATTTGACAAAACATGAAATAATTTTATCTAACCGAACACAACCTATGATTACTATAGTAACAACAGAAACGACTAGCCGGCCCAACCCAATTTTTTAGTGGTATGAAGAGTGTTAATTAGGTAGGGGTAGTGGTATTATCGCATATTTTAAGCAGAAAATGTCAGCCAACAATATATATGTATTTTGGTCGTGTAATATAACATTTGATGTCAATTCCGTGCAGCATTTTGCGTTCTAATGGCGAAGAGCGCGCTTCTGTGAATATCGCGATTTTGTTGAGTGAAAACAGGTAATGAAACGATTTTATGAAAATATTGACCGTACACCTGTAAAACTTAAGACTCTCTTTAAGAAAAACCCTTCAGACAATTGTCGTAAATGCGGACCGTTGTTTATATATGAAATAAACCGTTCTACGATTACAAAGCAACACCATGTGATGATCAAGGGCCGGGCAAACATACAGTCATCAACAGAAAATGTTTTCGATTCAAGGCATGTTAGGCGGTAGACACTTATAGAATAATAAGTGCTCCATAAATTGCAGCTACATGCGATTTTATCGTAGTTATAGCATATGACATCACTACTGAACAGCTTAACGCGGCGAACATATGTGTCCGGGCAACTACTTGATCCCTAAATAATTATCTAATGATGCAAAAAGTAGCGTTTTAGATGCGAAAACGGCGTAACGTCGCCATTTTTGACGACGACTTGGGCCGACTAACGTTACACGCGCTTACTAAAACGCTGATATTATGAAAACCCTTCATTGTACCAAGTTGAAATTTTGTATATGAATCAAGGAATGGTGTGAATGTGCTAGTGTGCGTTATCATTAATATCCGTCCAATCGTTTTTCAGCAATATCGATCGTCCGGGAATTAAATGAACAACCCTCGTACATATGCTATATTTATGTTTCAGCTGAATCAGAATGTCTAACCTCTCCATGCGGTGATCATGCTACATGTTTCAATAATAACGGAGAAGAAAGCTGTCGATGTGAAAATGGTTTCCATGATGTATCCGGAATATGTAAAGGTAGGGAATTACAATACACTCAACCGTTTTAAAAACGCACCACATATGAAATATCGGTTTTAGTGATGTAAACGTCAATTTATGGTTATTTATTTTGGGATTATTAATCTTCAGTCTATGTTCAACGATGTGTGTGATTTTCATGCCATTATTACGAGTTTGAAATTAATTATGATAAAGATAACACTGAGATCCATGAAAGTGAAAGTCACAATTTCAAAAGCAAGTATAAGAGCGCAATACATTGATGCATGCACGTGGTATTTCCTCCTAAAGAATAACATTAATTACGTAATAGGATAGAATTATGTTCGACATGATGTTTCCCACCATTCAAGCAAAGCTTGACTTGAACTTTAAATGTTATGTGGCTACGGCTGTCTGGCTAATACCACAAGACCAAGTGCGGTTCAGATATGCGCATTATGTGAAACCTTTAAGATGGATTCAAGCCTTATTCAAACTTTAAGTCTTGGTTATGAGCATCAGAGTGTCAGGACATATCCCGTGGTGCTTCTATGGCACCTTGATTCAACACTATGAAGGAGCTTGAAGACAAAAAGTTGGGACTTTAGGCTCTAAACGGGAGAAAACGCATTAAAAAATGTACTAAAATGTTTTTCGTTTTTATTGACAATTATGAAAGAAATAATTATGAAAATGCACAAATGTACTTTTGGCTTGTTGATTGACACCCGGCATTCTTTTGACAGTGTGTGCAGCCCTGCGGAACCAATTACAGTGACACAACCTGTGTTATGTCTTCTCCTAGCTCGGGCTCAATACCTTTAGCTGGTTTCATCCAGGTCGGTCTTTGACTGTGCCATTCGCTAGAAATCGATGTTCTAAGCCCACATGTATTGTATGGTGGCAGCTGAACCGCCATGCTAAGGCACCGAGGCTCTTTTCAGTTGAAAGCAAGGCACAATCATCGAGAACAAAATTCGAGATATTTGCAGCATAAAAATATCATTAGCAAATATTGTTTATGTTGTTTGTTTTTCAATGTGTAAACCAACAGCTTACAGTTTAAAAGTTATATTGACCGCACAGGTCGACGCGATCGAGCTGCACGCGCAAAACGTGCAAAATAAGAAAAGTTCTCTAGGCGGGGTATTTCGAATGAATATAAAATCTTCAATTAGGTCAAGCTTATGAACTGAACAAACCCTGTAAACTATCAATTTTAGCAAAAAATGTATTTCGACAAAATTTAATTATTTTCAGTAGTGGTGCGTTTTTAAAGCGGTTGAGTGTATGTTTTATTTAGAGAACTTAAGCTTGTTAAATACCGACTCAATTTAATTAACTTTGTCATTTAGCATTAAAAAACATGTTTGATTCTAGAAATAGGAATATGATAATTATATATAAATTCTGAAATCATGTTTGAAGTGCATTATAGCACACGGATGTATGGTATTCGAATGTATTTGTGGTGATCAAGAAATAAGAGGATTTTTGTTATAACATTGTTGGAAATCCGATCATCTCAGGAATGCGTTGATATAGGTATAAAACATTATGTTTAGTACCGAGGAGATCGATGGTGATTGAACGTTGTATTGTCCTATTATATTCTTGATCCCCCCGGATACACATATTGTTAAAAATGTTAAAACCATGCGAACGGATATGACTACCCCACAATCGCTCAAAGAATATCATTTACAGATGTAGATGAATGTCAACAGTCAACCAAACCTTGTTCTGACCTGTGTAACAACACACAAGGAAGTTATAACTGCAGTTGTCACGATGGTTACTACCTTGCTAAAGACCACCAAACATGCAAAGGTAAAGGTCAATCATTTGTACCTTTTTTAGAGATTGCCATTAACGTTACACCTAAGTACATATATATTTATGAGCGGCCAGGGATAATATAAAACAGATGCAATATATGTTGTAACGTGGTCACCCATGTTGAGTGACTCAACATGAATGACCGGTTTAATATGTACAGTTAACATAACAACAAAAATACCAATAAAAGACAAAATGCATAATAAACAAATTAATAAAATGTACATAGACACAATCCACAACTAAAATGTGGAGTTTCCGAAGGATAAAAGGGGTAATAGGTCACAACTAAAATGTGGAGTTTCCGAAGGATAAAAGGCAGTTTTAACAATAGATGTGGAGAAAGGGGATGGAGGTGGGAAAAACGTCACAATGTCCAAAATATAATCTTCGATTTACAAATACAACTTGATGACTCATTAAAATACGCACTTCTGCCGAGAACATACTGGAAGGTATAAATGACTGTGTGACCGTACTATGACGGACCCACAGTTGTCCCCCTTTTCAAACATGAAAGTGACGCATCCGAACCGCCAGGAAGATGCGCAAAATTATCCCTTATCGCTCATAAAAACAGCTGTTACGGTGGTATAGCTTATATTTATGAGCGGCCAGGGATAATATAAAACAGATGCAATATATGTTGTAACGTGGTCACCCATGTTGAGTGACTCAACATGAATGACCGGTTTAATATGTACAGTTAACATAACAACAAAAATACCAATAAAAGACAATATGCATAATAAACAAATTAATAAAATGTACATAGACACAATCACAACTAAAATGTGGAGTTTCCGAAGGATAAAAGGGGGCAACAGATAGGCATCCTTTAAGTTGAGTAACCTGTATATACGATAACAAAACACATACAAGTATTTAATTTTGAATTATGTACGTGCTATAGTAACATCAATATTTTATGACAGTAAATGATAATGCAATAGAACACAATTTTATTTTCAGTTTGTGAAGCCGGTACATTTGGTGAAGGGTGTATGCAAGATTGTTCTTGTCATGCTAATAATAGTGAATCGTGTAATCCTATAACTGGCGTGTGTGAGTGTAAGACTGGATGGGATGGTGCAGATTGTGGATCGGATGTTTTTGAATGTAACAATCAGACAATATGTCCCGAGCATTCAACATGTAGTAATACTAAGGGAGGATATGACTGCATATGTGATGTTGGTTTCTTTAAAACCTCCTTTGGTTTATGTTCAGGTATTTGTTTAGTGTAATTATCATCCATATTAATGTCCCTTTATGCACACACGTCCTAATACACAATTAGCCATTTACTGCAGAGTTAGTACATTGGCTTGAATGAAATATTCCTCATAAGTGTTTAGGATGATTTGTTCTATGACTGACTCTTGCGAATGCCACTGTTTCGTTGTGACTTTGAGACGTCTGTACATTTCTGTATTCGAATATTTTTACAATTATTTTCTGTCACAAGTTTACCACCGTTCATATAATTGTAACATTTGTTAATTAACAAGGATTTGGAAGCGGGCCAATATAAGTAATAATCAAATCACTCGCTAATGCAGATTAGAAATCGATAGCGTCCATATAAGTCATAATATATTTCTAAATATTTTTAGTATGTGATAACGCACATTATGGTGAGAACTGTGTTAAACGATGCACGTGTATCACATCTAACACAGATACGTGCAACAACATCGACGGATCTTGTGAATGCATTAAGGTAGGCTATTTTGTATTGTTGTATATTTTTATAGTGTCGCCACCTTTTATCAAAATCGTATTAACTGCGTCAACACGCGCTCCACTGTATATTGTTAAATATGCATTTTGAATCTGCGCAAGGTAGGTACCTTATAGGTGTACACAAGTCCAAGCTCTTCATCGAAGCTTGCATTACTTGACCATATATTCGCCATTCTAACCATTTGCAGGGTTGGACGGGTACAAACTGTTCTGCAGACGTAGATGAGTGTGATAAGGACCCAGCGCCATGTGAACTCAAACAGAACTCAGAATGCATGAACACTCAAGGTTCATATAAATGCAGTTGTATTGAAGGCTATAGAGAAGTTGGAGACCTATGTGTTGGTTTGTATATTTTGTTAAGGGTGGTCAATTGGCATGACCTAAATAAAACTCATTTAATGAATATTTCTTAATAACTTGCAAAGTTGTGGTAAATATATTCGGCACTGAAGGATTGTTTTACATAAAAGGAAGGCTCTTGTTCCCCATTTTATACTCGGCCCTTTTTACAAGAGTAGTTAAAAAGTTTCCAGGAATGATTTTAAGCAAAAGAGTTCATTTTTTAATGGTTATGTTGTACTGGACTTATTAACTGTAAATTGTAACGATGGTGTAAATGTATGGTCATGTGATTAGTATATCCGTATGTTTCTAGATGTAGATGAATGTATTACGGGAATACACGATTGTATCCAGGAGTGCGTGAATACTTTGGGAAGTTACATGTGTAAATGTGCGAAGGGTAACCAAGGCTACTGGAACAATTGCAAAGGTAAGTAGTAAGGCAAATGTAAAAATGTATTTCCCTTGTCATATATTGGGTAATATTATAGTTTGGACGTCAAGGCGATTTGATCGTCGTCGTTTGTAGTTGCTTCTTACTTGATAACTATTTTCTCATTAGTTTTTAGAAATCCAATAAGCTAGGCTGGAGCAGGACACCGAGAACCAAAAAGACAAAATGCGAATTCTCTTTAATATGCTCGAGTTTATTCATGCTAAGCCTCTATATTTAAGAATGTTCCGGTCATACATATGGCGATAACTGCACGGAAACATGTGCTTGTAAACATACCAATACTGATCCTGTGGAGCGTGACACTCAAGTATGTGACCGTGTGACTGGTGTGTGTGATTGTTTAGTTAACTGGAAAGGTGCCGTTTGTGAGGAAGATGTCGACGAATGTGAAGACACAAACATTTGTAATGGCAAACCTAATTCCGGGTGTGTCAACACTGTTGGGTGGTATGAATGTCAATGTCACAGAGGATATATAGAACTTGATAACACGTGTGTTCTTGGTAAGTTAGTATTTCGGTATATTTAAAACATCAAATTCCCTTTCCACATCAAAGCCAGTATTAGTATAAGTGGTAAGAATCTGTTTCAAGGTTGGTTAAAACTTTACTATAAACACGTGTGTTCTTGGTAAGTTTGTATTCAAATATATTTAAAACATAAAATTCCATATCAAAGCCTTTAAAATAGTGTTTATCAACGATTTCAAGGCTGGTTAAAAGTGTCAGTATTTCTATTTGGCATGTTTCGTAAATCATCATAATGGTCAGACGTTATCTGTCCTAGTTCTTCATACATGTAGTCATAAAACACTTTCTAAAAATAAACTAGGCAATATGTAAGTATCTGTAATGTTATATTGATATCAGTAAAAAGTGATTCTACATACAACCAAGGTCACCATGTACCACTCTCCCTCTCTCGGCACCTGAGTCGAAAAGAATAATTTAAATTCCTAGAACAGCAGCTTGTATAGGTGCTAGTCACATGTTTAAGTGAAATGGGCGGAGCTTCATTTTTTAGGGTAAAAAGTTTAATCTTTTTACGGTTAAACTAAATATTTTTGTAGGAATATCACAATCATATAGCTACGTCTTCCGCTTTGATCTTTCATAATCATTTGTCTTACAGATAGTACACCTACGACAACCAAACTTCCAGGTAATTATTATTTTACCTCCACCGTACTGTACGATTTTTTTTTATTATCTTTGTGAAACTAGGTCATCCTGCTTTTTTATAGCTTATTTAGTTTATTTAAACTAAATGTGATATTTCTGAGCATTGCTCCGTGTGTGTTATTGCTGTTTGCTGTACTCGGCAAGTTAAGTTGAGTGTTGTCACCCTCGTCTCTTTTATCTATTATCCTTTTGTTCAAATGTTTGACAATGACTGGTCTATCATTTTGTTTCTATTAGATGTACACACTTCAACTAATCATTTACAAATGATTATATTTATATAATTTTTTCACATTCTATTTGTGAATGTAATATCATTGTTGGAATCATTAGGTAATCGGGTAACTTTCTGCTTCCTAGGAACAGCCCTAAGAATCAACCACGTGCTTACTATTAGCATTGTACTTCCGGTTACTGTCGATTTCAAGGTACCGGATACATACGAACAATACGAAACATTAGCAAAGAATGGTGTAAGTAATTTGAGATGTTTTATGGCTGTTGCGTGCGATCTTTTTGTGCTTCTCAATTATTTATAATTATAAAATGGATCGCAAAATAATTAGTCCTAAGACATGATTATTCTCTACATACAATGATTATGATTACATAAACTATATGACAATATTCTGTATTTCAATAATCAATTGACATACTTCTATGTAAGCATGTGTTACGACAAAAGATTCAGTAATAGAATATTGAGTATTAATTTCAGTTGGTGCAATACTACAAACAGTTCACATCTGCCCAGATAGACATTGAGATTAATGGATTAAGGTAAATAATCTATGTATTTCAAACATTTGAAAATATGGTATTGCTTATTAAAATGCTTTAAACTCGTTTTTTTTTAATCAACAGATGCATGGTTGATAACATGAATACTACAGTATGTTACAAAATTTAACGAGAACGGATAGTAAACATCGAGTCGTCTGTCAGGTAAACTGTGTATCTAGGGTTAACTATATATATCTGAGTTTACGGTAATACCTGCTTATCTCTGAATGAGATAGGTCTGTCATTAATATTTCTTATTGAATCGACTATAGTACAGTACATGCAATTAAAGATACGGTAACTATTGGTCATGTTTGTCCCCCGTCTAACACACAGCTAGTACTAGCATGTTTATGAAGATTTTTATTAAAAGGTTAATGTATTTCTACTTTGTGCCATTACTAAGCAACACAGGGTATCTTGATGTTGATTACACTGTGGTGTATGCGTATAAAGATCCTGTAGTAGCATCAGCCTTAGTGGTGGCAGCGAACGCACTAATGGGAGGATCCAAGTTAGCATTCGATGGGGAACAATATACCGCAGCTATAACATCAGGTAGTTTTATATTTAGATAAATAAACAAAAATAATTCTAAAGATCGAATACATTTTCTTAAAATAATCATGGAAGGCTCAATAAGTAAGTGACCGAAATCGACATTCAGAAAAATGTTTTATTAGCATCTTTATAAATATAGAAGGAACGTGATTATAAATGGCTGAATTTATTTTAAATCACAACAACAGTTAACATATGATCATATCCAGATATTAATTTTAGCATCGATATAACGCAATGATATGATTAAACCCTAAACTATAAGTGAATGTTGACTGTAGTGAGCATAGGGAGATTCACTATCTTAACTAAACAAACTATATTAAGTTCATAATAATGCATAACCTAGATATCGATGGCTAAGAATTAGAAGGTCGTAAGTGCCACGACCTTTTAAGATTCTTACATAGTTGGAATAAGCATCACCAGGCGCTTCTTATGAGCCCATTTTCATAAAAATCTGAACTTGTCATGTTGACCAAAATGAAGTTGTAAAAGTTTGTTTTACCATAAGTAAAGAGTAAATGTCAGACAGTTTTTCCGTGTTTTCACAAAATATCGATTTTGTAGTTACGACCTTCTTGTTCTAAGCCATCGATATGTTACCCATGTTGCATTTCTACATATCCATTGTACTTCTAAACCTTTTATATGCAGAGTCATTTGATCTCAGTGATGACCCATGTAACATTTTACATGATCTCGAAGCTTGTAGTTTGGACAACTGTGTTGTAGAGGATGATATTGCACATTGCAAGTAAGCTTATTTTATTTTTCAACATGTACGATATATTATTTACATTGGTATTTTTAATCAGCGTTTGTGTATGTAGCGGCAAATCATTTAAGGGTTTTGTAAGGCGTAAGCATATCGTGTGTGTATGTATTAAACATAATGTAAGCTGTAGAGTTGCATACAGATGATAAAAAGGCGTTCTCAAACTCATCATCAATAATGTGATGAGTGTACTGTATTTTCCGGTCAAGAATTTAATATATTTAGTCTTAAGGTTCGCTTCTAAATTTCTGATAATCATGTCTGTTACTATAGCAACTTCAACTATACATGTATGACCATGAACCGAATGATCGATTCAGTCTTAAATAATTATTTTCATTACAGGACTGATTCAAGTAAACGTAAGTTGGTTTCATTTACAGCTAAATAATATTCGTTTTGAGTGAATCCCAATCTTGTTTATATGTTGGAAATTGTTTATTATACAAAACATGAACACAAGAACTTGATTTTAAATTAAAATCAGAAATAAACACAGTCGGACAATTGTCGTTACTTTCTGTAACCATATATCTACATGTATGCATATCAGATAACAACGACCACATACATACAGGGCTTGATATGTTATGGAAACAACTAGAAAAATCAACATTTCCTTTTAATATTAAATTGTTGGCCACAATACCAGACAAAAGTGTGTATAATGTTGATATTTCAGTCGACTTAGCTCAACTAATTGGTATCAGTGTTGGTTGTGGAGTATTTTTCCTTATTGTGGCAGTATCAGTCATTATGTGCATGAGGAGACAGAACTTTCATAAAAAGAAAATGCAGAGACACCGCACAGATCGGTAATATATAGCATGTTTAAATTAGTGTAATCAATGTTAAGTAAATCATGATTATTAGTTCGTTATTTGAGCAGAATTTGAGCCAAATGCTTTGCTGCAAACTCGAGTGGGTACAATGGTTTAAAATGTATAATATTATAATATTACAGGAGACCTTTACCGGGCATCCCAAAGATGAAACAAGTTGATGATGTTCATAAAAGCCAAGATAGTAAGTTGTTTACGTTAACTACTACATGTAGCATTATTTATTTCTATAATACTTTAACTTAATGATACATCTATCAATATATAAATGTGGAAATGACAGTATGTTTACATCAATATAGTTAAATGTGTTGTAATGTCTTATCATCAATATCATTTTTATTCATATTCTCTCACCTAGATCAAGGTTGGCGTAGCAACATGAGGTATCTAAACTGGAGGACGGTTATGACACGGAACAAGTCTGAGAAGAACGGTGGAAATACGGTACGTTACATGTAGTTGGCATTGCATGTGTCATTTTATGGTATAAAAATCTGGTGTTTCGTATGAATTAATCTATGAAAACAAACCTTAAAGTTGAACTTTACATGTACCCTTGTAAATATTACATTATCCATGTAAAATATGCATGTTAATTAACGTTAATCATTTGAACTTAAAGAAGTTATAGGGCTCAGAGACATTGTTTCACAATTAAGAGTTGTATTAGATAATAATTAAACAATTATTGTTTTGTTTTAGTACGATGCACCATACGCGATTCCACGTGCACATACAAGACAGCCTACCAAGCTCAAGACAAACGACTACAATTACATGTTGGAATAATGTACATTGTGATGGACGATAGTACAACGTCACGTATATACGTTTTGAATCAACGGAACTAATTTTCACATTCATGTGTTTTTAATGTTTGTCTAAATATTGTATCACCAACCATATCGTCTAACTCAGCTTTCCATTTTTTTATTTTAGCTTAAATTCATTAATACGTTATGTTAATCAGACTTTATTGAACATTGAAGCATTATATGTACTTATTTCATGCTTACCGGTGGTTTACGGCGGAATAACGGTAGATTATTCCCCGATAATTTCACTGTTCATAATTTCACTGTTCATAATTTCACGGCAAACAGACTATTTTTAAAAATCAAATTTCCTCGCCGTCAAAAATAAAATAGTAAGCATTTTCACTTGCTCTCTTAATCTTTAACAAATAACACAACATTATATATACATAAATGTAAAACAAATGGACGAAATTGAAGCCATTGCAGAAGAACTATTTGATTGCAACTCGACGCGTGCATGGCGGGAAAACGACGTCACGCGAAACATTTGACGTATATAGTGGAGTATTTCCATCATTTAAGCTATTTGAAGCAGGAAATAAATAGAATATTAGTATTTTACCGTGTATGATCGTTTGATAATTCACCTCGTGAGCAGCTGACTTATATTTTCACTCGTGGCTACGCCACTCGTGAAAATATTACATCAGCTGCTCATTCGGTGAATTATCAGCCGATCATACACGGAAAAATACAAATATCCTCTATATGTTATATTTAGCTTTGTTTGATTAAGTGTGTTTACGCCGTGTTTTACCCATTGTAGTGTTGTTCCTAATTTTTAGTAGTAACGTTATAACTTTGGCGACAGTTACCTCTGTCTCGAAAAAGGTAGTCTGCTCCAAGTTGAGAATTACATCTACCAGTCTAGCGTGTGACAAACTATTCTCACAGGCGGAAGCGGTATGAAGTGACTACACCATATAAGACAGATGGGTACTGTTTATCAAATCATTTACGAAAATATCAAATTTACGTTCAAATTTTAATTTTGTATTGTTCTTTAAAGCCCTTTCGTGATTTCAAATTGTGAAAGAGGGCTTTTTATTATTGATGAATATTCAGTCAAAGAAATCCTGCACGCTGTAGTGTTCAAATAATAACTTAAAATTCAGATTTGCACGAATTAACGAATCTTGTTTGTGTTAGAGAGCAGTCAAGTCTTTTGATAAAGCAGTACCCCGGTCAAAGTACATAACTGTATTCTGCACGAGGAGTATCGTGCACAATTTGATTTAATCAGATTGTTTTATTTTTCTTTCATAAAGTATAATCAGACAGTACTGGTTTTTTTGCATATAAATTGTGCTGGAATAAAACTTAGTGTTACTTGTTGTTTGTTAGTCTGTGTTATTCTGTGAAAGGTACCTGCTATCAGCTTTGTTCAAAGTTCGAATAACATGCATACGCTAAATCGATGGCTTAGAATGAGAAGGTCGTAACTGCAAAATCAATATTTTGAGAAAACGAGAATACACTGTCTGACAATCATTCTTTACTTATAGTAAAACAAGATTTTTCATCTTCAGTTTGGTCAACATGACAAGTTCCGATTCTCATGAAAATAGGCTCATATGATGCAGATACCAAATAGCCATTCGTCTTAAAAGTGGCACTTACGACCTTCTCATTCTAAGCCAGCGAAATAATGCACTCGATCAGTTATTTTTTTATAAATGTTTTCATTTGGCTCTGAATTGTCTTGTGTATGGGAGCATTTGCTTTCGAGAGCAGAATCATTACTCTAACAAAAATGGGAAGATAAAAATACTTTAGTTTAAAGAAAGAATTGCTTGAAAAATTGCTTCAAAAATTGATATATGAAAATGAAAGATTGGGGGGTAATTAAAAGCATGACAAAATTACTGTTTTGGGTAAATGAATTCTACTTGATGTCATACTGAATTTTTTTTCAATGTAATCTTCAAACAAAATTATTGCGAAATATTTGAATGTAGTTAATTCAACAATGGAGATAAATAGAATTATGGTTTTTGGTCACTGAACTTCTGCAAGATGACATGTATTTGTATTTAAAGTTTCGAGGAAATCCCTTGCACCGTTTGGTGATACGCACTGGACAAAACAAACAATTATAAAGATACGTAAAGGGAGATAATAAAAACATTAAGATATATAAATGTATGTGTCTTGGTCACTGCACTTCTTCAACTTTCCATATGTTATTATTTTGAATGTTTTGATGAAGGCGGACAAATTGTGGGTATCAAAACATGGTCTAAGCGAGGCAAGAAATTGTCGAATGACGTACCCCTAATGCCGTAGAAGTACCCAGCTTGACATGTGTGTCTTTTGTATCCTTTCAAATGTTGTGATTGTTCAACAAACAATATATTAAAAAAAAAAAATGTATGTATGTATTTTTTTGAAATATTTATAACGATTATATACTTATATGTTTTTGACCACTCGGATGATATTGATGATGTAAAATTGTTCTATACTCATGGATTGTATATATCTATTGTATTTGAAAATAAACTAAAACTATTACTTGTTGTATTCACCCTTTGTATCGAGCCTCTGTTAACTTCTCTCTCACGTATCATAATAACATATAACATGTATGTATACATATTGTGACTAGAAACCAATCATAGTTTAATGCGGAAATAAACTTTTTGTAAATTGTATTATATTGTTTTTTGTTTTTTTTAATAAGATGATTATAAATTAGTTGATAATAACGTTAGGGTTCAGGGTACTGTTTTATCAAAGCATTTACGGAAATCTTAAACTTACGGTCAAATTTATATACTTTATAATACTTTTACATCTATAAAGTGCGGTAAATGGAACTTCAATATTAATCAAGATTCAAGTAATGAACTCATACAAATAATATTTATCCCCAGTTTGCAGTTGTTACAAAATTATAAAGAATTTAAACTTGAACGTAAGTTTACGATTTCCGTAAGTTGTTTGATAAAACAGTGCCCAGTTGAATTAACGAGCCATTATACTTGCTCCAATAAATCTTGGTTCATTGAGTATTGGCCTAATGTTTCCTTATTATGACTTTTGTGGATATATATATATGAGCCGTTCTCTAGGAAAACCGGGCTTAATGACATTGTATTGTTATTATGCAATAAGATTTAGAAAAATGTCTAAAATGAGAAAAAACTCGTGCCCTTTGATTTCATATTTAAGTTATTGAATAGTATAGTACTATCTATTAGCTTCAAGTTTTCTTTAAAAATGAGTTAAAATAACTTCTGTCGTTGCTATGGTGATCGTTTTCTAAACAGTACTCATATCAATGAAAACAAGGGTTAAGTGGCTAAAAACATTTGCAATTTTTCTCTGTAAGCAAACACTCACAAATTGGACACGTTTGATTAAAATAAGAACATGATTCTATAATGTTCTACAATTTTAAAAGTTTACGTCAAAAATTATCAGATACTGGATCTTTGAAATGTCAGTTAACGTTACGTCAAAAAACACAGAGAATGACGTTCGCGACGTCACTCAAAAAGTAGGCGGTAGTGGTTGGTTTAAAAAGTCTATAACTTTGTACGTGTATGGAATAATGTGTTCGAATTTTCCGAATCTGTCCACAAGAGTCTCTTCTTTCCAACCATACATTCATCCACATTTTCACAATTTTGTCACTAAGCCCGATTTTCCTGGAAAATGGCTCATATCAATATATATGCGCAACAATTATTTATAGTCGATTCAGTAAGGTATACTAATGAGGGAACTGTCCCGTTCGAAAACTGTTAACTCGTACATAATGCTTATGCCCAGTCAAAGCTAGATAAACATACCTTACCTACCGGACGACAGTATATTGATACCCGATCTAGATTGACTTTGAAAGTACTATACTCCCATGGAAATATTCATTTGCACGTAAAACAAAAGATACAAGACGAAGGTGCTGGTGAAGGTTGGTAGCATAGATACTGGGGTCAATTGTGATTTGATATTTAAGAATGAAATATATACTGTCGTCATCAAAATTAATGAATTTGTGAAAATGAGAAATATTAATTAATTTTGTGAACTCGAAAGTGCCGTATATCATTTCACTTTAAATCTTAACTTAAAACAAAAAAGAAATTAAAGAATCAATTCCAAATAGGCTTCAGAGAAAAAATAAACAAAATATGCTTGTAGCCAAATAGTCGAAAATGGTGAAGGTCAATCTACTGACCAACTGCTGGCTAACATCCATGTAAAGTTCCTTGAGATATTGAACGGAAACCACTGTGTTTACCGAACCACGTGTGTACAGCAATATATTCCTCATCAAAGATTTTGACATAACTATGCAGTCCTCAACAACCGTACAAAATAACAAACTAGAAGTATGTTCATGGGACATGAGTGGCCCATTTGGGGTGTGTAGTAAAAGTAGCAAAGGACCGTAACGCTGGTAAAATGGACCCAGCAAATATTCTATCATTTACTGTCAACTACACATAAAGGTTGTTAATCTGTGATAGTTTGAAGAAATTTCGCCCGACGGTTTGTGAGGAGTACACACTAAATATTTGCGTTACGTGCGGATAGACGTACGGACAGAGAGACGGACGGACGGGCCGGCAGGCGGGTGGGCGGGCGCGCGGGTGGGCGACCGGGCGAGCAAGCGGGCCATCGGACTTACAAATATTATTTACTGAGGAGGCACAATAAGTAGTCGCCACATCTAAACACAAACGTTAAGCATGTGCTTGTGAGGCTCAAGCCGTGAAAAACTGTTTGGTGTGCTGCACGTGCGCAACAAACTATACTGAGTACATCTAGAAACGAAACACTGGTGTTAATGTCAACAACTTTTCAAACTTTTTATAATTGACAACCAAACTGTATTTACTTGATGATATTTTATTCCATGAACAATGTAACTGTAACATTGCTTTTACAAAGTGCTATCAATGCGATTGAACAGTGCTTGTGTGTATAGTGCGCCTAAAAGTAACGAAACACAAATTGGTCAAATCCTAATTTTTCAGAATCTAAGTGTTCTAAGTAAAAAGTTGAAATATTGATTGATTACATATTCACGACGTCCAACAAGCTGTTTAGAAGTGTATGGATCAGTTGTGAACTTTGCCTAGAGGTGGTACATGTGGAGTTACTGGTCCTGTCGGAGAGTTGTTTCACATGGATGCCTTGGATACGGGTTGATGTTAACGGTGCCAACGTGCTAATACAGTGTCTCCATATGAAACATTGTCGGTTAATGATAATTTAGCCGAAGAGAAACCTCCCATTCGACGTCCCCGTCATAGGCATCCGAATCGCCTGATTTCGCCCCTGTTCGGACTATCCTGGCATTTTTGTTCCGAAGCCTAGAACTTTTCTTTTGTGATTTTCTTTCCATTGACAAATCTACAAAGGATTCAAAGCAAGTTACACCAAAATGTATCATGCCTAAATGATGCACGGGGAATTCGTGCGTTTGTAAACAATATTATTACACACAATTAAAAGATGTATGAACAATGGAAGTAAGAAAAATCCAACGATGAAAATGTTGCGCTTCTAGATGTACTGAGCATATTTTATAATTCATTTGGTTTGTTCTACCATATGTTATCCTTTCTCATTCTAATCCAGCGAATTGAAACCCCACCCCAGGAAAGGCGGGGATTTTACTTCTGCATTTTCCAAGAAGGACAGGGAAGGCAGATCTCAAATTAACCAGCCGAGTACAGAAAACAGTAACATCACAACACAGCTACACGGAGCAATGCCCACACATAACCCAAAGAAATGATTAAAAGTTTAAGTCCCCGCCGCAAAAATACAGGACGACTCAATTTCACAAAGAAATAAAGTAACGGTGGTTCCAAGTGACCGAATGAGGCGAAGCTATGATACGACATAAGTCCCAACTGCAGTTCAAATGAAATGCAAACGTGGCGACCTAAGCGACCAAACCCCGGGTAAAATATCTGCTACCCAGGGGCGTGCAGATGGTTAAACAACACATCCATTTACCCCGCCCAAACAAAGCAGAGAAATATCACGGCTGTATTGCCTCCACTATTTTGCCAAGAGCAAAAGCTTTGCACTGATCAGTGCGGGGACATAAGAAAGATACAATCCGATACTATTCCCCACTATCACCACCCTACCCCGTTGTCGGTGCCCGGGTGTCAATTGACTGGTGCAGTCAGTTGCATCCACGGCCCCCGACCCCATGGATGAACGGTGGAAAGCGGGGTAAATAACCGTGTTTGTCCATCCAGCTTCCCTGCACCGACGGGCGAATTTTTGTATTCCAGCGGGCGTATAGCCGTGAAAATTAAAGGCCATGATTCGAATGTAGGTTTCAATAAGAAGCCAATGATCGGAGGAAGTTCAAATGTCAAAGTGTGGTTTAGAGACAATATTGCTGAAACAGCTCTCGCGAACCAAAACAGTATGCCTACCCAACCACATTTTTTAACTGAAATACCGATATTGCACGATTTGCTTGCGGAAATCGGTATAGTTAACGCAAGAACCCTGTGATATAGGTATGCATGTATTATCCGTGCTATACTAAATTCGTGGTTAGTGTGCACAAGAAGCACGGAGAAACTATCAGACTTTCACTCCGAGAATTGCGTGGTCTAATGAAATCAGTTTTCACGGTCAAATATGTTGGAGCACGAAAAAAGCATGCTAGTCTGTAAAAGTTGAAAAAGGATGTCTTATATTTTATACTCCCCGAACATTTTTGGGATAAAATAGTCCCTGGTTTGTCCGTATGTGTTTTTTTAAATTAGACCACAGCTAACTGTAACTGACCAATCAATGAGCAGAAAAAGTGTTGAATAAATCCCATAAAAAAATTTATACAACACTTTTCTGTGGTATATAGAAAAAGTGTTGTATATAAACTTACATTGATTTACAATACTATTTAGGCCAAGCAAAATAATCCATCAAGTCAGGAATTTATAGCTTTATTGTAAACACAATCCATCGACAAGTGTGATTGTAACAGTGAAGTTAAGCATTAACAATTACTATACATGCATATATCCAATACAAACATCAAACATAGAGTTTAAAGAGGATGAAGCGGCGTTTTTAATGACTTAAAATTGTTATGTTACTTTTTATCTATAGTTTGTGTAACCAGAGTAAAGTATCATTAAAATACAGAATAATCTATTGCTGAAGCAGTAAGAATTACAATAGTATCGATTATAAAACATATACATGCACTTAAATACTATTTAAGCAGTTAAGTATATCTAAAAAAATATTAAATCATTGTTAATTAATGAACTATTCAGTTATAACATAAGAGTTTTCTGCTCTTTTACAAAATCGGTATGCCAAAAATGAAAAAAAAGATTGCAGTGAAATAACATTTTTACATTTTACTGCTGCTTACACAAATGTTTCGTCTGGTGATTTTACAGTGTAATCGACATCTTTCTGCCGCCTTTGAAAACCAATAATAGCAGATATACAGTCAGGTACTTCTATCACAATAGCATTTGGGTCTGGCAAGCCAGCAGACTCGGCCTTGATAACCGTTGCCGAGACGACTATTCCAGCTGTAGACTGGGGCGATGGAGGCGTCTTCGATGGCGTTTGTAGTTTGGATGATAAGTTACACTGCAGTGCCTCTAACGGTTGTTTATAATAATACACAGCAGTGCTTCTATGCCCACTGCATACCATTATTGCTTGTTTGTCAAAATTGTTTTCATATAGACGAATACCCTGTATATTTAAATGATGAAAATGTAGTCCTGGTAATATCTTAGAATTGCGTCATTGTGCATATTGCTCGTATGCTGAACATGTCCAAGAATGTTGCTTTCTGGTATCTATCAGCATACGCTGTTCTGAATGCGGTTGCACATCCTTAAACCTTTGATTTTCATTCATATCTTGACTAAAAGGTTTCAGGATGGAAGATGCTTGATTTGCGTAACCACGGTTACGTCCTCAAACTCCAAAAACATACTACATGTCGATGGCTTAGAATGAGAAGGTCGTAACTACAAAATCGAAAACATCATGCATGCAAAAGAAAACTGTCTGTAATTTACTCTTTAACTATAGGAAAACAAGTTTTTAAAACTTCATTTTGACAACATGACCATTTTAGATTTTTCATGAAAATAGGCTCATAAGAAGCGCATTGTGAAGCAGATTTCAAGTATGCATGAGTCTTATAAGGTCGTAAGTAGTGGTTACGAACTTCTTATTCTAAGCCATCGATGTAGTAGTTTCATCAAGTAAATCAAATTCCACTACTTGTTTTTAAAAACACATACATGTACACTTGCTTTAAAAAAGATATGTAAAATATGTACAATACAGAAAGAAAGTTGACTAATGGAATTTTACCAACGAAAACACAAAATACTTGTGCACCAAACATTCCTTGATTTTATTTTATGAATGGCTAATGTAAACGATTTGGGGATATTGTGTTTACTAAGTATTAATCATTGATTGTTGTGCAAATTGTATCTGAGAAACTAACATTTTTAGCTGTGGTCTAAGACAGATAGATCTCTTGTAAGTGTTGGGTATGAAAACATAAAATCTCGTAAACTCGATTTAGTTTTCATACCCAACACTTACTCGTGTTCTATCCTATACTTCGAACCTTTGCAGTTGCATAGATCTCATCGAGATGAAATGCAGAGACAATTAATCATAACTTTTTATTGTATCTTTTGACAGTTATTTCTCGTTGCATTTGATCATACTTCATTTTTGGCCAGCTCATAATTCATACAGTATTGGCGATATCAATTTGACATTGCATTTGTTAAAAGAGTTCAGTGAGGGGAAGTGCAGTGACCAAGAACCCTAACATTTTTGCACCAGTCGGTTGCATCCATGGTCCCATCCCCAAAGGGAAGCTGGAAAGTAAAACGGCCGCATTTTTACTTTCCAGCTTCAGTTCCAGCTTCCACCGCACAGCTGGGAAAATGTTGGAATTTTTTCTCCGAACCGATACCCCGGGAACAATATTTAGTCGGCAGAAGGAAGGGGTTGGGGCGGCCGGCGGGGAAATACTAGAAATTTGACCAGCATCTGTACCCGCAGGTTCGCGGAAGGGTGGGTTTTTTCGACAAATCTAATGGAAAAATCCCGGCCCATCCCAAGGTGAAAGGCCGTGTATGCAACCGACTGGTGCATAATGTTGCCTGTTCTCGGCTGTTTAAAGAGAGTGCTACCTTCCCTGTGCGATGTTTTCATATAGTTTTATATTGTACTCATCGTTTGTATTGCTGAATAGTAGATTACTATGTACGCTTAACGTTTAAAATAAAATATTGTGTTTTACCAAGTACAAAATTTTCTTTTTTTTTAGCGAGACTTGTGGAAGAAATAAGTGGAACTATGGTCGTAATGGGATCTTTAGTCTAGCCACCCGACTAGATAATACATTTTATCAATCAAATAGCATTTTTTTTCAATTTTAACTATATTTTATTCTGGGCTTGATTATCTGTGTTTGAGGATACAAAGGGAAAAAATTTCATGAAAAAAAGAGTTGACCGAGGAGTTGTCTTTATCAACATAGGGTATGTTAGACAGACTACGGGACCTTGAGCATGGGCATTTGCGTTGGTTAAGTTTATTGTCAGATTACTGTCCTCAAATACTATCAAATGTGTCCACTTGAAACTCAGCATGGTTATTCATACACACAAGGGGAGTCCCTGCTAACCCATTATTAATTGAGTTATCTGTCCTTGTTACTATTAAGACAGTTTTCACAGTTTTTTTCTTGTTTTCTTAAAATAAAGTGTTCGTACTTACCACCTTCATATTCTAACCCAGTGATTTGTAATAAGTGCAGTTTTTTATTTGAAGTACACATATTTGTGTATCTTAAATAATAATCAGTCATGAATATTTAAAGGATAAATAATATAACTAATTAAAATAATTTTGTAACAAGATTGAAATTCGTCTAGACGGTGAAAACATACATAAAGCTAGTTTTTAGCCTCAATCGAGACTATTCGTATTTTAAATATTCAAATAATACATTATTTACATGATTTACTAAACCTTATTATAATTCATACACATATCAAAATAATTAAGACTAAATTACACGCAGCAATAAAATAGTAATCACGTCATAAAGTGCCTTGTTAACTTTTGACATTTAGTAGGCATATCTTCATAGCACGAACGTTATAGAGACATTTTATGCACTGTAATCATTTATATATAAAAAAAACGTCGTTTACACAAAAAAATAAAACATAGTCATTCTTGTTAACGAATAATGAATATACCAATCGATGTTTAATATCAATTGACGGTATCCTTAACGTCTTAATTATGATCGATTCATTACTGTTTATTTTTTTAGTTTGTTGTTGTCGGTAGAGTACAACCCAATGTTGATAGCGTCAATTTATCATTCTCATAATTACTAATTGACTTGGCGGGCGTACTCGGTAATTTCCGTCAAACTTCGTCTCATTAATTGTGAAAAATGCGAATAAGAAAAAGGTCGATAAGGTCGGATTTATTCCGAAGTGAAGAGCGCGTGACACATGCTCGGGAAAACATGGGGCGAATAACAGCAAATAACATTATTTTGATTGGTAAAGTTACAACTTATTTGTTGTTTATTGAAGCACATGATACGATGGTGTCATTATTTCTCTAAACAAAACGTGTGATCTCCTTTCACTTTCGGGAGGGGTTCAGTCTGTTGCTGAGGGATTCTATTCCGTCTTTATGTCTCGCGAACTTGTTGTATTTATTTTGGATTTGAGGTTTTATCGTGGATAAGACGGAAACGCAACTCGGCTAATGATGTATAGATGTGTGTACGACGCTTGGCAATAATTACTTTTTAACAAACAGTAGAAAGATACTTTTTCGCTTGTACATGTCATCCGCGTATAGTGAATTTGAATATTATTAATTATTAAACCAAATGTTGGAGACATTAAGATTGTGTATGCAGTTGTCTAGATTAAATGTATGACAGACATAAAAATGTTTCAATTTCTTAACTAAAATGTAATTTAATTTATCATTATAATTTGTGAATTGTTGGATTTTATTGTGTTATTTTGTTAAATAATATTTATTTATTATCAATTGTATTTATTAAGTGCACTGTATACTAGCACAACGACTTTTTAAAGATACATTATAAAAAATCAGTCTACAGGGTAAGTTTTGTACGAAAGTTATATTTTAAAGTTTCCAATTTAATTAAAATATTTATTTCTAAGATTGGTTTTAAATTACAAGTTTCAAAGACCAAAATACTTGAATTTATTAAGAACTCTAGAATCAGGTCTTAAAATATTACGCGATATTATTTAGGGTATTTATTTTATTTGAAATATGGATACTATAATAATGCATATGTATTATAATAGAGATAAACGGACACGTACTGGGCTAGCGCAAGTCATTATTTTCATCTACTTAACAACATTGACTGTTTTCTTACATGTACCTACAATTGTTTCGACACTTTTTCGTGTAGTCGATAAGTATGTTGGTTGCAATCGCATAGATAAGATGATTTAAATGAGGTTAAGGAACAGTGTAACAGTGATTGCAGCCGCTTCATGTTACCAGTATTCTGGGGAAAAAATGTTTTAAATTCAGATGCAATAATTGTACGCATGGTAGTTCTTGACTTTGACCATAGAAGTGCATACTTTTTAACGTTTAGCATATTATCTATTTATGTCTTATCAAAATAGTAGTACATACTTATAATAAATTCACCAAATTGACATACATTTCTATTTATAATTTAGGTATGTAAGTTGTCAATGACGACAAGCTGAAAACCCCATATCTGAATAAACTTCACGTTCTATTTTGGTCAGTTATCAGGGTGCTAGAACAGTAACCAACCTAGTATATTATTTTTAAAATCAATTTGAAATATAAATGTTACAATATCTCTTGTGAGTAAAATAGTTTGCATAATTCATTTCAGATTTTGAATCTGTACAAGCCAAACTTGACCATCGGATGTAACTCAACAACCAGTGACATTGTGGACTTTTGTAGATTGAGTGCATACACTCGACAGATCGTATGTCATTATTGTTTTAAATCGGGTGGTTTGTGGAATTTTGCCACTTGTTTTCATGCAGAAAATAGAATAATACTTTGGATTATTTAATTTATTTTGTTCTAAAATGGCGGATAATTTTAACACTTTCCGATTTTCGAATACCTTCGGTGATCATCGTTTTGAAGAGCGACATCTTCATCGTACTGACTGTGACAATAACTGCCATGTTTCAAATTCAATTCATATGACACTTAAGACGAACAAATCCGAGGAGTTCCGGGTGACAAAAAGACGAGGTCGGCCGATTGTGAACAACGCAGCACGCGAGAGATCACGTGTTAAAACTCTTCGATCAGCTTTCCTGGAATTACAAAGAACTTTACCGGCGGTGCCTCCTGATACGAAACTATCCAAACTAGACGTGCTTGTACTGGCGACTACATATATCGCTCATCTAATGAGTGCACTACAGGACGATGGTGACGTCACGCAAGTGTTTGCAGCCAATGGTTGTATGCATCCAGTTAAGGTTTGTCTCATTTTGTACCAGATTTCTGCATGATCTTGGTCGGGTTCGAATATGGCTCGTTTCGATGTGACACGGTCCGATTATGTTCCTGTCTGATTTTACCCTGTTCTAGTAAGGCCCGGTCCGAATATAGGCCCGATAGGCCGATACGATTATGTCAATGTCCTATTAAGTTCCTGGCCGATAGGACTCGTCTCCACTGTGGTCCGGTCCGATCATGATCCGGTCCCCCTAGCGGAGATGGTAAAGAACTGAACCGTTGTCCTTGCAATGGACAGATCCCGATCTCTTGACACATCTCAATGTGAACTAGACCTCAGCCTTGATATTGTTGAATATCTTTAAATAAAATGATATACATGAATTGGCTCAATATTTTTAATAAAAGTCGGTACATGAATTGGCTCAAAATTAGAATCACAAAAATGATTATTCTTTAAAGCATATACTTTATTTACGTTATACCAATTTCTTTGTTTATAGCGAATATTTTAGTAAAACATGATTTTCCATTACTGCAAACATGCTATGTCATTTACATGAATCACTAAGAATATAAGTAAAAACATAATCGTTGTTGGTAATTTCGAATGTAATTTCGTAAAAAAACATAATACATGACACATTGGCTGTATCTTATCGTAGGGGCGTAATGTTGTTTGTGTGTTAAATCGTACATGTACTACGTGATTGTATTATTGCGTACAATACGTTTTATGACACTACTTTGACGAGATGTTGTACTTTGAAAGTTAGTAATTTGATGCGATCGCCAAGTAAAACACCCGAATCCAGAGCTTGTGTGCGGGTGAAATGCAACACGTGGTCCGTTTAGCATTAGTACCACCACACTTTAAAATGTGATAAGCCACATAAGGCAAATGTAATTATTCTGTTCATGTGGGTGTTTTACATAAAACATTAAAAATTGAAATTAAGGGTCTGAAATCACATTACTTTGTTTGATTTATTCTGTACTCAATTATATCGTTATGGCTTTTTTTGTTGGGCTCGTGCTCAAGAAATGACATTGATCCGATTCGAAGGAAGCGACTCATATAATCCAGAAAATATGATTAGTTTAAACAATTTCAGAAATGGCCAATGAGAACCCGACTATATGCTGGAATATTATCAAGTACTGTCACTAGCGCACAAGATGGACAAGACTCGGATGAATATCAACCAATTGTTGCCCAGCAACCGTTGCCTTGGATTCACAAACATTCTTAACATAACGCTACCAGAGTTGTACATAGGTCTGAACGAAGATCATTATAATTAAATAATTTAAGGAACTAATCAGTGATAATATGAAATTGTGGTGGTTTTTTGTAGTAACATTATTTGTCTACGCATGATCCTAAGCGCCGGGTTTGCCTATATACACCAAATTGTTATGGCAATTGTGCATGCATTTTTTATTTATTCGTCCGACATTGATGATATTTTGTTAAAATATTACAAACTAATATTTACATTAAAAAAACAGACTGTTGCGAAAATGTTTAACTTAAACGTTAAAATGTTCATTATTGAATCATTCTAATTTGTTTATATGCAAATATATTATTAACATGTATAAACTATATTATTTATTATTTTACTATTTCTAAGCGAGTTCTCTTCAAGTGTTCATGTATATTAGTTATGAATAATTCGCTGGCTTAGAATGAGACAAACTTACGACCTTATAAGACTCATTACAAGAAAAAAGCATCTTCACAAGATGCTTCTTATGAGCCTATTTTCATGACAATCGGAACTTGTTGTGTTTACCAAACTGAAGTCCACAAAGTTCTTTTTTTCAATAAGTAAAGAGTAGTTTTCAGGCAGTTTTTTTCTCTTGATTTCTCAAAACTTTCCACTTTCTCATTCTAAGTCAGCGATATATTTACAGGCATAAATTATATTATTTATAATTTCGAGTTTTTAAAACGTTTTTTCCAGCGTTTATGATTAGTTATGAATTATTATGTTTTTAGATTCTGTACAATAATGTTTTCAACATTGCATAGAGTTGTCTGTTTAAAGCGACACATTTATAAATTAATGTTTCACTCCTTCCAGTCTTTAATAAACCGTGTTCTTTTCTGTTAAAATAGTTCGTGATCTTAAATAACTTGCGTATATCTAGCATATGTATTACTATTTCTGTTTGACAGCAAAATGAATTAAATTTTCAACAAATTGTGATTGTTTTCAACTCAAGTATGGTTTTGGCTTATCTTCCATTTTTCCAACACAATGTACATAGATTCATGTGATTAGCTGGTTTTGGTATAAACAAAAAATTTTAAAAGTAAAAAAAAATTACATTCGATCTGAAACTATTGAGTCATGTGCGTGATTTCATGTGTGTAAATTCATCATGCTATTGTTTTGTTTTGAAAGCTCCGATCGAGTATCAGGCATTGCAATAATCAATTAATATCAAATAATTAATTACACCGGCTATCAATCGTTGCGGTTAAAACCAATGTCATGTCAATATAAGACATACATAGGTGAGTTTAATGACTTTTATAATTGATATTTTATAGATTCGTAACGACGTTTTATGACAGTGCAAAATTTGGTAATTTCAATAAAACCCACTATCTGTTTGAAAACTCCACCGTCTGTATATGCACCGCACTCATTATGCTGCCTTTCGACGGGTGACTTAATGGTCATACTAACTAATTGATATTTAATTGCACATTGCATCGATTCAGGACCAGCGCTCTGTCCGACGATCACTTTGACACGAATAATAGTAGAAACCTACCAATAAAAGAGTGTAGAACAACTATAATTATATGAATTCAGAAAGAGCTTGTGAAATGCATCTAAAATTACTTGTATCACTCGCTGTTCTTATCTCCTCTCTAGAGGCATGAAGTCGTACGCCAAGCACGTAGAGGACAACTGAATGACCATACACTAATGACTGCATTGCTAACGCAAAGAAAACAATCTAACCACACATCTTGTAAAACAGTGGTATTTATTTGTTTATAATTAAACATTCATAAAATCACATTCATATGTATCAATACAAACACATTATGCTTGTATACATAAATCATTTTAAGCAGATGTAACATTACCAATGGAAAGAAGAAAAAGAAGAAATGATTCAGCAAATGATATATTTTAAAATAACTGAAATATCGGATTGACTATATTATATATCGAGAAGGTCATAAGTATAAGACTAATATGTATTTGAAATCAACATCTTAATGCGCGTCTATAATGGGCCTATTTGTATGAAAGTCGGAACTTGTCATGTTGACCAAAATGAAGTTGAAAACCGTGTTTGACAATAAGTAAAAAGTGTTTGTCAGGCAGTTTTCTTGTTTTCTCAAACTATTTATTATTTAGTTATGACCCTCTCATTCTAAGCAAGCGATATATATTATAAGTGTGTTTTATTAGTTACCAATGATACTGTTATCGTTGACTTTCGGGGACAGCACCGGGCTAAGAACCGTCAATCAGCATTGCCATCATCTAATTTTCGCGCGTTGAATTACAAATTAAAACACAGAAATAAAGACATGAACATAAACCACTACCACAAATTATATATTTACGCAGAGTAAAAATATAGTGAAACCCGTAATTTAATGTCAATTAACACAATGAAAACATCACATTTATGTAGCTCGTATTCTCTGGTTATTAATATATACTGTACAAAATAAATGTACATATCGATGGCTTAGAAAGAGAAGGTCGTAACTACTACTTACGACCTTATAAGACTCATACATATTTGCAATTTCCAGTCCCAGGCGCTTCTAATGAGCCTATTATTTTGACAATCGGAACTTGTCATGTTGACCAAAATGAAGCTATAAAAGCTTGTTTTAACATGTAAGAAAAGACTAAATTGCAGACAGTTTTTTCTTGTTTTCTCAACATATCGATTTTGTACTTACGACTTTTTTCATTCTAAGCCAGCGATATGTATCACAGCAGAGCCGGCCACTCTTTGTCAACTTGTTTAGTAACTTTGATGTTCGATGTCTGACACTCTTTAACACAGTTTTGACTGAGTATTTGAATTCAAGTATTCAATGCATTGGTATTGGGTTGAGACTCCGAATTCTTATAAAAGGAAATGTACTTTATGTATTATAATTTTAATTTCAACTGTTAACATTTTTAATATCTTTAAATTCTTTAGCAAATAAGTTCTGAAGAACCTCCTATTTCAAATGCGTTTGGATAATTCCTTACCAATCACAAACTAGTCACTCGCAATTTCAATGTTTTTTATTTACTTATTTTGTTTTCTTCTAAATGCCGAGCATAGCCTTTATTTGCTTTATTTCTACTGAAACATGGTAGGCATATATATGTACCTCCACCCGGTTTTGAACCCGTGTCGCCAGATTAGACGGCAAGCGCACTAACCACTGAGCTACAGAGGCACATATAAATACGTATACATCAATTTGATCTAGCTGCAATAAAAAATTAAGGATTCGTCCACTATTCATTTATTTTCTACTATAATTTAAATGTGACTTTTCCATTTTCCTCTGCCGCCTCTTCATCTTGATTTGTCTGTTTATTGGTCTCGTCTTCTTCTTCGTATAAGGTCTCAGAGAGCGTAAACTTCACCTGAAGTCAAAAAATGATAGAAGCACGTTAGAGTGTTGAATAAGCATAACTCTATAAATCGTCGACATCGGGACTCATTGGCTAGTCTGTCAGGAAACCTAGCCAAATGACCGAGAATTAACGAATGTCTCCTGGTAGAAAACAAACAGGCAAAGTAATCGCCAATCTTACATAATAACACGTAAGAATAAGTGTAGGGCACACAAAAAATATGTGTGGTACATGTACCATGTCTGTTGTACATTGAGTGTTTAAAACAAACGCGGACTGTTGGTGTAAACCTGCCGAACAACCGATTGTGGGAGCGTTGATGCAAAATATTGCATAGTTACCATCTTATGAATACCCAAACTTAATAAAGAGAACTGGATTTAACCAACTGAGCCTACATGGTTAAGTGTCGGTGATTTTTTAAATCATCAGTAATTTAATCCCAATGCTGAGGGTGTTATACCAATGGTGTTATAGTAGACTATACTTAAGTTTCATACCTGACTTGGTTTCCGTTCCTCAAACGCTCGGCTTCCATCTAGGTTATACGACAGACTACGTGGTGGTGCTTTAGGTGACCCTTCTTCATCAGCTTTGGTCCGCAGGTTCCGCAGTACGTTATTTTTACGATGTTTACGTCTCAGATGTGAGATCAGATGATGCTTGTGATCGTGTGTTAAGTTCTTATCATGCACCTTTAGATGTAGACGCTGAAATATAATAATATTATTACAGTATATAGGTTGACGTAAAAAACCATTAGATAATGCTATCGCAACTACTCTTTGGTTATCGATTCACATTACAATGCAATGTTACTAGTTCATATATTAACAAGTAACCCCGTATCGCCATATCCAAAACCCTTATTCAGTTTTATTTTATAAGCATAATTTTTTTTTATAATATAATCATTATTTATGTTCGTCGCCTAAAACAATAGGCGGCAAGTAAATCAACAAAAAAGAACATGTACAAAATACAATAAACCATATCAACACAATAACATAACAACAATCCCACTATTGAACCTTTGAAACGCTCCTTGAACATATGCATTGCAAATTACATAGTTTACTAGAATTATGATCTCCATTTACTTAAGTATTAAAACCTTGAAAAAAGCCACAACATGCAACATTTCATGCGAACTCGTGCTTGAAACAAAAATCGACAATAAACGAATGAACATCTAAATGAAGAGTGATCACTATCAAACGTGTTTATTCTGACAAAGTTCGTGCTCATTGGCTAACAAATATTATAACAATAATATGTGCGCGGTAGACAATGCCTTAAACATCTGAAAATAATAAAAAAAGTTGCATTGGCGAAATCAAGTATCACGGTGAAGTATGTATACAAATATACCTTTCCCTTTTCTATATCGTAGTGCTTCTGACGAGACTTATCCTGGTAAATGTTTTAATATACTAGTAGAAGTATACAATATTATACTGTCCTTGTTTAGGCTACAAAACACTGTATTTATTCGATTACAACACTGTTAGAAGCAATTAAGTTAAGGAAACTAGTTGAACATTAATTGTACTATAAGGATAGGAAGGGGTGCATACAGACCGACAGAAATAAAGGGACCATGTGAGGCAGGTATAGACAGTGGGAGCTGGGGATGACGGAGACATGTAGATATTATAGAATTGACTCACACTGCGGACTGTATGTAGGATGATAGAGAAGATAGGAAGAAAGGTAGTCAGGAAGTGACGGATGGAGGGAAGGTGAGATGGTGTTACTTACACTGCGTACTGTATGTAGGGTGATAGAGAAGATAGGAAGAAAGGTAGTCAGGAAGTGACGGATGGAGGGAAGGTGAGATGGTGTTACTTACACTGCGGACTGTATGTAAGGTATGTGAGAAGAATTTATGATGGTTATCCCCGTGTGCTTCATTCTCCTTCCTGTGATCTCGTTCTCTCTTTGATACAAGATCGTCTGTAATACAAACATATTGAGACATAAAAACAAACATCACGTGATAGACTTGTGTATCAGAATTTCAGAACAAACATAATTATTGTCTTGATTTGAACCTTGGACGGTACGTCAAGGGGTCGGATGACAAGTACTGATATGCTGGCACGCCCGTGTATAATAATTAAATATATTATTTAAAATATGGTACTAACCGACTTATCTCAGTGTCGCGATTTTAAATCCATTAACCATACGTACTTGCGTTCTAAAATGCATTGTGTGACGCACATTAACAAATGTAACATGGGTATCACCAGTTCGTATATTTATTAATAAAATTGTAGAACTTCAGGAAAATATACATTATGGATGAAGAGCCACGTAGACAATGCAATAACCCGATTGAATTATTTTACAAATATTTATATCGGACAAATCTTAAATACATTGGCAAGTGAAGGTGGTGCTAATATGTGTAAATTATATGGTCGTTCACTATGTCAAAGGTTGTGCTATAATTGGTCCACCATCCTCACGATTCAAGAACATAAAAGCAAAGATCACACACATCGTGAAACTTAATGTCAATGGCCGACAACGCTGAATTAAAAATGTGTGAGTAGAGTTTTGGTGATGAAGTAGTTATCGAACGTTCAACAAAGAGTGCATGTCCAGTTTCATGTAGCTGTGACGACGGACAAATGCAGGTAAGTCATACTAGTGAATAAGTGCGCTACAACATGTAATATATACCCGTCTCTGTAGGTGAAGGTGGGCGTTCATATTGTCCGTTTTTGTTTCCTGTATAGACAATTTTGAACCAGTTGCATTTTTTTGAAACTCATCTTGACATTAAGGATATAAATTTGCATGCAAACAAACAAATACAATGTGTGTCATATTACATCCGCCAAGTATGTGTACATGATGTAAGACAGTGATACATACCATATTCTAGATACATACAGAGCTCTTATCCTTTTCCAAAGGTCAACAATACTACCGATGGCATTTGGTAAGGACTTATCTTGAGATCTAACACCACATTATGTACAACCGTATTTAGGCAATGCAGGAACACCCTTATGAGTGTTTTCGATATTTATTTCACAAACTATTGCCGTTACATGTTAGTTAAATTAATTATAATGTTCAGATGCGATATTACATTCGTCCTAAACAATATTACACAATACATCACTATCATACCGTGTCTAGCATGTGCCTCGTGTTCGTCTTCATCATGTCCTAGTTTATCCAGAGCCAACTCACTATCCAGATGTCGTCTGTAATACAAAATATTACCTCTCTAGATAGATGTAAGAATGAAATTCTTATTTGTTCCGATTACGATATTTTGTTCGCTTGCTATTGGAAAAGTGAATCGAAAAATAGAAATAACCTCTTTGAGGCCCTAAGTCGATTAAACAATGGCAAATGAGTCGTCTATGGCATTTGTCACAATGTTATATTTCTAGTTACCATCCTTAAAGTAAGCTTTTCAAACAAGTCTAGGGAACATAAAATGTGTCATTATTTCCTCAGTAGAAATCACTCTAAACTTAAAAGCAGATAATTTATTGAAATATCTAGTTATTTAAATTAAAGCAAATTGCATTTTCATATTAACTTCTTTTTCTTCTTTCGATTGACATCTTTAATATGTTCAGTTTGAATGTGTTGATGAACGACTCGGTCTCCTATGCGTTGCCGAAGTAGAATCTCCGCTTCTGTTTGGTCTCGAAGAGCCTGATTTAGGACCAAGCTTCGTGTCGTAAGACATGTTTGTTAATAAAACTTACATTTCTGTTTTGACCCGAGGAAGCCTGGCACCACTTAGCTGTAAGTTCTTATAGTGTTCTCTGAAAGTATACATACAATTCATGTTCAAATTGTAAATGCAGTGCACATGTTTTAACTATTTCGAAGGTATTGGATTCGAATTTTAAAAATGTGCTATTGCTGGCTAGATGAAAATTATAAAATGTCGAAATTTAATATGTAAATTTTCGAAACAAAGATGCAACTTTTTTAAATATATATTTACATGTGACTGTATCTTAAAAGTTAAAACAAAGGACATTGTAGTATTTAATTTACGTCAATAAGAGTTATTATATCCGTTTTGAAATCAGGCTAATAATTTCACTTATTTTTTTTAAATAAACATGGTTAAATTAAAGATACTGTATGATGCAATGTAAACTAACTTCATCACCAGTTTTTCATAGTAGTGTGAAATATCATCTAGTTCAGATTTGGTTGCATTCTTCAGTATTCTAGGTCGTATCACTGTATCGTCAAAATGATCCAACTTTTCCTGTAACAAAAACAAACATCAATATTTGTAATATACTTTTTATATAATCACCAATGGTCGACGTTATTAATTACAGTAGTCCTATCGTTCTGACACCATGTGAACTAACTGTGCGAGCAAGCAAGGGTAATACCAAACTGTATTTACCGACACAAGTACCCCGAAGCCTGTCTGCGATCGAACCCAAGACGTGGACGCTATAACACTAGGTTATATTGGTGTATCAAAAGAAACAACCACTTTTTCGTTTGCTTAGAAGAAAGCAATAATTATTAAGTACAAAAAATCCTAGGGCAGATTATAAATATGCACGAATCTGATACTTCTATGCTTTTAAATGAAAGAAGGCTGGGGATGTAAAGTTTTATTACTTGTATGGCGTTATGCAGATCTTCCAAGAAATGTTTTTCTAATTCCTACCTTTATATGATGTTGACCTGTAGTATAGCCTACAATTTCTTCAATACCCGCCATAACATGGTCAAAAACCTATACAATAAAAAAGGGTTAAACATGTATAAAAAACATGACCCAACACAAAGTGAATAGAATATGGTCAAAAACATGCATGTGCTGACTAAGGAATATAATATGGTCAAACACAATACATGAAGTACTATCAAATTCTTATACCTACAGAAATCTACAAATGTATTATGACCAATCACATATGATAAATAAAACATGGTTAAACACGTATAAATGAATTATTGATACATATATTTATACACAGTCGTTAGTAACTAAACCTTATAATGTTACTATTAGAGAATAGCGTGCTTGAACAAATGAAGCAGCTAGAAAAGCAACACGGAAACAGACTGAGATGGTACAGTGTTAGGTGTACGAATGTTAGAATGAATGTTTGGCAGGTGTTAAAAAATGCAGGGTAAAGACTACGAGCTAAAAATAGATGAAAATACGCATTCCGTGGGATGACTTTGGACTTTATCGCTCTAAAAATACTAATTACCGAAAAATTAACAGAAGTTTTTCGAACAATATAGTCAGGGTTACATATTCTATCTCTATTTAAAGTAGTTCCGAGAAGAAACCCCCTGTTATATTCGGTACTAGCATTCTCGTTTAAATGTTTATGAGACACATTTATATAAGAAAAGAAGATTTGATAAGCATATAACAATACATTGAGTGACATACTCGAATTGTTAGAACACTAACTGATCATACTTGATGCTGTAGAAACTAGCCACGTGTAGGCTTAATGCATATGGCATGGGTGCAGTGGATTGCTCACTACATCTACATGAAGGCATCGTCATTGCAAAACATCATAAACATTCTCAAACAAATAGTTGACTTGTTGTTCTTGTTCATGATGATGGTAGTGGTTAGTGGGTGTGCTGACATGGCCCATATAAATGGGTCCGTTTGTGTATCAGTTCTATACATAATTTTGAATGCATGCACAAGGCATTGGAATAAACATTTACTTAGAAACAAAAACACAATTATAATTAAGATTTTCAAAAACCATCTGAGCTAGAACTCACATAATTAGGACAATAAAGTCATATGTTCATGATGCCACCAGAACCTGTAAATTTATGACAACATGGTACCTGGAAATGAGGCAATCGGGACAGTATATGACGTCATTGACACATATGTATGTCTTCATGAGGCAATCGGTACCTATTTATGACTTCATCAGTTCACGTTTATAACATAATAAAGAACTACCATTATGACAATGGCTGAAGAACATGACGCCATCTCTACCTTTTTATGACCTCATTTTTACCTGATTTTGACATTATCGGTAACAGTTTATGACGTCATTTGCTATTTTTATGACGTCACTAGACATCTTTGTCAATACTTACGTGATTTCCAAGTTCTTCGTTTAAATGCATACCCCTGTCACTCTCAGCGAGTTTGACTCTCATCTTTTTGACCAACCATTTGATCGAGCCGCCCTAATAACAGGCAAATATAGCTACACGTCAGTTTGTGGATAATGGTATAATAAGATTACGTGGTTTACATCATGAGATGGATATCTACAGATCAAGATCCATCCAAGTAAAGATTTATTGAACTAAAAGCGTTCGTGGCTGTTTCTTGTGAAATATTGCGCACATTCCGTTTCCCCCAAAATTTGATACTTTGTAATATGAAAATACTAAAAGGTTACTGAGCCTATTTAGGAGTGATCTGGCTCACATGCGTCAAACAATTGCCTCCTAACAAGATTATCGTATGTCGAGATAGTTTCATGCCGTTCAAATTTGGCATATTCACTTGTGTTTAAATGTTCACGGTAGACAACACATTGTAGCTAACTAAAGATCTATATTTAGCTCATCCATCTCAGTCCACTTAACCACGTGATCGCACTAGATTCTATATGTACGTGGGTATATCCAAAAGTTATGTCACTGATGCTATAAAATTGTATATAACGTCAGTAAAACCACAAACATTTTCACACCGTAACTTCAATCTAATTTCAATATGATGACAAAATTTTACAACAATGCACATGATAGTTCTGGAGATATGAACATTTTCATGAGACATACTAACGAACATCGCCGCAAGTCCGACGTCACAATGACGTTACTTGCTGACACCTTCACATCCAGCAGAAGTTCATCCATGGTGATTTCTAACGACCCATAAACCATTTCAAAATAAACAATTAAACCACGGGAGGAGTGACATTACTTTTCGATAAACCCTCGTATATAGAGTGTAAAAGTGAAAAATGAAAAGCTACACACAAGTGGTATTGGAATGTTTAACGCAAGAATACATTTCCTGATGAGAAAGTTTATTAATAATTAGATTATTATTGTCATAAGGGAGATACTAGCCTATATATACATGTACATGTGGGACTACGACATTTAAAAAAGTAATTTTGAATTCGTGAAATAAAACTGTAACGTTATGATAAATTGTGATGTACGGAATAAAAGTGTATGATTTCTTGCGATATACATTTCAATCAGTGAAGAGAACTAAAACTACTACGACACACAACACAACACTCTCGATCACCAAAGCTACCCTACCATAGCTACCCGTCTAGTACTCACGTGGTTCGACACTTCTTCATTCAACTTCATATCAGCATTATTTTGTGCAAGTTTTACTCGAAATTTCCTTACAAGAAATTTAATAGTTCCACCCTTCAGATCAATAAAATTTTCAAATTGGAATTAAAATAAAACACACACAATTGTACACACAAGAAAAACGATGCTTACGAACAGATTAATGGGCACCATGATGCATTTAAACAGGATGAGTGCCATGTTCTAAGGGCCTGGCTGAAAACACAAGAGACGACACCAGATTGATCACGTGACCAAAATCTTGACACATAAATTTGAAATATAGTTGGATATTGGTTTGCATTGTGTATATTGTTCATTCAGACATGGATGCAGTGCCTTTAAAGAGGCATTCCCTATAACTAGCATATTTTTCTTTACTATCACATTACATGAGCTAAATGTACAAAGCACTATCAATTATCATAATTTGTCAGAAGAAAGTTTGGCAAATATGTCTCTATAATGTCAAAAATATATTTAAATCATCAGTAATAATTAATCGCTTCCAGCGATTTATTATTATGCGGTCAAAGGGAAACAACTCGGCTTGTTTCGGAAATATGTTTTCATTCTCTTCTCAGTAATTAGTGGGAGCTTTTTGTTGAAAACTTGCGAAGTTTAAGCAATAATGATGCTCTTTTAATGTCTAATATTCCTGAATCGATTTAAACGATCAAAGTTATAGGGAATGCCTCTTTAATACTAATTAAGCTCAGACTACTTCGTTCGGACGAAGGTAAAGTGCACATGGTTGCCAAACGATTGATAGATAGTCGTTGAGGTGTCGACAAACAAATGTTTAAGAATTGACGTAGACCATCAGTCGGACTGAACTTCTTTAAGAACAAGCATATTTTAACAAAGGGACAATAATGTGTAAGATAAGTAAGACGACATACCTGTATGAATACGGTGAAGAATATCACAAACAATGTGGTTGTTACAAACATACGTTTCATGGGTATATATTCCTCGTCTATCAATGCTACCAGAGAGAAACACACCGCACCTCGCAGTCCTCCGTAACTCTATAATATAACATAACATACTGTCACTCTTTCGCAATGTAAACGGACGTGTGGAGTCTTTATTCCAGAGTTTCTCGCACCCAACATGATGTACGTTGAGTCAAAAGTGTGTCTCATGAGACTTTTGTGACATAGATGGGACCCTGCAATGTTGTGTAGTATAATGTATCCAATTCATAAAACAATTGTTTACTCAGTTTTAGATGACAAACCAAATGTGGATGTTTTATGGAGAAATTACGCGTCATGCGATGAATTCCACCATCTATATACATATATATAGCAGGACGCGTTGTTATACCAAGTTCTGTTTGTTATCAATACTTATGAAATCAAGGTTTTCACCAACCCGACCATTTTGAATCATAGAATACGTTCCAATCACATGCTTTTTTGTAATGTAGGTTGTAGGCAAATGGACCAAAAATGAATTAGATACAGTATGTTGATGGCTTAGAATTAGAAGGTCGTAAGTGCCACTTACGACATTTTAAGATTTATACATATTTAGAATAAGCATCACAAGGCGTTTCTTATGAGCCCATTTCCATAAAAATCTGAACTTGTCATGTTGAGCAAAATGAAGTTGTAAAAGTTTGTCTTACCATAAGGTAGGACTAAATGTCAGACAGTTTTTCCGTGTTTTCTCAAAATATCGATTTGGTAGTTACGACCTTCTAATTCTGAGCCATCGATATGTACACTATACTTACAATCATGAACATCTCGTCAAGACGGATCTTTCTGACTCTACCAGTGGAAAATTTGTTGATACATATTGATATACCGTATGTAACTGAAAAAAACATGCTTTTTAAAAGAAGATGCATTCTAAAACATCAAACTTAAAATGCGTACTATTTTGTTATATGCATACCGTTCCCATTGATATATATGTGAAAAATGCACATATCCGCATTACTTAAATACAGTAACTGTAGTCTGATTGGGCTTAAAAGTATACACATACTTAAAAACGCTAATCCGGACATTAGCTAAGTTTAACTCAGAATGTGTAAGTGGCCAATGGGTGTCCTTGACCATGACTCAGCTATTGACGAGGAAAGTAACAATCACTCAACTCCACATTGAACTATACTTACAAACGAACCTGTACAATATACAGAAGAGCAGAGCCCATAGTGTGAAACCAGTCTTCCAGTCGTGTTGTTGATCTATGGTGACAATTCCCAGAAACAGGAAGATTATAATCTCACTCGCAGTTCTACAAACAGAAGATAGAAAAAAACAATGCACATGCTATTTGAATCTAATACTGATGCTCGTTGCCTAATCAATGCCTTCTACATTTAATTAAACGGAATGTAACTGAATGAAAGCAACGGACACCAGTGTCTCTTTTTATATACATGTAATACAATTTTGCGGCGACATTGGATGTGCTGCGTCTATGTTTGTGTTACTTTTTAAATGAATAGAACATCGAAACTATGTGTTTTTGTCATGATATGCCTAGATAAGACCACAGTATGTCTAATCAGCTTTCAATACTTCGACCAATCTAATATGTATAAAAATTCCAATTTTAGAATAAAATACATTATATTAATTATAGGCCAATACTTACGCCATGACTTTTGCGAAGAATTTGATGGCTAGTCTGGATTTATTGGTGATGTTATGAAAGGCGTAATGTACTTGTATAATACCACAGGCTATAATACTGACTATACCAGAGAATTCAAACAGTTCTGACAGCACATAGGAGAGGTAGGCAAACCCGAACACTATCAACGGTTCCACCACTGAAATATACAATATAATTACAAGAACGACGTTCTTTCATGCTCCTGGAACCTCTTTGTATTCGTGTACTTCCATTATTAATAACAGTACGGATGTTTTAACTTGTTAAACAATCTAAAATTGTTAAATAGCAATCCTGCCTATACGAATACCGTTACAAGAAATAACCACACAAGTAATATGAGTTTAAGGTACTGCCTTTAATGGGGATATGCTTTCGATAACACGTCACAACATGGATTTTTACTTTTATTTCTGTACGAAAAGCAAAACCTTTCAAAATTAAACATTTATTTTTTGTATTGTCATAGCATAAACAGGGTAACATTACTGTCTAGTTCGAATAATATGAGCGTGACGTTGTATTGCATGTGTACACATAACATAAAAAGAACGAATAGGTAAATCAAATGTATAAATAATTAGTTTCGCATTGAAATTATAGATCGATAAGCAATTTTAACTAGTTTTCCACCGTGGGAATGACTCGAATACCGCATCTCTCTAGAAAATCATTATCCAAAAACTCATGAACATTTTCTTACCTTTAACTGAGTTTGTAAACTTGGTGATAAATGAGGATAGAAGTCCACAAATTATACCCAGCAACAATCCAAATATTACAACAATAAAGAACTTCGCCACACCCAAGAAAATCTGTAAGAGATAGAATGTTGTAATTGTAACATATAGTATACGTGTCAGTACAGACATCATTCGAAAACAGTAAAATATGGTCCTTGTTTAGTTGTGGTCATTCCTAACAGAATAATGTTACGTTGTAAAACGAAAATGAAGGTGATATTATACATGCAGTAATCTATGTTCAACGTTGGTCTTAAACACAAGTTTGCTTGTACTTGTAGGTCATTACAATGGATTCGAAGAATAATAGCATTTGACTTATGTCTTAATAAGTGTAGTCCCTCAGGTTGAAATGATTTGAAGTTAGTAACTATATTTCGTTTTGTACTACGCCTGGAATGTAGTAATTTTGTTTTGTTTTGTTGCGATTCGACGCGACTATTCCCTGGCATGTTAAATGAAGACAGTACCATAAATTCCATCGTGGTACCAATAATTTTGATAATGGAAAGGATAATTTTAATGTTCCAAGACGTACCTGATCTATGGTCACTTCAGGTAGTTGGTTAAATATCTGCATTACATTATATAACACAACAGTTACACCATCTGTAATAGAAACGGTAAGTAAGTCTTCCTTGGTAAGTGGGGTTCTCATCAGGATACAAAAAAAAACAATAAAACTTTAAGGAAGCGGATTTTCAAAGCATCAAGAGCAACATTAATAAGTTTAGCCATTTCAAAGATCGCTTACATTTACATTTATGAAAGTGTTAAATATGTTGTGATAATTATGCATATTGTGCAGATTTGTTCCCGGTGAATGTCCAGTTTACCGCTTTGTATCCGTTTCAACCCTACAAAGGAGGGGAGTATAATCAACCAACATCATCAAAACACTGTTTGTACGTACTTATGTTGGGATAATTATGTAACGTGCTCTTGTATATTTATATATTAAAACAACACAAAAAGTTTACCGTTCAGCAGCGATTCACCAAATACAAGGAAATATAAGGTATTATTTACTCCAACTTCTTGAAATACCGCTAACACCTGAAATAAATAACATAAAATGGATCTGGTGTAAACCAACGTCGCCGGTACTCAATAGATAGAACATGGAACACGTTCAACATTATGCATACATACGTACATCTAAGCGATGGTGTCGCAAAAGAGCTTCGATCCATGTTCATTTTGCAAAGTTTTGTTTGAAAAGTGTGTAAGACATTCTGCAGAATTTTGCTTACAAGGAACACGAGAGCATTGTGCTACAGCGTCTGTTTTGAGTGCGAGAGGTACCAGGTCAGGTCTCTAAAAGTGGTACTGGTTCATCTTTCTTGCTTTGTTACACCCAGTCCAAGGTTAATGCTCGGGTTATCTTAGTTTCATTCAATGTGACTGGGTAGTCTCCTATCAACTGAAATGTATGATTATGTACTATTAATTAGCATACTTACCGCTACAGGATCGACAGCTACTATTAAGGCACTAAATACCAGCATTTGTACCAGTGTGATATCAATACTCTCCATAGCACCAACCAACACCAAACCGTATAACGTCAAACCTGAATACAGAAAATAGTTCCAGTAAAAATAGTTCCAGTAAAAGTAGTTCGAGTAAAACAAACATTTGTACCAGTGTTATATCAATACTTTCCATAGCACCAACCAACAGCAACCCATATAACGTCAAACCTGAACACAGAAAATAGTTCCAGTAAAAATAGTTCCAGTAAAACAAACATTTGTACCAGTGTTATATCAATACTTTCCATAGCACCAACCAACAGCAACCCATATAACGTCAAACCTGAACACAGAAAATAGTTCCAGTAAAAATAGTTCCAGTAAAAGTAGTTCGAGTAAAAATAGTTCCAGTAAAATAGTTCCAATAAAACAAACTTCAGTAACAATGTTATATTAATACTCTCCATAGCACCAACCGACATCAGACCATATAACGTCAAACCTTTACGCACGAAAAATAGTTCCAAAAATATATGATAGTACACAATTCCAACACATGATAATTGTAAAATGATTGATTTTAAAATAATACGATCAGGGATATCTTGACTTGACACCATCTTTGGACAGTCAATACTGACTCGTAGTCAGCTGCTTACAGATAAGCGTTTTTTGAAAGTTAATTAATGCCATCAAACCATTCTTTGCATACTCAGTATATATAAAACTCGTAAATTCCTATCAAAACTAATATTTGACAAATGGCAATGTTATACGGTCATAATTATGTAAATATGCAATTGAAATGAAATCGTCAATTTTCATATTATAGCTTGGCCACATTGACATGAGCCTGACCTATTGATTAGCATAATTTAACAGTCGATTTATTGTATACCTTTACAACGCCGAGTGTATGTTTTCATAATCGGGGAGTATCACGAAGACGCTCGAGATGTCATACAAACACAAATCTGAAATACTGATATTGCACGATGTGCTGGCGGAAATTGATATATTCAAAGCAAGAACCTTGTAATAAATTATTGCATAAAGGTCAGGCTCAGGTCAAAATAGCCAAGCTATAAATGTATAAAACACACAGTCACATGATTATTCGAATATGGCAAACTTACCAATAAAGAAGCAATTAAGAACTGTACCCTGAAACAAAAATAAAGCGAAAGAGTTAAATGAAGTGATAATAAAATACAGTATTTATTAATCGGGACATATCCGTACATTTTCAACTCTTTCGATTATGACCGACCTAACAGTAAACGTCGGTTAAAGGGCTTGGCATTTCCAATTACATTTGACTTCGATACAAAAATCCGTTCGAGCTGATCCAGCTCTTTCTGAACGGAATACCTCTAGTTTTCCAACCATTTCATATCAAGTTGATATCATTGGAAACACTGAAAAACGGTCTGATATGTACAGCGCTGTTGTGGGAAGCTGAAAAAGGAGCCTCCGGATTGACAGGCGAAAGGCTTACCGCTCGACTACCGTTCCAACGAGCAACGTTATATAAATTTACTTATATCGTTCTATAATTGTCATATAACGCCTAATTATTGTATTCATGCTTGGGCAAAAGTGTGATTAGGTTAGCTAATAGACTTACCACTACTGCGAACAACAAGACACCGCCTATATTTTCAGCAAACGTTCTATCGTGTAAACTAAACGCTGACTCTAAAATGATACTGAAATGAAAATATAAAACAATATGTTCGGTGACAAATAGCACACGGTGACCATTCATGTATCATTACCCTGCGTTATAGCTTGGCAAATTTGATACGAGCCTGACTTTTTGATTAGCATAATTTAACAGTCGATATATTGCCTACGTTTACATCACCGATTGTATGTTTTCATAATCGGTGAGTATCGCGAGGACGCTCGAGATGTAATACATACACAAACTTTAAACACCGATATCACACGATTCGCTTGCGGAAATTGATATATTCAAAGCAAGAACCTTGTAATATATTCTTGCATAAAATTCAAGGCTCAGGTCAAAAAAGCCAAGCTATACTACATATTTCAATTACGCCTATGCTACGCATTTGCTTGTAATTAATTACTATATGTACAATACCTTCCCCTGTTCTGAATTAACAGTTCAGCCAAAAGACCTGCGTAGAGCGACACGTAGAAGTTACTAATTAATGAAAGCAACTCCACTGCCCTGAACTTAAATTCTGCCAAAGTATGCATTTAAAAAACGCCTACACTGATGGCCACGCCATGTTTACTAACATATGTATACAAACATACACAATTCAGCAGCCATGGTACCTATCAGTACTGCAAGTCTTCAATTCTGATTATAACTCAACATGAGCGAGTGCTCTAAGACAGGTATAATAACACAATGATTTACTGCTACATTGTACTGTAAGGATCACATTACCAATGCTGTATTGTTGTTTAGAATTTAAGATGTTTTAATTAGATCACATTGTACTCGCGTGTGCGTGAAACATTTTGGACCGTAATTAAGATATTATAAAGAGGCGTTCCCTATAACTTTGATCGTTTAAATCGATTCCGGAATATCATACATTAAATGAGAATCATTATTGCTTAAACTCCTCAAATTTCCAACATAAAACTCCCACTTATTACCGAGAAAAGAATGAAAACATATTTTGTATCGAGCCAAATTAGCCACGAGTTGCTTCCCTTTGACCACATAATAATAAATCGCTGGAAGCGAAAAATTATTATTGGTGATCTAAATATATTTTTGACATTATAGAGTCATATTTGCCCACACTTTCTTCCAACAAATTATGGTAATGGATAGTGTGTTGTACAATTAGCTCATTTAATGTCACAGTGATAGTAGAGAAAATATGCTACTTATAGGGAATGCCTCTTTAAGACTAGCACAACAATATAATAGACTAGCTACTGTATGTTTGTTTGTGGTTGATTGAACCAGTCACAGGTGCATGTTCATCCGTTCATTTCAGAGCCTTACTGCTCAATGACATACGGCTTCAATAGAGGTTCGAACCATAGTCCACTCGACCCGTGGTCAAACAACATTGCCGACTGGACCACGTGTCACCCAGCTTCATGTTTTGAAGAAAATTCTAAGTTAAAGAAAATACGTGTAACGTACATCGCTGATATACTCCCCATGTACTAATAAGGTCTTGGAATGCAGTTTTGTGGTTCTGAATGTACATGTACAGTATTCAGAATGAAGGTTACGGCAGATTGGACCACGGATTGTTAGCGTACAAGTAGGACAAACTCCTACCAAATATATAGGATCATATTGTCACGGACTATAATCTAGGCTTTTGTCAGCAGCCAACCTTGACATGATTAGGTAGGCAGTACATTTAAATAGTTCTAAAGTGTAACATGATATTCAGCCTACATATCATATAACATGTGCGAACTTATAAACAAAACCTACGGGTGGTAAAATGGGATACACACTGTACGTACATTCAACTTTTATGCACTTGTGCCTTTGCCATAAACTTATCTTTAGATGGCCATAGCGTTCAAAACATAGTGGTCTGTATCGACTCCTGACCCTCATTTACTTATCTAACAATGACTATGTTTGGCATTTGAATGAACTGTTTTGTTAAGGTCATACAGGCCGAGCAGCAAATTGTTGGATGATATTAGTTCTCACGCAGTGCCATATTTAGCAAAATGATGTAAACGTATACTAAGTATACATTATATAGTTAAAAAAAACTTGGCTCGCACTTAGAAAGATATCTTTGCGGTTGCATTTTGCTGTACCCAAGATTTAGTAAAAGAGCATCATAGGGCATCGAAGAAACTGTCCACGTTGTTTATTGGAAGCTTAGGGGAAGTCATTAGAAAATTGTAAATTCCTGTTATCGTCCTCCGAGTAACTAAATAAATAGTGTCCTTTAAAGTTCCTTCTACGAGAATGCTACAGTTAAGAGTTCCGAATTTTAAAGGTAGCCTTTTACACCAACAACCAACATTATCCTGATCTTGTTGTTCGGTATATTGGTTGAATTCAGTAACATAGAACAGGATACATTAGGATATTTTGGGTCTATAAATGCAACAGTACAAGTTTGCTTTTGGGCGTAGTCACTATTATTTACCATTAAATGAACAATATGTTATTATTACTGGAACTGGAAAAGCAATTATTCTAAGCACGATATTTTAGTCACATTCAGCACAGAGCAAGGGCGTGAGGCACGGGCCTGTGCGTGTAGCACGGGAGTTGAGCGATTGCATGGAGCACGGATTTTGCGCGCGGATATTGAGCTGGGATTTTCTTGGCATTTTATATCGACATCGAATAAACTTTGTATATATTGCGTATTTCCTCTACTAAGCTTATAATTATACGTAATATAATAAGAGCATGCATTCAATATGTATGTCATAAGGTAAATAGTAACTTAATAGCATGCATGACTGAATGTATTTAGGGTATAACCATAAAGCAACGTGTTCAATGTCATTGTCCTCATATCATTTTACAGACATAATCGCGTGCCTTACATATGGAACAATGGGTCTCTGTATCAAAGGCGGTCACTAGTATATGATGCTATCTCGCATTTAAACTGTTTTGAAAAATATGAAATTTTGACCTTCAAATATTTGAGACTATTTTTTACATAAATAAATTATTGTATATTTCATGGGCTCGTGTTAGACCTAGTAGTTTTCAAGTTATTGCCTTACAATTTGTCCGCTGTTAAAAAGCATTGTTTACGTATATATTACATTTCACAAAACATGTTAAACTCATGCAATATGAAACTTATAGTATGCGCATTCTGCATTATTTGAATATGACTTGGTAATCACCGGTATACGTGTTGTACCAAACCACAGGCAAAAGAAACTGTAAACTTGGCTTTTTTACCTGAACCTGATCTTTATGCAATAATATATTACAAGGTTTATCAATTTTCGCAAACAAATCGTGCAATATCGGTATTTTTAAATTTGTGTTTTTATTACATCTCGAGCGTCTGCCTGATAATCCCCGGTTATGAAAACTCGCAATCGGTGTTGTATCGTAGGTGCTATATCGACTGTTAAATTATGCTAATAAAAGGTCAGGTTCGTGTCAAATTAGCCAATCTATATAACTAAAGAAGTTTAAAAACTCTATTTTGAGATACAATGTCCTACCGGTTTGCTTGTAACACAACACTTCTGAGTACAAAGGAAGCAGACACTTGTAAGCATGTTCAACTAAGATTGGTTTGAAAGCCATTTAAAGAGGCATTCCCTATAACTAGCATATTTTTCTCTACTATCATATTTAATGAGCGTTAATGTACAAAGCACTATCAATTACCATATTTTTTCGGAACAAAGTGTGGGCAAATATGTCTCTATAATGTAAAAAATATCTTTAAATCACCAGTAATAATTTATCGCTTCCAGCGATTTATTATTATGTGGTCAAAGGGAAATAACTCGTGACTTATTTGGCTCGATGCAAAATATGTTTTCATTCTTTTCTCGGTAATAAGTGGGAGTTTTATGATGAAAATTTGAGGAGTTTAAGCAAATATGATTCTCATTTAATGTATAATATTCCGGAATCGATTTAAACGATCAAAGTTATAGGGAACGCCTCTTTAACATACACTTCTAGTTGTCTCCAATAACAATAGCAAGCCTGGGTAGCTAACGTACTTACGGTGGTAGCAGGAAGAGGAAGAATTCATGTGGTGCGTACAGTTTGACGTGGCTTGCTGCTCCCGTAAAACTGAAAATATCACGCAATGAACATAATACTTCATAGATGAGAAAATTATGAAAATAGGATCTGACAATTTAGTTCGTCAACTTAGAATAAGAACGAGATGAATATACAGTAAAACTTCGTTACGACGAGCGCGATATCGAGAGCTCTCGACTTACATGCCTTTTGGTTATTTAGAGTACCCGGATTATCTCGAGCATTTGACTTGTCCCCAATCAATCCTAAAGATAACGAAGTTTTACAGTAATTATATAGTAACATTAATGGTTCATACTAGAATAAATAGAGGATATTTGTATTTTTCCGTGTATGATCGGCTGATAATTCACCGAGTGAGCAGCTGATGTAATATTTTCACGAGTGGCGTAGCTACGAGTGAAAATATAAGTCAGCTGCTCACGAGGTGAATTATCAAACGATCATACACGGTAAAATACTAATATTCTATTTATTTCATGCTTCAAATTCCTTAAATGATGGAAATAATCCACTATATACCTCGAATGTTTTGCGTGACGTCGTTTTCCCGCCATGCACGCGTCGAGTTGCAATCAAATAGTTCTTCTGCAATGGCTTAAATTCCGTCCATTTGTTTTACATAATATGTTTATATAATACTGTGTTGTTTGTTAAAGATTAAGAGAGCAAGTGAAAATGCTTATTATTTTATTTTTAACGGCGAGGAAATTTGATTTTAAAAAATAGTCCGTTTGCCGTGAAATTATGAACTGTGAAATTATGAACAGTGAAATTATCGGGGAATAATCCACCGTTATTCTGTCGTAAACCACCGGTAAGCATGAAATAAATCTAAACAATATATAACGTAAGCATTGCTTTATGACCGCCGATTTTGCCACAAAAACATTCATGTACAATATATACAAATAATGAGACTCAAAATATGAAAGCACACACATATTAATTCGCGACCGACTGGTCAAATGTAAGGGACTATACTTACTGCATTAAAACACCAAATATGAGCCCAAGTACAATCAACACACTGAAATAAAATGGTTTATTTTTGAGAGTTAAGAAACACGTACATGCAAAACTACAACATCTGAGTGTCATGCTTAAAAAATAAAGTTGTTATATTTTTGCCAACTTTCTCTACCCTTTGTAAGCTGCAACTAATTGACAGTGATTATAATGCTCTATACAATAGAGGCTAAATTTTAATTAAAATATCAGTTTTGGGAAATGTTGTTAGTGTATGCACAGTTGTTATTGCTCTGCACAGGGTCACTATGGAGAGCGCGTTTTGTATTGTTCTCAATACTAGTAAATGCAATTCGGATTTTTATTATCTGCAAGCTCAAAAATGAAATGCTAAAATAAACTCGACAACACGGCTTCAAAAAGGGTCATAATCGCGAAATTTCAGTGGGGTTCGAAGAGTTACCTACCTAATCGTGTAAAGAAAGGCAGATAACTTGTCAAAAGGTTAGTGAAATTCGTACAGTTCATTGCGGTTTTGAGACACATGCCCTATACAGGTAGTAAATGATTAACGGTGATGTTTTCACTGATGTCTGGCGCGGAAAGTTTAGACATGAATTCAGATCAATACGTAATGTTAGCTGTATCCTATGTCAAGATATCAGATGTTTGGGGGGAGGGGTGCAAGTCACTGTTACATTGATTGAATTTTGAATTGTCCCCTAGATATTCCCTTGTTTGAGTCTGAATGAGACTATCAGTATTATATAAGAACTTGATCATTTTTCGTGTCAAATTGGTGAATGATCTCCGACACTTAATCATTCTGTGATGTAATTATTTAGTTTCCTCATACTAAACGTAAGGTCAACACTTTCTCGGTCCGTTAGGTAAAACGTGTTGGTCAGCTAACATTGCTCTGTACATAGCAATAAATCACCTTTCGTACAGGTACCAAGCAGTATGCTGAAATATTCTGATATATGCTGAAAAAAAACAGTGGGAAATAGACTTACCATGATTCGGGAACTTTTGAAGATAGGAAATGAGAGTAATGGAACAGCAGTTTAGTCATGCCAGCAAATATAACCACCAGTGTAAAGATAAGTGGATACTCCACGTGTGAATAGTGAAATGGTATAAGTACAATGCCTTCTGATCCATGACTATCGTCATGTGACCCGTCGCCACGATTCTCGTCGCCAGTTGAACCGTCGACGTGTTCCGAGTCATTTGTCTTGCCGAGACATCCGGGCGCTGTAGGGGTCGTCTCAGAATGTTGCTCCTCTTTTATTGTTGCTGTAGCTGCTGGGGTTACGGTTGAGATTGATGTTGTGGTGGTGTTGGAATGTGTTGTTGCATTATCTGATGTATTGATAGTAGTGGTGTTACTTAGTGGGTTTGGTTCCACTTGATGTGAAGGCACGAAGAGAATACATGTCCCCAGTAGTAGAAGCAAGATGTAGTTCTGAAATCATACAAACAAAATATAACTATTATAACATTTTTAGAGTGGCCGGCATGAATAATAGTGGCGATGTTCTCTCTCGCTATCTGCATGACTGAAGAAGTAACTGCTATCGGCTTAACAGTATGACAAGCTAGGTGCTCGTTTCATAGACAAGTCTTAACTGAGATAGATATTCCTCGGTTTCATATGTAAGCAAACTATAACAGCTAGACGTGTATACTCAAGCAAAGTAATAGAACAAAACTTATCATAAATAACTACAGTAAAGTTCCGTTAATAAGACCACTTTGATTATTTTGAAATCATACAGATTTTTGCCAGTATAAGGTCCCAAGTCTAAAGAATTAAATTTAGAACAGAAAAAGGTCCGCTTAATAAGACCGATTCGCTACGAAGACCGCCTTTTTGACTGGTCTTTTTAGGGGAACTTCACTGTACATGTATTTTATCGCAAGGAAAATGTTCACTTAGTATGCTTTTAATAATATATTGAAAAAACTGGTCTTCGCTTAGGGATGTCTTTGAAACGAACCACAGATGTTCAGTGAGTGGGTGGTGGTATATTCCACATCGTCTAATTAATTATGGTATCTCTCATCTATTAATATTTTAGTTATCACGTAATTAAAATATGTACTAATCTTAGCATACTTAATATACTGTTTACATTTAGATTAAATATAAGGGTACTGTTTAATCAAAACACTAATAAAATTCTTAAACTTAATACGCTCAATTATAAAGTTCTTCATAATGCTATACATAGGTTAGTAAACATAACATTGTTTGTAAGAGTTTAAGATTAATTGGACACTTTATTAAGTCACTGTTCCAAATCCCTTAACCACAATTTGTAGTCGTTAAAAATTGGTAGAAACACATTTGGGTGTAAATTTATATTCCACAAACTTGTGTTTTTTTAAAATAGTATAACAATTTGTTTTACATATAACTGCATTTGTCCAGTCGTTGTGAGCAGTTATATATTGGACGCAATTAAAACAAATAGAAAAAAAGAAAAAACACAACTGCTAAAATCGTGAAAATTTATTATCATTTGACGAGGCTTAAGAACCTGGTATATGTACCTAGGATGTGCCATGCAAAACTGATCGAGGAAACGAAGTTTAACTGTAGCTCCAGAACTTAATGAGACATAGTGTTTTATTCAGATCTTGCATGACATTTACTGGAATATCTCCACTCATGTATCAATCAAGTAGAGTATTATATGCCAGGAAATATTATAGATCTTAAAAGAATGCCCCTGCTTCCAGGCTTCATATGACAAGTTGGAAATTGGAATAATTATTGTCGTGCATCAGGGACGTACAATGGCAGGATACAATTCGTTACAGGCAATAATTATTTTTGAAATATCATTTTGATCGGCAAATGCTGTCTCCGTCAACGCATTTATCCCCGCCCATATACACCAAAACATTGGACATACTAGTTCATGCCATTGGTCACTTCAGTCACATACATTTAAATAGACGCCTATGCTAATCACCAAAACCATACACCGCTGAGGTCATTAAAATAATAAATTATGACCATACTCGTTGGTGGTCATTCACTATTATGTATAGTTAACCATCCTATGAGATTTTTTTAGTCCGTTTTTGGAATATCGTCATCAGATGTAGCAATCTAAAATTGTCTAACATTAACAGCAAGTCCATGACACGCCCTTATCGATTTCCAATACGTGCATCGGCGTTCGGTTTGCAATGCATCAGATATATATAACCATTAATTGCAAATGTTGGCATATACAGGAGGATTGTTGCACTACCCGCTATGAAGAGGTGGTACATGTTTACAGTAAATATCATTGTGTATACCTCTATAGCTTGGCTATATTGACCTGAGCCTGACCTTTATGCAAGAATATATTACAAGGTTCATGCTTTGATTATATCAATTTCCGCAAGCAAATCGTGCGATATCGGCATTTCAAATTTGTGTTTGTATTACATCTCGAGCGTCTTCGTGATACTCTCCGATTTTGAAAACATACAATCGGTGATATAAACGTAGGTAATATATCAACTGTTAAATTATGCTAATAAAAAGGTCAGACTCGTGTCAAATTGGCCGAGCTATACAATCGAACAAGAGTTTTATTGAAGTAGTTTTAATATAGCAATGAGCTATAGGCCAATAGCATTATTTTGAACATAAACATGCGTTATTATTTTCGAGGGGGGTACAACAGTACATGTGCTTTTCACTTGTGTTTCTGCTACAGATGCAAATTCATGTCATTGTTTTCATACACACATGCCCTTATGTTAATTATTTTGCGTAAATAACAAGTGTGCTCTTATTGCAGATTGTATTATTATTGAAATGGTTTTAAAATGAGAAACAACCGTGCTAATGCCCAAATCACGTTAACCCTTCGAGCTGCGTACGAGCTCCGTATGAGTTGATTTTTCTGAACTCGCACGACGTCCGTACAGAGCCAGCACGGAGCCCGTACGGATATCGAGACTCGTACGAGCATCGTACGGATTTTCACAACTCGTAGATGACTCGGTGATCTGGTGAAAACTATACATTCTGTACAACTCGTATGAGACACGTGCGAGCTGTGACTAGATGCTTAGAACGTACAAATACCGTTAGGATTAAAATATTTCAGATTCATACGAGTTGGTAAATCCGTACGGACATCTAACTAGCATTGTGACATTAGCATAACAACTTCTGACTCAGTGTTATGTATACGATTTACAAATAAGTGAATTGATACTAAATTACTAACCATAATTACATCGACTAATTAATATAATCGTCATTAGTTCCAATCAACTATAAAATCCAACCACAAACACATAGCGATGATACTATATTAATGTAGGGTATAATGTGGACTAGCGTATCAATCTGCGTATTCCGTAACACTAGCCAGACGTCGCTTGTCGTAAACTCAGCGGCGTAGCTTGTTTTTTAAATAACATTGATGCATTGTGCTACAAAACTAATATTAATCAATAAATGAATGTGTATTTTCACACAAATCACACACACATTTAATCATAATTATTAATATTTAGCATTTATCTTTCCCTGTGTTAGCCAACCACGTGTGATATATAAAATACATGTATTCAATAATCGTCTTTTTTCTGCAGTCATTTTAGATTCAAAGATTGGGTGGTCGCTAAATTAAGACCTTAAATGATTGCTTGTAGAGACTGGGAAGAATGGCATCACTCGCAAAGGAGAGAACCCTATGGTCAATCGTATTCACTCGGGTATTTCCGTCATCGATTCGGAAGGACTACGGACGTTACATGTGGAACTTCGGGGTTCATGTCGGAAATACCCGAGTAGTTACGATTACACATATGGTCTGGTTTCTAGACAGACGAATGCACTAACATACCATTGATACATACATAATTGATGTTCGTAGCAAACATTACATGTGTCTATTGTCCAGACTGAAGCTAAATATAGAGAAAACTAGACTAAAAATAAATACGTAGTAACAGAAAATCATAGTTGCTGAATCTTCCTGGTTGGTCAACGATGTGAACTTCATTTAGAAAATCAGTACTAGGGGAAAATTGGCTACCCACATACACGTACACACTTGTGGTGATTGAACTACAAGAGGGAATATGTGATTGATCTATGTCGTATATCCTGTTTATCACATGACTTTCCTTGTATACAAGTTAGTATAGTCAGTACGTATGAAGTTATACGTACCACGTGTAGTATAAACTATTAGATTTTTCCAATAAATCAACGTTTTAGTGTCATATTATAAAAAGAATCTGTCACACATTGTCAATTTATATATTTGTATCAAACTCGTTCAGGAAATATTATTAAGCTCGCCAGAGGCTCTCTTAATAAAATTTCCAAAACTCGTTTATTATAAATTTATATCAATTGACAACTCGTGATAGATCCTCTATATACCAGTCGACATTTAAGCACTTGTGTTGCAACATATAACGTTCGGCAAATAATTGGTGCGATCAGCCTGTATCTGTGCGGTGGAGACTTTTGCTTTTGTTAAAGTGTATACAGCTATATCGGAAGATATTTTTTTAACGAAGTTCCAAAAACTGAAAAACAATTATGCTTTCATATCCATTAAATCATGTTTCGCTTCAGTTTTAACAGAAACTCTTTCTGTGATTTATTGGACATGCGAACTGTCCATTTTCATACGAAAGTGTTCTAGAACACCCTATGAAAATAAGAATCGTCTATTTTTGGACGATTGAATCAAAGTACACGGAACCAATTCATAGTTTTAATTTGCAATTAAGGTAGTCTAGTATCATACTAAAAAGGATGCAAGTAATTATTTTGACATTGAATGACTGTTAGAATATAGCTCTATACCCTTTAACGTCTTTGATTGTGTGTGGACATTGCTCCGTGTATTTGTGTTGTGTTGTTACTGTTTTCTCTGCTGGGTTGGTAAATGTGAGTGTAGTTTTCCCTGTCGGATTTCCTCATTATTTTGCAAAACTCAACGTTAAATGCTGCAAAATTGAGACAATATCATAAAGACGGTTACGGCGCCGCATATTGCGACTGTTGAACCAGGACCACCGACAAAACTCGATATGACGGTCTGTCCAGCATGCTAGCTACGCCCCATGACAAAATACATACTGTCACAATTAAATGACCAAACAACAAGTAATATGATCGCCATAATTATAGAGTCAACGCCTGACCTTCAAAATTTATTATTTTCAAATTCGGGTTAAATTACACAGAGACAATGCGCTTGGGTATACAATTACATTTGTTATGGTTGTTGACATCAATTTAACAATAGAAGTTTACAAATATTAAGTACAATAAGGGATTATTGTTATTTATGCCACATCGGGTAGTAGGCTATGTAGGCTACTGTGTCTTTGTGACAAAAAACATCACTTAGGCCATACCAATGTTAAAGGGTTTATGTTTAGCGTTGTCGTGCGCCTAGGTTTTGAATTCAAAAATAAAAATAAAATAAACATTCGAAAAATATTTTAAAAATCTCGATGTTCATGCTCTAGAGGTGTTTGCTCTGGTAAATGTGCAAGCGTTTCATTTCAATTTTGAAACTACAACCAGCACCTGATGCTACTGCGAATGCATTTACTGATTTGTTCCTTGCCTAAACGACACTTTTTGAAAGGTAGTATTCCTCGGGCGAGTAAATGGAACTATCCTGGTGCAAGTGAGACAATGACTTTTTAATCGGTTGTGTTTGTTTTTGTGAAAATATAGCTAGGTTGCAGAAAGTCAGACCTGACGCTAAACATTTAAGCGATTAGACATTTCCTTACTATAGTACGATGTTTTAGCACTATGGATGCAGTCGTTGGCTTGGCATCATTAACGCAGTGGTTTTAGCGTACTGGTTTATCTATAAAAGTACCAAAACCCAAACCGTAAACAAAACGTCAACAGTATTATAGTCCGTAAAGTTAAACCCATGTTCCTAGATATCGTAGCAGGAAAACTAGATGCTAGTGTATCTGGGTACTCCATTCCACAAATAACAACCGAAGGCCAACATGAACACAATTTGAAATAGATACTTTCATCCATCGACTTTTAAAGGTGCCTAGTGTCCCCTATTTCTCGCGCAATATAGTGTTGATATTGAGTGTATAATGCATGTAAATCAATGGTAGTATATAGATATCCAAATGGTCAAACATATAGCTTGGCTATTTTGACCTGATTCTGACCTTTATGCAAGAATAGATTACTAGGTTCTTGCTTTGAATATATCAATTTCCGCAAGCAAATCGTGCGATATCGGTATTTCAAATTTGTGTTTATATTACATCTCGAGCGTCTTCGTGATACTCCCCGATTATGAAAACTTACAATCGGTATTGTAAACGTAGGCAATATATCAACTGTTAAATTATGCTAATAAAAAAGTCAGACTCGTGTCAAATTAGCCAAGCTATACCAGTAGTTAAATGATTTGCTACATGCATTGTGTCGTGTTATTGCGGTATGCAATCTATTTTCTTTGTTCGGTTGTTTATAAAGTGCTGCCTTCCCTGTCAGAAATTCTGTGGTGTTTTTTTAAGATTTACCGACATCGGTAAATATTCGTAAATATCAGCTCGTCAGATATTGCAATACCAACTGCCTTTACCAAATACATGTACACTGAAAGAACGTGCATGTGTATTTACGAAATAATTTCATATCAATTAGCGTTTTTTGACAAGGGTAATGCACATATGTCATAATGGTCCGCTCTTGGTGTCGTGATTGCCCTGGGGTCATATTTAGTGTCACAATGCCTATAACTATGCATTTTTCTGGACACGCAGTGTACATTATAGTGATTTACAGCAAACTTCATATTGCACTCTGAAACATTAATATTCTCATCAGCAGTGTAAACTTATGGAACGCCATTGCGGTTATATGGTACACAGTGATAACTTATGGCACGCCATTGTAGTCGCATTGTGACACACTCCTCATTGCTTAAAAAAATCGTATTAAACTCTTTATACTTCGCTGAATTGTTGTTTTGTTAAAAACAAGCATATTAATTAAATATTAGTCCGAGAACCCATCAACTTTTATTACAACGAAGGAGGTCAAAAGATTTAAGTTTGAACATATTTTGAAAGACTAGTGCATATCCTATCAGAAAGCCCAAGTTTCAAAGCCGTGACTATCTAAGTTTTTCGTGCTGTTGTATACCATGAGGTCAATGAAAAAAGTGTCATTTGCTGAAGAGGGTAGGGTAATGCTTATGAATACAGAACAGACAAAAATAAACTTAAATGTGAAATGTTTTGAGTAAAAGGTATAGGTTATATATTGGGGAAAATTATAAAACTTAATGGTTTTAATGTCTGTAAGTCAATGGTATCGAGTAGTTACTATGATCCCTTCGTCTGGTAATCAGTTACAGTTATACTTCACGTGGATAAGTTGTCTTGTGTGTTTGTCTCCGTTCATCAGGTGTCCGTTGCCTAACCAAAGCGCTACCGAGCACCTTCGTTCAGTTATCACACTTTCAATTAAATATAGAAGGCATGTATTACCACCCGTGGAAATTGCTACGTAGTTCTTTGCTTAAGCAACGTACTCCATGTGTGGTATTCACATACATTCTACATACTTATACAAATTACTTAATCTATTTTCAGCCCCGAACATTTCAGTATAATAACACTTCGGACGTTTTGAATTTTTCAATCGTATTTTATTTCCTAAACTATTGTCACTTTAATTCACATTCAGTCTTAAACTGCTATTTTAATAAGCTATAACTTTGTAACATCTCTGCAGAATGATGCATTTTAGTTGATTCCCAAATTTGGAAATCCCCATACAATTGGAGAAAATGTAATAAAACATCCAGATAGTTTTTTTTCCAAATGACAATTTGTAACAATAAATGCATGATTTAAAGTCTAAGGGGAGCAACTCTTGCAAAATGAGTATTTTGTTCACCATACAATTTGCTATAGTTGAGCCGTGCCTGCACTTTTAAAGTTTAATCAATTCGCCGATAAAGCGTGTTACGGCATTGGCTAACTGTGTTAAATTGCCAATTGATAAATTACATATATTAGTAACTATCATATCTTTAAACCATGACTACTGAAATGAATAAATCACGGGTTACCCGCCCAAATAGAATCGTCTTTAGAAAAGGTCATGGCTCAGGGTTCAAAATTGAACTATAAATACGATAGTAAGTAAACTATTTCGACTGATATAGGTATCATCTAAACGTGGAGTATTGGTCATTCGATAAGAAACAGCCTTATGGTTCCATAATTCAGTATATTTAATGGATGATCGGGAAAATATTGTAGGAGCAATAATGTGACTTCAACAGCATGTACTTTTAAAATAAAAGTACATATTAACATTGATATGATAAGGATCTTGCCTGGGGCTTAAGTTGTTGATTGCAAAATGTCAATGATAATGTGTCTATAATTTCATTAAATTAAATAACAAATATATATGATAATTTGATTGTATCTTTCGACAGGGGTTAAGCCGATAAAACAAGTTTAAATGCAAAGTACGGCTGTATTAATTGACCACAAAAAAAAAAATAAGCATAATAATTGATATGATATTGGCAATATATAATAAGTGGAAGGTCATGATGCGTTACAGTATTAAAAGTATAATTGAATTATAAGATATTATCTCTCAATGTAAGAGGTGGTTGACACGGAAGAATCATCAGTTGACCAGTAACAGCACTGTAGTAGAAAACATTATTCAAGCCATTGTGTAAGAATACGCAATAAATGCGCTTATAATTGAATTATATGATATAATCTCTCCTGATTGGGGGTGGTTGACCGGTCAGACAGGACGAACCCTATGTTGAAAAAAAGAGTAAAACTATCATATCACATTGACACTGTCATGTCATGGTCATGATGTCCTACAAATATTGCCATAATTGCTTAAGAAAATGACACGAACATATCTAAAGGAAAACAAACTGTTATCCCAATTTAATTGGTTGTTTTTTAGTTCAACTATGTTTAACTTACACCACGTGTAGTGCTGAGCAGCTCTAGAAATACATTTAGTGATTTTAAAAGACTTAAAACTTTAAAGTTACAGTGTGATAAATAGGAACAAAGATCTATAATACAAATACGTTTTGCTACTAGTGGAAGATTTACACTCAGGCAACTAACTCAGCTGGGCAGATAATGCAGTTTTAAAAACTTAATTAAACTAAAAACTAAAGTCTTAAACTGCTATTTAAATAAGCTATAACTTGGTAACCTTTTTGTCGAATGATACAATATGAGCACTTTAGTTGAATCCCAAATGTGGGAAACACCATCGAATTGGAGAAAATCGAATGATACATCCAGATGATTTGTTGTTTGATGACAATTTGTAAACAATAAATGCAACTCTTGCATAATGAGTATTTTGTTCACCATACAATTTGTTAAATATTTTTTATTACGATGTTAGGTCTATTATTTCGACAGATACAGTTAACTTTCTATCGTCGTGTATTGGTCATTTGTTAAGAAACAGCCTAATCGTTCCTTAATTGATTTTATCATATATGTGGTGTGGGAGTGCATTAAAGCCGTGCCGGAAATATCGTAATGCACTACCTGCCCGTTACAGAAATATGCAAATTAGCTTGATGGTGGTTGGTTGATTGGTTCAGGTTGATGTGGCGTAAGCCAATCCGTGCATCGAATCGGCCCGTTAGCATCCTAGAAGTCCAAGCGTCACGCTCCAAGTACCACTAATTTTTGTTTGATACCTCATGAACCTATGCAGCATAAGCCATCATTTTTCTAACATACACGTATATAGCGTTTACTGAGGTTATATGATCAATAGAATCCTACATTCGTGCTCATTCCTTACCATTTTTATTAAACTCGTCGACAAAAACAATATGACACTCGGCAGAGCATTATGTCATATTGTTTTGTCAACTCGTTTAATAAAAATGGTAATGAATGAGCACTCATTCAAGATCCTCTATCTTTGTAGTGGGTGATCGGAAAATAGTTGTGGGAGCATGATTAATGTGAACTGATTACATGATTATTTTCCACTGCTTCAGATCTACAAACAATGCAATATACATTTGTCTGGCTTAGAATGAGAACATCGTAAATACAAAATTAATATTTTGAAAAAAACAACTGTCGGAAAAATACTCTTTACTTATAGCTGCTTCTATGTCAGTTTGGTCAAAATGTCAAGTTAAGGTTTCATGAAAAAGGCTCATAGGAAGCACCTTATGATTCTGATATTTAATATGTATCAGTCATATAAGGTCATAAGTAGTACTTACGATCTTCTCATTCTAAGCCAGAGATTTATAGCCAAGGCAATCGTCGATTTGTGGCGATTACATTTTATGATTACAATTTTGATCTTAAAATATTCAGTGCCGTCAAGAATCGGCGCAAATTTATGTTAGCCAATGATAATGAAGCTTATCATATTCTCTCTACCCACGTTTAATTATTGGAAATGTTCTTAATATTTTCAAACCATTTCATAAATTTGATTAGAATTGCATGAGATGCAGCCAAGGAACGACCCATACATATTAAATAATGCACCACTTTTCAACGATGCAGGTGTATAGAGGAACGAATTTAATTGACAAATTGTCCTTACATAATTATATTAATTTGTAAAACCACAATTTTAAGGCAATGGTTTTTACTTATGAAGGCAATTATAGACAAAAATGGACAAGGCCAATTATTATGTGTGCATCTGTCACCTTTTATTTACGAAATCATACATAAGATCAACCGTGTACATTCTGATCACGTCGGACTTTAAGGTCACATTATTGCCCCCCCCCTCCCAACATTTTTTTATCGATCATCCAGCACATACAATGAATTATGGAACCGTACGGCTGTTCCTTAGCAAATATCGTTTAATTTAGCAAATTGTATGGTGAACAAAATGTCCATTTTGCAAGTCTCCCCCCCCCCCCCTTAGACTTTAAATCATGCAATTATGTTTAAAAATTGTCATTTTGTCACCAAACAACCTGGGTGTTTTATTACATTTTCTTCCATCTTAGAGTGTTTCCGACATTTGGGAATCAACTAAAGTGCTCCTATTGCATTATTTTGCAGAGAGGTGACCAAGATATAGTTTATTAAGTTTTTTAAGAACACCACTTTGATATGTATCAAAACTTAACAGTGGACACTGAATTCTCCCATGCTGCAACAATATAATTGATAATATGGATGATATTAAAACGTCGATTAAGGAAGGAAAGTGTAAACATTATCATTTCAAGTTTTGGGCCTTAAAACGCAAATAACAACGACCTTTACGCAGGTGTTAATTTTGATTGCATCGTAGCGTATAGGGAATTTAAATTAATAGATATAAAAGATTTCATTCAGTATTGAAGTACAAATGAATGTTTATACTTTTTAATACAATACTTTACGCAATAAAATAGTTTTATTCAATTTCATTGTGACAATCATAAAATATTTATGTTCACGTTTTGTTAAAATATAAGTAGAAAAAACCATCCAGACCAATGTTTGCATCGATAGACAATTTAAACAATAAACTAAAAAGTAATCTTGTTTAAATACAATGTATCCATAAACACGTATCTAATTCCAACAATTGGCGATTGTTTTTAATTTGATACGCAAAAATCACTCCATAAACATTCACAAACACAAGTAATTCAGTTCAGTTTCTAGTTAATGTTTTCTTTTAATTATTACCAATTACAATTTCAAACTAATTTCGATTGATGCCTCTTTCAGTTCTCCGTATTTTTTTTATATTAAAACTCATCCAGAAAGATTTCATTTATTCTCGCTAGACAAATTAAACAATAAAATAAACAATAAGATTCATTTTGTTAAAATATCATATCTAATATGTTTAACATAGACTATTTAAGAAGTTAAAATGTCAAAGGGTGTTTGAATGGCTAAGCAGATGAAAAGAGCCCTATAAAATTGGTAACTTAACCTTTTTTAACTTATCTTTTATTTGCTTTATTTAAATGAAATATTTAGTTGAGTTACTCCTATTTTCGTTGATACATTTTGAGTTTTCCAAGTTCACCTACCATTGCACAAAGGTACTTTTGATTCATTTTATGATCTTCGGTCCGATATTTATATACACTAGAAGTAATACATTCTATGTAAATGCATCTAAATCCCTTTTAAATCACATTTTAAGTGCATGTGACATGCTTCGCTTTATGACTCCTATTTGTGTTTAACTATCCTGGCAGGTATGACCATCTGTCTGTTACGAGTATAATGATGACACAAATAGGATTGGTGAATGATACATATCGTATGCTTTACGGAAACAAAACATATGGCTGTTCTTAAAGTTACATGTTCGTGTTTTAAAACGTAACCAAAGTTAAGTTCCCAATTTTCTAAGGTTTTTTTTCAGCTGTTTTAAAAGCTGCCTTTGGACACTTTAACCTTTCCTGATCATTTGGCTAACGATGGAAACCTACGTTCGTGTCTCCATGGGGAAACAATGTCTCTCCTGTTGGTATGACAGCCTAGGTAGATCTACGGCGACCATGAGTAGACACTGCCATCATAGGTACCAATTTTCACATTGGTGATATGGAGTATGTGGGTTATTCTTGCTCAGAGCATTAAACAGTGGCCAAGATGGAGGTTGAACTAATACCTCTCGAATCCGTAGCGCAACCTACATCAAGGCCACCGCTCCCTTCTGTTTGTAATTATCCGTTAATTGGCATATAAGTAGTGCATGTTTCTATTACTCGTTTGGCAATAAAACTCAAGATAAAATACAAGTATAATATTGATATTTCATTAACACAAGTATCATCTCATTCAAATTATGAATATTGAAATATTTTATAAAAACGATTCCAACAGTCCGCACATTTATAAGTTTTCAAATATTATTGCAGCCAAGTAAAAATTCACACAAAATGCAAAGTAGTCATTTTGCTAATTTGATTTTTATTTCATAGTTCGTGGTTGTCGAATGATATTTCCGACAATGGTTTACGACACTTCTGTTATAATAAAGCAATTTAAACAAAACAAAAAAAGTAAAATATAAAACTTTCAATATTATTTGGAACCCATATGCTTCGACAAAGGCTGAAAATTAACTTCATAAGATACGTCGTAATAATTGGATATATAAAACAGTTATTCCAGAAATATGGGATGTTCTTAAAGTATCGTGATCTTATTAATGTGTAGAAAACATTACACCAAGCAGTAGGAACAATTGACATTACGCCAAAGCAGATATCACTCCTTCTTGTTGTTTTTTCGAAGACTGCTTGGTGAAGGTTTCCAAGTTAAATCATTGGGCCATGTGATTATAATTTACCGTTAAAATTGATTTAAAGGGTTTTATTTGACAACTGGTGTAATGTCGGTTATGTGCGGACATTGTTCCGCGTATTTGTGTATAGTTGATTCAAAGATCTCTGTCACAACCGCGTAAACAAACATTCAACCCGGTCGATTATTACAGGTTTCTCAGGATTAAATTTTACCATCATAAATACACTTATATGATTACACCTCTAATGATCCTATAGCATAGCGGTTATACTTACTGCATTTAGCTATTAAGAGATGGAACATTTTGGCGGTTATGACAGACATCTTTGAATCGACAATAGTTATATTTTTATGAATTCGGTGTTCGGCAGGTAAAGTTGATTGTTGGCTTTCATGTCCGATGGTCTTAAATATTATCTAATACAGTAGTTGTAATTTTGGATTACAGAAACAAAACGTTAACGATACTATACTTTTAAGCTTCGTCCTAAGTAAAAATTGTCTAGTTACTCTTTTATCAACCCCTTAATATTCTTATCATACAATTTCTCGGTATCCATCCGTGGGTTTTCAGTTTACGTCACTGTTTTACATGTACTCTTATATTCTTCTATAAAATACGAAAGCTTGCACATTCAAGATTAGTTGCCTACAATTACTTCAGTTAGAGTTTATGTAGCAGTCTATGTTCATAGACAATGAATACTAAGGTAATCTTCATTCTGTCATTGCTCTGTAGTGGATTACGAGTTTCGTCGAGACACAATCTGACATTTCTACCACAACTGCATGAGTTGTGTCCATATTCCTCATTTTGTGAGGTTAATGCTACAATTAATTTTCTTGAAAATGACACAAATCGTCCATGCTGTAGCTCATGTTCGTGTAAACCAGGGTGTGAAGTGCACGGCAATTGTTGTTTCGATCTCGAGAGCACTGCAACATTGAGGAAGTGCACATCTCCAGTGATATCGCAGACTAAAGTTCCGGCTACGAAATACGTCATGATACATTCATGTTCGCAAAGTCGACATCAAAATGATTGGTACACGATGTGCAAAGTGAACGTTAGCGATTTTAAATCGTTTGCCCCAGTTACATCAATACAAACTGGAGATATATTCGCGAATAACGAATGTGCGTTTTGCAACGGGGTATACGATTATGTTCACTGGGAATTTGCACTTGAATGTCCAATGGGCAACGACGATCACTCGTTATATATCGAGAATCTTTTACTTGGTGAAAATGTCGGCGCAATGGGCTGTCATCTGTCCTATATACCACCAAAGCATACTGGTTTAACGTCAAGAGAATGCGTGAATGATGTAATACGGGAATGCAATGTCACTGGCCGTGCAATGAAATGGGAGCCGTTCTGGGAATACTGTCCAATGTTTAATGCTACATATTCGATAAACATTAATACGGTTTACGGAAACATATTTTGCTACATGTGCAACAAGGATGAAAGTTCTAAGAACAAACAAGTGTGTAGCAATAGTGATTTCAAGTACCCAATCAGCGGTCCATTCGTGGCAATGTTAGACGGTACTAGTAGCCTTGCCAATCTGGATGATGTGTCGCAGACTAACAATAAAGATGGGTGTGGGCCAACCGAAGCTTTGGTACATTCATTCAAGGTATATTTTATATTAAAGTATCTATGTTTCTGTGGTAAATGCACACTCATACTCCAGAAAAAAGAGGATCTATCACGAGTTGTCAATTGATATAAATTTATATTAAACGTGACATGTTCCGATTTTCATGAAAATAGACTTCCAAGAAGCGCCTTATAATGTAGATGTCTAATATGCATTCTAAGCCAGCGATTTAATTGCTTCAGAAAAATATTGAAAAACACTGACTTCGTGTCCAAATTGTTACAAAGAAGAAGGATGTTGTTGGTGAATTAATTTTTCATTAATGCGAGTGTTGTAAACAATTAATACCACCTTTCAATTCTACATTGTTGTGTACTTTATAACCAACTAGCTATATAGGATCCGCCATGGATCTACATTTCTTAAACGTGCCTAGAAAACACTTTGTTTTTGTGACGAGTTTAAGAAATGTTGATCTCAAAAACAACTCTTGGCGGATTCTTTTTATCACATTACCATAGTTACAGACTCATGAAAAAGTCAGAATTAACTAATATTAGTCTGCGACGTTACGTTTTCGCGGATTTTTATCACACAGATTTTAAATATACTTAGTACTTTAGTCCAACAAGTGATAATTACGACCTTCTCATTATAAGTCAGCGAAATACAATACTTCATGTCAATATGGAAAAATATTTTATCCTATTGTCTATGCTAGGGAGTGTCTCATTAAGTCGAACTAAATACTTGTAGTAATCTGTTTGCTGTTTTGTTTTCTGCAGACTAAATGTCGTCCTGTACTGTGTCCATGGGGACAGTTTCGACATCGGGGTAAATGCGGATTTTACAGCGTTGAATGGCTCGGAGGACCGTTTACTGTTGTATTAAAACTAACACCACGTGACGCGAAACGAAAGATAGATGTGTCTGTTTTAACTGATATGGATCCCGGGCTAAGATATAACACCAAAGCTAAATGGTTAAAAAGGAATGCCATGAAAGCTTGGAATGTTGCAACGTTGTATAGACCTTCATCTGATAGTACTTACATCGAATATCTGGTGGCAATGGTATCCTATCCCGGGTCGAGTGTGAACCCTGTCAGACTAAGGACAATAGTAGAGAGTACAATTGAGGAATCTTGGCAGCTCGTGGTCGGAAACAAATCATTTCCGCTTCAAGTGAAATTCGATCGTTATGGACATTATGTTAAACGATCGAAACAAGTTTTGATGACGGAAGGTATTGACATCGATGAGAATTTCGTGTACATGAATACACTTATTCAAGGTGACAGTCTAGACCAGTACCTTTTGGAAGTATATTTCCCTCGTATGGTTGACATTTATCAAGCTAGCTCGGAACTGAATCTAAATGAACTTTTCTTATGCGACCAAATTGAACTTCGTCAAGACGAGTTTGACAAACCAGCTGGAAACCTTATGTTTAAGGTGACAAATGAAACTCTGTACATTTCTGAGTATCGTCTAACCCTCTCTGGCTTCTACAGTATTTGTCTGAATAGGTTCAACAAGAACATGTTTAACAGGAGCCAAGGCATCTCCTGCTCTCATCTTGATAGGTTTGTGAAAGGTTTTGTTGCTGGATTAGTATTGATATATAAGACCATTTTGTATTGAACTTACTTTTATTGTTAACAGTTGTCAATCAATACCCTTTGAATCCATTTTAACGGTGAATTATAATCACATGGTCCAATGGATTAATTTGATAACCTTCGCCAAGCAACTTTCGACAAACAACCTTCGGCAAACAATCAGGTGTAGCGATCTCTGCTCTGGCAATATGTCGATTGAAAATGAACCCCTTGTAGATACAACTGCATGTAATAAAGACACTACCAATTGGAAGTTCTTAGTTATTCTTTATATAGATATCGAAACACTAGCATACAGTCAGTTATCCTAAATAAACTTTCGAACCCCTTAGGAATCGCTACAATGGAAAATCAGTTTTGACAACCTGTGTAGATACATACGATACAATTGTATTGTAAAATTATCTCCATTAACTGTTGTTCTTATTTGTTGTCCACAGTTTAATTTAATTTATCTAAGCGTATTGCTTCATTTTCTTAGTACGTACATATTTCCGACGGCAATTCGATGTCGTGAATGAGGTTTTACACATTATAATCAACAAAATTAAATTTCCCAAGATTATCTATAATTTTTCTACCTGTAGAAACCTACACTCGTGTCTCCATGTAGAGACTATTTCTCTCCTGTAAGTGTGGCAGCCAACATCGACCTTTGGCGCCCAGGAATAGACACTGCCCTCACCATGGTGGAGTGGATCATTTGGGTCTTGCTCAGAGAAATTAACCAGTGGTCCAGAGGGGGTTAAACCCGGGACCTCTTGATCCTGAAGCGCGCGTCTACATTTGTACCTCTAGGCCCCCGCTCCCCTCTATCAAAAGGTGGACCACACACGACAAGCAAGAACAACCCACAAGTGATATTAAACAATAAATAACCAAACCTAATATATTTGATTAATTGGCAGTTGATCATTTTAAAAAACGAATTACTTAATTAATACGTATATTTTGTAATCTTTGCTACGGTACAGGGGTATAATGGAACGGTATTCATTATGATACAGTCATCTGCAAGTCTAAGGGGAGCACCTCTTGCAATTTGCTAAATACGATATTTGGTTTACTATTTCGACGGATACAGTTAACATTCTTCCCTCATGTATTGGTCTTTTGTTAAGAAACAGCCTAATGGTTCCATAATTCATTATATCACATGACTTTCCTTGTATCCAGGATAGTATAGCCAGTACGTATAAAGTTATACGTACCACGTGTAGTATAAAGTATGAGTTTTTTTTTCAATAAATCAATGCGTATTTTACGTATTTGATTGTCATGTGATATAAAGAATCTATTACTCGTTGTCAATTGATATATTTATATTAAACTTTGTCAAAATGACAGATTTTCATGACAATCGGATCATAAGAAGCACCTTTTGTGATGCTGAGTATGTATCAGTCATATAAGGTCATTAGTAGTACTTAAAATCTTCGCAATCTTAGGCAGCGATTTATAGTCAATGCAATCACCGATGAGTGGTGATTAAATGTTGCTTTTTATGATAAAACGTTTGCTCTTGAATATTAAGCGTCATCAAGTTTCGGCGCGAATGTCTGCCGACCAATCATTATAAAGACAATCGTATTAGCTCCGCTTTTGGAAATTTACAAAATATGTTCATCAAACTATTACATAAATTTGCTTAGTTTGCATCAGTGGCAGCCGAGGAACAAAATATATAACTTCCCACTTTTTCATGAAGCAGGTGTATTGAGGAACGAATTTAATTGACAAGTTGTCCTTACATAATTGTTATTATATTAATTTGTAAAACCAAAACCAAAGTTTTAAGGCACCGGGTTTTGCATATGAAAGCAATTATAAACAAAATAACAGGTAGCGAAAGTTGACATGGCTAATTATTTTGTGAGCATCTGCAATCTATTATTTGCATAAGGCTGATCTTATGCATTCAGATCACTTCGGCTTTAAATCATTCCACAATAACTCATGTAGTGTACTTTTCTAAAAGATATGAGGAAATCGGACAGGTAAGACAGCACTCAACGAAACTAATCCAACACAGAAAACATTAACAACACCAAATAACACCACTACGCGAAACAAGGCCCACACATAACCCAACGAAAAAAAGCCCAAGTCCCCGCTGATTAAAAGCAGGATGGAAGAAGATCAAAAACATATACTAGTACCCAAAATTTAATGGATACTCAAGTGACCGAATGAAACACAGCTAAGACCTGACCTTGTTTCCAAAGTTCCCGCTGTAAAAGAAAACGTTGTCCTAGTTTCACAATATATGCCAAAACGTAGATCCAGATCCCAAGAGACCAAATGAGGCGTTACTGAGACTTGACCTAGTTACCTAACACTAGAATCCACAGTTTGTAAAATGTTTGGGCCCGTGATGTAAACACATATAAACATAATCATTTCAAGTTTAATACGAAATTTAATTTCTCTTACTTCCATGTTGTGCATGAATTGAGCGAATAAAAGGTTGTTGTTGTTGTTGTTGAAATAACAACGGCCTTTACTCAAAACGTGAGTATGATTTAACCGAGTATGGACAATTTAGACTGGTTGTGTATATTTCTTAATACAATACTTTATACAATATAATAGTTTTAATTAAATTTCCTTTTAAAAATCATAAATCATTAATGTTCATTTATTTTGGTTTAAATATAAGTTCAAACACCTCTCGAAAAAAGATCCATCGAGACAAATATTTGTTTTAATACACAATTTAAACAATAAACTATACAGCAATCTTGATTAAATACAAGTGTACCCATATAACTAAGTATATAATTCCAAAAAAACGGCGATTGCTTTTAATTTCATACTCAATAATCACTTCATAAATATTCACAAAGTTTTTTTCACTTCAGTTTCTAGTTTATTTTTTTCTTGTTACTATTATCAATTTCAAACTAAGTGTCATAATAATGGTGATAGCGGAATTGTTTCGATTTATGAGGCTCTAGCAGCTGTTAAACACTTCCGATTGATGTCTCTGTCAGTTCTCCGAACTTTTATTAAAACTAATCCAGAAAAGTTTCATTTATTCTTGCTAGACAATTTAAACAATAAGATAAACAATAATATTGGTAAAATGTCATATCTAACGTGTTTACCATAGACTTTTTAAGAAGTAAAAATGCCAAACGCTGTTTGATCGGGATAAATGCTGAAAAGAGACCTAGAAAATTGTTAACTTAACACTTTTTAAACTTATCTTCATTTCTTTATTTAAATTGAATATTCAGTTAACACTCCACACACAGTCGCCAATAGTCGTTAATTATATATCAGCTTCAAAGCTATTATAATGGTATCTGCATGCCTGCCAAGTGCTCCTATTTAAGTGGATTTACTGATATGTTTCGTTGATAAAATTTGGGTTTCCAAGTTCACCCTCCATTGCACAAAGGTATCTTTACTTAATTTTATGATATCCTATCCCATATTTATAAACACTTCAATTAATACATTCCTTATTAATGCATCTAAACCCCATTTAAAATCATCGCTATTTTGTATTTTTAAAACTCTCCTGGCAGGTATAGTGCGCCCAGAATAATGTGATGTTTATAAACATTGACTGGTTTAGCATACTGTAGCAAACTCGGTAAATTATGTGCTAAATAGCACTGATAAATCGTGCACACTTGAGTAATCCACCTTCGTGGCTCATTCCATATTTTCCCGCTTTTCACAATATCCCAGCAGGTATGACCATCTGTCTGTTATAATGATTACACAAATAGGATTTGAGGATGATACCTGTCGAATGCTTTACGGAAACAAAATTTTACCATTTAGCTTCATACATATGTATCAAACTATTTCTTAATTCATACCAATATACTTACGGAACATATGCATCAAACATACTGATTCTGTCTGCTGCAGACTTTATTTTTTTTTAAACAACAAGACAGGGGTCGATAATTGCCTCCAAGGGGTCGATAATAGCAGACGTAGTGCATCCTTCTAAACTTATTATCCAACCATACCAGAGCATGTTACACTCGTTTTCATTGGTTTAAAATAAGCAATATACATTTATCTTATGAAATAACATTAAGTTTCATCTGTAGAGTAAACATAAAATGTCATTTTCCTAAAAATCGCGTTAAGGGGTCGATAATTGCCTCCTTTGCTCTATATGGCTATTCTAAAAGTAAAATAGTCGTGTTTTAAAAAGTTAATAAAGTTAAGTTCCCAATTTTCTAAGGCTCTTTTCAGCGGTTTTAAAAGCTGCCTTTTGACATTTTAACCTCTCCAGGTCATTGGTCTACAGATGGAAACCTACATTCGGGTGTCCCCGGAGAGACCTTTTCGCTCCTGTGGGTGTGACAGTCAACATCGATCTGTCGCGACCAAGAATAGACACTGCCATCACAGGTATCAATTTTCACCTTGGTGGAGTGGAGCATGTGGGTTATTCTTGCTCAGACAAATTAACCGGTGGACTAGAGGGAGGTTGAACCCGGGACCTCTCGATCCCGTAGCGTGCGTCCTACCTCTAGACCACCGCCCCTTTCTGTTTGTAATTAACCGTTGGCACACATTTGTCAAGTACTGTATGTTTCTATGACTCGTATGGCAATACAATTCAAGATAAAATACCTTTGTCAATTATGATATTGATATTTTATTAATTAACACAATCATCATTTCATTCAAATTATGAATATTGAAATATTTTATAAAACAATTCAAACAATATTAAATTTTTCAAATACCACTGTAGCGCAGTAATACACAATATTCAAAGTAGTCATTTGGTTAATTTGATTTTTATTCCATAGTTCGTGAGTGTAGAATGACATTTCCGGCTTTAGTTTACGACACGTCTGTTATAATAAAGAAATTTATATAAACTATAAGTAAAATATAAAAAAAAAGCACCTTGAATATTATTTGGAACCCATATGCTTCGACAAAAGCTGAAAATTAATTTCATAATATTTGTCTAATAATTGGATACTGTACAACAGTTATACCAGAACTCTGGAATGTTCATAAAGAATTAAGTGATCCTGTTCATGTGTAGAAAACTTTCACCCAAACAGTGAAAACAAGTCGCTGGCTTAGAATGAGAAGGTCGTAACTACTACTTACGATCTTATAAGACTGATACATATTGGAAATATTCGCTATAAGGCGCTTCTTATGATCCTATTTTCATGTTGACCAAAATGAAGTTGTAAAAACGTGTTTTTCCATAAATAAAGAGTAAATCTCAGACAGTTGTCTCAATATATTTATTTTGCAGTTACGACCTTCTCATTCTACGCCAGTGAATTGTCAAAAGGTCAACTGGGGTCACAAACAAAGCCACAAGGTCAAAATATAACAAGAAACCTTCTAAAGTCACTAATTTAAAATCTAACAAAGTTTCGCTTTTTGACAGCATAGACTTGTGTAGTGCTCGTTCGGTTATGTGTATACATTGTGCCTCGTATTTGTGTTATGCTATATTTTTATGACTTTTGTGTTCGGCTGGTGAAGTTGAATACTGCCTTTCATGTTCGATTGTCTCAAACAGTATTTGATACAGTAATTCAATTTCGGAGTACAGTTCTAAACATCAAATCAACGATACTATAATTTTAACCTCCGTTAGTAAATTTTACTGGTTACTATTTTATCAACCCCTTAATATTCAGTATCGTCAAAATTCTCGGTAAAGTTCCGTGGGTTTTTGTTTTACGTTATTGATACACTTATATTCTTATATAAAATACGAAACTTGCACATTCAAGATAGATTTTTATTACTACAGACAGTGTGCCAAACATACCAAATTTCATTACCACATAAGACAAGTACAGCTGTCTTATCAGTTGGTCAGTCAATCTCTAAGTAAGAATGTTGAAAATTTACTGGCAGTAGGTCAGCAGCAGATCACTTGATTTCATCAAACAAGTTGAATAGCAAATAAATTATACATAATCTACAACAAAGGTTTGGGTACTTTTATAATTTTGAAAATCGTGAAGGTCTAAATGGACAATTGTGCATTCTGCTATATAATATAATAATTACATGTAATGTAGAAGAAAGGTCAGCCTATATTAAAAACAATCGAAATCTCAGGTCTAAATGCAAAATTGTGAATTCTGCTCCATATTTGTCGAAGCACATTGACAATCACTCTGACAATGTAGCCTCTGGTTTCACTGGTAGAACCTGTGGTATTCAGGGAATTGTCTAGGATGAAATGCTACTTGTGGCAACAGAAAAGTAAAAACAAAGCATAACAGTCTTAGCTGTAACAGAACATCCAACAAATTAATTGAACGTTCTTATGTGTACGTGATGCATTCTAAATTGCGTTTAGATTTGACTAATGAGAAAGATTCTAACCAATTAACTAAAATATATTAATTAATTAATACCGTACCACATATAATATGAGTCCATTTTAAGAAAGTATTAGTTTGTCCTGTAATAAATATGGTATATCATGTAACAGGCAAAACATTCATGACTAATAGCTTGATGTTGACATTTGTTGATATATTATTTTAAAACTGATACAGACATTTTGCAATATCTGATCGTAACAAAACATTTGTCAATAGCATACTATTAAAGTGTGTATTTTAATACAAAAATGTATATCCTGTTAAAATTGCGGTCCTTCCTGTAACAAAATAGCCCGTTACAGGAAGGACCGTTACATGAGGGAATTATTCCGATTAAATCTGTTGGTAATAAATAAACTGTGGGCCTATGAGGTTGAAATGTATGTATTGTGCACAGTACATCAGTATGTGTCCAACGTATACCAAACATTGTATCTAATCATATTTTAAGAAAAGAAACAAGCCCGTTACAGTAAAGAGGTAATACAAATATACGCCTCTACCAACCAACCTTTAATTTCTGTTTTATCCATTTTGTTAAAATATTTACATAACGACACACATGAATGCTTATTCTGGAAGGTTTGCTCTTCACAAAGACGGTACAAGAATGTTCCCAAATCACAGGGAAATGTAATTATTATATATGTGTGTACAAATGTTACATGAAAGATGTAAACGCTGGTACAATAGTTCAATACAATCATTTTGAAGAATTCGCTTAGGATGTATTATCATGCAGACAAAATGTGTATTCAATGTATGTATGGTTTTGTTAACATAGTTTGATCCCTATCGTGAGTTACTAGCATATATACACAAGAGTTTTGGTCTGGTGACAGCCCAAAACAGCAAAATTTACAACTTCAATGATGTAGACATGTTCTTTTTGGTTGGAATAATGCATAAAAATTTATCTGACATTGATAAACAAGTTATGTGCAACCAACCAAAATTGCTTGTTATGACATTTTTGTTACGGTGTAACAAATATTGCAAAAAGACAAGCAATATTGCAAACAAATATAATGACTCACATACCAATGTACAACTCATACTGTAAACCAAAAAACTAGTTCGCGCAAATTAATTACGCGGAGTTGGCGAGTGGTTGAAATTCTCGTTATTGATACGCGAACCTTTGCAGTCGCGAAATATGCCGACGATCAACAAAACGCAAAAGTTAGTAATTAGCGAAAATAAATTGGTTTACATTATTCATTTTCATGTTCTCGTGAATTTGGTACCAAATTTATAACACAATTCACTTAAATCACGTGCGGTTAATATCGCTTTGCACGCACTGATCTACCACTGAATTGTGAAAAGCACGATATTCCGTGCGTACATGTATTTGTAGGTTCTTTGACCGTGCTATATATTTCCTTGTGGGGCACAGTGAGGGAGAAAACCGGCGACGAGCTCCTGAAGGGTCAATATTTATCATTAGAAAGACTGTGCATACAATTTTATAGATTCAAAATTAAAAAAAAACTCTTTTTATTATTAATGGCATTTTTTTAAATACTTGTATATAATATATAATTAAGACTAAACCGAATAAGGTTATTTGTGGTACAAAGTAGGCTATTCCCCACATACGCACGCTTACATGCTACACAATGTCACTGGAAGGAGAAATACGCTTGCTCAACTAGTGTACTTGTGTACATACAGAATGAACATTCTGTTCAAAGTTAAGTAATAACGGTTGTATACATAAGCTCATCCGACCGGTAAACTATGTTTGTCTAGGTTTAACTGGGTATACATGAGTTAACTGTTATTCCCGCTATTATTTCGAATGCGACAGTTCCTTCGTTAGTATTACATTTTGAATTGACAGTAAAGTTGAACCTATATAATAAGACCATATTTGGACGTAATAATGAACTCTTAAATACGGAAAAAAACAACGAATTGTCTTCGATGTTCATTTTAAAGAAAATGTGTCCATTAGGTGCGTTTGTTGGCATATTTTGGACAAAGGATGACGTTGTGTCCAACAATTTGTGTTGAAAGTTTTGCTAAATATACGTGGGATGATCAAAAAGTCTAAAGCTACGCATACAAGCATTAACACGTATGTATAGGACAAACATTTCCAACACACCAACTATTGTATATTTTACTCCAATAGTTTTCAATTTATTCTTTCAATGGAATTTATGCAAACCTTAAAAACGTGTTGATAAAATCATAATGTTAAGTTGTTAACCGGATTCGGTGTACAAGTTCATTTATTTTAAAACGATGTTTTGTGAGGTGCATGAATAATTCGTGCTATAATTTTACAGGAAACACCATTGCTACGGTCACCAAGGAAACACCAATGGCAACGGAAAATGTGCTTCTATTTTGTTGTCGAGATTAAGTGACAACCAGTGCAATCGCATTAAAGGGACATTCCCTATCATTTTGGTCGATTCAGGAATATAGTACGTTGAATGAGAATTATTATTACTACAATTCCCCAAAATTTCAACAAAAAGCTCCCATCAATTACCGAGAAAAGAATAAAAATGTATTTCCGTAACAAGCCAAAATAGTCACGAGTTGTTTCCCTTTGACCATAAAATAATAAATTACTTGAAGTGATAACTTATAATTGGTGAGTTAAATATAATTTTAACATTATAGAGACGTATTTGCGTATTTACTTTCTTCTGTCAAATTATGACAATGATCATAGTATTTTATACATTTAGCTCATTTGATGTGATAGTAGAGAAATATTTGTTAGTTATAGGGAATGCGTCCTTAAAATCAGACCTATATTGATAACGCTCTACCACTTTACGCTGATAAGGTAAGATACTGTTTATTTTCCAATTTTGGGCCCACATTATGGACATACAATTTTGAAACACTCTAAAGTTGGAAATATGTATTAACAAATAACTAAATCTTATACTACTAAACAACAAAAATAACTTGGACTAAGAACATAATAGTATTACAGAACAATAAACAAATAAATGTTAAAATAAGAAGCAGTCTAAACCATCCAGCATAATTATATTGTTAAACAATCATAAAATAAAAAGTGTTAAGCAATTATTGAATGGGGGGGGGGAAATGACGTCATTGCAGCAGGTGGTATATCAATATAATTCTAATTTTAAATTTACAATAAAATTTAATGTGTGTATTACTATTTCTTTGCTGAAAGCAATTAGATAAAACTTTATAGTTTGACAGGGATATTATAACAATTTTTTTTCATTTGACATTTGCCAAAGTAATTTATTTTCATTACCAAGTGAGAAAATTGGATCGCTTTTGTAATAATACGTTTTTACCTATGGGAAAACACGTTTTAAAAACTTCATTGTGGTCAATTTCAGATTTTCATAAGAATAGGCTCTTATATCATCTTATAAGGTCGTAAGTAGTAGTTACGACCTTCTGGTTCTAAGCCATCGATATGCTTTTAATGATATTGCGACCAGTTACGTGCCTATTGTCGTGACGTCAATCGACGAGGGGCGTTTGCATTCAATCGGAACTTTTCGGTGTTTATATAACGAAAGTGTCTCGGACATAACAGGGATTCCGCCATTATCACGGACTACTTTACAACATGGCTTGTGAGAATCAAACGATGGAGTCGAAGAGAACTATTAAAGGTTACTTACTCCTGGGAAGGTATCAACTCCTAAAAGGAGACTGGTAATTGAAGGGCTTCTTGATAGCATTGAAAAACTGATGATTGGCCGTTTCCGGGAACCTCATAACCAAAATTTGTAACCCTACACTTATGCAGGTGGCGTATTTCTCAGTTACGGATGATTGGTTTGCACCATGTACTTACTGTCGCGAACCTTCAGACCAAAATATTATTCGTTTTACATTTAGAATTAGTTTTTTTATGAAACACGTAAAACAACAAGTGCATGGAAGGCATGTTATTGTTGTTCGAATATTTTAACTCCGTGTAAAGACTCTGAATCCGAGTTCCATTTTTCTGTTCAATGTTAGTGAATGTTCTTGTATTCATAAGTAAATGTCACCTTTATTAGATACATGTCCATTGCATCCTTTTGTTGTATTTATAAACTATTGATGTGTCTAAAACGTTTTTGACCAGCCCTCGTTCGTGTATAATTATATATAGAAATAGTCAATTGATTTTGGTGTGTAATTCTGAAGTGTTCATGAAACTCGTTTTTACGAGTATCGATTCATTCAGTTTAACAAAAAATTCACCATACGACATTTGGACAATCTTATTTTGAAGTCACGGGGTAGATTACTCCGCTAGGTACATATTTAAAACATTGAATTCCAAGCATTGGAGTTTTCTGCGAATACCATATCTATACAAATAATTTATCAACTTTAGCGTGGCACCATTTTAACAATTATAAATATTTCAATTCGTAAAAGCAGCCTATTCGAGTTACATAACATACTAACTAGGCACGTGTTCTACCCTGGTATTTAAATAAAATAATCCGTTGCCACGAAAGCACGGGAAGCATTGAGTGTCCTTCTTGTACCTTGTAGTTACGTGTCATCACGTATATAAGGAAGATTTGAGCTACATTATTACACCATTCAGACTACATTGTTAGAGGTCGTCAGAGGTCGTTACTTTCCTTACCTGGACATACTGAATCCTATCTCGGCAAACATGCGTGTTCAAACAGTTCTCCTTCTCGTCTGTGTCGCAGGAACCGCCTTGGCATGGAACCCTTACAGAATGCGGGTAAGTGACTGTTTCGTTTTATCACAAGTCCTTGCAATTAAATAAATAAGTACAATTTGTAGTCTGTGAGAGTGGGGAAATTTATCTACATATATGTGTTCAATTGCAAGGTCATGTGTTTTTATCAACTTGATGCTGTGTTTTACTTTGATATTGAACATTTACCTTGCTTAGAATAAGAAGGTCGTAAGTGCTACTTGCGACCTTATATAAGGCTCACACAAATTTGAAATTTGCATCACAAAGCGCTTCTAATGAGCCTATTTTTTATGAAAATCAGAACTTATCATATTGATTTAAAACATGGGTTTTCCAAAAGTAAAGTGTACCTTTCAGACATTTTTTCTCAAATACGTATTACCTTCTCATTCTAAGACAGCAAATTTGTAGGCCCATTTGTATTGCTCAATTTTTGTGTTGCAATCATTCCATGTACTTGCCTTCTGCACTGTTTTGAATAGTTCTCTATTGCATTATAAAAAGGCAAATCTGTCTTTAAAAATAGTGTTGACAACATGACCGTTTTTGCATGCAACCGATTTACCTGCATACAGTGTACATGCCCGTCAGATGTTTCACTAACTAGGGTCCTAAATTAGCACTCTTAGATGTCTTTGCGACACGATTTGCGACACATATTGTTTGTCGCTGTCTTAAGCTGTTTTTAATTGATGCTCGACCAAATTATTACACTCGGTTGGAAACAACTGCATTTGGTCGAGCATCAATTAAAAACAGCTAAAGATAGACCGAACCAAGTATTCTTACATATACAGAATGTACTTTAGCCTATATAATATAACCACATTAAATGCACGATCGTTATAAATCAAGAAAACTCACGGTTAGCAGATGAAATCGCAGTAGTTTTGAGCGTAAAACTGCATTCATTTCAATCGATTTGAGCACGTGATTCTACACACTGCTGTGCGTCTCAGTTGTTTAAATAACAAACCCTATTTTGCTATTGCAATGCATGGAATTCACGAATTTCACAATCTCTATAATATCTTTATTTTCAGGGGTCTGTCCGTGACCAAGGTACGTACAATTTAAAAACTCATAAGTTTCAATAGTTTTTAAATTAAAAAAGAGATGGATTTAAAATTAATGCTTGGTGTAGATTTGTCTTCATTCCTGTTCCAAATGTTACAGTAATTTGGTGTTGGCATCGGTATGATAAATTGAAAGACAAACAAACCCATTCAATCGAATAAAAGCCATGTACTAGATTTTTAACGTCTCTATTTCTTAGACAGAAATGGAGAAAACATTGAAATTGTTAATCTGGTCGGACAATATCTAAGAATATCATCATAATTTATGCTCAAAAGTAAACTAGTATTTCAAAGGTGTCAGATAATCATGCTAATATTTTATATTTCAGAGCTGGAACTTGAAGCGTTGTTGAGTAAGTTATTTCTAGTATCCCCTTTCTTTGATGACGAGGTTGATTGCTTTGCATATGTACCTACAGGCATGCTTGTGCTCAGTAGACCAAATGTTGTGCTTTCCATAATTCGATAACACACATCCATAGGATCAAACTTTCCATGGACGTTGACCCCCAACAGTTATGACAATGAACCTTATTAATTTATAAAGTGACATTTTCTGGTTATTGTGGGTACTGTTAGGGCGGCATACATGTTTGACGTGTTGCCTCTAAACAACAACAAAAATTATGTTAATTTTCCGACGAATTTTATTGTGTGCTTTGTGAATACCACTTCATGTGATGGCAATGGATTGAATAGCCTTACAAAAATGGCTCAGAATAACAAAACTTAACTTGCCATAGATAGCACAATGCCCAACTTGCATATAAACTAAAACAACATCTTTACACTGAAGCAAAGTCAAGCTGTTAAAAGCCTTAAATGCCTAGTACCAGCTGTGCAAGTTGCAACCATTTTGAGAAATAACCTCAAACAAATTCAACTGTTTCTTACTATGTATGTTATCCTGATTCCAGATGCATATCTAAGATCTACTGACCCGACTGTTGTTGACAAACCGGAAGGAAACGAATCGGGTGATGAAAACAACGGCAACCCGGACGAAAATAAGCCAGGGGAGACCAAGCCGGGTGAGAATAAACCAGACGGAACCAAACCAGAGGGAAACAAGCCGATGGGACAGAAGCCAGAGGGCCCCAAACCAGGTCAGACTAAGCCAGGTGACAACAGACCAATGGGAAGTAAGCCAGACGAGAGCAAACAAGGTGGAAGTAAACCAATAGGTGTGAAGGGACCATACGGAATCACATCAAATATCGAACCATCAGTCGCAAAGCAACCAGTAACAAATAGCGATGATTCGTCCAGTTCAGAAGATCATGATTTGGGTAAGATTAAGATGTGTTTACAATTTAAACATGTCAGTATCGTTTTCTCTCAAAATCAGTTGACACTGAACTACATATCGCTGGCTTAGAATAAGTACATATCACTGGCTTAGAATGAGTAGGTCGTAACTATGTACGGCCTTATAACACTGATATACATTTGAAATCTGCATTATATGGCGCTGCTTATGAGCCTATTTTCATGAAAATCGGAACTTGTCATGGTGACCAAAATGCTGTTGCAAAAACTTGTTTTTCTATAAGTAAAGAGTATTTGAAAACTTGTTTTTCCCAGCGATGGATGTATGCACATTCACGTCGTTTTCCGCTTTCAAAAATTATTAAAACCATATTCTGTAATCAAAAACCTATCACAAGACTGGTACGCAGTGCTCACTATAGTGCTCACTAGTTTTTTACGATTTGGCTTATCAACACAAAAGGTTTGAAGCAATTGTTTTTTCAATGTTTCTGGAAATACCCATCAGTCCAATCTTATTTAATTTGTTAAACATGTCACGACGACAATGTGTAGACCTTTGTCAGCTGTTATACAAGTATACATTAGAAAAGTATTCTTTGTATTTGCGAATTTCAGTAAGGTGTTCACTGTTCGCCATCAACAGCCCTAATTCATTCATATAATATACTATACACATTTGGCACTGTTAAAATATGTATACTGTAAACTAATTTCGTTGTATTTTCCTGAACATGTCTTTCCTTGCTATTTATTTTAGTCATGACCTTTCTAAAAATGCAGTTTTAATTTTTGTGACTGTTTTTATGTACATTTGTTCCAATAATCATGTTTATCTATCTAGATTTGGTTTCCATTGTTTCTATTAATCTTGCTCAACTTGTGTTACATTCTTTAATATGCATGTCTTAGTTTTAGTTTGTACCCATGTCTTTTCTGGAGTATTCAAATTTTTACCTATCTATATTATAATGAGCGTTTGAATGTGATACTGTCTTTAATATGTTTAATCTTATTATTTTATTTTATAGATTGTTTGTTTGTATGTTATTGGATAATCAATGTTTATGTCGGATACAAGCTTCAAGCTTATGTTATTATGTTAAACATTACCGACGTTAAATAAAGATTATCTTATCTTATCTTAGAATGTTCCACTGTGCAGCCACCTTGTGAATTCGACACTGGAAGTGATGGTTCTGGTGAGTAGCTGCATTGTTCTCTATACACTGGCGATGGGTTCCGGCCCAGTTCTAAGTAGCTGTACCCTACCATGAATTGATTTCCAAGACACCATGTTTAACTCAATATGTTACGCTTTATTGGTCAGCTTTGTTCGAATCTAACTATACAGTGCCCACCAAAAATATGAATACAGAGAGTTTTCCCCATTTACTTGCCTGTATAACACTACTTGCAGAACAGAGAAGCAACAATGTTTTTGAAGACCAGGAATATTTTTTTTTATTTAGTGTAAAGACAATACATTGATTGGTACCCTAGATGGAAAATATTAAGTTTATTTGCCAGCTTTGAACGACAACTTGATCATATAATATGGCAAATTCAGCCCCTTGAACCCCATAGTTTATTTTTAAATCAGAAAATGTTCATCTTTCTGTCACATTTTTTACTCCTTCATTAACTGTTTTTCTCTGAAATTGCAAACATTGTTACCGTCTGACCAAAAGATATGGAATAATTAAACCAATTATAATTCTGCATCTGTCAAAAAGTGTATCCATATTTTTGATGGGCACTGTATATTGCCACCATGAATTTCATTATGGTTGCAACTCAAAATGGCCGTGCTATTTGTATGCATGTGATTTATTATGGGTATAGTTAATGCCATCTAAGTCTCAAAATGTCATAGAAGAAATACTATTTCTCGATAACGTATTCCGTTTTCAGAATTCTACGAATGTGCCTTCAGTGAGCTCATGAATGCAGAAGATGCCATTAACAATCTTGTCAAAGGTGAGTTCACACTTTCGTAATCAAATAATGACCTGATAGATTGCTTTAATGTTGAGCGTTAGGCTTGGCTTTCTGAAACATATATCTGTCATATAAAGATAGCAAACGAATACATTGCATAACACAAACATGCAATATTTCAAAAGTTTACACCCAAAATTAAACCTTCCACCAATGATTGCATAACTTTCATCGGCATCTGATAAATATTGGCGTCTGGTCACGTGTGCGACGTCTTCTGCTGCGACTCCAAGCAAATGTACCATACTCGCGACAACATCATCGTGTTAACCGGTTAGTTAAATGTTCTATCAATTTCAGAAACATTCGATGACAAAGGTGTTTTCAGTGATAAAGAAATGGAAATTGTTCGAGATCGTATGTATTCATTATGTCATATAAAATTATATCATGGTGTTTATTACTTTGTGACTATGCATGTAAATTTCCTGTTTTATTGAGAAAGTCCATTAGTGATTCTCATATCTTCAATAAGCATAATCTTAGATTCCTTGGTCTAAAAATAACATATCAAATTGAAACAATGTTAAAGTGTATAGATCTATATCAGACGATATTTTTTTAAAAAGTTTCAAAAACAAAAACAATTATGCTTTCATATCCATCAGATCATTTTTCGCTTCAGTTTTAAAAGAAACTCCCTCTGTGATTTATTGGACATGCAAACTGTTCATTTTCATACGAAAGTGTTCTAGAACACCCTATGAAATTATAAGAATCGTCTATTTTTCGACGATTGAATCAAAGTACACGGAACCCATCCAAAGTTTTAATTTGCAATTAATGCAGTCTAGTATCTTACTAAAAACGATGCAAGTGATTATTTTGACATTAAATGGCTGTTAAAATATAGCTCTATACACTTTAAAGCAATCATGTTTAAGAAATCATTTTTTCGTGCGGTCTTGTATGAAGCATTATAGTGTTTCATAAACCTACAACCGAATACTATGAGAAACACATGAGGAAGTGAAGCGCCAACGGAAAGCTCAATTTTTCAAAGTAGCAATTGATATGCATATATGTATATTGCATGCTCATTTTTCCAAGATGCTTGTCAGATATTAGTTATCAATACAATGTCAAACGACGCCCTGCACGATTTAGCCCATATTAAAATACTCTATCATGTACTTTATGTTTGCAGTTCGCAGTGACTGGAAGGTATCCATGCAACTGAAGGAAGTTGTTGAGATTGTATTCATGGAGCTGGCTGAAGCTAGATTATGTAAGTACACACAATATTAGTAAACCAACGTCAGCAATTAATGCAGCATATAAGCTCGGAGTCTTGTTTTAATCTAACCAGGCAATAATATTTACGTTACCATTTAGGTTCTGTTTGAAAGGCTGTATCCTTAATTCATGATTTACAATTCGTACTTGCAATCAATATTAGTTTCGTCCTACATGGATAGTATGACGGTTACTTGTTCAACCTCGCTTTGTGTTTTTTATGTTCGGCTGGTTAAGTTGAGTGATGACTTCCCTGTCCTATTTCCTCATATCTTTGTCAGTGTGTAGAATCACGTGATCATAAGTAAGAATACCCGGCAAGTACCGAGTTCGCTCCATCTTTTGCTGTTTTTAATGGATGCTCAACCAAATTATTACACTAGGTTGGAAACTGCATTTGTTCGAGCATCAATTAAAAACAGCTCAAGATAGAGCGAACTAAGTACTTGCATATACGGAATGTACTTATGGCTATATAATATAACCATATCAAATGCACGATCGTTATAATCAAGAAAAAAACTCGCCGTTAGCAGACGAAATCGCAATAGTTTTGAGTGTAAAACGGCATTCATTTGATCACGTGATTCTACACACACTGTTTGTTACAATTAGTAATGATCAAAAGTGGAAATCTTGGGAAGTTCCCTATCTGTGCCAACATTCACATAAGATGTATGGCATCATACAAGCAATGGACGGTTTACAGCGATAAGATTCGAAATGGTCGAATTAGTGGATTTACTTAATTGCGCATGATAGTATATAACACTAGTTTCACAAATAAGGCATTCAGTATTTTGTATTATAGCTTGGCAAATTTTTCACCGGCCTGGCCTATTGATTAGCATAATTTACCAGTCAATATATTGCCTACGTTTACAACACCGACTGTATGTTTCCATAATCGGAGTATCATGAATGTGCTCGAGATGTAATACGAACACCAATTCGCACGATTTGCTTGCGGAACTCTCCCTGTTCTGGAGTCACTCCCGACAGCTCTTTTTTTATAAACATACTAACGGATATAAGTGTAGACATAAATTCATTTCCGGAACATTATAAAGTTTGGCCCATAAATACAACATTAAACTTGTTGGAACTATGAAAGTTATATCAGCGTACTTTGTAAGCCTGTCAATATTTTAACCCACCCTCTGAACGTAACTGTCATTATTGATAGATAACGACAGACTTTACATTATACCGCATTTTTATATGTATTTCAGATCAATATGATTGGGAAAGTGCGGATTCTGGTAAGTTATTACTTTCGTTGATTAGCCTCAACACTAAAATCACAGGTAAAAATATCGTTGAAAAAAAAATTGAAATTGTTCTCGAAATTTAGGTATTATATATTTTATTTCTTTTTCAACGATACTGTTACCTGTGACTAAAATTTGTAAAAAAGACCTAGTGTAAAAGACCACGTAAACATGCTTTGGATCATAACCTTGCAAATGTGATAGTTACCCAAAGTATTAACGTTTCAATTAGTCAATTAATGACTTGCCCTAGTTGAGGCCCATATGGAAGATTGCATTATTGTAAATATGTTAGCCTCGTAAAATAAAGACCTTACTTACGTACTTACGTACTTAAGTGATTTACCCCATTACATTTCTTACATAATTTTAAAAAAACCACTACAGATGGATGGGTTAAGCTGCAGGTTTTAAAACTTTATTGCTTATGATTAAATGATTATATAACAATGAATGATTTATTCTTACTTTTTACAGAAAGTGCCCAGCAAGTGGAAGGTATGTAATATATTCTATTGTAATAAAAACATTGCTTGATAATAAATTGTATATCAGTAAAAAGTAGGGCACAAACCAAAGCCACACAGTTACGACGGCATCGCCAAGCCACACACGCGAGAGTCAGACCTAGTACAAGCCATCTACATCCCCAAAAGTATATCAGAAACCCTTATCCGCAACTTGTACTAGCTCCATCCAATATGGATTTTGTGATGTAAAAAACTAATACTATCATTCAAAGCATGTGCGTCCGTCCGTCTAATTATTAACTGATTATAACTGGTTATATTTGGCATGAATGTTCATCTCCGGAATATGGGCGTCTTCCACAACCCCGTCCTCCTATCACAAAGGTCAAGGCCGCAGTTGGAGGTCAAATTAAAAATTGTTTAGACTACTACTTTGGCATGTATTGACCAATATTGACATTAATGGTATCTTCTTTTCATCCGAGTGTCATTGACTACCCCATGGTCCTTTTTCAAAGAGCAAGGTCAATTCGAGGTCAAATTAAGTTTGTACGGACCATTTCGTCTTCATGCATGGTTGGATTAGATGTAACGTGGCACACGTGTGTATTTTTCACCATGCCCGAGGCTGGATTTAATTTGACAGAGTGCATAGATTTCTAGTTTAGCCTGTTTTAAAATTAGCATAATTATTATATGGATCCTTATTTTGCATTTTCAGCCATGGTCTGCGAGTATTTGTGGCTAAGAGACCGTAAGTTTATTTTCATTGTATCTAAATTATTAAAGTGAACATTCTTGATGACCATAACTAGAACCTTTCTTAATTACTATGACCCCTTTATTTGAGTGTGATATCGCGTTGCTCATATCTGCCGGCCTGTCTGTCAGTAGACCAAATGGTTTCCGTGCAAAACTCAAAACGATTTACCCTAGGATCTTCAAACTTAACGTGGAAGTTGGTCAGCAACAGTAGATGACCCCTATTGATGTTGAGCTCATTAGGTCAAAATTCAAGGTCACTGACCTTTACCATTTTCGGTTGCTATGGGGATAAACGTGTTTTACAATCATCTTCTTATTTGTTAATGACTTTATATTGTAAATAATTTCTTTCTATATCATGCGAGTGTTTATTAATTTGGCAATATAACAAAGTTGCTACATATAAACAAAGCTGGCCTAGTTAGACTGGTTTTGTATTCATATGCAAACACAACTGACCCCCACTGTTTGTCCAGATTTGAATATTCAAGACTCAAAAGGATTATAACGGTAAAACTTTATTTGTACCTACAGATTAGTGGAGATCCGGAGTAGGTCTATTCATAGCAAGCTTTAGCAGCAGTGCTCAAGGTGTGTCACTTAAAAAAGAGTTGTAAAACTGTCTTATTTATGAATTATGGCCTGTCCGATAATCTCGGTACAGTCCAGTTAGGATAAAAATCCAGTGACGCAGTGGACCAATCCATTAGTACGGTGTAAAAACAAGTATAAATGCTTATACCAACAGTTCCAATACCAAACTAAACTCTACCTGTTTAAGCAATGGTTTTAATCTTTTTAGTATGACGTCACTGTCAATATTACCCTAGCTTGACTATACTCCAGCTCTCATATAAAGACTTTTTCTATTTATTTTTCCTGCATTGCACGTTTTATGGATTTCAAAGGTTCTGAAGTAATTTCTATAATTTCAGAAACATTCGAAAAAGGCGTGTTTCACAAGGATCAGTAAACCCGTGCGGTTGTCATAGCAACAGAAAATCCAAATATCGTATTTATGTTTTGTGTTTGTTACTGTACTCAAAAATAAAACAATGTGATATTATTCCGGAATATTGTTTTACTTTACGTGCATGAAGAGTTTCAAAATGTATTAAAACTTGAGAGACTGAAGAAATATTTCAACCCCTTAACTGCAGTTTCTTGGCGTCCACAGATCATGCCCTACATGTCTTAACTACCAAAGAAACTAACGTTCTGAGCCGAAACGCAGCGACTGATTCACAAACCAATTTGCAGCCTGCATTGTAAGTAATACTAATTTGTCCTTACACAAAGAAATGTCCTTTGCCTGTGCAGAACGCTACATAGCGCTTTCCACGGAGGTAATCCATACCTACTATATAATTGAACAGGAGGTCACAGAAGGCGCTTAATAGCGATTTGTCTCTGCAACGAACGCCAGGCAACACCCCATAAAGAGGAAGTTTGAACATCGTTGACAGGAGACTACGAAACGTACAAGGAACCACTAACTTACAGATCAACAATTATCACTAAACCACTGCCGCGCGATCAAATCCTTCAACATGAAACACTATCATACATAAGTCACAGGCATTTAATTTCAAGTGCGTCAATTATCTTTCATAGTCGCCAATAGCCCCATAGTCTTTGCAGGGTTCCCACAAGTATTCTAAGACAAAATTTCCCGGCTTTTCCCTGATTTTTCCCTGACCATACAGCAATTTTCCCTGACTTGTGGTAGAGCGAAATCTCGCAATAAGAACAGTGAAAAGAAGGGTATATTTGCTTTGTATGTAACCAAAACGTTTTAAGCAGCAGTTTTATGGCTGTTGATTGGCGTTAAGTAATTTTAATTTAATATCATCATGAGCGAGCATAGTGAGCGAGGAATTTTTCAGTTTTGGGTATTTTCTTCATAGAAAATGACACTTATCAAGATCTTTAATGTAGAATTCCCTGACTTTTCCCTGACTTTTGCTCAATTCCTAAATTTCCCTGAATAATTTCAAAATTCCCTGACTTTTCCCTGACCTTGAAAAAAAAATTTTTTCCCTGACTTTTCCCTGACTGTGGGAACCCTGCTTTGTTCGGAACACTACGGGACTATGAAAAATAATTTACGCATATTTGATATCAAATGTCAATGACATTGGCAGCAGTGCGTTTGATCCTCCCAGTGAGAATATTTCTCTTCTGTTGGAACATCAATATAATGCAGCACGTGATTGAGGAATAGCGAACATGTACAGGCACCGGCCTCGCAGGTACCAATCCACAACTTTCAAATGGAGCATTCAGAGAAACAATGTCAAATGGCAGACCAACAGTCGAAAATGGTCAAGGTCAGTGACCTTTGACCTTCTTACCTCGGAATTATTAGGGCTCATCTACTGTTGCTGCTCAACCTCCGTGACATTTTGGATATCCTAGTAAAAAGCGTTCTATGGTTATTGGACGGAATCTATTCAGTCTAAACAGATTCATGTCCTCGGGAAAATTATGGCGATGCTTGGCGCACGTTGAAACAAATGCATAAACTTAAATGTGTGAAAGGTGCATGCACACAGTAAGTTTTGGTGTATAAGTCGAGGATGTGCATTTTACCACGTGTACAACGTGCATATACATTTCCCTCATACCACTTGGCAACAACGAAGGTGTAACCCTAAATGGCAAATATGAACGTAAGTGAAGAGTTTTTAACACGCACTGATGATTTTTGACCGTCGCATGTAGTTTTAGGCGTGATTAATCATCAAATCTTGACGCATATTTATTCCTTCTGGTACCCGTTATATTTGTTATATTGTGTCCCGAATTACGTTCAATCTTCAATATTTTTTGCGTAAATGTATGCAAGTACTTGCGATCGTTTAGTAAAACACACGAGTTTGCGTAAGGTAGATACCAATGCGTAATAAATATACGCGACATTTACGCATTGTTAGTAAAACAGTGCCCTGGGTACTGTTTTATCAACGGACTTACGGAAATCGTAAACTTACGTTCAAATTTAAATTCTGTATATTTCTTTAGCTACAGCAAATTGGGGACATATTGTTTGTAGGAGTTCATTAACTGAATCTTGATTATAGTATTGCAGCTCCATTTATCACATTTTATAGTTGTAAAAGTATTATAAAACATTGAAATTTTCATCGTAAGTTTAAGATTTGCGCAAATGCTTTCAAATTGGTAAAACAGTATCCTGGTGGTTGGCAATGGCACACTGCCTGAAGGAGGTGAACATTCATTCTAAATTATGAAGTATAAAAAAGATTGGTGAAAGCTTGACAAAGTTGTGGTCTGGACAAATGCTAGCACATGCACCAAAAGTTGTGACCGATACTCGCTCACCACAAGAGGGCTCGATAAAGGAAAGGTAAGTCACAGTTTCCCTCATAATCAAATTACAATAGTAGGTATCTAGTGACGCTAGCCAACCTCCATGTAAAGCATGGGTCCTACATCTAAGCCACCGCTCTAACATTGACTATATACTGTAAAATCATTAATTTTCATAAAGGATATAATTTCATGGATTTTGTGGTTCACCTTTAACCACAAAATCAAATCCCACCGAACAATATTTATTATCTATGAGGCACATACATATATGCCTGCCATATTTCAGCAGAAAGCTGACTGACAAATAAAGGCTATGCTCGACATTTTTTAAATTTAAAGCAAAATCCACAAATTAATGTCCCATCGAAATGCTCATTTTTAACAAAACCACGAATTTTGTCCCATCAAATTTAAATAATTTTACAATTTGAGGTATGGGGAGACAAAAAACTTAACTTATCAAATATTCTGATAAACAAATTTTATTTGTAATACAACTTTACATAAACCAACATAAAATACAACAATTTCCATCAGTGTGTTATACTTAACAATGTAGATCTATGACATGAATGATAAAAATTTAAAAACATTCAGATAACAAGTACAGGGTGGACATACCATGTGACATATTGGCTAAGTCTGCAAGTAAAAAATATGTCAACAATATGTTAAAAACAACCATAAGTATCTTATTCTTTGACTGATTTTCAAAAAGTATGTGTGGCTTGGCTATTTTGACCTGATCCTGACCATTATGCAAGAATATATTACAAGGTTCTTGCGTTGAATATATCAAATTCCGCAAGCAAATTGTGCAATATCGCTATTTCGCTATTTACATTCTGTTGAAATATATTAAATTGAGTAGGTAGAGCTCATTCTCCTGGCTTGGGCGTTGAACAAATCTCGCGATAAGAAGTCAAAGAATAACATGTACTTACGGATGTTTCTAACTTTTTGCTTACATCTTTTTACTTGCAGACTTAGCCAAAAAGTCATGAGGTATATCCACCCTGAGTGATGTATGTATGCTAAGACATAAATTAACAGAAATGCAAACAATGTGCAAATAATGAATTGTTAAAAATCACTTTTTGGTCAACACTACGACCATGATATAACACATACAATTGTTACCACACTACAAAGTTATTGCCACATGACTGATTAGGCCCTACCTTACTGAATGGAGCATCCAGGGTGGTATCTAATATAGATCTAATAGACCTACTCCGGATCTCCACTAATCTGTAGGTACAAATAGATTTTTACCGTTATAATCCTTGTGTCACTTGAATATTCATATCTGGACAATAGAGTTGGGGTCAGTTGTTTTGCATATGAATACAAAAGCAGTCTAACTAGGCCAGATTTGTTTGTACCTACATGTTAATTAAGGGGAAAACCACCTTGCACATAGTTCCAGATGTCAACTATTCAATTGAATATTAAGGATAACCCATCATAGTGCATGTTACTAACCAAAAGTTCAATTTGTTGTGATCTGATTGGTTGTTCTTATCGTTTAGTCAAGTAAGATCAAATTTCAATACCACCCAGACTCATTTACTGGGCGTCAAAAAGGTTTGTACACAAACATACTGTTTGAAAGTCAATTAATCTTGCAAGGGGAGAGTAAGGAACAAACTTTGACAATAATATTTCAACATTTGGAAAAATTTATATGAACTACACCTTACATTTGAAAACATTTAGAAGCAGTTGACCTTCCACAAAGATCAAAGTAGCAAACATTTATAATATTAGTGTGTGGTTATTTTCATGATTAAACAATAAATTCATACATATGCAATACCAGCTCTTTGATTTAATGTAAACTCCATGAATAAAATATGTCATAAAGATCTTTAAACACATAAAAACAGATCATAGGTTCTACACTTTCCCCCAGGAAAAACAGATTGAAATAAAATAGGACGCAACAGCCATACACTACACTGTTCCCTTTGCACAGAACTATCCAAATAAAACTTACATGTTAAAATAACTCCTCGCAAAAAAGACATTAATAAAATATTCAGAAAAGTAGATGTTTTGACATATATGGACTGAGAACCCTGAGAAATGTCTGAAACAATAAGCGATGTAAAACCTGTAATCCGCATTGGCAGACCAATAGTTAGAAACGGTAAAATTACCTTAAAAATCTTAACTTCTGACCCCAAAATCTAAAGGGGTAATCTACAGTTAAAGTCGCCTGAGGACAAACAATTAATTCATGATGCAAAATGACCATATTTTACACCATGTGACCAACTTTGTGATCATGTGTTATATCAATCCATTTGAAACTGTTTTTTTTTTAATTAAACCTGATGATTTTGTTTTTGACACAGAGAAAACATTACTCAAAATTCTTGAAGTAGGCACGAAAAAATATTGTTGTCGCATTAGGATAAAAGATGGGGGGGGGCATAATAAAACATTACAGATGTATAAATAGACATTTGCAGATTATACTCCACTTTTAGATCATTGCTATTTCCAATTTGATCTTGGAAAAAATATAAGTAGAGAGATAACCATTTGAGCGCAGTAACGTGTTACAATAGTAATTTCTATTATCTTCTTGACAGACATATACAGAATGTTCAGTAATATTCAACACGGTATGTAACGTGTTACACTACTTCTCAGTTCCGTCAGAGAATTGTTCTGTTTTCATATGGCTCTGACGAAACTCAAAACTGATGTAACGCACGGACGGAACTCAAATGTCATGTATCCTGAGTTCCATGAGAGCGTTATGAGGGTTTCCAGTTCCGTCAGAGCCAAATGAAAACAGAACGATTCTCTGATGGAACTGAGAAGTAGTGTAACACGATTCATACCGTGTTCACAGAAATGACAAAAATATATCAATTAGAATCGACTTAGATATCGTACAATAGGAAGATAAATAGACTTTATATAATATTTGTATACAATTTAAATTTATGAATCAGCTTCACAACAAGATACTTTGATGTCTAACTCGCAAGTGACGCTCTCAGTAATTTAAAGTCATTATTGCTCCCACAATTATTTTCCGACCATCCATTATATACAAGAAATAATGGACCCATTAGACTGCTTCTTAACAAATGACCAATACTCAATGATAGAATGCTAACTACATCTGTAAATTGTATGGTGAACAATATACTTATTTTGCAAGAGTTGCTTCCCTTAGACTTTGAATCACACATTTATTGTTTAAAAATTATGATTTTGTCAACAAACCATCTAAACGTTGTGTTACATTTTCTACCATCTTAATGGCGTTTTTCCACATTAGAGAATTATCTAAATGGCTCAAATTGCATCATTCTTCAGAAAGGTTACCAAGTTAAAGCTTATTAAAATGGCAGTTTAACGCTCTTATGTGACTATTAAGAGAGAAATATATTCATGAACATAAGCAAATTAAATTGAGCATTGAAAAAATCTAGAAAAATATTGCTATTTATAATGCTTAGTTATAGATGTACAACAAGCCTCGAGGCGTGACTAGTAAATACTTTGTATTCTTTAGTCCAGTTAGGGTAAGATGACAGTGACGCAGAGGTAGAATCCACTATTACGGTGTAAATCCAATTCTAAAGGCTTAACAAACAGGTTTGCGTTATTTTAATGCTTAACTAAACTCTACCTGTTCTTGCAATGGTTGTAATCTTTTGGGTACACATAAAAGGCTACGTCATAGGTAAAACATTCTAACTGGACTGTATCTCTTAAGGGGTCACACCTCGAAGCTTGTTGTACATCTATAGTAAAGGGGGTTGCAGTATTTTAACAAGGTTGTTTTATCTGTACTTATTGAAGGAGCTTAAACACTAATACAATCACCTGGGGGTCTTATTCATCAACACTGTGAGACTGAAACTCAAGACTTAGGACTTAAAATTGATGATATTTATAATCACTGCCATTTCTTTGACAATGTAAAGTCTAAGTCTGAGGTTTAGACTTACCATGTTTGTAAAAAAGTCACTGTGGTTGAACTGGCCAACAATACTACGGAGAGTACAACAGGATAATATAATGACTAGTTCTTCATGCGTTTTCTACCAATTAGTAGTGAACATGTCAGATAAAGCCTGTCTATAAAGTCCAAAACTATTACACTGGTCAGGGGTTTTCTTGAACTCTCAAAAAAGCCCTTTGACCCCCCATAATTCTTCATGCCAGGGGCCCAGGGGGTCATCTGTTCATGTTGAAAACAACAAGCTGTCTTAGGCAATGGATGCAGTTATTGTTCATCTGTTTATACTGTACTCACACATCCAGCATTACTTCAGGTCTCTGAAATATAATGATCTGTCTAGAATCCCCAGTTAAAAACCTTAAATAAAATTTGGAAAATAATATGAGTTATCTCCCATTTAATTAAAATAAGTTGTTGCAATTAATTTTTTGTGTAAGTTTTAATGTAATTGATGTTACATTAGAAAACTGCCCAGTCCAATTCTTGCAATTATCAAGTTGAATGATCAAATCACTAATATTTATGCAGTTTTGTCATTATTTGTAACTAGATTTAGATTTGTCCCCATCCTGTTAAAAGTGTAAAGAGCTATATTGGAAGATTTTTTTTTTTTAAAAGTTTCAAAAACTGAAAAACAATGATACTTTCATATCCATTAGATCATTTTTCATTTCACTTTTAACAGAAGCTTTCTCAGTGATTTATTGGACATGCGAATTGTCCATTTTCATACGAAAGTGTTCTAGAACACCCTATGAAACTATAAGAATCGTCTATTTTTCGACAATTGAATCAAAGTATACAGAACCCATCCAAAGTTTTAATTTGCAATTAAAGTAGTCTAGTATCATACTAAAAACGATGGAAGTAATTATACTGACATTGAATGACTGTTAGAATATAGCTCTATACACTTTAATATTGTGAAACCCAACTTTCCTATTCATACTAAGAACAAGTTCCTTGACTGACTGCTAACAATAAATAAACTGTTGCTATTTCAAACTTACCCGTTGTTACGAGAAGTTGATCGTGTTGTTACAGGGGAGGTAACTCTTTTCTTCTTTAAAACAACTTCAACTTCTTCTTCTTCTTCATCAACCTGGGAGGAACAGCTGAAATACACCACAGACATTGAATAGGCTCTATAGGTGTTTTAAAATCAATCGAAGTAAACCACATAATTCGAAGAGCATGAAGGAACTTTTGGAGGGTGTATAGTGTATATAGTAACACAAGCATCAATACATGCTATCGACCGTGGGGTTATTGGCTAGAGAAATATTAAATGTTATAAATAAGTGTTTTTTTTCTGCAGGAATTCCAGTGCGGAAGCTCAGCCAATGAAATTACATGTTACATTTCGGCTATTTTCATCAAATAACTTTATTTTGGTAAGAAGGCATTGCTCCTTCAGGAGATAAATCCCAAATTCTGGTTAAAATCAGGAAAATTTACACTCCGGGGTGGTATTCAAAAAGCATCTTAAAGAGGCGTTCCCTATAACTAGCATATTTCTCTCTACTATCCCATTAAATGAGCTAATTGTACAAAGCACTTTCAATTATCATTATTTGTCAGAAGAAAGTGTGCGCAAATATATCTCCATAATGTCAAAAATATATTTAAATCACCAATGAGAATTTATCGCTTCCAGTGATTTATTATTATGTGGTCAAACGGAAACAACTCGGGACTATTTTGGCTCGTTATGGAAATATGTTTTCATTCTTTTCTCAGTAATTAGTGGGAGCTTTTTGTTAAAAATTTGAGGAGTTTAAACAATAATGATTTTCATTTAATGCAATATATTCCTGAATCGATTTAAACAACCTAAGTTATAGGAAACACCTCTTTAAGGGAAAACTAAGAATTTTCACAAAATCTTAAAATTTCCTTAAGTGTGCCAGCTAAACAGAATAATCAAGATTATTATTTTTAGAAGCTTTATGTAAAGTCCTACAATAATCGCACACAAAATGTGAGTTATATAGAGGATAATTGTATTTTTCCTTGTATGATCGGCTGATAATTCACCAATGATAATCCACTTTATACCTGAAAAGTTTTGCGTGACGTCGTTTTCCCGCCATGCATGCGTCGAGTTGCAATCAAATAGTTCTTCTGCAATGGCTTCAATTTAGTCCATTTGTTTTACATTTATGTGCATATAATGTTCTGTTATTTGTTAAAGATTAAGAGAGCAATTGAAAATGCTTATAGGTCACAAACCACTAAATAAATTTGTTCTTTAGCTCAATGTAAAGTTACAATAGTCAGTCCCAGGTTGATACATGTTTAAGTCTATGGCCAGGTGGCAGACATATATCAATGAAAAGAAGGGGCTACCAGCTTTAAGAAAATACAAAAAAAACAGGGGGTCACGTATCATATAAGAAAAATTTTGTCCGTCCAACGCGGTGAACATATTTTTACAGACGCGCTTACCGACCAAATCCGGGTTTTACCCTACCCTACTTTCGCTTTGGTATTTTGGCCAAAATCTCAAAATATGTAAAATAAAACAGTTTCAATACATCACATACATGTATACAATGCCTGTAAACCCAATTAGCTGATTCCAGTTCCACCTTGTCAAAGCATACTACCATCTAAACACAATCACAAGTTTATTTAGGGACTATTTGAGTGTATCCTATTTTGGTTCACGGAGGCATTTAGTGGTTTGTAACCTTAAATTTTATTTTTTGGCGGCGGGGAATTTGTTTTAAAAAAAATAGTCTGTTTGCGTGAAATTATGAACTATGAAATTATGAACTGTGAAATTATCGGGGAATAATCCACCGTTATTCCGCCGTAAACCACCGATAAGCATGAAATAAAATAAGTTTCTTGCCAAATATGAGCATCTCCTTTTTTGGACCAAAATCAAAATATTTCAAGTTATCACTTTAGATGCTTTGTGAATACCAGCCCTTGAACTTTGAAATGACCACAAAATCTTACTTTTGTTCCTCGGTCTTGTCAACAATTACAAAGTCCAGTCTCCGTCTTCTGTTTGGTGTGGTAACATATGGTAAACTGTTCCGTGATTTAAACGCTGACAGAGATTCATTGATCGTCTTCAACTTCTCTGAAGACTGGGGAAGAAAACAGAAATTAGGCATTGAAAGCATAATTAATAATAGTTATAATAATTGGTAAGTTATATGTTAACTAGGATTGAAATTTATCAGAGTTTAGTGTAACAGTCAATTTCAAGTTAGCATCAATAAACACATACAACATAACTAGGCATGGTACCAACTATTCATGAGAAGTTTTATTGAAATTGGACCAGTGGTTAAAAGAACAATTGCTAACATCTGTACACACAAAAAAAACCAAGAGATGCTTGTAAAACCTGTATGCCTCCTGGCAGCTTGTTAGTCAGAATAAGTAAATGCCGTAGGCACAAAATCAATATTTTGAGAAATCAAGAAAAATCTGTCCACAAATTCCTCTTTACTTATGGTAAAACAAGCTGTTTCAACTTCAGTTTGGTCAACATGACAAATTTCAATTTTCATGAAAATAGGCTCATAAGAAGCGCCTTGTATTGCTGATTTTAAAATGTATCTGACTTATAAGGTCGTTATGACCTTCTCATTCTAAGCCAGCAAAATGTGGGAGGGATAAAGTCCTTGAAGTGTACACCAACTTACCCCAAGTAGATCACCGAAGCAATATAATTGTCTAGATGTAGGTGTCATACTGCCAGGAGAGTGTGGTGCTTTAAATGGAGATTCATTCAGTGGTGATACAAAGAAGTTCTGTCGTCCAGGAAGCCTGCAAGAGATGATAAATAGTATGATTGAGGGCTCGATGTTAAACTATGGTAACTTGGGGTTCTCAATAAGTTTTAACCCAGCAGGCCAAAATGCCTATCCAACAGGCCTGATAAGGTTCTTAATGCGATTATTTTCTTCAAATTGTGTATGAATTTCACATTGTCAGCCGGCCCAAAATGGTCAATTTGGCCTGCAGCCTGCTGTTATTGAGAACCCTGGTAACTACATCAATTTATAGAGGCATGAATAAGAGTTTTGCACTAAGCACTCGTGATGGATAACATTTTTATTGATTTTGGTGCAATATGAAATTTCAGTGTAGTTAAATGTACTGAGTGATTAATGCCTAGCCTACTGGACCATTATTGCTTCAACGATGTACTCTAAACTTAAATAAATTAGCTTCGTGTGGCATCGGGAACAGGGAGGGTCACAAAGTTTCTAATGTCTTCCCTGAATCTTCCCATGGACCACAAGGACCCTTTTCCCAATACCTTCCAATGCTTGTTGTATGACATCCGCAGTACATTGCCATGACAACAATGCTCAGTGGGACCTATTGGGAGATTTTTGTGAAATAATAGGGTCATACCTGTAGACAGGTGAGGCAGTCAATGGTGTTACTTGCTTTGGTACAGGAGACAAATTGGGTTGCTGAAAATAAAATATAGATTATTATTAGTAAATAGTTCAGTATATAACAAACACTTTGTGGACCATAATGAAAATTGGTTTACCAATTATGTTATCCACTGACAATAAAGACGTTATTATTATTTTTATTACTTCATGTTGTGAATCATTAAAACCAAGCTTTCCACATTTGTGAATTATTTGAAAATATTTCAAAATATTTGTATGAGAGATGCTACCTACCAACAACAGGATATCAATAAAACACACATATTTATTCAAGGATAATTTAAAGAAGTGGGTGGACGATGGCCTATGTCACCTGAAATTGCCGGAGCATATGTAATTTGCCTATGTTTAGGTGAACAAAATGAATAGGCATCTTTTTACTGCTTGCTTTGCTTGCTGAATTTTCTTAAAAAAGATAGATAGACATACATAGAGTCTGTTCATTTAGAATGTGAAGCTACTTGTCTGAACCGGTAAATTTAATAGTTTCCCTATATACTCTATACAACATTCAGAGCTACAGATAAGGTTTAAGTCCATTTGGTATTTTACCCCTCAGTTTCAATTTTGATTGGGTTTTGACAAATTTTATTTGGGTATTTAATCAAACTCATTGGGTAAATGATCTTTTATGTACTGTTTTTCACTATTTCATCCATTTCTTTTTGGGTATTTCAGATTTTCATTGCTTTCTAAAAATCTATTGGGTTATTAAGAAAATTAATTGGGTAATTACCCCAATACGCAGCTTATCTGTAACTCTGAAAATTACTGCAAAAGTCACTTGTCCGAATCAACCATTACTTGTCCGGACAGGTGCTCATTTTGCCGACTGTATAAAATGGTTGAACACATCTAAAGAACAAGCGATATATCAATTTTCTACTTACTATAACTCTGGCAAACTGGAGTATAAAGTTTTTCATATTTTGCATGAAGATTCTATTGTAGAAACATATAATGGAGTCGCGTAGCTCTCCCTCTATAAATACATGTCTGTACGTCTACAATAACACAAAACAACATTTTCAAGGATATTTCAATGATTTTTCAAGGACATATCAAGGATATTTTAAGGATTTTTTCAAAGATGTTTTCAGGAACAGATAATGGAGCCATGCACTTCTCCCTCTATAAATACATGTCTGTACATCTTCAAGACACAAATAATATTTTCAAGGATATTTCATGGACATTTCAAGGATATTTTCAAGGATATTTTTAGAAACAGATTATGGAGTCATGTAGTTCTCCCTCTATAAACTGTTTACAATACACAAAGCAACATTTTCAAGACAGCTGTTCATTAATAAGACGTTCATTTCATAGACAGGCAGAAATAGAACTACATTTAATAACAAGTTCTTCCAAAAGAAGTTGAATAACAGTTCCTTTTTGTTGTTTTATAAAGATTTCAAGAGTATTCAAAAAACATACCAAATGTACAAGATTTTTTCAAAAAACTCAAAATAGTACTTATACAAAGACTTTTCAAGGTATTGGGAGAAATGTACACAAATTTTTCATGGGTTCATTTGAACATAAAAAGGTCTTTTCAAATATTGTTCAAGAAATTGGAAAATTTAAAATACTTTTTCAAGGACTTGGAGAAATACAAAATAAAATTCAAGGACCTAGAAAAATACACTAAGATTCTCAATGAGTAATATGAAACTGTGAGATTGTCATAACTAGAAATGTGTCCATCGACACGTATGTAGTAAAAGTACCAAAGGGCAACGACTCTGGTAAAAATTTTGGCAGCAAAAATTCCATCTTTTACACTCAACTACACATCAAGGTTGTTAATCTGTGAAAGTTTGAAGAAATTCTGCTCAACAGTTTGTGAGGAGTTCAACGCACAAGATTTGTTTTACATACAGACAGACAGACAGACGGACAGCACCAATGCCATATGCCCCCCCACTTATAAAGTACAATGTAAGAAGATTGAAATGTACCTCCGGATCTGCATGTGGCAATGTACTGTAACCTCTAACAATATCTTTAAACTTGATCTCGCTTTCCAAGACTTTACATATACCATATAGTGAACACATCATTATCTGAAATAGAAGCATATAAACAATGTACATATAGACAAAAGGTAAGGTATACTGTCATTCTGAACAAATGCTTTTAAAATTTAATTTATCAATTCCTGTAAGACAGTGGATCCACAATTGGAACCATTGCTATGAAAATGCGACTAAATATATTTGATCAAATAATGTGACAAATTTAGCAAGATACTGCAATGTTACGAGTATTTTTCTTAACAAACATAACTGTCTTATTCTTATTTTGTTAAACAGAACTGATAACAACATTATGAAAATTTACAAGAGCTGTCACTAGACAGCGAGCTCGACTATTCGCAGCCATTTGTCAGAAAAAATATAAGTTCAAAACAGGCCATTTAAAATTTGTATTATATTGAAACGTGAGTTACGCTACTTAGTTGACTACATGGCATTGAAAGCTAATGTACAATGGTTGTTGAGGCATGGCAATTATCTCAACACTGGACTATTAACAAATATTTGTCAGTGAAAATGATTTTAAGACTTCAAGCGGCACTGTACTCTATTCAAGAAATGTGTATTAAAGGGAATTGTATACATCCACTGACATAACAAAGTTAAACTTTTCAATGCAATATCATTGATAGTAGGTGAGATATGGTTTGAATGTAACTTGCATGCAAAACTTTAACCAAGGAAAGTCTAAGTTAAAAGGGGCATAACTCGAATTAAACTTAAAATGGAGTTATTACAATTGACCAGTACCATTGACTAATGATGATAAACAAGTGTTATAAGTTTCAATGCAATATCATAAATAGTAACTAAGATATGGCGTGAATAGAACTTGCATGTAAAACTTGAACCAATAAACTCCTATGTTAAAAAGGGGCATCACTGAAATAAAAAAATAATAGAGTTATTGCCCTTGACTGATACCATTGACTGATGATGGTAAACAAGTGTTGTAAGTTTCAATGCAGTATCATGGATAGTAGCTGAGATATGGTCAGAATGAAACTTGCATGCAAAACTTTAACCAAGAAAATTCTATGTTAAAAAGGGGCATAACTCAAATAATAATCATAATAGAGCTATTACCCATGACCGGTACCACTGCCTTATGATGGTTAGTAAGTGTTGTTAGTTTCAATGCCATAGCACAGATACTATTTGAGATATGGCCTTATTAGTAACTTGCATGCAAAACTTTAACCAAATTTTCTAAGTAAAAAAGGGCCATAATTTGCATTAAATTCATGCAAGAGTTATCTAACATGGTTGATTACATGACAGGGAAAGCCAGTGCAAAGTTTCAATCCAATATATGCACTGGTTATTGAAATATAACCAAGGTTAAAGTTTTGCATGTAAAACTTTAACCATATGCAACGCCGACGCCGACGAACAAGTGACTGTAATAGCTCTCATATTCTTCGAATAGTCGAGCTAAAAATGGATGTAACTTAAGTATATGAAATTGAAATATATCCTGATGAAGGGCATGGGCCCGAAAATTTGATTTATGAGTCAGTTATTAGTTATACAACGAACATTTTTTTCCAATGAGAGACAATTAATATAACATATAGAACTGAATGATCCTAAGTTGGCATAGAATATTTGCAACTTGTCACAAAAAAAAGATTGTAAGTACAAAATCAACATTTTGAGAAAACAAGAAAATGCCTTCAAATGTAAAAGTCACAAATGATGAAAAGGAGCATCAGTCTAGTCAGCCCATATTACAGACAAACCATTCCCTAGATCTACCACCTAGCTGAGAATAAAGACGTAAATATTTACCTGATCTAGATGTCGATTCTTGATCAGTTCATGTCTACTTGTTATACAGTATTCAAAACATGTCCAGATTTTCTGTTGCTGAAATAATACATGAAGAATCTAATGTACGAAAGCAAACTTTCCCATGTGTGTGGTCACTACAAGTAAACAGAGTTGTTGTACACTAATAAACTCCCAGCCGATAAAGGGCCATAATTCTGGAAAGAATCTTGCAGCACAAATTCTTAACTTCACCAATATCTTCACATTTTTAAGGTTTTTCATCCATGAAAGTTTGAAGAAAAAGCTGCAGACAGATAGATAGAAAAGATGAAATCAGTATAAAACCCTATATAACATTTTCAGCTTTAAACATTTTCTGCTATAATGAAAGTTGTATTAGAATTGGCCCAGATAGGCAAAATATTGTTGATTTTTTAAATAGATTCTAGTCAAAATTTGTAATGGTAGCCTGACTATTTTTTGATGTTTAACCTTTAAAGTCTTGTAAACAATCCCCTAACATGTTATGTATCAATACATAGTAATACTTACAGTATCTTTGGTAACTTGTAGTAAATCACACAACATGATCATCCTCCGATATCCTAGTCTACAAACTGTAAATATGGAGTCATGCATAGTGTGTGAGTAAGTCATTAAGAATTTCAAGCAATACAGAAGTCCCAACTGGTTCACAGCCATCACCTTTTTTTGTGTTTTCAATGTTTCTGTAGCCATGGCAACCACATTTTTGGTCTGAATAAAAACTGATTAAGGTAGGCATAATTTCCTTTTTTGCAAAAACCGACATATGGACAGGCAGAGGAAATCCTATAGTCCCATAGCAGTTAGAAACCAGTACGAGACTAATAAACCATGATATTTGCATATCAACCAACTACTGGGTGGCTAACTTGCACGATACTACTTATCTGTGCAACCTTCTATGAAAGTGGTTGCAACACCAATCATTGCTTTTTAGTGTGTGACAGTAAAACATTTGGGTTAGATGACCAACAAATAGACAGCTAGGTGCAATACAGCACACCTCAATTTCTCCAAGGACAGACAATTTCAGGCTGCGATTTTAGGATAAGAAACAATTTGCCCAAATCAGTAAAATTGAATAGTTTTTCTTTATAGGCCTACTTTATACATACAGTGCCCACCAAAAATATGGATACACTTTTTGACAGATGCAGAATTATAATTGGTTTAATTATTCCATATCTTTTGGTCAGACGGTAACAATGTTTGCAATTTCTGAAAAAAACAGTTAATGAAGGAGTAAAAAATGTGACAGATAGAAAGATGAACATTTTCTGATTTAAAAATAAACTATGGGGTTCAAGGGGCTGAATTTGCCATATTATATGATCATGTTGTCGTTCAAAGCTTGCAAAGAAACTTAATATTTTCCATCTAGGGTACCAATCAATGTATTGCCTTGTATTGCCAATGTATTATACAGGCAAATAAATGGGGAAAACTCTCTGTATTCATATTTTTGGTGGGCACTGTATTTCCTGCAGAGAGAGCCAGACAAGACAGTGCTAATTTCGCATACTGTTGAAATGCTAATCTACAAACCTTTATTGAAGAATAAGGTGAGAGACTGTGATCTTTTAGGATTTCCGTTTGTTTGTGTATCGGTATTTCCTTCACGTGAGTATATAATCGTCCCTGATGTAGTGGCTTTCCTGGGGGAGACAAATACAACCTTGCTAGGTGATGCACCGCGGGTTCTCTGTCCTCTTACAGGTGATAAATACCTGAAATATATACGATATATAGTTTATACTAATTTACTTTAATACTAATTTATTTTAATATCAATTTAACTTAATACTTAATTATTTAGGAAGATATTGAAACAAGTTTTTTTAACTAATATTAATCACTCCTGACACATCATTCCTGATGTTATCCATCACCACTAAGGTATGAGAGAAGAGATGCCAGATTCTCTTTTACACATTAATTACAACAGCAAATCCAGACAGCTCAAGCAAGTTCATGTAATACTTTGTGCTCAGGTGAGCTAACAAAAACAGAGAACAGAACATTGAAATTCAAAGACTTTAGTAAACCAGGAATTTAAACAAGCAACATAACTTTGCATAACAGTAACAAACACATGATATTTGCATGTGCAACAAATTTGCAAATCTGAAAAAGAATGTTCAATGAAAAAGGTCAAAAGAATGATTGACAAAAAGTACCCAACCCTATTGTTGAAACTTTTTTCCTTGAACCTCTTTGAACAATACTTTCAAACGATCTACACAGTTTGATAACAAAACAAAGAACTTCAAAACATCACCGTTTAAAATCTTGACATACTTATATCCCAGTGTTTTATCATACAGGGTCAAACCAGAGAGACAGTCAAGTCTGCTAAAATAATCATACACAAAAAATAACCATATTATATGTAATGACAGGCATAGGAAATTAATTTACTGAAAAAATGTTATTATCATGTAAGGTGGCATAGTTATAAATACTAGAGGGTTTTTACCACAAAAACCTACTGTAAAATCATTAATTTTGATGGGACAAAATTGTGTGGTTGTGGTAAAGAAAAGCCATTTCGATGGGACATTAATTTATGGATTTTTGCATTTCTGGTAAGAAATATGAGTTGAAATTATTGTTTGATGGGATTTGATTTGGTGGTTGAAGGTAAGCCATGAAATTCACGATTTTACAGTTTGTCTCCCACAAACTAATTCTTTGACCTTAAAAGGGACATATTTCAAGCATACAACTCAAACTTTTAGACAATATGCACAAGTTGGCCTGGTACCAACTATATGTATTTTTCATTGAAAATTAAGCACTGGTTCTGGAGAATGAATCAAGGGCATCAGATGGAAAAATATGTCTATTTCACCATATGTTTAATACAGTAAAACTAAAATGAAGGAAATATACATAATCAGTAACTCACAGTTCGGCAGCAGATTTTGACGGAGATCCATTACCGTTGGTTACAGATTTTGACGGAGAATTCGTTGAGATCGAATCTGAAACTTCTATAGCCACATGTACTGGTGAATCCTGAAATATAGCATAACATGTTGACAATGTATGTATACAATTCATAGTCCATACAAAACCTTCACACCAATTTCAAGGACTTTTCAAGGACTACTCAAGGTAGCATTTGCATTTTTAAGGCATTCTTTTCTTACACATTTTCCCGGGAAATATTGAATAATAAACAACCTCTTAATGTTTCGATAAACATGAAACATCAGTAATTTGCGGAAAATAAATGCTGTTGGGTGTTTTTGTGTTCAAATCTTAGGTAGATAATGTGTGGTAAACTGATAGTGACAACATCCATTTATTTATGGATATTCAAGGCTGTTCATCTAAATTCAAGGATTTTCAGGAAATCAGAATAATACAAAGTGCTTTCAATACTTACAGACTTCCAAGCTATGCTGTCCAGTATTTTGTTTTCTATTGAGGTCAAGTGCTGAAAAAAATATTTAAACAAATCAAATCACTGTATTCATACTAATATATATATAATACTAGTTTATATTGACTGGATAAATCAAAATGTTATAGTATTAATAATGGACAAGGAGCACAGACATTTTTTTGCATTAACAGTCAAAGACCAACATTTATGAGCAGTTCAATAATTCTATGGTCAAATACTGGAGAGTCATTAATTCTATGATCAAATACTGGAGAGTCATTGAACAGAAATCATTTGGTCTACTGACAGACAGGCACACAGACCAATTTGTGCAACGCAATATAACCACTAATAAAAGACTGGGAGGATGTCGTAAAAAATATTTAATATTAAAGGTAAGGAACTATTAGGACACAACAAACTGAAGTATAGCAGTAGACACTAGCATAGCTGTCCGTTTAGCTTGATAAATTCCAGTATTAAAATATCAAGTATCTTAGTAAAGGTTGTTTGAACACATCAAAGGATTCAGATGCATACTAAGGACCACAATGGAAATAAGAACTATGAGTAGTTCTTGTTTTGTGTCATCCTTTACCTGTAATGTTGATTGTCATGACATTATAATAGCATGTAGGTTTTGTTTAATGTTTTATTGTATGTTGCGGTATATATTTTGATATCACATGAATTTCCTTGTATGTGGGTTAGTATAACCAGTACGTATAACTTTATATGTAACGAGTGTAGAATAACGTTTAAATGACATCATTTTATCTCCTATCTTGTGCTGAAAATGACGTTGCATTAAGCGTCGTTTATATAGCTAAGTCGATTTTTCAGCCGAAAATGTTTTTTTAAAATGTTATTAGAGTCATGTGATATAAAGAATCTAATACTTGTGATAGATCCTCTATGTCAATTGACAGCTCGTGATAGATCCTCTATTTATGTCCATTCTACAGTGTATATTGAAATAGTTCTAGATCTATCTACATACCTGTACTATTTCTCTGGTTAGATTGGGTTCAGCTTTGATGAAACTTTCAAGCACTTTGTAGAAATCATAAGCGTATAATTCAAACACGTCGAGTATCCATGGAAACATGAAACAATAATCACCATCTGCTGTCACATGACTAGGTGGTCTCCCTGTTATAACAAATAAATTGGGCATTGCAAGGTTTTCAGGTTTTGAATGTTTCTATTGCCATGGCAACCACAATGTTTGTTCGAATAACAATAGAAAGCAATAAGACGCGTATTTTCTCTTGATGGAAAGCTGTATGTTATGGCAGATCCATTGTGAAACTAGTGTTTCCAACTTATATTTATCACTCTCAACACTTCATTCCTGATGTTATCCATCGCAATGAGGGTAAGAGAACAAAAACCAAGCAAGGGAATTTCTCTTACCATTTTTATTTGGGATTTCGTATGACACAGCCTGGTATCAAACTCAAGATCTCCCACACTCGAAGTGGATGCTCTACCAAGGAGGCAGTAGTGGAGTTTACTTAATGATTGATAAAATCGAACTAATAGTGTTGCCGACCAAAATAACTATAAAGTCTATAACAAAGGGAAGGAACTGTACATGGGAAGCATTCTTTGGGGAATCAAGCAAGAGGCAATTATCCAGACAAACATCAACACAAACATGAAAATATTATATTTGTATAGGACATAACAATTACAAAATATAGGATCAGAATACATAAATACTTACATAGTACATTAAAGATCATTAAGACAATTTCTGTAGAGCAAGCTAGAAGTGACCGGTGGAATTTATCATTGTTTAATAAATTACTGAAGTCTGATAATGAAAGTCTCTCCTTTTCCTACAAGGTAAATACCAAACATTAGATAGACAGTAAAACACTGTTAGTTTGCCATTTCTAAAACATGTTTCATTCAAATGTATCAGTGGGTCTACGGAGACATAATGCCCAATTCTGAAAATGTACCACAAGTCTGTTTCGGGTGCCTTTAGCACACATCCCTACATTATAACTAGATTTCATTCAAACATTGTTTTGGGTTTTTTTGTTAGTATTCAGATTATGGAACTTCAAATGACCATAACTTGGTCAATTCTTTGAAAATATATAGCGTTCTAATGCAGCAATCCCGATTTCCAGATTATTTATATTCACTATTGTAGGGCCCCTGTTTACAAACATAGGTCTAACATCATGTAAATGTCACATACCATGTCTAGTAAAGCTGTCATGACTCTATAGTAGAGTATAGTAGCCTGTTTATATCTTTGTTCGGCCATGTTTGTTTGTGACACGCCCCTCTTCTGTGTATAACATGTACAAAATCTCGCCTTCATTGTCTCAATCCTCTCAGTTATAGATGACTCCGGATTGTTGGAACAATTCTAGAAAATATATTTCAAGATGGAATAAAACTACAGATCTACCGTACCTCCCCATGTAAATAAATAAAATCTAGCTAAAATTTAAAACAGTTTTGCTATTTGATGGATAAAATTTGGGTAGCCAAACTACTCTTCAACTTACCAGCAAATATTGGTTTAATTCTTGACTAGCTGAAAAAATGACATCAAAAATACATAATACAAGATTTGTCTCTATCAATATTTTAAATCCTTGAATTTTTTAAACCATCAAATCACCAATTTAATATCATCCTCGAAATTTAATACATGCAAAGGTAATGATTTAACAGACACAATACTTTCATTTCCTTCTACATACCTGGAAATATTGGTTTAATTCTGGACTAGGTTGACAGATGGGCGTCGACAGTATACGTTTCAATTGTTGTTGTGTGTTGAGTGCAGCACGTACAGGAGTTAGTGGAGTCTCCGTATTCAATGTACAACCTGGACGTGGTGACCTGACATAACATGAATACATGGGCTAATTAATTTTCTTTAATCAAATTAATAACATGAATATAATGAATGCTACTGGACAGTGATTTAATATCTTATTAGAAGGGTTTAATTTCCAGACAAAAACTTTAGAAATTCACAAAAAGCCATAATTCTGGTATAATTCACCTAACCTTAAATTCTTAATAAAAGTCTGGATCATGTTTCATTTAATGATTTAATATCTTATTAGAAGGTCCTTCCACACAACATTGTATCACTCCCACACAAAGCAACATAACATTATTCACCCAACCTTAAGGTTCCATGTGCCTTTTATCTTACAATCAAACTTTCTTCGAAAAACGCCTTAAAATGACTGAATTGTCATATTTAAGAACATTCAAGTAATAAAAAACACATTTCACCAGACTCATTTTCGAGATAGAAAGGTTTTTTGCATATCCAAATGGTATTTTTACCAAAACCACGAAATTTTTCCCCTTCGAAATTAAATGATTTTACAGTATGAGAAAAGTTGTTACTTGTTTAGATCAGGTGTAAGATGAGAATCTGGTTGTAAGAACTGTAACTCATCTATCCCTCCTGATCGTCTATAATCCTCATGGTAACTGTTCCGTAAATTGTTGAGCTAAAATATACAGAAATATACAGAGTCGTAAATTGTTGAGCTGAAATATATATATATATACAGAAATCAGAAACAGTCTGTACAAAGTTAAATGACAACGGTTATAAACACATAAACACTTGTCCGTCATCTATTCCTCCTGCTCGTCTATAATCTTTGTGATAACTGTAAATTGTTGAGCTAAAATATACACATACACATAAATCAAGTGAGGTACAATTTTGCTTGAGCCCTAGAGTCCTGGCTAAGTTTCTTTACTGGGCTTTAGTCTATTGCTTTTTTAACAATAGATCACTTGCGTGCAGATCAAGGTCAAACATTTCACAAGTGTGAACACAGATACAATAAATTACAGTATAATTAAGGTCTAGTAATTAATTTGTTTGAAAACTTTTCATCAAAATAATCTTCCAAAAACATTTCAGGCCTAGCAATATTTGCTCTTGACTAATATCACAATTTCAATTGAAAGTCACTAGCTGTCATTTAGTAATTAATTTGTTTGAAAAAATTTCATCAAAATAATCTTCCAAAAACATTTAAGGCCTAGTAATATTTACTCTGGACTAATACCACAATTTCAATTGAAAGTCACTAGCTGTAATTTCAATCATATTTCACATTGACCTATACAAAATCTCATCCTATATTTATACAAAACTAACATGGGTGTCAACTCCAACCAGTCTAGTAGCAGTTTGTACATACTACATAATATTCGGGACGAAATTTTGTGGTTTTGGTAAAACAGACCATTTCGATGCAAAGCAAATTTGTTGATTTACACAAATTTGTTGATTTGCATTGCAAGTGATAAATACAAGGGTTAAAATTATTGTTCAGTGGGATTTGATTTCGTGGTTGAAATTGAGCATTGAAATCCTCAAAATGTTATCCTCCACGAAAATTAATGATTTTACATTAAGGTATGAAAGTAAGATTGTCACTTACATCAATATCACCATCTTTGGTTTTAAGGCTGTCAAAATATGGCTCTGTTTCTTTCTGCATAGTACTCAGCTGAAATAAGTTACATGGCTAATATCAACATATATTCTGTACGGGAAAAAATAATTTTTCATCTAAATGTGTATATTTGTGGATAACAAATTGAAATAACTTGAGGAAAACCTCTTAGATCTTAACTAATCATAGCATTGGATTAAAAAGTCAAGTAACCAAATTCACCAACTCAACAAGAGCACCGCCTGCGAGTGCTGGATGCAGGACTTTCTTGTTCGAGATAGTAAACCTTACTAATGTGTGAGTGTTCCAAAGGTAACAAGGGTAGATAACTCTAAGCAGGGTTATTAGCCTTGACAATATGGGCTCTTCCCCATGTGATGGTGAATAACTATGTTGAGATTCAAGTTGATAACTTTGATAGTGTTTGAGAAAATGACTCTGACAATAAAGTTTATAAACTTAACCCACGCACACGATCCCGTCACAACAAAAGCTTGACTCTTTTTCTTCGAAAGTATCTCTACATATTCACCACCCACAAACAATAATAATTTCACAGAATTTTTGTGAAACTTAAGTAACTTTAACTCATTGATAATGTTTTCGATAGTGATAAGATTTGTTTTGTTCTATTACAATATTATAATTATTTTACCTCATCAAAGTCGGCCTGAAAACTTTCAGCTAATTTTTTCAGTAAGGCCACATTGTAACCATTCTGGTCCAGATTTTCAGCTAACTTTAATCGCAGTGTGTCTGAAAAAGAGGGAAAATACAATTTTCGTATGTAGAAGGGATTTTGACATAAAAAACCTATGACACTCACAGATGGCCACAATTCTTGTGTACCAAACTACCCGAAACTGAATTTCCTGACAATAAACACAACTTAGCTTGATAACCAATATTTATGTGAACTTTCAATGAAATCAGACCAGTGGTGATGGAAAAACCTGGACAAACATTGAGACATCTATCGCCCCGTACATTCTTTCTAGTGAAGTAGACTTTACTCCAAAATTTTAATACTGTAAAATCATTTAATTTCGTTTGGTAAAAAAGACAATTTCGTTTGCACTTGAATTCGTGGATTTTGCATTTGAGGTAACAATACAAGGGTCAAAATCAATGTTCGTTGGGGTTGAAGTGAACCACAAAATCCTCGAAATTTAATCCCCCACGAAAATTAATGATTTTACAGTAATTGTAGGTTATATTGTCGGCAGAACAGAATGACAAATACTTACCGTACGGAGCTTGTAACTGAAATGATGGTGTACTTCTCAGTATATACTCCAGACAACACAGCAGTATAATATCTATATTGAACAGTCTTCGCGAAAGTGAGAAAAAAAGGCCGGACATTCCGGACCGAACAATATTATAATAGGAAACAGTTAAAAACCCAATGTTTTAACAATCTATCATTAAAAATGGACAAAGGAGCAATAAAACAACATTTTGGAAACAATAAAACAACACTTTTTGTCTCTAAGTCGTAGAATTTAAGGAACGACATGGCGGTTACGACAGTGACGAGTTCCTAAGAGAAATTAACTCTTATCTATAAAGTTCGCTTAAATAACGGAAAGCGAGCACATATGCAAAAAGTCGCTCTTTAAAAAACTTGCTTAGTGTCCTTTACTTGTTTCTCAAAATCTTTTTTGTTAAGATTTGTATTCACAAAATGTGTTTCTGAAAATAACATACTAAAGACAGAGTACAGTATAACTATTCGTCAAATCAGCGTCTTTTTTCAAATTAGTTCTCTTTCCGTCCTTTTAACAACCAACCTGTGCATGCGCATCGTGAAATTACCAGAAATAATGCTTCGTACCGACAAATTTCGTAGCAGACAATACGAAAATTTTGACGGACATTCGGACCGACGAGCTATAATTTTTGTTGGACCAAACTGATTTTCACCGGTCATGACAGGCGGTCCGGCGACTTTCGCGAAGACTGATTGAACACAACCCCTGAACAGTATGACAAATACTAACCCTACGGAGCATGTTAGGGGGACAGAACAGAATGACAAACACTTACCATACGGTGCTTGTAACTGAAATGATGGGGTACTTCTCAGTATATATTCCAGACAACACAACAGTAGATGATAAACATGTGCTAGCTCCCAGTTCTCTGGCATTAACCCGTCTGTAACACAAATAACAACAACTGTGAAAATTTCACACAAAAACTGGCTATCAAATGAGGCCAATAAGTCAACTGAAAACAAAGTTCCTCCTCAACAATGGGGTCACAATGGTGTTTGAGGCCTCTCATGGTTGTCTCTTTGGATTTTTTTCATCAGACTGACTTAAAGAGCAACTGTGCCAAATTTGGTGCTTTATACACCATATGAACATTCATGGCTCTTACAACCCTGAGTAATGGGGACTTCAGTTTGAATCTGATCCACTGGGCACAGTTTTTAATAAAAATATATTAGAAAGCTAAATATTTTTTACTTAACAGAAAGAAATCAACCTTGAAAAACATTCACTAAAGTAGTGTGAAAGCCTTAAGCTTTCTACTAGGTAAGCACTAACAAATAACGCCCTATTTAATATGTTTGATTGTACTAATTCTGGAGAACTTTACATGGCACATATATTTACCTACCTTTTGCATGTAGGAAAAGTAACCAACAGAGTTCCTTCTTGTATTGTGAACCTTCTGTCTCACTGAATGGTAGGGCACTGAAAAAGTCAGTAATAACCATACGGTACCTGCTAAGCTAGTTAAATCCGAAATAGGAGTGATAAAGAAAAACGTGTCACAATATGCACTTAAATGGGATTTAAAAAGGATTTTAGATGCATAAACAAGAAATGTATTACTTCTAGTGGTTATAAATATGTGACAGAAGATCATAAAATGAAATTACTGTAAGATGAACTTGGAAAACCAGAAATTAACAACGAAAATAGGAGTAACTCCACTTTAATAGGAGTACTTTGAAGGTACGGTTATAGTGAAAATGGGCTACATTCAAGTTCATTATCAAACTTTGTTTGTGATCTGCTACCTTTACAAAACATTAAAAACCTTTACTCTTTTCAAGGGGACTTTATTAAAGGTAATTATTTTAGTCTATTGAACAATAGGGCTGTAACGGTATACCGCGGTACACGAAAGACCGCAGACTTCAATTCCACACGGTTCACGGTACAAGAGTTGTGAATTTCGGTACGGTTTGGTATAGGCTTTTTCATGAGCAAAATAATATTCAGAGATAAAAAAATGTCTGATAGTCCTCTGATTATGTAAATTATCATGCTTCACTCCTTTTAATTGTATTAATATATGTCTCATATTGTCGAAATTCATTTAAAATAGTTGATAGCAACATTATAATTGCTGATATAGAATCAACAAATTCATTGGCACTTAAAAATTGTTGTTTTTAGCTGCAGTTAGAGAATATTGTATCATACCGAAATATACCGAACCGTTAGAAAAATTTACGGTACGTATCATATCGTGAGGTGAGCGTACCGTTACAGCCCTATTGAACAATTGACTGACCGACAAACTGACATTCATTCCAGAACAAAGCAACATATTATGCCCTCATCAAAGATGGGAGTATATTAAGAGCATAGACACATTAACTGAATACTGGTAAATGTGAATGGTATTTTACAACAAACAATGAGTCGCTTTTTTATGAGTGCAGATGAAAGTGAGAACATTAAACTGTAGTTACTGTACAGTTGATAAGGGAGAACACAGTGGAAATTAAAAATATATGCAACCATTAGAATTTTGTAATTTTTTCGTGCCAAGTAGATTTAATCAGGATTTACTACTCATAATTAATTACAAACATACCTTTTTTCATCTTCCCTAAACACTGTACTCCATTCCCTACAATATATAAAAAAGAAAAGTTACCAATTTTCTAGACCTCTTTTCGCCTGTAAATTGCTCAAGCACCCTTTGACAATTTCTCTTGACTTCTCCTGGTCATTGGGCTACCTTAGGAAACCTACATTTGTACTATTTCTTTTCTTTTGGTGTGGCAACCAACATCGATCTGTGGCGCCCAGGAATAGACACTACCCTCACAGGTACCAGCCATGGTGGAGTGGTCCGACTGGATCATGTGGGTTATTCTTGCTCAGAGAAATCAACCAGTGGTCCAGACAGGGGTTGAACCTGGGTCCTCCAATTGCAGAGGCACGAGCCCTACATCTAGGCCACCGCTCCCCACAGCAAGGTGTTAAGTAACATTTAATTCAAATACATAATGAACTTGACCTACATATTATAAAGACAAACATTGGGACCAGGTTTCATAGATTAAATCAGATGTGTGATTTTGTTGGTGTATTTAGGATCAAACCTACCTGTGAAATCTTACTGAGAGTGGAGATAGAACATTGTATCGTTTCTCTATGTTACTCAGGTGTAGTTTAACGGCTTCACTCATACATATATGTTCCCTCACGATCACAGACTTCTCAATAAACTTTACAATACTGAAAGAACAAAAGACGTTTGTAAAACATGTATGTCCTCATAGCAGCCCAATAGTTGAAAATGTGACCTTGACCTTCGGCATATTGACCTCAAAATCGACAGGGGTCATCTACAGTTGCTGACTAACCTCCATGTAAAGTGTGAAGATCCTACGGCAAAGCCTTCTCAATTTTTTGAATGTAAACCCATTTGGTCTACCGGTCGACATGACCAGAGCAATATACCCCTTCATCAAATAACAACAATAGAAAAGATATATATGCAAAATATAGACTATGAGCCTGAGGATTTTGTATAAAAAAATTTGCACCAACATCAGCCTATGGGTGACCCTTGCCTAGCCTTAGCAAAGAAACATATAGCACTTTCCATGGGAGGTAATCCTTACATTCCATATTTAGGCAATGGACACCAAATCCCAAGTCCTCAGTTACAACACAGTGAGTCAAACTGAATGTGTACAGCTTGGCCACATTGGCATGAGTCTGATCTATTGATTAGCATAAGTTAACAGTCGATATATTGTCTACGTTCACAACACCGAGTGAATGTTTTTATAATCGGGGAGCATCACGAAGACGCTCCAGATGTAATACAAACACAAATTTGAAAAACCGCTATTGCACGGTTTGCTTGCGGAAATTGATATAGTCAAAGCAAGAACCTTGTAATATATTCTTGAATAAAGGTCAGGCTCAGGTCAAAATAGTCAAGCTGTACTTTTATTCTACTTTTAATTACATACAATTTTATTCAACACATGGACAAACTGATACTACACAAGGTTTTAAAATGTGAATGTCATATTGTTTACTAAAGGAGTCCCACAGGGTTCAATTCTAGGTCCCCTAATATTTAATATTTTCCTGAATGATATATTTTATTTCATAGAAAAGGCGTCAAACTATAACTATGCTGATGACAATACGTTATCGTTTCACCACAAAAATCTTACAACATTAAAAAACACAATACAAGATGAAAGCAGTGTAATGATTAAATGGTTCGCAGATAATCTTATGCAAGCAAACCCAGATAAATTTCAAGCAATTTGTATTGGAAAAGAAACAAGGAACAAGGTAAAAAACTTTCAAATCTCAGACATTGAGATCCCCTGTGAAACTCATGTTAAACTACTTGGCATTGAAATAGATTCACTATTGAATTTTGACATCCATGTATCTAATATATGTAGAAAGTCAGCTAGACAAATTAACGTGTTGACTCGATTATGTCCGCTCATTAATATAGAAACAAGGATCACTATTTACAAATGTTTTATCAGATCGAATTTCAACTATTGTCCAATTGTTTGGCATTTTTGTAGTAAGAAAAATACTGAAAAACTTGAAAGATTACAATTTAGGGCTCTGAAAGTTGTTTACAATGATTACTCTTCTTCATATGAAGATTTGTTAAAGCGAATCAACTTGCCAACACTTCACATTTCTCGAATAAAACAACTCGCAATAGAAGTTTTCAAATGCCTTAACAACATCTCTCCTGATTATGTGCAGGAACTTGTAAGTGTTCGCTCCTCAAATTACCAATTTAGACATAGCAATACTCTGGACTTACCTAAAGTACGTACTACAAAATATGGAAAAAAGAGCTTCCGCTTTGAAGCAGCTAAAGTTTGGAACAACCTCCCTAATCATATCAGATGCGCATCTAAGTTTACTGAATTTAAACAGCTTATAAAAATTTGGAGTAATGAGCACTGTACCTGTTCTATGTGTCAGTATTAAAATTGTCTTTTGCATGTGTATATACATTTATTATGGAACCCAATGAATGCTTGTTATTTGTTTTTTCATGTATTTGTTTTTCATGTATATTTTATGATCCCATGTTGATATTGAAATGCTGTACATGTATATTGTTTTCAAATAGACAACATAGTCAAAATATGTACACATAACATTTTAAATGACATATAACAGTAATGTTAATTTGAAAACTCTAAGTATCACATAGATAAATTAAATATCTTTACTTTATATCTACTAATTATCATTCTTCTACTTCTACTATCTTAAGCTGTATGATTGTGACTATGTGTGTGTACATAATCTGCTTTGCACTTATTACAAATGCTTTTGCTTAGACTGACCTTTTCTCTCTATTGCAGTTTGTATATAATCTACTATGCCTTGTGAATGTTTCTAACAAAATTATCAAATGAATTCAATGATAGCGTATGCGACATGTTAATTAGTGCAGACAGACCCCATTGCATCCAATAAATTCTTGGTACGATAGACTCACAACTGTGCGAAACTTTAGATGATGTCAAAATGTACCCAAATTTTTTTTTTTTTTAATTTGCGGCCCCAAAATTCATTAAAGCTCTGTACTATTGAGGTTCACGTACCAAGCATACATATATACCAATGAACATCGGTCGAATACACTAACTACATGTGATTTCATTAAAGAAGGCGCTATATTTTCCCTCATGTTGATAATTTACAATGTCCACTCAGATGCTTCGTTTCTGTTTCGACTTTTCGTAGAAACTAAGCTCCTGAAGTATTGTACTAAAATTTTTCCATGCGGTAAGAATGCGTCCATCCTGTCCTTACATATGTCTTAAGGAAGGTACTGGACTACTATGCATCGGTGTAGTCGTCTAATGCAATGATTGTGTCTGTATCAGCCCATGTACATTTTTGGTGTATTTGAACACACGTTTTGAATTTCGTAATTTCATATACATGTAATCATGTCTGTGTGAGAGTGCATGTCTTGTTCGTGGAATGATTTAGTAGTGCGTGTATGTGTGTGCAAGAGTGGCTTAGTCTCACTTTTCTTTTCTCCTTTTTAGTTCAGTTTGTATATTATTCAATTTATTTGACTATTATGCCTTGTGAATGTATTTAATAGTAGATTATTAGTCTTATCATGTTGTGGTATATTAAGTAGGACTGAAAAGACATTCATTTTACAGGGTATCACTTAAATACTTTAATATAAACACTTCATATAATAATGACGCCATAGACTTGAACAAGCATAGAATGGTAACCAAATTTCAATCACCATTTCAATCACCATGATTCAATTAACCTTATAAACTTCTCAATTGTTACAGAACCAGCAACATCCTATTTGATGTAGCATATTTTTCTGTCCGTTGCTAAGCTTTCATAATTAATCCTAAATATAAATGCTTTTAAATACCAGTCAGTGTGTCATATATAAGCTAATAAAATAGTAATAATCGGACACTTTAGATAACAATATTACAAAGCAGTTTAACATCTTTAATCCAAACAATAGCTTTGGTGTTATCTGGCATTTTATCTGAGTCTATCTTAGGATAAATTAATATGTAACAATCTTGTAATAATAATGAATGTATTTGCTTAGTCCCACTTCAATTATCTTATACTGACATATGTACATGTTGTATATAATTGACAACACTGTTATACTTGTTTATTTGTAGTTTCATTTGTTAATTAATTCTCTTGTAACATTGTTTGTATATATTATTACATGTCTCATATAAATGTTATTTGCATATACTTAAATATATGATTTCTTTGTTATGTCGAATACAAGCTTGTAGCTTATGTTTATTATGTTAACTATAATCGACGTTAAATAAAGTTTATCTTATCTTATCTTATCTTACTGAATACATTTCTATACCCCTGCAGTATTTTATTTTCATTTTGGCATATCAACTAATTTTTTGACAGTTTGAATATTGGTTACTTCTCCGAACCCCACCAAACTAATACACAGGGAAAATGAATGGGCTTCCTCTTGTGGGCCACAAAAAAAGTTGGTAACTTACTTGCAGTTATATTTCTGTAGTAATTCAGTGAGTGTGACACAGGGAGGTGACTGTATATGTAGATGGGGATCTGATGGTCCATACGGCATACTGTAAGATAAAATATAGGTTACACAATGTAATGTTCATGCTTCGTTGAAATATACAAGACCCACTCAGGGGTAGACACCATTTTATTCACTGGTCCGAAAGTAAAGAAGCATACAATTTGTTCAGAAATCAGCTACTGCCAAACTGGTCCTCCAAGACTTTCACCAGTGGGTTCTTCTTGATTTTCACTAGTCTAGGGCCAGTTGACCAGTGTTAGTGTCGAGCCCTGCCACTGCACTGTAGACTAACCAATTAGCGCATCTTTTCGAAGTGGCCCCTGTTTTGGGGCATTCAAGAGCAGATGAGGCTCGAGTTGTTTACAAAAAAATTCTAGAAGGGGTGAGACACAAATTTATAAAAATGACGATCATTTTTGTAAACAATTAGTTTTTAAAGATAAATTCAGGAAAAACCTTTATTATAAGTTTTGTTAGGCTACTGGCCTGATACCAATATACCATTAGTAGAGAATTTCCTAGAATAGTTATATTGACTTACCATTTTTATTATCCCCCAAGATAATATATTTTTACAATAATTGTCTGATTGACTCTGCATAAACTATAATTATGTACTTTTAAAAAGATGATATTGTTGAATATTGGAAGGTTTGTGGGGGACGATTCTCCGACCCCACAAAACCAATAGACGGAAAATAAATGGGGTTACCCTTGTTGACCTGATAAATAAGAATTGACTTACCACGTATCAATGACTGCTATATAAATACAGAGTGTAAACCATTCTACGACAGCTGTGTTAATGTCAACCTTTGGTGATATATTGGATAGTTCTAACCATACATTCCATGCACGTGTCCGAACATCAGCTGGTATAGCTAGATGGGTACATAGTCTCTCAAACTGTGATTCTGTGTCTGACCTGTAAATAAAATGCCAGTGATACTATGATAAATACCATAATATGATAATGAAGTTATCAACATATACCACTGTAATTACAGTAGTGACTGTGTAGGCTTTCAGTCCTTTTTCTGAGTTTAGTCAGACAGTGTTTGAATTTTTAGAATAAGATGCTTACATCTTAAAAGATGATCACAACAGCAATAGACTGATAGGCCTTTATCTAGTTTAAGTAATAGTCAGATGCACCCCCACACCATTGGCCAGGATTTTTACTTTTGGGTTGTTAAAAACCTTGCCCTCCACATGATTGAAGGACGGTAAAATCTCCCATATGTCCCAGGCCCCCTGTGATCTAAGTATTGTCCCCGGGGTATAGGTTGGGAGAAAAATTCCAACATAACTCCCCAGTGCGGGGAAGCTGGAAGGTAAAAAAATGGGACCTTTCCCCGGCCATACACCACCACCCATCCCAAGGGATGCAACTGAATGTTCTGACTGACTAGTGCATTGATAAATAATTTAGTATAAATAGGTTGTCTATCTGCACTGACTGAGAGAACGACTGTATAGTTTTTCATGACAAAACACATACTGTACATGCATTTGTGTATTTTTTAGGCATACTGTAGATGAATACATGCATTAAGAAGTTTTACAGTTGAACCTGGTGGCTGGAGCACCTGCTGTATAAACTACTCGATCACTTTAGTTACTTAACGAATATAGCAAGAATAAACACCATATATGAAACAGCTGGTTACTTGTATATGCACGACAAACAAAAATACACAATATCTAGAAAATAAACGACTTTATTAGCATCGAAAAAACATTTTGTCCGAAAAACTAGGACTATCCGAAATATATGAAATTACGTCATCGTAAAATCCGAGTAACTTACTGGTTTTTGTTGTCGGGATCCATTGTGGATGTCTATAGTTTGTGTTTATTATTGATGTATTTCACGCCTTTAAATAAAAAATCCCTAAATTAGCATTTATTAATGTTTACATTTCCTTTGTTTTTGTTGTGACAAAACTCGCGCCAAAAAATGAGCTGACAATAACCACAAAGAGGTGAAACGACCACAAAGTAAAATACAAATAAACATTGACTTTCTTTCGTTGATCACAAACTTGTGAATATAAATTCTAGTAATTCTAATGATGGAGAAAGCATAATAAATCAACTGAAAGATATACAACTATAGTTCGTTTTAATGATAGTTGCTAAATGGCAGTAATCTTTGAGAGTGCCACGTGGACCCACTTGCCCGCCCGTAAAAGTAGGCCTATACAGTACATCAAAAATATATATAAGAAAATCGGTCAGGGAAGGCAGCACTCAACTAAACCAGCCGAGGACAGAAAACATAAAAACATCACATAACAAAATACACGGCACAATTGAAATGTAATGATGTTTTACATGTACATCATGATTAAGTGAATCTTCTAAAAGCACATTTTCTTTTATAACATAGAGTACATGTGCATATATGTATGTATAACAAACTGATATTTTTATCTGAGGAACGTTTGGCTATAGTCATTCGTAAAGTTACGTAATCTTGCCTAGAACAATCTTAACCCCACAATAACCATTGTAAAGTTCAACCTTTTGATTCATGATGTCATAGAATGTAATATGATATATGAATATTAATTATAATAGTACTACCTGATATACATGTACAGGCTCAGCTGTCCTTGGACTTTATTATAGTAATGACATACCATAATTGTTACCCAGTGAGATTTATTCGTTGATCTATTCAATAAACGCCCTGTCCAAAACCGCGAAATCCAGCCACAAAGCAATGCCCCCCATCGACCAGATAACAAACACGCGGCATATTGGCACCTTCAGTTACCTAACAAGCTCCTTCCAAATTTTTACAAATGTACCAAGTGACTAAGTAAGAGATATCAAAAGACAATAAAGTTCACGACAAAATGGATACTTATAGTGACCACACACGTCAATGTACATGTATAATACAACCGTAAATGTTGGCCCAACATAAAGAAACCAGACAAGGTATTTTCCATGAGACAAAACATGCTGCTCAGAGAGCACTTGACTGGTTGAAGATACAACAACCAAACGGATCAATTGGAGCGGTGAGTGCATAAATTGAATAAGGACCTTTCTCACATACAAAAGACAATTTCCAACTGTATTTATTCCGATATACGTATATTTATATTCTCCTGTTTTAGAGTTAAAAATAATTCATGTCCATTGTATTTATTGACCTAAATCGACGTTAGAATGTTGACATGTATACATGTATCAAGTTTGGCGAAAATGATATTTCTTGGCATTTTTATCGATAGAGTAATAAGTAAGCATGTTATATCACATACATAACAGAACAAAACAGAATAACGTGATATCAACCTTACAACCGCATTATATCAATTACTTTCCTTGTATCCAGGTTAGTATAGCGAGTACGTGTAATCTTATACGTATCTTGTACAGTATAAAGTTTATGTATGTGACCGTAGTTGATGACTGATGCAATCCTTGTATTGTCATGGGAAGTATTGCTTGTTCATAGTGAAAGTATTTGTATTCCTGCAGCGGGAACTTGGGGAATTATGTCGGCTCTAAGCTGTGTTTCATTCGGTCACCTTGGATCACCATTGTTTGGTGCATATATATCTATGTGGATTTGAGTCATACGACATTTTTGCAGTGGGTAATTGTGTTTATATTGAGGTATACTAGAAACAACACTGTAACTACAACACAGAGGACAAAGTGTTTAATTTATACATGAAAGTACAAAGTTTAAAATCATGATGCATGTGTAAATAGGATCAATAAATCGAGAATTAACAGAGAAAGGTTGGACATTGGTCAAGTGGAACGACTTGCTGCTGATAGAAGTCATTGACGTCCTTTGGTAGTGACCTTAGGGGCAAACCAGCCCGAAGTGGATTATGTAGGTAGGAAGGCATCTGTGAGTTCGTTCTAAGTTGAAAAAAAACATACATGTATTTGACATACTTTATTAACAAATTATGTTGAAATAAGCTTAGATAACACTACACAATATTGTTAAAATATTATGTTAAATAGATATGATAGCGTATATGCACACACTAAAATATTAGGACTGACAAATATAACAAAATGTTTACCATGATACACAGTGATCTTTTCGACACTTCAAATGAATCAATTAAATAACAATAAAAAAGATAAAAACGAATAAGTAACGACCGAACAATGTAAGCAATACATTGAGTCATGGTTAGTACATGTAATAGTTATAATGTACAAGTGATATAATTACTATATATAAGCTACACAGCGGAGATGCGAAATTGTTTTGGTCATATTTATTACAGCAACATACACCAAATGCAATTAAACTAACAAATAAGTAATCTCTTTTAAAGTTTTTAACCATAAACCAATTTAAAGAAAAATGCATCATATATCTACTTAACTATTATTAAAAGTCCCCTCAAACATTTGTCCCTGAGTGTATACAGTGTGTAGAATCACGTGATGAAATCGATTGAAATGAATGCGGTTTTACGCTCAAAACTATTGCGATTTCGTCTGCTAACGGTGAGTTTTTTTTCTTGATTATAACGACCGTGCATTAGATAGAGCGAACTCGGTACTTGCCGGGTATTTTTACATAGACGGAATGTACTTTAGGCTATATAATATAACCATATTAAATGCACGATCGTCATAATCAAGAAAAAACTCCCCGTTAGCAGTAGAAATCGCATTAGTTTTGAGCGTAAAACCGCATTCATTTGATCACGTGATTCTACACATTGGTATACATTGCATATTTATTAAAATAGAAAAAAATGTACATGACGAAACCGACCACTTATCTGCGTAATTTTAAACGATACGATTAAATTAGACAAAAGTTTACCTTTGGAGTAAAATTGTGGAACAGTATTTGACGTTTTGCAATTCTCTGCTACATGTAACAAACAGCAAAACTCTATTTGTTATTAAGCAAAATTTATGAAGAAACCAGTCATGATAACTCTGAGCTGAAGTTAACAGACATATATAAGTATATGAATATCCATTCCTGTAATAAGTTATGCATGCTCGGTTCAAACGTAAGTATCCGACCATTTGTCAAGTGAAACATAAACAAACATTCAAACATACACTATAAAAGCAAAACAACAGAAATGAACAAAAGTTACTGGTTAAACAATTGTGACATAAAATACACGGGACAAGGGCTAAGTGTTCAACGTTCAAATGTCACATTCAGATTAAGATAACTTCATTCTTGTGTAAATTCGATCATTCTGTTCACACTTGTTGATACCATTGTCTCTTACATTGTCTTTATTGATTTCTAAAAGTATTTGTGACTGTTTGTAGAGTGACTGGGCGGTTGATTTATACGTGCACGGGGAATCTTGTAAGGTTCGTCGTACTGAAAAATATATGTTCAAGCATATTTACATAAATTATCTATTGAAAATCATATGAAACTTTCAGCCTTCTTTCTCGTCAACTCGTCTTTTACTTGTCAATGTTGGATGTACAATATGTAAACACATATATCTATAGACGTATAGTGCGCCCAGGACAACGTGATGTTTACAAACATTGACCGGATTGGTCTACCATTGCAAAATTGGTTGCTTAGATAAAATTATGTAGTAATGCAACGCTGAAATAGTTTGAAGCTTAAATTGACCATTCATTCTGTGAGCAAATATCTTACAAAAGTGTCCCCTTACAGAAATGATGCACACTTTTTGAAAGGAGTCAGTGGGCATTTCGGAGTATAAGTAGTTCATAAAACGATGAGCATGTAATGTTACATTTTGTATAATGCTTGATTGAACAATTTATAGGGTTATTAAATAACTACACGACTTGGAATGTCAAACTGTAGTGCCTACATACATAAAGTCTTTATTATCATTACACATTGTAAATTCGTTATATCTAGTAAATCATAATCTGACCTGATAGAAAATTTATGTAAATAAAAGGAACACAATGCCTACGGTCCCGCGATCGGTTCGACATTAAAGGAAAATAGATGACAGTATTAAACTTAAGCAGTATACCACATTTTCATCCTGGTCCGACATGGGCTGTGTCAACATCGTTCTCCAGTCCATGTACCTTGGGGTGTTAGACGAACTTTGGTCTAAATATGAGATAAAATTATAATTCTTGTTATTGCTTTTACAGATGATGTTTATGTCTGTAATATTATGTTATGTTATCCTATTAGAAGTATATGATACTTTATCAAGGCTATTCTATACCTGCCCCGAATCTCCCGAAACATCTTTAGTATAAATTTCATCTGAAACTGAGCTTTTGCCCTAATCAGAGTTCAAACTAATTACATTTGACTGCAATAATCTAAGAATAATGTTTTCTGTTTATAATGTTAATTTTGAGTCAATAATCACATGTCAATTATCCAAACAATACATAAGCAATATGTGTGGATTAACAGTTTTTTAATTTCAGTGCACCAATATTACATATTTTGGTAGAAATGAACATATAACTTACTATCTTGCCATTTATTTACATCATCAAAACCGAATTTCGGTTTAGGGGCGTCTGGTAGTGATCGTCTGAAAAATGTGTATGAAAAATATAGTTACTAGGAACGCTACCCGTACAATACACGCAGTTATGAAAGTGGCACATCGCAGCCAACACAACGCTGAACAAAATGAGTTATAAGATACCATAATATATTAGATACTGAGTAAAAAACTGTTGCCTTCAAACATAAAAAGGCATGTATGTCCGGTTTCTCAAGTCACCAAAACCCACATACCAAACGCGAACTATTGATTGTTGGGCCATAATTGAACCCATTGAAGAATTTGGTTGTCTAGTTGAGCAATGGTTACTATAGTATTCGCCAATAACACATCACAGGCAGATGAACAAACCCCTGGGTATTTAATCTAAGCACTGTTGTCATCGACAAGATAACGCCAGGCTGGACTTTAGTCACCACCTAAACCCATACATCGTATTTGCATTCACTAATCCTCACTTTATATCACCCAAACTGAGTCACATTAAACATTACCGATCTAAATAGTGTTCATTCCTTTGTTTCTTGGCGTTGTTCTTCTTCCTCACACACACGATGGTCACTATAGCAACAATAATGACAACAACGCCACAACCCACACTGATACCAATTATAGCAGGCATGTCGACTGAAATATCAACAATATATTCTATTTACGACTAAATAAAAGCATAGTTCCAGTTTTATTACACATCCTTAATATGCACGTGGTTTTCATTATTTTTAATAATTTTAGACACGAGAACTGAATACTTGACTTCAAGGGTACTTATTATATTGGTGTCTTATTATTGAGAGTTACTACATTTCATGAAATTTGGCAGTTCTTTTTGTCATTTAGCAACACTAATACTAGTATGGCATGTTCATTGTAGTATCAAATATTAGGTAGGAACAGTTACGTAAAATGCGAACATGCAATAACGTAAAATCGAGGTGATATAATACATATAAATGGCTTATAAAAGATACTTTATCGGAATTTCAGAGGTCATTCGGTCGCGCAATTTCATTTGATTCAGAATTTCTGGCCAACTAAGAAAGCTAATGATTCTGCATTGGCGGACAAATGTTATAGGTATCTGATTAATGTTTACAGATACTTACGCCAGGATGTTTCAGTCCTACAAAAAATGAAGAAAAATTGAATTCTTTATAATTATTATTGCACGTAGCTCTGTAAATAATCTACTTTTCTATCTACTTGAAATATGATTGCATGAACATTGTATGTAAATGTGCGAAACAGCGATCAATACACCAAACGTATACAATAAATAACTATAAAGTTAATAGATGCGGGTGTAGAATGATTTTCTGTACTTAATTCTGATAATTTCTGATAATAAATATAAGTATAAATGATCGGCCTTCGAGCCAGCATGTATTGAAAGCCGAGTGGTCAAAGGATTTGGTACTTGGCATTGCTAGGCTATAGCGCCGTACAGCGTGGGTTCGAATTCACGATAGGTGAAAACTATTGAAATGTTTCTAGACCATTATAAAATCATACAAATTACGTAGGCAGAATGGTATGGCAACATTCCTTTTTATTCAATAAACTTTTAATATATTGTAAATTTATATTATTTTATATACTATTCATTAACATTATAATGATTGTGTATGTATTGTACAATACTGGTTTTATACTGGTACTTACTGACATTGTGCAACACCGTCGTCAACATAACAATTGTCCAGTTTACAAGCCCCGAGGTCATGTAATATCTTACATGGATCATCAGTGGGATCATATGAATCTGCAAAAAAAAAATTGGGACACAATTATAAAATATTTTATAGTCGTCTTGGCGCTAACGTATGCAACGTGAGATGCATAACAGGGAATGACATATCAATACATTATGCAGTTCACCTCTGTTTGTGTGTCCGTCCGATATGATTGAATCTTAGCCATAATTTGTATAATACATTGGCAAAGAGTACTACACGACGACGTGTCATGCGTCTCTTCGAAAAACGGTATGAGGACATCGGACAGAGAAGGTAGCACCCAACCTTACCAGACAAGAGAAAACAGAAATCAGTAACACCACAACACAACTAAACTGAGCAATGCCCATACATAAGCCAAAGAAACAATTAAAAGTCTAAGTAGCCGTCGAAAAATGCAAGAGGGTCCAATTTTAAAAAGAAATTATAAAATAGCGGTAATTCCATGAGTCTAAATGAAACGCAGCCAAGACCCGACCAAGTTCCCCAATGCTCCTCTGTACCCTTCGCCACTTGCAAATTAGTCTAATAAAAAGTTTACATATGTTAGCTTCTGTCCTACCAATCAAATATTTTTGCTACAGGATGTGTTTTGTAAAAGTGAATCACACCAAACGATGTGCTAATGTAAGAACATGTAAGTTCATACGTAATAAAATTATAGTATTCTATATTACCTGATGTTATGCGGGCTGTATAGGTTTTCCCATCAAACTCAAACAAAGAATCTTCCGCCAGTAATTTAGCTGCAGTTACTAAGGCTGATACAACTCCAGCATCAGTATGTTCATACATCACAGTGTAATCAATGATCAAACTACCTTTCCTTTAACGTTAGAAAATAATTTATAATAACATAAAGAGAAAACGAATAACGTGCGCGTTATACTCAGGATGTGTTTACCCAAGCATGGTACATGTAAATGCTGGACTGGAATTTTGTAGGATGAACATACAAGGATGTCATTTATAAAACCTAAATGCAGTTGCAATGTTGATTGTGTTCATATTAACGCGCTGTATGAGTATAGTTCTGGTGATTTAGATATAAACTGAAAAGCCAGATTTTCGTATTAGTAAACTCAAAGCATAATATTGATCGTTCTACTAGGACCAGAAGGTGTAAATGAAAATAACAGTAGTGTCAGCAGTGGTTCACCAGAATGAAGACATATTACATTAACCAACAATAAATATGCTAATATATGCAGAACAGTAGACCTTTCAATTCGAATTAGACATTCTTATTCCCTGATAATGCATTTAGACAAAATATAATGAACGGATATTTACCTTAACCCATTAATCACAATGATAATCGTCGCTGTCGTGAATTCTTCATAGTACTCCATCAGCTAAAAATAAAACAGATGATTTCACATAATCTTTGTGGTGATCAAACTTCGTACCATCTATGATCACATGGCTATCTTGAACACTAATTAAGAATATATGTACTTAAGATATTCGGCATGACACACGGGCATTATTTACAATCCTATTTTACAATACTAGTATACACTTGTTAAATGTTATACTTAACAACTTTTCTAAGTCCTCATTTTTATTTATCCATAACTTTTTTATTATATACAGTGAAGTAATACACGTTCTCATGTGAAGTCTGTACAACAAAGACATTATAATTCTCGTCTCGAAATGTCTGAATGTCACCTAGTTTGTTCGTCACAAGATTGACGTATGTTTCGTGCTTTTTTGACACCATGTGTTTACATATTCCTGTCGTATGTTGAAAGTGCCTTCGAATGGTGTCCAATGAATAACCACGTATGAAAAACAGTTTAAAAATTATTTAGATATCACAGTTGTTGGTGGAATGATGTTAGAAATAATATGAAGTGACGTCAGTACGGTACAGAGTAGCATTTTGAGTTGACAATCAAGCATAAATACTTTAACATCCACGTTTAGTTGATTGTCAAGGTATAAACACGTCTATGAGTGTTTAATTCAAGATAAACGTATCGTTTGCTTGTCGTATAGTAATGATTGCGAGAACGTTTAGCATTTATTGTGACGTTATGACGTAAAAACGCACTACACCGACATCGCATGAAAACTTTGCGTTCAGGCGGTAAAATTTAATAAGTCTCTTTGTTCAGCAATACTTTCCACTGATGTCCATGACTGTCAATAGAAAAATCATACTTCATGATGGTCATGCAATATATCAAAATCTGTCTTTGCGACTTTTACTTTCTTTCGTTCGTATGTTTTGAGTGTATTCATTCAATAAATTTAAATCGAACACGACATTTTGTTGTACATTTATCTGCTCACCTATAATACACGCAAATCATAGCAAAAATTCAATATGCTACTTGCACGGTTGACAAAGTTATCTTCAAAAATATAAGTGTGGACTTAGAAAAGTTGCTAAGTATATAAGTACACCAACATGTAATGCATATATCTTTTTTATTATACATGATATCATGTTCATTTTTTGCATGTCTTAATGTGAGTAGCATAGCAGCAATATCCGATAAGTCGATAATTGTAATTAGCCCGCTGCGAGCAGTGAACCGTGAATTTTCAAAATATGCCAAATGCACGTGCAAAACAGATCTTTTTCGCACGAAGTCCCAAAATGTTACATACACATTGTCCATCAATACCCACACCAGGAAAACACAAAACCGGAAGAATTGCGACAACAGACTGTACAAGAGAGGTTTGTGAAACAAACTTGTCTTATTGCTGTAAATAGCCTAGTGTAGCTAAGGTCGCCACGACCTTGACCTTTAACCTATCGACCTCAAAATTAATAGGAGCCTTCATCTGATTATTAGCAACCTCTCTGTAAAGTTTTACGATCTAACATCCTGTATTTCTTATGGTGTGGACCAGTGATTGTTGTGTATTCAAAGGTCATGGCGAGTTTGACCTTTGATCCAAATGACCTTGGAATTGAGTCGGTCCGTCTGTGGAGGATGAATAATCTCCACTTGAAATTTAAGAATCCTAGGTCCATCCGTTTTTGGAGTGATTGTTGGAAAACCATTCGGCATGTCGACCGACCGATCGACAAGCATGCACTGTACATAACAACACATCTATACAAAACATAAAACTTAAATACTTACAAATTTTAAGATGTTTAAACATAATACGTCATGGACGTAATATAACAGTTCTAAATGTTGTCATTTTTCAAGCTAGAAAAACTTTATAGGCACCATTTTGAACGTACTGCTATGTACTGTGTTGGTGTACTTATAACATTTAATGAGTGTATAGTTATTATTACTTCATATGACTACATAATGCGATACAAATAACAAAATAATACGTTTTGCTCATCTGTTTGAATAGCAATAGCAATTGTTCACAGCTGACCACAGATATAAAATTAATAGCAATGGAATACAAATCTGATAGAACAACGTACACTTTTCTGTGCGAGCTTTTCATATGTTGCATACGTTGTGGGAGTCTTTAAATCCTCTTGTTCAGGTAGATCAAGTCCAATAGTAAGTGTGTAATCAATACTTATCGCTGTCTCTATAATAAAAAATAAAAACCAATTGCATTAATCCATTATTTTGACACAACATATCAATTTTAGCAGTTATTTATAGTTACACGTGTATTTTGAAAATGTATAAGATATGAGAAGAAAACTAAGACAGCCATTTGCATAACGATGTACCAACTATGTATTTATGTAAACATAAACAACAGAAGAAAAAGAGTATGGTATACTTACCAGGTTGTTGCGTTGTTGTAGAATCCTCGTCTGAAAGGGAAAGAAGATACAAACGTAAACAGTATACACAGTAAGAACAAGTTTGTTGCAGTCAAACTTGCAAAATGTATTAGGTTATCACATATGACAGATGGTTGGTCATCGATGCATATATATATATATAGTATATATTGCAGACCTGTGGTTCGATGTACCCCAAGTGCAAAAAAGAGTTGTCAGTGGAAAGCGCGCTCCACTTTCCTAAATCACATCCTTTGATAGTGAAAAACAAAATGTCAATTAACTTTGAACATATTTGTTCAAAGTTAAAATAGGGCATACTTTGGTCAAAATGCTTGATATGGTTACCTTCTCTTGGGTAAAGGTTATGGTCATGAAAGTGAACACATGTGTTAAGTTTCAAACCAATATGTCAATGAATATTGAAAATATTTTAGGTGGTATATAAACTTTATCACTACCATTACGCCTACGCCGACGCTCGGCTAAATGCAATAGCTCCTCTTTTACTTAGAATAGTGGAGCTAAAAAGGCTTAAATATCTATCCTGATCAACCACCCTTGCCTATTAATTCATCATTTTGCGTTGGTCAGACTGAATCTTGAACATTTCGATTTGAAAATTTGGAGATAAAAAATAAGAAAATAGAAATCAGTAAGAAGAACCAGATAGGGTGTATGTCTTTTTTTCCAAGATCTACAAGACCTAATACATGAAAACGATATTCATTTGAAAAAAGTAAATTCAACCGAGTAAATTCGATAAGTCATGGCTCGACCTTATCAAAAACACAATTATCCAACAATACATACGATAGTGATCAAGCATTAGAATTGGAACATAAACAACATACCAAGAACACATAGTTTGTCAACTTCCAGATATCCTCTGTAACACTGACAGTTATACCACCCTTCAATATTAACGCATCCAGAATGGGGTTTGTAATCACAAATGTTTGTGTCGTTACATTCGTCAACATCTTCCTCACAGAATTCACCTTTCCAGTTAAAACGGCACTCACATGTACCATCGACCCGATCACAAACTTGAGTGTCAGGCTGCACTGGATTAGTATTTGTATGTTTACAACCGCACGTTTCTGTACAGTTGTCACCATATGTATGGTCGGAACATTCTAAAATAACAATAAGAACTCAACAGTACTGGTTGGTTTAATAATGTCAGGAACACGACTTATGTATTTAATACATGTACTAAGTTGATAATATTTCGTATCTGGTTTATTCAATATTCCTTTCATACTGCTTCAAAAATACAATCAATATACTAATTATTTCTGACTTAGAAAGAGAAAGTCGTAAGTAAAAAGTCGTTATTTTGAGAAATCAAGAAAAAACTGTCAGAAAATTACTCTTTACGCATGGTAAAACAAGCTGTTTCAACTTCAGTTGGTCAACATGACAAGTTCCGATTTCTCATAAAAAGCGTCCTGTGGTGCAAATTTTAGATATGTATCAGTCTTATAAGGTCCTTCTCATTCTAAGCCAGCATTATGTTATTCTCAACTACAAGACTTACCTTCGCAATTGTTCCAATTACCATGGAATCCTCTGATACATTTACATTTATAGCTGCCATGGGTATTCACACATTTTTGGTCACACGTGTTGGTACCTACACATTCATCAATATCTTAAAAGTAAAACAAGACTGCGTTCAATAAACGCTTATGCCCCCGTGGAAGCCATGTTCATAAAAAGCTGTAAGTCAATCAGGGGCCATTATTCAGTTAAAATATTTGATAGTGTTACATGGCTTTGAACTATAAGGGACTTATGATGGTAAACGAATATGCCACATTTGAAAGCAGTGCCTTGATTGACTTCATGTGTGATCTGGTGATACAGGTGTTATGGTTCTTTGTCACTGTACTTCTCCAAGTTGCAACCAATTCATATACCAAGTTTCAAGTCAATATTTTAAATACTTTTGAAGATACGCTCCAGACAAACAATTATCATGAAAATACTGAAGGGGAGATAATACAAAATGTAAGACAGACAGGGTTATGGTTCTTGGTCCATGCACTTCTACAAGCTACCATCTATTTATATATCAAGTTTTAAGGCAATATCTTAAACAATTTTGAAGAAACACTCCGGTCAAAATTTTATTCTGAAAATACTAAAGGGGAAATAATCAAAAGTTTAAGACAGACAGAGTTATATTGCTTGGTCATTGCACTTTTCCAAGTTGCCATCTTTTTATATTCCAAGTTTCAAGGCAATATGTTAAATAGTTTTGAAGATATTCTCAGAGCAAAATTTGACTATAAAAACACGAAAGGGGAGATAATTCAAAATTTAAGACAGACAGAGTTATGGTTCTTTGTCAATGCACTTCTCCAAGTTGCCATCTATTTATATATCATATTTCAAGTCAATATGTTAAATAGTTTTGAAGATACGCTCCAGACAAAATTTAATTGTGAAAGTACTAAAGGGGAAATAAGGTTTAGTCCAAAATTAGGTCAAGGTGAAGGTCAAAATGGAGTCAGGTGATACAGGTGTGTGGAGAGTGGTCATATACAACATCCATGCAAGTATGAAAGCTTTGTAGCAAGCCATATTAATGCTAGAAGAAACGGTCAATTTGGGTTAACCAAGAATTTGGCCTTTCAATAAGTCGAAGTCCAAAATTAGATCAAGATGAAGGTCAAAATGGAGTCAGGTGATACAGGCGCGTGGAGAGTGTTCATATACAACATCCATGCAAGTTTGAAAGCTTTGTAGCAAGCCATATTAATGCTAGAAGAAACGGTCAATTTGGGTTAACCAGGGAGGACGGACGGACGGACGGACAGACGGACGGACGGACGGACAGACGGACGGACAGACGGACGGACGGACGGACGGACGGACAGGTGCATTACTATATGCCTCCCGATCTATCGATACCGGGGCATAAAAAGTAAACATTTACAAAAACTCTCAATGACACTGTGAATAATGTGAATTTATTAAGTCGACGACGTCACTTTCTGTTAATTATCAGGAAGAAAGACACAGTATGTGTAGAAACGTCATGAAATAAAAATACACTGTATATAATTTTAGTATGTTATTGTATTATTTCAATAATGTAGTTGTGAACACAATTCAAATGAACAACTTCGGTCCCAATTATGTATCAAAATTTTCAGCCAACACAATTTAATTATACTAGATTGTTAAAATCATCAAAATATACGAACCTACGCATGCGTCTCCAATCTTCCTAAAACCTATATTACATATACATGTGTATGAGCCTTGATTGTTGGTGCATGTCGAATCATCTATACACGGATCAGGGATATCTGCACCACACTCGTCTACATCCACAGTACAATCTTCGTCCTTCCAACCCTATGTATTAAATGATAATGTTAACATTATTCTTCTTACGGTACGTTCCAATATTTGCAATCTAATTTTTTAAATCACCGTATCAAACCCAATTAAATCACTGCAATTTAAAACTTTGGTGGTAATTACGTTTACATTTGACCATACTGGGTACGGTTTGTACATATCACAGGAACATTAATTTACTTTTTACAAAAAAAACGACTCTAATAAACAAAAATAAGTCTGCACCACAATAATATTATTGAACCGTTTCGTTTCTGGAATAACAATTATTTCAACATGTCCTACCTTTTTGCATTCACAAGAGCCATTGATGTTGTTACACGAGGCAGTGTTGGATTGTAAGCATGTGCATTGCTGTAAGCAGTTCTCACCATAATAGATGTCGTCACAAACTGGGGAATATTAACACATGATAAATATAGAACATAAAGCCTTTTATCTGTACGAAATTTAGGTACTTAGTTGTAACTTAGTAGGTTATCGAGAATAAAAGTTATACTGCTGTGTTAGGACTAGTGTAAATGACAATTATTTTTTACTTCATTTACTTTCTTCTTACCACGAATGGGTACATTTGTTTGAATGGTTATCATCTTTTGAAAGCAATAATAACTACGGAATGAATCATCGCGTCGAGATAATGGGCTAATTAAACTTTTAAATTTTAAAGAACTAAAAATTACTAATATTATAATTATGTTGATAGTTTGTACTAAAAACCCGTACAGTTTTGTATCTACAAATGCAGTCCGTGTGATATGGAACCAAGTGAAAACAAATACGCATTTTACCTGTGCATAGACCAGAAGAGGTTTTAAAGTAACCATCATCACATTTGCAGTCAAAACCTCCGTCTTTGTTACTACATGTCGAATGCTCTGGACATCTTGTTTTGTCTTCGCATTCATCCACGTCATTGTTACAGAGTGTACCTTCCCAGCCAGGCTTACACGTACAGTCTCCAGTAACATGATCACAAGACTCACTATTATGTTCATTACACGAACAATTTGTGGTACATCCCAGGCCATATGTACCCGCTTCACAAACTAAAAATGGAGGAGTTCATATTAATAGATCGAAACAGAGGCTTCACACAATGAAAATGGAGAATGATATTTATAGATCTAAACAGAGGCTTCACACAATGAAAATGGAGAATGATATTTATAGATCAAAACAGAGGCTTCACACAATGAAAATGGAGAATGATATTTACACATCGAAACAAAGGCCTCACAGCCAGAAGTGGAGAATGATATTTATAGATCAAACAGAGGCTTTGCAAACTGAAATGGAGAATGATATTTTTAGATCGACAGACTGTAAATGGAGAATGATATTTATATATCGAGAGACTGTAAATGGAGAATAAGATTAATAGATCGAAACAGAGGCTTTGCAAACTGAAAATGGAGAATGATATTTTTAGATCGACAGACTGTAAATGGAGAATGATATTTATATATCGAAACTCAGAATTGTGCTGTGATTGTACTTTTAGTAGTAGACTTTATATAGCATATGTTCACGACTCAAAACGTTTGAGTCGTGAACATAGCTCTGGCTCTAAATTCTATTGGGCCAATTTAAAAACTGAATGAAAAGTCAGCTTCTATCTACTGCTTGAACATGAATGTATATTTTACATGTATTTAAATTGACATTATGTTAACATACGAGTCTTGCTCCAAAATTAAGACTTGAAAGTATGAAGTCTGTTTTTACTTTTAATTAAACGTAATTTATGGTTTATACATGTAGATTTAAATATGTTTGTTAAAACTAAAAACAGTAAATATATACATGTGTATACATTTTGTATTACCTATGCAAGTTTGGTCGTCTTTGGCTAGGTAATAACCATCATCACAACTACAGCTGTAACTTCCTTCTATGTTGTTGCAGTGTTGGGAACAGGGTTTTGTTGGCATTTCACATTCGTTTATATCTGAAATAAACCCCTATGAGTGTAAATATTTGCCAATAGATATAACAATTTTACACTCCAGTAGCATCATATGGTTCGCCATTATCAGTACAAATTAATGAAATATGTTACAAGGTGTGCTTACCCAAACATTCATCATACACAGACATTAAACATATAAACTAGCTATGCAAAATTATTCACCAAAATACTCGAACAAATACAGCAATTATTATTATATGTAATACCATATGTTTATAGCCATTTTTTCATGTAAATTACACTTTCAAAAGTGCGCTGTACAATCCTTATGATTTAGACAGGGTTAAAACAATGTGTAATGGATCTCAACATGCTAGTAAAAATAAAATGGGTACAATAGAAACACTTATGGACAGTTACATTAACCACTAATTTATGTAGACAAGTGAAATGCACAATTTAAAATGGTTCAATCCAGTTTTATTTGTTTCGTAATATGTATGGCCATTCCAAACGCGCATTTTGTAAAATGTTGTTACATAAGTGCTAATGGTAATATCGGGTTTGCTGATATGTAAATGATGACTAAATTAATCAACGCATGTGTCTACTAAATCTCGTCCTACCTATGCACTTTCCAGAATCTTCGTAGAAGCCATTTGCACAGCGACAACTGTCTTCACCATTGTCATTGAAGCATATAGCATGGTCTCCGCAATCATTGGTTGCACATTCAGAAGCAGCTACAGTAGATAAAAGTTTAGCTCTTCAAAAATATCATCAACCTTTATTATTTTTGTTGTTAGTGTAGAGATGTTTTTTCACTGTTATTTTTAGAAATTGGTTCCAGCCACAGTACAGAAAAAGAAACGTCAACGACTACATTAACATGAAAAACATACATGGACTGTACAAATATATTTTGAAATGGGTGTATGTTTATAAATCAAACGCAAACGAAAATACCATGGAATCGAGAAAGAAAAAGGAGCAAATAACTGAAATGTTGACAAAACAAATGTACGCATTTGGACAAGGGTACGAAAGCCAAAGTAATATTTTACATATGATATTTAAATACCTTTAATAAAATATTACGTACGTGTACATGAAGCTCTATCTGTCAGGTCCAACCTGAATCCATCATCACAATAACATCTATAACTTCCTAGAGTATTCTCACACAATTGTTCACAATCTGATTTCTGGTGCTCACACTCGTTGATATCTGTGAAAGAAATACAGTATAAGATTAGTCGTCTTAATTATAATGAGGAGTAATCAAGAATGATTGTTTTATAATAATAGAATGTTCTAAATGCCGAGTATATCCTTTATTTGCCAGTCAACTTTCTGCTAAAATATGGCAGGCATACATGTATGTGCCTCCACTCGGGTTTGAATTTAGATGTTTGGTTGCATTTGGTCGACACATTATCCGCATTCGTAAAATGTTGACTAGCTCAAAATATAGAAACAGTTATTAGTTGTTTGTGATGTACCAATACCAATAAATGAATCACGGTTTTAAAAACCATATGCGTAGGAATTAATTACAAATTCCATATTGATCAGAACTTTAAATACCATGAAAACCAATTTTAAGTGTATCATTCGGTTCATTTAAAAACAGATATTGAATAAATTGACAATGTCAGTTTAACCAACGTGGTCGCGCTACTAACCTTCACATTTGCCATCAATAAACAAGAATCCATTTTGACACTCGCATCTGTAACCACCTTGCAAATTAACACATGATTGATCACATGTATTTAGTCTACCATCTGAACATTCATCAACATCTGAACAAAGTAAATAACTTTAAATAGCAATATAAACGAACTATTCACTTTTGCTAATACAGGAAAATACTGCGAACTAAAAATTTTATTTCAGGTTTTAGAAAAGGATTTTTGAAACTATATATATAAAACTCGTTATTTATAACACTGCGCGCATTGTTCATAAACATTGCGAATTCTCATATAGTAAATAAGGTATATATTTTACTAACCAACGCAAACGCCAGATTCATTTCTGTATCCATTTAGACAGTCACATACTGCACTACCAGGAGTATTTATGCATACTTCGTTTTGTCCAGAGCATGTCACTTCCCCAGCCTCGCATTCATCAAAGTCCATGTCACAGTTTTTACCACGCCAACCATGGTCACATTGGCAACCTGCCAACATGTTCTTATCATTATAGTGAAAACACGACATATACTATTTTCGTTACGTTAGAATAAGTTATTAATAAAGGGCATATACTAGCTAGTTATAATATTATATGTGTATAAAACTGCAAACAATGCTATAGATACGGCAGTAGAGAGAGTGATATTGCAATTTATGTTATACATATGTCGATATATATTTTAATATTGCAAATAATGTTATAAATATGTTGATATATATTGTAACATTGCAAATTATGTTATAAATATGTCGATAGAGAGTGTAATATTGCAAATTATATTATAAATATGTCGATGTAGAGTGTAATATTGCACATAATGTTAAAAATATGTCGCTATATATTGTAATATTGCACATTATGTTATCAATACGCCGATATATAGTGAAATATTGCAAATTATGTTATAGATATGTCGAAAGAGATTGTAATATTGCAAATGATGTTATAAATATCTCGAAAGAGATTGTGATATTGCAAATAATGTTATAAATATCTCGAAAGAGATTGTAATATTGCAAATAATGTTATAGATATGTCGAAAGAGATTGTAATATTGCAAATAATGTTATAAATATCTCGAAAGAGATTGTGATATTGCAAATAATGTTATAAATATCTCGACAGAGATTGTGATATTGCAAATAATGTTATAAATATCTCAAAAGAGATTGTAATATTGCAAATAATGTTATAAATATCTCGAAAGAGATTGTAATATTGCAAATAATGTTATAGATATGTCGAAAGAGATTGTGATATTGTAAATAATGTTATAAGTATGTCAGTATATATTGTAATATTGCAAATTATGTTATAAATATGCTGGTTTATCGTGTAATATTGCAAATTATGTATTAAATATTTCAATACACTAGTAGTTCGTAACTAAATGCTAATGTAGGTGCTTATGATATAATAACATTTTAAAACGGGTAATAATATGTTGTCACGTACAATCATATAGGAATAAAGATTGAACAATTAGATGTCACTTATCAAAGAATATTACCTGTGACTGGATTGCATTGACCGTGAAGACAACTACAGTTGAACGCACAGTTTACACCATAGTGGAAGCCATCACATTCTAAAAAGAGAGTCGTTTGATACATTCAAATAATAACACATTTGTTTTAAAATATCTACTGCAATGAAAACAAATAATATAATTAAAATAATAACACATCGTTTTTAAAATATCTACTGCAATGAAAACAACTGGAACATTCAAATAATATCACCTTGTTTGTGAATATCAACTTCAATAAAAGTCGTTTAATACATTCAAAAAGTATCACATTCTTTTTAAATATCTACTATAATAAACTTATCATTGTATTTTACCTGTAATTATAGCAAACAGATACTTATGTAGTCATAATTCAGTCTGTGAAAATAGCCCGGAACAGAAACAACACATAGTTGTGATGCTTATGTTGATTAAACATACAAATGTAAGTAAACATCGAAATAAATTCACATGTTTATTTTAAGAATACACTTTAAAGTATTAATCAATACACCATTTGATGTTTGGATGACCAATACCCGGGCACTTACGTTATCAGAATCTTTATCTACACCAATAAAACATATACCTTCCTATAGATATGTAAGCTAATTTAATATGTCGGCATTCTTTTAAAATAAGAAATGCACATATAAAATTCCAAATAACAACAACTCAGTTACCGGTGCAAGTACGTCCGTCATTTTCTAGCTTAGATCCAATGGGACAATCACATCTGTATGTCCCGTCTGTATTTCTGCATTCAGCATTTGCATCACAGATGTGATTTCCATCTGTACATTCATCAATGTCTTAAAAAGAGATGGTAAACTATTTATATGAAATATGGCATTGCAATAACAATATAGTTCATACAGGAATGGAATTATTTTAAATTTCAATTATTCAGCTGGAGCGCTCGATAGACATTCGGACGATCGTGTCTGGTAGGTAATTATTTGATTTGACCAATCACTTTCACCAGAAGAGGTTGCGACTTGTTTTTCGAAGGGCAAGAGTTAATACTCTGGTCAACCGTTGTTTACCAACAAAATTGCTGTATATCTCAATCATAGTTTGTTTAAATTTAGAACTTCATGTATGTGGTTTATATGCTATATTAAAACTCACTGGCAATGATTACAGGCTAGACATTAAAATATGTATTCAAACAACGCCAACGCTTTTTAATAAGAGGTACTGCTTACGACAGGTATTGATCGCTACAACGATCATGCCAATATACGCGTATGACTGTTAGATTGCATATATCGATGGCTTAGAATTAGAAGATCGTAAGTGCCACTTACGACCTTTTAAGATTCATACATATTTAGAATAAGCATCACAAGGCGCTTATTAGGAGCCCTTTTTCATTAAAATCCGAACTTTTCATGTTGACCAAAATGAAGTTGTAAGTTGAAGTTTACCATAAGTAAAGAGTAAATGTCAGACAGTTTTCCGTGTTTCCTCAAAATATCGATTTGGTAGTTACGTCCTTTTAATTCTAAGCCATCGATATGTTAAACGTATATATTCATATTAATATACCTGTGCATGTCTGGTCATCAGATCCCAGACTAAATCCATCTTTGCATCTACATTCAGAGTTGCTGGTCGTGATGTAGCAATAGTGTGAACAATTTAATCCATACACTGTCATACATGGATCAGATACTGCAATACATATACATCTCATATATACAGGTATGCTAATACATACTTTTCTATTTTGTTTTATCAATTATAACATATTTTCATATAATTCGATATTTTGCAAGTCTATATCATAATTACACTTTACGAATGATAAAAAATATTGTAGATTTCAACTTAATATGCCATTCCAACGAAAGTATGTTCACAATATTTGATTCAAACTTATATAGAGGATCGTGCATGAGTGCTCATTACATACGAGTTTTATTGAACGAGTGGACAAAACAATATGATACGAGGCTTTGCCGAGTGTCATATTGTTTTTGTCGACGAGTTTAATAAAACTCGTATGTAATTAGCACGAATGTAAGATTCTATTTATCACATAACCTTAGAGAACGCTAGTTAACGTTCAAAACACTGATGTAAACTGTATAGGTTTCATTCAAAATTTAGCGTTACAGTCCATGCGACGTCATGCCAACGTGTGTATTATAATGACGTCACGGGTCGATTCAAGGCAAGGATTGGCTTACGTAATGTCATCTTTAACCAACCAACCAATCCACGTCAAGCTAATTTAAATGTTTAATGAATGGGCTGGGAGTGCATTACGATATTTCCGACACTGCTTTAATGCACTCCCAGACCACAGGTGATGTGATAAAGTATATTCTCACTTAAAGAACATGCACATGTAGATTTAAGTTCACAATATTTCATCGCATCTGTATATCATATTCACACTTAAAGTATACTCAAAATTTTAGATTTGACAATAAACTTCCACACCTAAGAGAGAACTGTAAAATGGTATGTCTTACGTTTGGTGCATGTCGTCCTGTCATCATTCAGTGTATATCCGAAGTAACAGAAACAGTTGTACGATCCAGGGTTATCGTCACACATTTGTTCACAGTCATGTGCGTTCAACGAACATTCATCGATATCTAGAATTTTAATGAAACAATCAAGTAACAAACATTACAAACTTTATATAACAACTACATGTAGATCAATAGATGCACATTAAAATGTTTTCACATGCCTTCTATTTATTCCGTAAAAAAGGATGGTTAGTATCTTTGATAACTCGTGCACCACATAGCATTTTATTTACAAAAATCACTAACGACATGTACATAAGCGTAACAATAAGTTTTGAATGTTGTGAATAGTGGTGAACATATTTCTTTATACTTACTTTCACATCCAGAACTTGTGAATTTGAAACCAGTCTTACATTCACATGAGTAACTACCAATGTTGTTCTTGCAAATTTGATCACACGTATGAAGAGAGGGAACGCTGCATTCGTCAATATCTATGAAAAAGTGTTCAAAAAGTCTGAAGTACTATAAAGGATATTGTTTTACTAATACAGTAAACACTCGTTATCTCGAGGACTAATTTAGACAAGCCTAATGATCGAAATAAACCGGGAGCTCTACATAGCGATGTCATTTAAGTATACAGCATAATGTTAGCAAATTCACCGGGACTTTGACATTTGCTCGAAATAAGCCGGGTGTTCGTAATATCGATACTCGTCTTAACAAAGTTTTACTGTACTACGTAGTGTCAAGTAGGTTAACGCATGTATTTCCTACGAGCGTTTTATTTTTGGAAAGTTGTTACATTTAGTTACGTACAATATAAGTTTAAACAATATTTATTCAACAACTTTTTACAACATGTAGTAATCAATTACAAGCCATAAAGGATTGGGAAACAAGTTTGAAAAAAACCTTATATAATTCCGCTCCTTACGTACAATAAAAAAGGTAGAAACTCTTTCAGTAATATAAGGTCAGATAAGCGGCATATGTTGTCACTTGGGTTAGATATGTGCTTAATTATCTCCAAAACTTGGAAAATGATCAGTCATTTGATAAAATGGCAATCATATATAGTAATGGATTGAGAATATGTTATTCTGAATGTCAAAAACGACTGAATCATGTAATAATGGTGTTAATATTATAAGAACATAACTATACCTTCACATTTGCCATTGTCCGTTTCTATAAATCCGTCCAGACATTTACAATAAAATGAACCAGGAAAGTTTGCACACGTTTTCCTAGGATCACCACATATGTCAGTTGTTGTATTACATTCATTGATGTCTTCGTCACACGTGACCCCTTGCCAACCCTCCTCACATATACATCCCTTAACTGGATCACATGACTCTACACCCTCTCCGGTACACTCACATGCGTTTTTACAATTCTCACCCCAGTATCCAATATCACATTCTATAATATATCAAGTCATATAAGCTGCTTTTCAATAATGTCTGGGAACACTAAATACAAGCATACATTGTAGGCACATATACTTGATCAAAGCATATTCATTGTTAAAAGACATATTAATTGGTTTAGTAGGAAAATGAACCTTCTTCAACGTATCAGTTATTGTCTTTAATAACATACTTTACTGAACCATAACTTGATACTGTCAAGCTACTAAATTACAATTAATGTAGAATTATTTAGAGTGTTACATAGATCATGAAGAAGACCAATAGGTCGAACTAATGAGCATAATAATAATATTATATATTTCTGAATTCATACTTTACAATTGACTGAACTGTTTCTAAACCAATTATAATCATTTGCACATTTACCTCGAGATAATAAAAATAATATTGTCTTCTAAAGGCTATGAGAAGTTTTTTAAAGTCATAACATATATTTTCATGCTGGATAAGTGTTGATCTGACTATTTGATGAAATATACCTGTACATGTTGTGATCCCTTCTAACTTATAACCAGTGAAACAACTACATTCAAATCCTCCGACAGTATTATGGCACTTCTGGGGACAGACGTTTCGTTTGCATTCATCAATGTCTAAAGGAAAACGCACCAGTTAGTAAGTACATGGTATGGTGTATGATACATGTTAATCATTTTAGAAATATTACCGTATTACATTATTTTGTTTCATTAGGTTGTGTATGAGCAATGTTCCGTGTTGTCGTGTCGTGTTGCTAATGTTTTCTGTGTTTGGCTCAATAAGTTGAGTGGTGCCTTTCCTGTCCGATTTTCTCATATCGTTTTGTATATAACATTTACTGTGTATAATCTGCATTTATATGATTTTTTTAAGTTATAACAGATGCTATTGATTATAATAATTGATGTACTATGCAATTTCGCAATTTGATTATTTTATTGCAATATTTATGAATGCTTACCTAATCATAATTGAAGTTTCCAAAGTCAGTCAGCCATTATAAACAAGCCATGATACTGACATATTTCCGTTCCAAACCAATTAGACAAAACACAAACACAGTTTGGAAAACAGGTTTGTTGCAAACAAAAACACCCGTAGTCGTTACAAATGATAATTTTGTGAAAGGGTAAACAACAGACGTTACGCTACGATGGGTTTCCACTTACCTCTGCAAGAATTATCAGCCCCCAGTTCATATCCAGTATCACAGTAGCACACTGCATCGCCTTCGTCATTTATTGCACATCCACCATTGTCTGAGCATTTGGTCTCCAAGCACTGGTTTTCTGATCAAACACAATACGACAATAAGAAAGGTTCATTTAGAATACATACATACAGTATGCTGTTTCATAACAATAATGCATTACGATTTGTTCTCAAATAACGAGTGGCATTTATACCAAAATACCATGTAACCTTTCACAAGATAAAAAGGGAAAAACATTTCACACTCCAAAAAGTGACACAACTTACTAACCTGACGAATTGTCCAGTGCGCATGTTTCAGATTGAAGAATATATCCATTAAAACAAGAGCAGTTGAAAGAACCGTCGGTGTTTGTACAATTCTGTTCACAGTCATGTGGCGTATTCAGATCTTCACATTCGTTGATATCTATAAAAATACGTACAGCTTTATGATGTTTTTACCATTACAACAGAATACTATGAGAACATGCATATGACATTGTCATATATCGATCCAAATCTAACATTTCAAATTTTATTTAGTACACAAGAAGTTTATAAACGTGTATACAGTTCATTAATTGTGATGTAATGGCAATAACATAATAATAAAAAATACAGATTCAAAATGTTTTACAAAATTGTATCTTTGCTATCTTATATATTTTACCTGTACATCTATGTTGATCCCGACTATCAGTTCTGTATCCTTGGTTACATGTACACTCATAGCTTCCTTCAGTATTGATACATGTATGGCTACAAGAGTTGTCCTTACATTCGTCTTTATCTGAAAGTTACATGTTATCAACTTCATATGTAATGTATTGATAAATAAAATAGAGTATAATAGGTTAGTGCCGTGGATGAGTAAGTTTATCTGGCAAGGCGGATTAATTTATCGGATGAATCAGAGTTTTAGCAGGCGATTCCGCTTCAAAAAGAAGTCCGCCAGATCACGTGGTCAGGTAGCCTGATAGAACTAGTCACATGGTCACTTAACGTGATGTCAGAAAGTTTATCATGCACCCTTTATCAGGCCGATTTTGCTGGAGGTGACTGAATAACTGTATGTATTCAATTCATATTTATGTACTTCAACTCTTTGTAACTGTGCTCGATTGATGCAATAATGATCCAATGCTTCTCATTACGGGTATAGCTATTGTGTCATTAAACGTTTAAGATATGTTTGTTGAAAATAATTGCTATGGGAATTATACCTGAAACGGATTTATAAATGAAGCTGAATATGTATCCATGAAATTGGCTAAACATTATTCAAACTACTTTTGCAAGTAACATTAAACGGATCAGTGGACATGCAACTAATGAATACATGCAAATCAATATGTCTCGAGTAAATTGACTAAAACTGATTCCAGGTACCTATGCAAGTATCGTTGTACTGGTCAGTGGACACGAAACCAGGAGGGCATGGATCACACAAGAACGTCCGATTATTAAGTCGTTGCTCGTCGACGTTGAGAGATGTACAGTTTCTTCCTAACGAACAAGGACCATCTGCACAACCATCGTACACATTCTCACAATTAGGACCTGAATAGATTCATTGATAATTATTTAGCATCTAGAAACAAAATGTATCATTTTTATTAAACAATGAATGATAATGCAGATCGTAAGACAAAAACTTATTTCACACCTTTAATATGTAAATTCTACAGGTACTTCAAATGAAGAAGCAGATCAGTCGTTACGTTAAAAGAAATTAACGCTGGTAGTTTAAATGAATACATGCACATACAAACTAGTGTTTTTAAAGATCAAATGCATGGTTTATTGCTAAATGCATTTTTAGATGTGGGCAATGGGCATTACTCTGTGTAGTTGTGTTGCTAGGTCACGGTTTTCTGTTTTCCGCTGATTAAGTTTATTGTCCCTGCTCGATTTCCTCATTTCTTTGTTTATTGAAAACTATAATACATTGTATCGCTAAATCACTTACTGTACAGGTATACTTTGTGTATAAATGATGGCATTTTACTGCCGAGTAGCGTCTACACCAAAACAATCATTGAATCTTGTAGTGGGAAACAACAAGGAAAATGTTGATAATGTGATGAATGTATCAAATTAGAACAAACAGTTTGACACATTATCTGCGGGTGGTTCAGCAATATACTAGTCATTCACATACCTTCATATTCAGATTGACATTCACATGTTGCGTATTTGAAGTATTCATTATTTCTGACGTCATCTCGTGGAACATCCGTACAACTACCACGACCATTACATCCCGTGCATAGCAAAATTACAACTATAAATGTTGGGGAAGAACGTCCATTGGAGTTCGTAGCAACCACTCTGTAGCGATAAAATCGGATGTGTATGTGTGCGTTACATCCGTTATCTTAGCAATATGACAATATAAAAGCATAGTCCATGTATACAGTATCATATACATGTTTGCACCAGTTGGGTATATGAAATGATAAATTATATATTAAAGTAATATGCATAATTAACGAAAATGCTGTTGAATAATTGAAAGGATACCTTAAATCAACAGGCTCGTCACTTGTTTGAAAGTACGAAATATGTTTCGTAGACGGATTATAAGACGCGTTGACATTGTTTGCTAGGAAAGAAACACTGTTTCCATCGTCAATATGTATCGGACAGATCACTTGGTAATTAAGAGTTGCATTGACATTTTCACAACCAATTAGTGAGGGAACGACTTCATCTGAAATAATATATAGAAACGTTAGTTACATGAAGTGGCCCTCAGCAGTCACGTGTTTTATTATATTTGAAAAGAAATTCCTAATAAGGCTTTGTGACCTAGGATTGGTTTACCCGGTGTTTCTTTTTCTTTTGTGTGCATTAATTTATGTGACACTCGTGCTCGCGTGTTTTTGTTAAGTGCTTCGCCTTCCCTGTCCTATTTTAGTACAAGAATTAGTACCCAACATTTGCATACTATGCATTAATTGGAAATGACACATTGTATATATTGAATAAAAAATATCTACCCATCTCTTTCTTCGTTTTGTCTTCCCTGTCCTATTATTAGTTTTAGTATTAGTAACCCAAAACTTGCATTCTATGCATTAATTGGACATGATATATTGTATATTGAATAAAACATATCTACCCATCTCTTGCTTCGTTTTGTCTGCATTTCCCTTTAACATACTAGTAGCCTCTGCAATATCTTTCCTATCTGTGAATACATAGTCAAACACACATTCTATGTTCTCCTTTCCATTACAAACTTCTTCTGCCTCTTGACGTTTCTCATCATCAACTTCGTCCAGAAATCGTGGAATGTACGTTACATTGTGATAGTCAGAATGGTTCTTGCCGTCCGGGTATATAAATGCTGAGTTAGCACCATCGATAGCCCCTAAAATAAAAATCGACAAAAGGGCATTTTTAGAGTAATTTGTTACAAAGATGACGTTTCAGGAGTGTAATACACGTAATAGCATTGCTAGTGAAATAAAGGTAAGGCATTACTTCAATCAATGTGTGAGGCGTTCGGCAAAATATTTTTCAAGGCAATTGAAAAACGTAGAATTGTGAGGCGTTGCTCGTTCTACAAAAAAGATACAACACACATGCAATATAACAAATCAAAATAGCATTTCAATAACGAAAACAAACATCATTGAATGTCAAGTCAAACAATAGGAAAACCAGTAAGATTTATGTCTCAACAAATGAAATAAGTTAATGGTTACATTGCATAGCCGTGTTTATTATCGCATACTCTAACGTTCACATAACATTCACAAAAATGTAATGATTACATTTTAAACATGGTAAAATATGATCGACAAGTTGTTAGAGAACAAATTGAAATAAAAAAAGACATTGAACAATTTAGGGTTCAACGCATGGTACATAAATATTGACTAGATAATGATAAAAATATAAACATACAGTTTTGTCCATAACTGAATATGTCCCGCTCTGATATATTTGCACGGAGTATGGTTCCATTAGGCAACGTGAAATCGTCCTCAGCCTTTCCGTTGTAGTTACCAAGAAGACCACTTGTAACATTGTTAAATGTCTTTGGTACTATTGTACTTAGTGACAGCATCTCCACAGTAACCGATATGTTCAAGGTAATTCCTGAAAGTACAAATAACGAACTAAACTAGAAATGTGTCCATTGGCACGGGTGTCGCATTGGGGTTTATAGTAAAGTAGCAAAGGGTCATACCTGTGATAACATCATGTTTAAAATCATGTTGTACATGTAACCATGCTGTTTGACTTGTGGAACTCAGTCGGGTCTTGACTGTGTTTCATTCAGTCTCTTGGGACCACCGTTATTTTGTAATTTCTTAGTAAAAAAGTGTCATCCTGCATTTTTTACAGCGGGGACTTTTAATACTTTTTTGGCTTATGCGTGGGCATTGCTCGGTATAGTTGTGTTGTGGTGTTACTAATGTCGGTGCTTGGCTGGTTAAGTTGAACGCTGTATGTCCTATTTCCTCATACCATTTTGTATTTTTCTTGCAGTTCTGTTTACAAATTAATAAATAGAAGTGCTACATAAATGCAATACGAACAATGCATGCAATGTCATAGGCACGTACCACTTGATGGAAACAGAACAACCAATGTCTCCCCTCTTTTGGACACAAACAACGTTCCTCCTGGTACGTCTAGAAGCGGTGTATCATCGTCAGTTTTCTGCAGGTACTGTGTTGTCAAATCAAATCCATTTCCATAAATACTGAATCCTACAAAATAAGATTAAAAAAGGAGCAGTTGAAAAGCCAGGAAACGATATCATTATTAACAAATCTGATAGCCAACAACTAAAACTACTATGATACCCGTAGTGTTAGTTTAGTCATCACATTTGAACATCCCCTTGGCATGCAAGGAAATAAATGCTGCTAATAACCATTTAAGACCCGTAAATGTTTGAAATCGGCATGACAAGGCGCTACTTACGAACACATTTTGATGAAATCGGAACGGGCCATATTGACCAAATTTACTCTTGTTTTTTTTTATATTCAGTTGATCATAGTTTTCAGACAATTTTGTCTTGTCTACTTAAAATTGTTTCTTTGAACTTACGACCTTCGTCTTTTAAGCCATTCCCGATGCATGTGTATTCATTTTAGGATTTGCATTTAGTATTTCATTGAGATTGTATCGTGAAACTTGTATGTGTTAGTAACTAACCGTGTTTCGCCCTATTCAGCTCTACATGTATAGAGGCATTGGTTACATCTTTGGCTGCGAATGCGCTAAATACGGTAGCTTCAGATATGTTACCATCATCTTTAGTTGCGCGTTCTGTTCTGGCCTGTAGATCAAACGTATTATTATCTGTTTGTATTTGTAGCAACGTGTATTCACCAAGACCGTTAAATGTGAAGTTCTGTCCATCAAGAGTTTGGAAATGTGGATCTCCCCAGAATGACCCTGCAACAATTCACGACGCAAGAACACATTTGTATAAAAAACGTATAAAATATAGTACTAGTATCATATTTAACCACAAAATGATTACGCTATTCATACAATATGACTTTGCTATTAAACATATGTTACACCATTTTAAAGATAAATTGTATGGTGTGGGAAAACTTAATTATCGTTGTTTTAACATTTTGTAAGTTCATAAACATTTTCAGTTCCAGTTTATTAGCATAAGAACATTATGTATGTTCGTCGCCTTAAACAAATAATAGGCGGCAAACAATGCGTAAGATTCACGCAGACTCGACAGCACTAGACTGATTTCACTATGAAGACATAGCTGACCTGCACATTTCAAATAAACTTTTAGAACGCATACTTAAATATCAATAAAACACATTGAATCACATACCAAAGTCATACGGTGACTCTCGATAACAAGTTCCAGTCGGACGTAAATCGTAATAAAATTTACAAAAAAGTGTCAACGGGGAACAGCACATTTCCTTAGGAACAACGTTATGTTTGTAATGGTCTGCAGTGTTTTCAGGATGATATCGGAAGAATCCACCAGCTATTGGTCGCTCGTCAACCCACAGAGATGTCCGGTAGTCATAGCAACATGACTGAAATATTTGACAATTTGTAAGTGAATCAAACGATATATGGTCAATTATGTCCATTATCTTAAATAGAAAAAATCACTTTTTGTGAAAAATAATTGTGGCAAAATAACTATATACTGTATAACATAATACACTTCAGACTTCTCATAATGACATTTCGCTGGCTTAGAATGAGAATGTGGTAAAACTGATACATATTTAAAGTCAGCATCACAAGGCGCATCTTATGGGCATATTTTCATGAAAATCGGAACTTGTCATGCTGCCCAAACCGAAGTTGAACAGCTTGTTTTATTATAAGTAAAGAGTAATTTTCTAACAGTTTCTTTTCAAAAGATTGATCTTGTACTTACACATCCCTCCTAATTCTAAGCCAGTGATTTGTCAGGACAATAATCAAATGACGCTGTACAGTGTAATTACGATTCATGTTTCCGAGTGCTTGGTGAACAATTGACTATAACTATAACATTAAGAAGTGTTTATACATTAGCTACGCTGTTTACCTTGCCATAAGGTCGGAAGGTTCGACCAGGAAATATATCAACACAGGTGAAGTTTTTGTACCGATTCCATCTATCTATACGCCAAAACCAGGGATCCCATTCTGCTAATGATATATCACACGGACATTGTGGTAACCAACTGTTCATGCGATCAATATGTTGTTTCTCGTGCTTGTTTTCTTGATACCACGTGATGCAGCTAACGTTGTTGTTGGTGGTGGTGTTTTCAGCACGAACCAGCGATTTAAACACCACGCCATGTACACCTAAATATATTCAAGAGGGCATAATTAGTAAATAATATGATAATAAACGAAGAATAACCCATGTTTTCTATGTGATTACTGTAGCTCTTAACATAATGCTTCTAAAAATGTAAATAAGTGTAAATCTTGATTTTCCTCATTAGCTGATACAGTTAAGGAAATTTTGTAGATTTTTAGAAAATTCTAAGCTTTCCTTAACATAATTTGTGAATACCACCTCATAAGTATTAACTTAAAAATATACCTTGATGTGTGGCTGTTGTATCTAGTGCTAGAGCATTTGGTGAGAAAGCAGAGTGATGTGTGAAAGGTGTATCCTTCTTGCCATAATACCCCACCCACACAGGGGCATAATTCAGTCTACTCGTCACCCACTTCATCAATCCACTTGGATATATGTAAAAACTGTATGTCATCTCGCCGTTAGAGACCAGTACTAGTTGAAACGTCGAGGCCTGAATAAAATATTCAAGGGTTGGCAGGTATACATTATAAATATGTTCAACATATAACCTCAAGTTCGCATGTGTTGGCAATGAAAATACGATAGTATTTTAACAATAAATTCAACAAATAACTGGTGTTTGCAATGAAAACACGAGATTATAAAATTCATATTTTAACAATTAATTCAACAAATAGAATGTGTTTGCAAAGAAAATACGAGATTACAAAAATAGTATTTTTAACAATAAATTCAACAATAAAACATGTTGAAACTTTGTATTTAGTTACCCGAGATTCTGAAGTGTTGAAGTCTGCATCAAACGGTAAAACATTTTCCCAGGTGGCAATTAAGACAAATCCAGCTTTGAATGAACTGATGGCGCCAAATTGTTGAACACGTGACTCTATATCTCTTACTTCAGGACGTTCTATCAATTTTCCATACGAATCAAGTACATCGTAAGATCTATAATAGACCGCTGTGTTTACTGAGGAGGTGTTAAAGTGAGCGTGGAACGGTGCGAGCATGTCACGATTGAGTTGCTTCACTTGGTTCTTATTTTTTGGCGGTGTTGGAGTATTGTAACGTCTCCCGAAACTCACAAGTCCATGAGGACAAACCTGCAGATATAATTAATTGGTTTATTTTCACGTGTTATTTACTAATCAATCATGTTTCGTTACCACAATTCAAAGTGGCATAGCCTAGTCAACTACACAAGAGTCAGACAAAGGCCGGTCTATTCATATCCCAAAAGATATCATAAATGATATAGATTGGCTTATTTGCATGTGATATTTACTAGTAAATACTGTTCTACACCTTCTACCCAAAATCCCAATAGAGCGGTGACAGCATCGACAATGTAGTCATTCAAGCAATAATCAGACATAAAACGAACCATCCAAATCCACAAAAATGGAAATGTCAAGCAATCTTATACATGTCCGTACTCTTTTTATCAAACAAACCACGTTCTGCAATCACACAGAAAACTTGCAAATGTCGTCTTTATAGATGCAAGTTTCCTGTGTGTTAACAGAACGTAGAGATGCAATACATACATTTGTAAACACTGAAGCTGTAAAATGTCTTTTTGAACACCCTTTGTGTATAAGTAGTTGAGAATACTATAGATTATGATTTCCAACATAATATTGTAAATGTAAAGCATCTGTCACTTGTATATACATCTATTTTCTTTGTCAAACTACATATGTTGTCAAGTATATATAGAGGATCTATTACAAGTTTCAATTTATATAAACTTCTATTCAACATTTTATCAAGCGAACCTTTTGCGAGCTTCGTAATATTTCCTGAACGAGTTTAACATCAGCATATATGAATTGACATTGAGTGATAGATTCTGTAGTACATCATATGACAATAATAGCATAATTGTGCATATCTTCCAGTTGGAAAACACACTCCGTTATATAAACCGCATAAAATGACATCATTTAGATATTAAGTGACGTCATTTAAACGTTCTACTACACGTTTACGAAAAAGATTATACTAAACCGGATAATGTGATATAAATACCATGTGGAGAGCGGTGGCCTAGAGGTAGGGCGCGCGCTTCGGGATCGAGAGGTCCCGGGTTCGAACCCCCTCTGGACCACTGGTTAAAATCTCTGAGCAAGACCCACAGCTCCACTCCACCATGGTGTAAAATGGCACCTGTGAGGGCAGTGTCTATTCCTGGGCGCTGCAGATCGATGTTGGCTGCAACACCACAGGAGAGAAACAGTCTCCCCAGGGAGACACGAGTGTAGGTTTACATATGTAGCCCAATGACCAGGGGATTTAAAATGTCAAAGGGTGCTTGAGCGGCCTAACAGTTGAAAAGAGCCCTAGCAAATTGGTAACTTAACTTCTTTTTATGTGGTAAACAACTACAGCAGAAACAAAACATTGAAACTTACGAATAGCCTTATATGCGTTTTTTCAAACAATGGTAGACCAGCAGAAAAGTGTACTCTGTAATCGCATTCCTTCCAGCTTGGAACCAAATAATCCCCTTGTGAAATCCCATACGGATATAAAGGCACTACAATAACAAAGGAATTATGATAACAGTGCATCAAACATTGAACTCAGATTATACATTATACACTTCACCAATAATAGGTACGTTCAAGTGCTGCCACAGACTTTGCTACAGGTCGACATAGTGTAAGTATCAAATAGTTAAGTAGTAAAATCCGTATTAGAATATCTGCATGCCAGAACCATGTTTTCAGCCCCAGCACAATTAAGGAAGAGCATCATTTACAGTACAAATAGTCATTTTAGAACAATGTAATACAAGGGTAATACACATAAGGTAGTGGTGTTGATCATAGCATTACATTATTGTCAGGGTCGTGTATCAACCTACGGCATGACTTACAGATACCGTAATACATTTATCTACATGCACGTTGATTTTTATGTACATTTTAATAGTTTTACTGGTCTTACTTGTATCACACTTATTGGTCCTGCTATCATAAACACCAGTGTTACAAGAACATACAGACTGTTTACACACAGCACCATCGGCCTTACAGTACTCGTTCATCAAACAGGATTCACCAATATTTGCTGAAATGCAGAGTTATTATACATGTACATTCAAACATGTTCAGTATATGGGTTTATGTACATGCTGAATGTGTACGAGCATAGTAACATTTTAATTATATCACAAAATGTCTATTTTTGAAGTGTTATCTTAATAATCGATACAAAACTATCAACACGTCCTGTTTTTCTAACTGTTTTATCATACATTTCGCTGGCTTAGAATGAGAGGTCATGTATGAGCTTATTTCCAAGAGAAATTTGACACTTGTCATGTTGACCAAACTGAAGTTTAAAAAGCTTGTTTACCACAAGTAAAGAGTGATTGGCAGCCAGTTTTTCTTGTTTTCTCAAAATATTGATTTTGTAGTTACGACCTTCTCATTCTTAGCCAACGAATTGTTCTAATAATTATACATCTTCTGCATCAAAACCAATCTTGATATGGTTAAAGATAAATTTACTCACCTAGTTTTACACACGATGGTACATCATTACTCCACGTTCCATCATTTCTACACAACAATGTTGATTCACCGACTAACAAGTAACCGGAATTACACTCAAATGTGATAGTCGAATTGAACACTGTTCCGCTACTGTGTACCAAATTACCATTTTCTGGATTTATAAGTGCTCCGCAATCTAAACAGTGGTGTAAAATAATACAATTAAGCACGGGTTACATTGTAGCGTACGTTATGAGCACAAACACATGTCATACACAACAATGCAATATAATATATGTGTACAAACCGATTTCGAAGCCACTGGAGAATATACCATTACAGTATGCACTAAATATATTGCTGGATTAGAATGAGGGACCTTATAAGACTGATACATATTCAAATTTAGCATCGCAATGTGCTTCTTAAGAGCCTGTATTCGTGAAAATCGGAACTGTAGTTAAAAAAACTTCTTATCCAAAAGTAAAGAGCAATATTCGGACTTTGTTTTATCTTGTTTTATTTTTCGCAATATCGACTTTGTACTAATGACATTCTCATTGTAAGCCAGCGATTTATACTTGGCTTATTGTGTAAACTCCTTCCCATTGTCAGTTTGGATGCATCTAGGGCACGGATAAAGACACAAACTTTAATGGCTTTCATAATGAGATATAGAGGATCTATCACGAGTTGTCCTTTTATATAAACATATATTAACGCGTTCCGGACTTTTTATTAATATTTAATAATATTTCCTAAACGAGTTAAATATATCATTTGACAACGAGCGATAGATTCTTGATATCAAATGACAATTATAACACGAAAATACATGTTTTGCCATTTAAAAACACACTCAATTCTAAAAAAGACGCCAAAAAGAAGGTCATTTTTAGGCTATATTAATGTCATTTAACCGTAATGATAAACGTTATACTGATCCGGATACAAGTAAAGTCATGTGAGATAAATGATTATTGAGGCTACCTCGTATAACACAAACTGTATCACTGCTCCACTGTCCACCGTCCTCACAAGTTATAGTAGAATCACCTTCCATATTATGACCCTCATTACATTCAATGGTCGCGGTGTCACCATATTCAGTACCGGTACTTTCTACAAGCTTTCCATTTTCCGGTGTCGGATCTCCACAATCTGCACTCGTAATAACAACAAAATATATGTACAAGTATAAATTACTCTGTTATCAATTGACTTTACAATTTGTCGCGATTTAAATGTGTTTTCGTTTAAAACATAGTTTTATGATTAATTGGTTTCTGTTAAAAGAAAAGCTACTCTGTTGCCGCTTTTTGTGAGGCGTTGAAGTGTCTATGCGCCACATAAATTTGGTTACACCGTTTTGAATGGCAGTTTGGAGAAAATGCCCACATGCACATGCACGTACATGTATGACTGTGTTAGTTTAAAATAAATTTATTTGTAACATAGTATATCAGCTACATTCATACCTTGCAAAACACATTGTATAGATGTATCATTCCACCCGTTAGCGATACATACGACTACAGCTGAGCCAACCAAATCATATCCTGGATTACATGTTATTGCTACTATTGAACCTGCCGTTGTTCCATTGCTTGTGTCAACTTGTCCGTTTGGAACTGATGGTCGGCCACAGTCTATGAATCAAAACAATTTATCAATCACATACACACGACCAAAGAATCACACTAAATAAACTCACAATCTATTAAATGATATATCCTTCAAAGCTTAATAAGGTCAACCAAAGGAGCAATCGTTTGTCGTAAACCGCAGTACAACTAAATTGCAAACAGACATTGTTAATATAGAACAGCCGCCTTATATTAAATGATGCTTTTCGAATAAATGTGAAATAACATGAATTATTTGCATGCTCATAATACATTAACATCAAAAAGTCATGCTATCTAAAATACACTAAATAACGATAGAATTATTATAGTAAAAGTGTATAAGTTTGGACTTGTTCATAATTCAACGCTTTACATAATATTGTTATAATTTCTTACCATTTGCATCACAGATAGGACTATCCGACCAAGTTCCATCAGCCTGACATACAATTGTAGAATTTTCCGTTATGTCATGACCATCATCGCATGTTATTTCTACAACCGTTCCGTAAGTTGTGTTAGTATCATTGCTCGAGCCTTTGTATGGAGTTGGATCCCTGCAATCTGATTAATAGACAATAATAATAAGTCACAATACCAAAACATTGTACAATGTTATTAACAGGCATTTCAATAGCACATTTGTTTTTTGTACTTTGACTTCAAAACCAACTGTGTGACAGCAACACTATCCAGATTATATTTAATCTTATTAAAATCAGATCATAACATTTGCTGCAGTCTATGCTCTGTTATGTATCTGACTACATTCTGTAAGAGGTTACGTTCAAATGACATGTACAATGTTTACTGTGTATGTATAGATACTTTACGCTGAATGAAGACTAGCTTAAATCTCTAGGTAAAACTGTATGGTGTACGTATACCTCTTTCACTGTTCTATACTTTCACATTTGTGAAAGCTGCGATCGATCTAATTGAATGGTGTATAGTTCACATGAACATGACCTCATACAGAGTGTGTCAGAACCTATATCAGTGCAAAGTGGTCGAATATAGCATAGGTCTGATTTAAATTAGATTGGATAATATAGTATGCAACAATTTATTATGCTTATACATGTACGTAGTGACGGTTTATTTTCTCAAATGCATGCGTCTACTGTTGTTTTGTACATCAATTTGTTCTTTTTTCAAATTTTTCTCATACGGTGTGCAATTAACACATTTTACGTACCAACGATTTCACAAACAGGCATGTCTTCCCACATTTCTGTATCAAGACATGCGATAGTTGCACTACCGCCAGGAAGATATCCTTGCTTGCAGGTGATTACCGCTATCTCACCATAGGTAGTTGTATTGGATGGTAAATCTACATCTGCATTATCCGGACTTGGGACACCGCAATCTAAATAATATACATATACCAATATATTTATACCCCGATCTCCAAGAGCTTCTCAAGTAGAACTATTATATCAAATTAACTAACGAACAAGATGAACATATACAAAACCAGTAGTTTACTTCCCATTAAATGAAATAATAACTTAGGCAGCCGAACCTGTACCATGGATAAAATTTTTTAGCTGTTCGTTCACTCTTTATCAATTATACGAGGGATGATCCAAAATAACGTGGACATTTGCTACTATGGTTACAAAAACACGCGATGTGCTTGATATATTGTGTCAATGTGAAATTTGTTCAAATAATCGTATGCAATAAATGTTCCGATAATAATTCATGTAAGTATTTGGAAGAAATAACGATGCTGTTGGGTGCAATAGCAAAAGTCCACGTTATGTTGGATCATCCCTCGTATATATAGTCAGATACCTGTGAATTAACGTGTATGGCATTAATGAATATGCAGAACACAATACGAAATTGTCAAACCAAAGTTCACTTTACTTGATTAAAGTGTTTTGTGCTATATATGGCGGTCATTTAATGTCAAAAGTATTACTTGCATCATTTTTAGTATGATACTAGACTACCTTAATTGTAAATTAAAACTTTGGATGGGTTCCGTGTACTTTAGATAGATAGATAGATTTTATTCAGTATTGAAGTACATATTAAATGGATAAATAAAAACATGTATACATAATAAAACAAAGTATACGTACATGCATTTAAAAGTACCCATGACATATATATGTACCCATGACATGACTATATTTGATTCAATAGTCGAACAATAGACGATTCTTATAATTTCAACCGTCGACTTAGAGTGTTCTAGAACACTTTCGTGTGAAAACGGACAATTCGCTTGTCCAATAAATCACAGAGAGAGTTTCTGTTAAAGATGAAGCGAAAATGAGTTAATGGATATGAAAGCATAGTAGTTTTTCAGTTGTTTGTAAGATATAGCTCAATACACTTTAAATGTCGCAAAGATGTATGGGGATGTTATTAAATTCGTACCTGGAATTTCACAAGTTGGATAGTCAGTCCATTTGTCGTCTTCCTGGCATGTGATAATCGCTTCGCCAGATAAATTGTACCCTGTATTGCAGGTTACGCTAACAACAGTTCCATTAGTCGTGGATGTAGAATTGATTGTTCCATGCGGAGGTACTGGACTGTCACAATCTGTAAGTAAATATGTTTAGTTATCTAGAGCTTGATTGTCAGTCATCAGTTTATATAATACGAGTAGTTAGTTTGTAAATCAGTATTCCAACTGATTCTATTAAAGAGTATACATGTATTTAGAATACAGTTAATCTAGAATCATTTGTATAGTGAATAAGAAATTCATTTTTAATTTCATTTTTATCATTAAAAAATATGAATGGAGATCACCCGCAAAAACAGAGTGCGCCGCATACGCGTTTCTATAGTTACACAAACAAGCGGCTAGCTTGTTATATAATTCGATGGCTTAAAATGAGAAGGTCGTAACTACTACTTACGACCTTTTAAGACAACACATATGCCGAATGTGCATCCTGAGTTGCTTCTTATGAGCCTGTTTTCATGAAAATCGGAACTTGTCTTGTTGACCAAACTGAAGTTGAAATAGCTCTTTTTACCATGAGTAAAGATTAATTTTCGGACAGTTTTTTCCTGTTTTCTCAATATATCGATTTTGTACTTACGTACTCCTCATTCTGAGCCAGCAAATTGTGATCTTATTGACTGCTCTGAATAAACGACTTATACACACCTATATATTGGCAGTATGGACTATCGCTCCAGTTACCGCTAATTTCACAAGAGATTTTCTCATTCCCAATCAGTCTGTATCCAGATTCACAACTTATTTCCACTACGGTGCCATAGTTCGTATTTGTATTTTTTATAATCCCATTTGAAGGTGTAGGGTCTCCGCAATCTGACGAAATAATGTATACATATTTGATGAAAATACAACAATCTTGCGTCGAATATGAAGAGCAGTCAGGTTGTTTAAGTTGTTATTTTGATTACATTAAACACAATAAATCACAAGGAATCACCATTATAGACAGATCTCACGAGATATTCTAAAAGGAAAGATGGAAGGAGATAATATAGCACAATAAATGTTTTTTTTTAATTTTAGACAACATTTACTTGATGGAACAAGTTCTATAAAAAGATATGAGGTGAACTTTGGTGGGTTTCAAATGTTACTTTTCAACGATTTTGATGAGTTCAAAAATATTCCTAATAAAAATATTCTACAAAATCATATAGCAAGCCAAAAGTAGCTATTTAAACATGTATTTGGTATCCAGCTTGTACCAAATGCTATACTGTACATGATACATACATTACTTTATCCTAATAAACACATGTTATCGGATTACATAAAAATGATTTATTATTATGTAATGCACACTATACCTCGTACAGTATCATTTTACAATGTACGTTTTGCATTGCCAAAAACTGCACTTGTGTAGGATAAAAATGAATATGTCTCGAAAAAGTAAAACATGCGTGGTAAAGTTTACCAATCTTTATCAATATCTTACCTAAACAGACAACTGAAATATCATCAAGATGGTCGCAATCATCGTACGTTGCATAGCTACAGTCGTTTATATGCGAAACATTCGTTCCACACCGTAAGTCGTCTACAAATATTGGACCTGTTCCCGCACCATACTTTGCCCCACGATGAAATGACACTGCAGGCCTGTGTAGAAATATTACCGGTTAAACGAATCGTTCATAATTTAGATGGTACAATTTCACATTTTTCTAATAAAAAGTATAATTATACAACACACACTCATTTTAAATTATAATACTCAATATTTTAATGTCATTATATAATCAAGGAAAGGGCCGATATCTCCTTTTGTAATGCAATGCAATTTTGTAAAAGGTTAACAGGTTAAAGGTTTAATAATATGTTTCTGATCTTTGTAAGTATCCTTGTGCATGCAACCTAATTGCGTTGTAACAGAATTAAAACAATTCAAACAATATGATATCATTGCATTTAATTAAGCACTTGAAAACGACATCGTTGGAATTAAAGTCAAATATCACGGAATTTTCACTCAAACATATACATGTATGAATAAAATCAGCACATATCCGAATGTCCATAAATGAAGACTTTAAGAAGACACAGAATAGCGTATGAATAAAATCAGCACATATCCGAATGTCCATAAATGAAGACTTTAAGAAGACACAGAACAGCGTATTACCAATATCCTAACATCTGACAGATTGTATGTGCTTCATTCATACCAAACCCATCATCACATATTGTACCCCAGGTCTCCATTGATTGTATTTCTACTCGACCATCACTCGATCTATTACCATTCACCAATTGGAGACCACTGATGTCAAGAGGAAATTCTGAATTGAAATATATACTGAAGTGGAAATTTTAGAACACTTGTATGGTCATAAGACTCTAATATAAACTCCCTGAAAATCCTAGACTAGTATGCTTTACGTTCAATTATTATTATTACAATAAACGGAACAAATGTATTATTGTACTGTTGTTAATTTTGTTACTTTGCAAAGTTCAATGTCAACCGTTTTTCTCTAGATTTACAATTTTACATGTACTTTCTCTAACTAGTAAACATATAGCAGTGATTCTCTCTCTGCACTTTTGATATTTGTGAGTGCGTCGATTTCATTGGATGATGTCCACATCGACATTACTCCATACGGACTGAAGTCAGATCCTATATCAAATTAACGTAGTGAAGCCGTATATGATTTAAATGAGATTGAGTCCAATACAAAATGATATTTGACAGATGAAACTGAAATTTTGACTGACTTTCAGCTTTTTAATTTCTTTTTCTCGTTCAGATGTTCTCTTTGTACTTACTATACTCCTGGCATTCTCCCTCAGTTATCCAAGTTTTGGTATTATTGTCACATGCCATCCGCAGTGTTCCAATATATGTTCTATAATATGCACAATCAGCAAATAAAGTTGATCCATTAAAACTAAAGTAGCCAATGTCCCAATAATGAATCTCTGGCTGTCCACATTCTGAAAGGCATCACTGATAATGTAACATGTATACACGTTTTTATGTTATCGCTGACAGTTATTAGCGTGTGCCTTAAGAGTTACAAGTTTTCTTGTTCATTTTTCTCTTTGTGGTATTTGAATAGATAACTGTATAGAATAAAAAGAAAAAAGAAATCTAGATAATTTTTTTAATGATTCATCCTTGTCATGTATGCTTCGGTCATCCATGCATGTAAGGTTATTATCTAAGTGTTTCTGTTTTTGCCTTTCCTGCTTTCCTGCTTCGGTGTTTCTGTATTCCCTGTACGATTCCTCAGCATCGTTTTGTCCTTTTGTCAACACACAATAGCTTCATCGTAAATGGTATTAATTGTAGTTAAGACAAGAAATATGCTTAAATTGCGGAGTCACGTACCATTACAGACAACGCCTATATCTCTCTCATGACCGCAATCATTCTTGAACAAATACGGACAATTGTTTAAATCCCTGGTTCCTGAACTACAGAATAATTCGTCGATGTGGACTGGTCCAGTTCCTGCGCCATATCTTGCACCAGTGAAATATTGAGCAGCCCTATAATGCAGAATGTTTAACAAGTAAACTATTTTCTAACAAATAATCAACAGAGAATACGGGGAACAACCATTTTCAGAACGCTGTGTGAAGACACTTTGCAACAAAAAATAAATTATCAAACAACAACCTCTACAAAAAGACTGGACAAAAGAACATCAGAACTGTAATCAAACAACGAAGATTGAGATGGTTTGGTCACGTCATCAGAAAAGACCAGAACAGTATTACAAAGACCTCTCTAAAATGGACACCATTAGGGGGAGACATAGAGGAAGACCGAAAGAGACGTGGAGAAGGACGATCAGTACTGATATAAAGACCATGGGGAAGACTTTTGGAGAAATTGAAAAGATTGCCAAAGACAGGAAGCAATGGAGAACTCTGGTAGCAGTCTTATGTGCCAGCCGGCACGAAGAGGATAGGTAGGTAGGTAAACCTCCAAACACATTGAGAGCTGTGATTATTAAAGTTCATAAATATCCATTTTGTGAATAATTGACTTTAAAATATATTTGTGATCAGTTTGAACGATCGGAACATTGAAAACAATACATAATTACTGTACAATGTATAAAAAATATTATATATTTAGCGTCAAAATACAATCTCAGGTGGCACTGAAAAATGGCATAACAAAGTATGTCAGTTATTTCTTTGCTAGTCGATAAGCATAAATTAGAAGTGAACTTCTCTCACTATTTCACAATCGATGAAAGAGAAACTTGTACAAATAAACTTGAAGCTATTACCTTAATCCAAGCATCTGACAAAATGCATCCGCATCGTTGATATCAAAGTTGCGATCACAAATTGTTCCCCATGTACCGTTTACTTCAATTTCTATTCGACCATCGTATGGCCCAGTTCCGTCAACAAGCCGTTTACCGTTGATATTCATATCGGGGCCTATAAAGAAAGTTAATAATTCGCTTAATGGTTTAAAAAATGTACATGCACATATTATCGTTATCATAAGAACAGTATACTGAATTTAGAATGAACAATTAACTGAAGATATACAATCAAAAGAAAAGTCCCTTTCCTGTTTGAAGCCAAGACTAGCTAAGGCATTAAAATAAAATATTCTGAATGCAGTAGTTACTTACCAAAACATACAACGGATGCATCATTCTTATGGTCGCACTCATTCATAAACACATACGGACAGTCGTTTAAATGTGAGCTCCCTGGACTGCAGAACAAGTCGTCGATGTAAATAGGTCCATCTCCTTCGCCGTATATTGCACCGGGAAAAAATCGAGACGCTCTAAGATGCATAAGGAAAATATAAATAAATTGTGGTACACATTAATGCTAACACAAATGAACAGTTTCTAGGATATAACTACATTATTTTTGCTCCCAAAGATAAGCAGGTTATTACTTATTAAAACAAAAATATTAAAGTGAATTCATTCCTTGTCTTACTTGTCATTTTTGTCAGGACTATACGATGAGAAGAATGTTAAATTGGTGTTAATTTATTATTGAAATCACAAATGCTCTCTAATTTTTTTCAACTCGTTCACAAGCAGCGTCACTCTAAATACGAATTAAAAATGTAAATGAGTATAAACTATGAACTATAAACATTTACCTTGATCCTAACATCTGGTTGCAAAATGTATGCGCATCATAGATATCAAAGTTGCGATCACAAATTGTTCCCCATGTACCGTTTACTTCAATTTCTATTCGACCATCGTATGGCCCAGTTCCGTCAACAAGCCGTGCACCGTTGATATTCATATCGGGGCATATAAAGAAAGTTAATAATTCGCTTAATGGTTTAAGAAATGCACATGCACATATTATCTTTATCATAAGAACAGTATACTGAATTTAGAAAGAACAATTAACTGAAGATGTACAATCAAAAGAAAAGTCCCTTACCTGTTTGAAGCCAAGACTAGCTAAGGCATTAAAGTAAAATATTCTGAATGCAGTAGTTACTTACCAAAACATACAACGGATGCATCATTCTTATGGTCGCACTCATTCATAAACACATACGGACAGTCGTTTAAATGTGAGCTTCCTGGACTGCAGAACAATTCGTCGATGTAAATAGGTCCATCTCCTTCGCCATATATTGCACCGGGGAAAAATTGCGACGCTCTAAGATGCATATGGAAAATATTAATATATTATAGTACACATTAATGCTAACACAAATGAACAGTTTCTAGGATATAACTACATTATTTTTGCTCCCAAAGATAAGCAGGTTATTATTTATTAAAACAAAAATATTAAAGTGAATTCATACCTTGCCTTACTTGTCATTTTTGTCAGGACTATACGATGAGAAGAATGTTAAATTGGTGTTAATTTATTTTTGAAATCACAAATGCTCTCTTATTTTTTTTTCAACTAGTTCACAAGCAGCGTCACTCTAAATACGAATTAAAAATGTAAACATTTACCTTGATCCTAACATCTGGTTGCAAAATGTATGCGCATCATAGATATCAAAGTTGCGATCACAAATTGTTCCCCATGTACCGTTTACTTCGATTTCAATTCGACCATCGTATGGCCCAGTTCCGTTAACAAGCCTGGTTCCGTTTATATTCATATCAGGACCTGTAAAGAAAATTAATATTTGTGCCATCTTGTAGGTTATAACGTGTTTAAGATACATGTATGTATCCAATCAGGACCTATATAGAAAAATAAGTTCCTGACATCATTGTGGTTATAAAGTATAATTACGGTGTGAGCGAAAATATTGTCAAATAGCTCTTAGAGCCGTCATGCCACATGTAAAGAAAAATAATTCATTGGTATTATTGGCTAAATATCAAATAAATGTTGTAACTGTTACACACAAGGATGAAAACGACATTTCTAACATTCTTAATCGTGAGACATTCCTGACTAAGGCGCAGTTTCTTTTTGAAGCCCAACCGACCAATGAAGGAAACGCTATCATGCTGGCAAATATATTTAATTTGACAATCGACTGTCACGCGAACGACGGATTAATGTTAATTAAAGAAAACTAACCGTAGCATAAAACAGATGCATCGTCGTTGTGTCCACAGCTATTATCGTATATGTAAGAACATTTGTTGATATCTGGTTCATTTCCGGAACACGTTAATCTATATATATGCACAGGACCTGCTCCCTCACCATAATAGGCATTGTCATAAACACTTCTCACTCTAAAAGAAGTGTTTTTGATCTGCATTATTTAATGTTTGGATATAGTCATTAAATGACACATTAAAATAATGTCATGGTAACAACAAACACTAATCTAAAACAACAACAACACGAGTGATAGATTCTTTATATCATAAGACACTTAAAACGAAAAATACGCATCGATTTATTGGAAAAACTCAATACTCTATACTACACGTGATACGTATAACTTAATACGTACTTGCTAAACTAACCTGGATACAAGGACAGTAATGTAATATAAACGTATACAATTTGTACTAAAACATGTTTACCCTACAATTAATTGATCATAAGAGATATTGGTAACTTGAAGTCACGATTTCTGTTAAATTAGGTTATCCCGCTATTTCACAGCTGGATCTTCGCCTTTCCATGTTTTCGTTAGGTTTTGTATGCGCATTGTATCGTTTATTTTTGTTGTGTGATATCGATCATGTTTTCTGTGCTCGGCTGGTTAAGTTGCGTGTGTTTGCTACCTTCCCTGTCCGATTCCTTTCTTGCAATGTTGTTTTTTAAAATAGCAAACAGGGAGTCCGAGCATAATCAAATTACTTACTCCAGTCCGTCCATCATTCTGCAAATAACTTGTCCACCACGTGTGCCAAATGAATTGTCACACACCGTACCCCATGTATTATTCACGTTAATTTCCACACGACCATGGTAAGGTCCTGGTACTAATCGTAGGTCAGTGATGTTCAGTCTGGTGTCTAAAAGAAGCATTAAGAATCTATTATAGTTTCTGCATATTTATATACTCAGTACTTTGGAAATGGCAATCTAACTAAAGAACGCGGTGGTACAAGTTCCAGAAGTACTAGGAAGGGAAGCGTCATGCAGTTTTGGACATATTAGTTCAATGCTATGGGGAAATACAGCTTAGTTTGTATTGATATAACGGTGAATAAATCACTATTTAGAGTTCAAATGCGTAGTGACTATGCGACTAAAAAATCATTTCTTAACTGGTTCATCATCCAAATACGTATAACTAACTCTTTTTACATACAATAAAACGTTTTATAGACGGGACTCGTTGTGTGTGATACTTATACCTTTTACACGAACATGCTGTCAAATGAAAGCCTTTGAAATAAACTCAGATCAATTCAACATATTTAACATACATGTATGACGTTAACGGATCAAACATTATTTATAGTAGTAAATGTTGACGAGTTGTTACCTGTGCATGCTAACGACAGGGCACTATTTGCTTTACAATCTCTTATATACGGAGAGTCGTACGAGCACTGTTCTATGTGTACGTAGCTGCCTCCACAAGATAGTTCACAAATATGGATAGGACCTGAACCAATACCGTACACAGGTGTTGTATAGTACGACCATAAACTGAAATACATTGTATAAAGTTTAGAACAGTAGTAGTTTTTTATGCATGTACGTGGGGTTATCCAAAAGTTCGTGGACTTTTGCTCTTATTAAAAAAACATTTTACTTAAAGCTACGAATCTATGATCCCTGTATAAGTGAACCAAATATCACATGGATATGGTTAAAAGTAACATAAATATAGCATTTGTAAGTATGCGCGGTAGGCATACCCGGCGCACGCTCAGAAATGACGTTCGACGTAACCCTCTCGACTATAGCATTTCTTGAAGCTCTGAAACACCGTAAATCAGTTATTCTTCCTTTCCCGTAATAAGCTGTATACTTATAACATGCAAACACACTCGTTCTGTCGAGGTGTACTGAATAGTATAGTTTATATCTCTACGAGTTGATTTGTTTCTCTAATACCTAGGATGGTCGATTCTAACCAACGTAACGCTTATACGTTGGACGTCGGTTTTGTACCTATTGACATGCATTGTCTGTCACATCACCCTGACTCTCTGTTAACTAGTTATGCCATTTAAAACAATTGAATACAATGCAGAAGGGTTCATACTTAATTTGCCAAACAATTCTTGTCATTCTCGCAAGTTCCCCTAGCTGTATATCTAATTGAATTAGTTTGCGACTGCAAATGCTATCTTGTGACGTCATATTTTACGTTGAATTTTATATGACAACATCAACCCTCATATTCATAAAATGACGACTATTTAAGATATAACCTTTAAATTATACCAATATATCAGTATGACATTACTCAACATGAGGATGCATTTTTGTATTCTTAAATGAAGAAACACTGTAACAATCGGCAATAACATAACGCAATTTACTGGAAAAAATCTGCAGTGCGCCGTTAATGCATTTTTGTGTTACTATGGTTACTATGACAACGTGTTACTCTTGATACAGTGGGTACTCTATAAAATAGTGTGAGGTTATTGTTCGTAATAAATTAATGTCACTGTATGGTAATTTTCAAACTGATCTGACTTAAAATAAAAAAAATAGAGCAAAAGTCCACGAACTTTTGGATAACCCCACGTATATGTGTGTACAACATATTATGGTGTGAAACGTTAACTAATCTGATATGTAACACTGCTTTCATTTAATTGTTATGTCAGCATCGTGTATAGAGTACATAATTTTGCAAAAGTTTATGAAGTTATTTGGAAGCAGTATATTTACCTCATATCCATCATATTACACAGTGTATTTGCCACATTAAGGTTGACTCCATTGTTACTCACTGTTCCCCAAACACCATCCGCAAACACTTCTACCCGACCATTGTGAGACCCAGTACCGTTTGCAAGTCTGATATCAGTTATATTCAATGGCGCCGCTGCAAGTAAAACGGATACCAACATATCGGGATGAGCCTACACTGTACCTTACCTAAATACCACATACATGGGGCGTATCAAGAAATATTTGAGAGGGGCTCAACCTAGGGAGTCTTCCGAGAGGGATGCCCCTGCCGTGTTTGAACATTTTGGAACTGGCACAGTACAAAAAATGTAGATTGGTGCAATTTCCTGTTATCTAATCACTATTATATAAGCAATACAAATCTGAATGACCTCAAAGTTATTAACAATAACAACATGTCAAATAAAAGGTAAGATTTACGACAAAAGAAATGAAATGCCGTCAATTGCTAAGCATTAGAATACAAACCGTTGCAAATAACTGCTATATCATTGTAATGACTGCATGTGTTGATAACGTTGTATTTGCATTGGTTGATGTGGGTTTCTGTTCCCGTACAATCCAATTTGTCAATAAATATTGGTCCCGCGCCTGACCCGTAGTATGAAGTTGTATAAGTCGAATAGCGCGTGCTGTAAGTATATTGTAAACTGGCCTTATTTCGTCAAGGTATATGATGATGGACCATCTGTTTTAACATTTTATATAGTATATGAACCCCGTGCATAATCCATAGTATGAAGTGTTTGATATTTAGAGATGTAATTACAAAGAAAAACGTACTTTAAAAAGTGAAAGGTAAAATTGGAGCAAATGTTTATTCATAAACATATAAAACGTCTATTTACAAATGATACACAAAGTCTTATCATATTTAATGTAAGTTTATTATTAATACCATGTACATTCGAAGGGGAAATCATGTATGAATTTAACAGACTTAATTTAAAATAACTTCCAATACTTCATAAATACGGAGAGTATCTAAAATCGCCCTTATAATTGAACGTACATCCGCCATATTGGAGACAACTATTAATTAATCGGGTTTGGTGGATTATTGCTAGAATGTATTTCTATAAAACTTACCTGCCAAACATTATGTTACAAACTGCTTGCAGCTCATTATCAGAAAACGAGTAAGAACAAACAGTCCCCCAAGTAGTTCCATTCACCTGTATCTCCAGTCTTCCATCATAAAGACCAACACCATTAACAAGTCGCATATCCGTGATGTTTAAAGGATAACCTGTGTAACAAAGTATTACATAAATATACGTTCTACACGACAGTACCAGAGACAAATAAACTGTGTCACAAAGTATTATGTTAGAACAATTTTACTACAAGTTTACGCGATACACGGAACAAACATTACGAAAGACAAATGATTCATGTCATGTTACATATTATATGAACAGGTATGGTTGTCTTTGGTATCATGTGATGTTTGCAAAAATGATTTTCCTTGACTTAGAGCCCGTTACTTATTCATTAGAACTAGTAATACTGAGATACAGATAATAAGTATGAACCTATCCCCAAGTATTGGTTTCTATTGGGTTGTGTCAACCAATAGTACTAGAAATGCATTTGCTGTGCAATCTCTATGTTAGCTAATGGTAGAGACAAAAACAGCAATTGCAAGTGGCTTAATGTTCTTGTCAAGAACAATGACTGTCAGTCTAACACATGTATTGCAGGCAATGGTAGTATACTAGATCAGTAGTTAATATAGTATGTCAATATCAACTGGATGTAATAACTCTATCGACTCTTTGTCATAATATGTAAATACAATGCAAGGATATCATAGTTATATGTATGAAACATATACCAATAACTTCACAGGTCTCGTCCTGTAGCCATGTACCATTACTCAAACATTCTATTGTATATGTTGTAGGACCATACCCCGTGTTACATGTCACCGTCATAATCGTACTGTAAGATGACGTTATTTGTCCATTTGTTATACTCAGTTGTCCACATTCTGCACATAAAATATATAAAACTGTTTAATTTGATGTCTTAGTTTAATTTGCCTTCTTTAAAATGAGTTTTCCAATTTTGTTTTTTTGTTTCTTTGTTTTTGAAGAGGCAAGCGTATTTCATTTGAGGTTTTCCTAGCAGATATTACAATGATACCCGACTTCAAACGATGAGCTAGAACCCCATGTATTATTCACGTTAATCTCAACACGACCATGATAAGGTCAGGGTACTAACCGTAGGTCAGTGATGTTCAGTCTGTTGTCTAAAAAAGCATTAAAAAGCTAATATAGTTTCTGGATATTTACAGGGTGTCTTAAAATTCATGTCCGCTTGTTGAGGACATACTACTCCGTTATAAATTGCTTTATGTATCTGAATTATATGTATGATCAAAGGGTATTCCAATTAATGTAGAAATTACGAACAATTATCCATAACAATGTATACAAAATATATAAAATGCATTTTGAGTAGATACCCCCAGTTCGGTAAAAATCTGTGCTTGACGTCGTTTGACGATTTTAATGACATTCACATAGCTACGAGTCCGATGGGATGTTTCCACTTTCTCCACAAATTGGTATTTTAGTTTTGTTGTAGTTATATATCTTGAACTGTATAATCACACTTTCAAATGGTATCAGAAGAAATAAATATTTAGGACATTCGTTTTTTTCTGATTTCACTAAAAGTAGCATCGCCAAATCAATCCTCCTTCCAAGATAACTTTTTAGTTATTGGTATTCATTAAGTGCTAGTTAAAACTTTCAAGTTGCATTATATGATTATTTTTGTACTGATGGAGATGTGCTAGATATACCGCTTGGCTTTCAACCCAGACTTATTGAGTGTGTTTATTTCGAGGCGTTGGTGCATCTTTTATGTATATGCTGTGCTTAGAAATATGTGATTATCAAATTTTAAATCCCAATTGTACTGTGTTTCACCTTACATTTTCTAGTGATCATTTATCAGTTTCTCAGTCAGCGTGGGCATCATAGGGCACGACAGACTATTACTCTTTCGACATATGATATCAAACTTACCCATGTTACCGTACAATCATGTTTTCTGCCTCTTCGAACGTTTTGGAACGTTCGTTGCTAATAACATCAGTATAACGTATATGGCTTCATCAACTGTGCTAGTGTTGACACGTGACATCATTCATCACATAATTTGTAAATTTACCTTTAATATTAGACTATGATTATTGAGTTACTTACTCATTTGGCAAAGTTATGATTCTTCAACAAGCGGATTTGTATTTTGAGACACCCTGTATATACTCAGGACTTAGAAAATGGCAATCTGACTGGTTGCACAAGTTCCAGAAGTTTTTCAGCGTAGGAAAGTGCCATGTAACTATGAAACTATTATTTTAATGCTATTGTGAAATACAACTTCGTTGTTTTGATATAACGGTGAATAAATCACTACGAGATGTATGCATACACTAAACGTGTTATAGAAGAGACTCGTTGTGTGTGATGCTTAAGCCTCTTACACGAACATGCTGTAAACTGGAAGCCTCTGAAATTAAGTCAGATCAATTCAACATGTTGAACATACATGTGTGACGTTAACGGATCAAACATGATTTATAGTAGTAAATGTTGTACGAGTTGCTTACCTGTACATGCTAACGACAGGGCACTATTTGCTTTACATTCACTTATATCCGGAGAGTTGTACGAGCACTGGTCTATGTGTGCGTAGCTTGCTCCGCAAGATAGGTCACAAATATGGATAGGACCTGCACCAATACCGTACACAGGTGTTGTATAGTACGACCATAAACTGAAATACATTGTATATAGTTAAGAACAACAGTAGTAGCTTTTTATGCATGTACGTGGGGTTATCAAAAATTTCATGGACTTTTGCTCTTATTCAAAAACCAATTTTACTTAAAGCTACGAATCTATGGTCCCTTTAACATGTATTAAAATTGTATAACTGTACCAAATATCACATGGATATGGTTAAAAGTAACATAAATATTGCATTTGTAAGCATGCTTGGTAGGCATACCCAACGCACGCTCAGAAATGACGTACGACGTCACCCTCTCGACTATAGCATTTTACGAAGCTCTGAAACACTGTAAATCAGTAGTTCTTCGTTCCCGTAATAAGCTGTATACTAATAATATGCAAACACACTCGTTCTGTCGAGGTGTACTGAATAGTATCGTTTCTATCTCTCCGAGTTGATTTGTTTCTCTAATACCTAGGATGCTCGATTCTAACCAACGTAACGCTTATACGTTGAACGTCGGTTTTGTACCGGTTTTAACATGCATCGTCCGTCTCATCACTCTGACTGTCTGTTAACAAGTTATGCCATTTAAAACAATTGAATACAATGCAGAAGGGTACTTAATTTGCCAAACAATTCTTGTCATTCTCGCGAGTTCCCCTAGCTGTATATATAATTGAATTAGTTTGCGACTGCAAATGCTATCTTTTGACGTCATGTTTTACGTTGAATTTTATATGACAACATCAACCCTCATATTCATAAAATGACGACTATTCAAGATATAAACTTTAGACTTTACCAAAATATCAGTATGACATTACTCAACATGAGGACGCATTTTCGTATTTTTAAATGACGAAACACTGTAACAATCGGCAATAAGATAACGCAATTTACTGGAAAAATCTGCAGTGCGCCGTTAATGCATTTTTGTGTTACTATGGTTACTATGACAACGTGTTACTCTTGATACAGAGGGTACTCTATAAAATAGTGCGAGGTTATTGTTCGTAATAAATTAATGTCACTGTATGGTAATTTTCATACTGATCTGACTTAAAATAAAAAAAATAGAGCAAAAGTCCATGAACATTTGGATAACCCTACGTATATGTGTTTACAACATATTTTGACGTGAAACGTTAACTAATCTGACATGTAACACTGCATCCATTTAATTGTTATGTCAGCATCGTGTATACAGTACATACAGTTTGCAACAGTTTATGAAGTTATTTGGAAACAATATATTTACCTCAAATTCATCATATTACACAGTGTATTCGCCTCATTTAGACTGACTCCATAGTTACTCATTGTTCCCCAAACACCATCCACAAGCACTTCTACCCGACCATTGTGAGGCCCGGTACCGTTTGTAAGTCTGATATCAGTTATATTCAATGGCGCCGCTGCAAGTAAAATGAATACGAACATAGCGGGATGAGCCTACACTGTACTATACCTAAATACCACATACAGGGGCGTATCAAGAAATATTTGAGAGGGGCTCAACCTAGGGAGTGTTCCGAGAGGGGTGCCCCTGCCGTGGTCGATCATTTTGGAACTGGCACGGTGGATTGGTGCAATTTCCTGTTATCTAATCACCATTAATCATGCAATACAAACCTGAATGGCCTCAAAGTTATTACCAATAACAACATGTCAAATAAAAGGTAAGATTTACGACAAAAGAAACGAAATAACGTCAATTGCTAAGCATTAGAATACAAACCGTTGCAAATAACTGCTATATCATTGTAATGACTGCATGTGTTGATAACGTTGTATTTGCATTGGTTGATGTGGGTTTCTGTTCCCGTACAATCCAATTTGTCAATAAATATTGGTCCCGCGCCTGACCCGTAGTATGAAGTTGTATAAGTCGAATAGCGTGTGCTGTAAGTATATTGTAAACTGGCCTTATTTCGTCAAGGTATATGATGATGGACCATCTGTTTTAACATTTTATATAGTATATGGACCCCGTGCATAATCCATAGTATGAAGTGTTTGATATTAAGAGATGTTAGTACAAAGAAAAGCGTACTTTAAAAAGTGAAAGGTAAAATTGGAGCAAATGTTTATTCATAAACATATAAAACGTCTATTTACAAATGATACACAAAGTCTTATCATATTTAATGTAAGTTTATTATTAATACCATGTACATTCGAAGGGGAAATCATGTATGAATTTAACAGACTTAATTTAGAATAACTTCTAATACTTCATAAATACGGAGAGTATCTAAAATCGCCTTTATAATTGAACGTACATCCGCCATATTGATTGATCACTGGAGACGACCATTAATTAATCGGGTTTGGTTGATTATTGGTTGAATGTATTTCTATCAAATTTACCTGCCAAACATTATGTTACAAACTGCTCGCAGATCACTTTGGTAAAAATAGTTATCACAAACAGTCCCCCATGTTGTTCCATTCACCTGTACCTCCAGTCTTCCATCATACAGACCAACACCATGAGCAAGTCTCATATCCGTGATGTTTAAGGGATAACCTGTGTAACAAAGTATGACATAAATATACGTTCTACACGACAGTACCAGAGACAACTAACCTGTGTCACAAAGTATTATGTTAGAACTATTTTACTACAAGTTTACGCGATACACGGTACAAACATTACGAAAGACAAATGATTCATGTCATGTTATATATTATATGAACAGATATGGTTGTCTTTGATATCATGTAATGTTTGCAAAAATGATTATCCTAGACTTAGAGCCCGTTACTTATTCATTAGAACTAGTAATACTGAGATACAGATAATAAGTATGACCCTATCCCCAAGTATTGGTTTCTATTGGGTTGTGTCAACCAATAGTACTAGAAATGCATTTGCTGTGCAATCTCTATGTTAGCTAATGGTAGAGACAAAACAGCATTTGCAAGTGGCTTAATGTTCTTGTCAAGAACAATGACTGTCAGTCTAACACATGTATTGCAGGCAATGATAGTATACTAGATCAGTAGTTAATATAGTATGTCAATATCAACTGCATGTAATAACTCTATCGACTCTTTGTCATAATAGGTAAATACAATGCAAGGATATCATAGAAATATGTATGAAACATATAATATACCAATAACTTCACACGTCTCGTCCTGTAGCCATGTACCATTACTCAAACATTCTATTGTATATGTTGTAGGACCATACCCAGTGTTACATGTCACCGTCATGATCGTACTGTTAGATGACGTTATTTGTCCATTTGTTATACTCAGTTGTCCACATTCTGCACATAAAATATATAAAAACTGTTTAATTTGATGTCTTAGTTTAATTTGCCTTCTTTAAAATGAGTTCTCAAATTGTGTTTCTTTTTTGCAAAGGCAATAATATTTTCATTTGAGGTTTCCCTAACAGATATTACAAAGATACCCGACTTCAAGCGATGAGCTAGTACCCCTTGTATTATTCACGTTAATCTCCACACAACCATGATAAGGTCAGAGTACTAACCGTAGGTCAGTGATGTTCAGTCTGTTGTCTTAAAAAGCATTAAAAAGCTTATATAGTTTCTGGATATTTACAGGGTGTCTCAAAATTCATGTCCGCTTGTTGAGGACATACTACTCCGTTATAAATTGCTTTATGTATCTGATTTATATGTATGATCAAAGAGTATTCCAATTAATGTAGAAATTACAAACAATGTATACGAAATATATAAAATGCATTTTGAGTAGATACCCCCAGTTCGGTAAAAATCTGTGCTTGACGTCGTTTGACGATTTTAATGACATTCACATAGCTACGAGTCCGATGGGATGTTTCCACTTTCTCAAAAATTGGTATTTTAGTTTTGTTATAGTTATATATATTGAACTGTATAATCACACTTTTAAATGGTATCAGAAGAAATAAATATTTAGGACATTCGTTTTTTTCTGATTTCACTAAAAGTAGCATCGCCAGATCAATCCTCCTACCAAGATAACTTTTTAGTTATTGGTATTCATTAAGTGCTAGTTAAAACTTTCAAGTTGCATTATATGATTATTTTTGGACTGCTGGAGATGTGCTAGATATACCGCTTGGCTTTCAACCCAGACTTATTGAGTGTGTTTATTTCGAGGCGTTGGTGCATCTTTTATGTATATGCTGTGCTTAGAAATGTGTGATTATCAAATTTTAAATCCCAATTGTACTGTGTTTCACCTTACATTTTCTAGTGATCATTTATCAGTTTCTCAGTCAGCGTGGGCATAATAGGGCACGACAGACTATTACTCTTTCGACATATGATATCAAACTTACCCATGTTACCGTACAATCATGTTTTCTGCCTCTTCGAACGTTTTGGAACGTTCGTTGCTAATAACATCAGTATAACGTATATGGCTTCATCAACTGTGCTAGTGTTGACACGTGACATCATTCATCACATAATTTGTAAATTTACCTTTAATATTAGACTATGATTATTGAGTTACTTACTCATTTGGCAAAGTTATGATTCTTCAACAAGCGGATTTGTATTTTGAGACACCCTGTATATACTCAGGACTTGGAAAATGGCAATCTGACTGGTTGCACAAGTTCCAGAAGTTTTTCAGCGTAGGGAAGTGCCATGTAGCTATGCAACTATTATTTTAATGCTATTGTGAAACACAGCTTAGTTGTATTGATATAACGGTGAATAAATCACTGCGAGATGTATGCATGCACTAAAAGTGTTATAGAAGAGACTCGTTGTGTGTGATGCTTATACCTCTTACACGGACATGCTGTAAATGAAAGCCTTTGGAATGAACTCAGATCAATTCAACATGTTGAACATACATGTATGACGTTAACGGATCAAACATGATTTATAGTAATAAATGTTGTATGAGTTGCTTACCTGTACATGCTAATGACAGGGCACTATTTGCTTTACAATATATTATATATGGAGAGTCGTACGAGCACTGGTCTATGTGCGCGTAGCTTCGTCCGCAAGATAGGTCACAAATATGGATAGGACCTGAACCAATACCGTACACAGGTGTTGTATAGTACGACAATAAACTGAAATACATTGTATACAGTTAAGAACAACAGAAGTAGTTTTTTATGCATGTACGTGGGGTTATCCAAAAGTTCGTGGACTTTTGCTCTTATTCAAAAAACAATTTTACTTAAAGCTACGAATCTATGGTCCCTGTTAAATTTATTAATATTGTATAATTGTACAAAATATCACATTGATTTGGTTAAAAGTAACATAAATATAGCATTTGTAAACATGCTTGGTAGGCATACCCGGCGCACGCTCAGAAATGACGTACGCCGTCACCCTCTCGACTATAGCATTTTATGAAGCTCTGAAACACTGTAAATTAGTAGTTCTTCGTTCCCGTAATAAGCTGTATACTTATAATATGCAAACACACTCGTTCTGTCGAGGTGTACTGAATAATATCGTTTCTATCTCTACGAGTTGATTTGTTTCTCTAATACCTAGGATGCTCGATTCTAACCAACGTAACGCTTATACGTTGAACGTCGGTTTTGCACCGGTTTTAACATGCATCGTCCGTCTCATCACTCTGACTCTCTGTTAACAAGTTATGCCATTTAAACAATTGAATACAATGCAGAAGGGTACTTAATTTGCCAAACAATTCTTGTCATTTTCGCGAGTTCCCCTAGCTGTATATATAATTGAATTAGTTTGCGACTGCAAATGCTATCTTTTGACGTCATCTTTTACGTTGAATTTTATATGACAACATCAACCCTCATATTCATAAAATGACGACTATTCAAGATATAAACTTTAGACTTTACCAAAATATCAGTATGACATTACTCAACATGAGGACGCATTTTCGTATTTTTAAATGAAGAAACACTGTAACAATCGGCAATAACATAACGCAATTTACTGGAAAAATCTGCAGTGCGCCGTTAATGCATTTTTGTGTTACTATGGTTACTATGACAACGTGTTACTCTTGATACAGAGGGTACTCTATAAAATAGTGTGAGGTTATTGTTCGTAATAAATTAATGTCACTGTATGGTAATTTTCATACTGATCTGACTTAAAATAAAAAAAATAGAGCAAAAGTCCATGAAAATTTGGATAACCCCACGTATATGTGTTTATAACATATTTTGGTGTGAAACGTTAACTAATCTGACATGTAACACTGCATCCATTTAATTGTTATGTCAGCATCGTGTATAGAGTACATACAGTTTGCAACAGTTTATGAAGTTATTTGGAAACAATATATTTACCTCAATTTCATCATATTACACAGTGTATTCGCCTCATTTAGACTGACTCCATAGTTACTCACTGTTCCCCAAACACCATCCACAAGCACTTCTACCCGACCATTGTGAGTCCCAGTACCGTTTGTAAGTCTGATATCAGTTATATTCAATGGCGCCGCTGCAAGTAAAATGAATACGAACATAGCGGGATGAGCCTACACTGTACTATACCTAAATACCACATACAGGGGCGTATCAAGAAATATTTGAGAGGGGCTCAACCTAGGGAGTGTTCCGAGAGGGGTGCCCCTGCCGTGGTCGATCATTTAGGAACTGGCACGGTGGATTGGTGCAATTTCCTGTTATCATCACCATTAATCATGCAATACAAACCTGAATGACCTCAAAGTTATTACCAATAACAACATGTCAAATAAAAGGTAAGATTTACGACGAAAGAAACGAAATAACGTCAATTGCAAAGCATTAGAATACAAACCGTTGCAAATAACTGCTATATCATTGTAATGACTGCATGTGTTGATAACGTTGTATTTGCATTGGTTGATGTGGGTTTCTGTTCCCGTACAATCCAATTTGTCGATGTATATTGGTCCCGCGCCTGACCCGTAGTATGAAGTTGTATAAGTCGAATAGCGTGTGCTGTAAGTATATTGTAAACTGGCCTTATTTCGTCAAGGTATGTGATGATGGACCATCTGTTTTAACATTTATATAGTATATGGACCCCGTGCATAATCCATAGTATGAAGTGCTTGATATTTAGAGATGTAATTACAAAGAAAAGCGTACTTTAAAAAGTGAAAGGTAAAATTGGAGCAAATGTTTATTCATACACATATAAAACGTCTATTTACAAATGATACACAAAGTCTTATCATATTTAATGTAAGTTTATTATTAATACCATGTACATTCGAAGGGGAAATCATGTATGAATTTAACAGACTTAATTTAAAATAACTTCCAATACTTCATAAATACGGAGAGTATCTAAAATCACCCTTATAATTGAACGTACATCCGCCATATTGATTGATCACTGGAGACGACCATTACTTAATCGGGTTTGGTTGATTATTGGTTGAATGTATTTCTATCAAATGTACCTGCCAAACATTATGTTACAAACTGCTTGCAGCTCATTCGCTGAAAACGAGTTAGAACAGACCGTCCCCCATGTAGTTCCATTCACCTGTACTTCCAGTCTTCCATCATACAGACCAACACCATTAGCAAGTCTCATATCCGTGATGTTTAAGGGATAACCTGTGTAACAAAGAATTCCATTATAATACGTTCTACACGACATTAACAGTACCAGAGACAAATAACCTGTGTCACAAAGTATTATGTTAGAACTATTTTACTACAAGTTTACGCGATACACGGAACAAACATTACGGAAGACAAATGATTCATGTTATATATTATTTGAACAGATATGGTTGTCTTTGGTATCATGTAATGTTTGCAATAATGAGTATCCTAGGCTTAAAGTTTGTTACTTATTCATTTGAACTAAGAAGTAACAGGTATGACTTTATCCCCCAGTGTTGGTTTTCACTGTTTCTTTTTAACCAATAGTTACTGTACTAGAAATGCATCTGCTGAACAAACGCTATGTGGCTTATTGTAAAACTACTGTTCTTGTCTAATAACTATGCCTGATGCCAGACTAAAACATGTGTTGCATGCAATGGTACATTTAGTAGCATACTAGGCCAGTAGTTAATAGACTATAATATATATGTCAATATCTACTAAATTTAATAACTATATCGACTCGTTATCATAATATGTAAATATATAAGGATATCATATATAACGGTGCAATATGCAACATACCAATAACTTCACACGTCTCATCCTGCAACCATGTTCCATTACTCAAACATTCTATTGTATATGTTGTAGGACCATACTCAGTGTCACATGTCACCGTCACGATTGTACCGTTAGATGACGTTATTTGTCCATTTGTTATACTCGGCTGTCCACATTCTATATATTTTAATTAAGTCAAATTAATTAATTCATGAGTCGTTCAATAATTGGTCGGATGTATCTGCCACGACATGCACGTGTCATGTACGTCAAATGTGACGTATTGGCTGTAAACACGTGACACATATTGTGTTAATGCAAACTTCATACGCATAAATATGTGCTCTTATCACATGGCATACTGGAATTTTGACTGTTTTTGGTAAAATCGGCTATTTAAACCACAATTTAATGAAATGACTAAAACGTTTGTGTTCAGTATATGTATACATGTACCATTCGATAAGTATTCAGTCTGATTCAGACTTATATGTAGAAAAGTAGGCATTAGTTGATACATGGGACAAGACAGATTCAATCTGCACATACTAGTATACCAACATGAACAATAGAATAAGGGGATAGTCGTGGTCGATTTTAAATGGAAGGTTATAAAATAAAACACACAAAATGAACATGTCATGTTTAAAATTATTTACTGGATGACCTACCTGTACAAACCAGAGCAAGGTCATTGAACGAGAATGTTTGTGTTAAGTAAGCAAGTTATTCAATGATTATGCATGTAAGGATAACACTAAAACATAAGTGCACATTTATATTTTACACAATTGAATCAGTCCTATAGTTGGAATAATTAGTTCATGTACGACTTATCATGGAGCCACGTCACAATAGAATGACAAAGATTAAATTATAAATCATGTGTTAAGCTTACCATTACATATAACAACTGCCCGGTTGTAGATAGAGCAGTATTTTGCTAGTTCATAGTAACATTCATTGATATCATCTTCATTACCACTGCAGCCAAGATAGTCAATGTATACATTGCTATTAGATCCATAACCATAGTAACTATGTGTATAGTACTTGTATACTCTGAAAAGTATGAGCTGTTTATGATGTTTTGTGTCGCAGTGTTAAATATTTTTAAAACCATTACGTTAACATTAACTTGACAATACAGGGTGATTCAAACATATGTTCCGTTGATTGATGCTATTATAATGTAATACGTAAAATAATACGAAGCACCCACTTGTAGGAGTACATTGATTCCATGCAACGCAATACCGCATATGCCTAGTTTTAAAACTCTGTCTTCAATATGCATTTTAATAATTATTTATATTTAACGTAAGCAAGCAACTACACCAGTCGTCCGGAAAAGTTAAAATGTATTCATTTTGCATAATTATCTGGTCGTTACATTATAAAGATGGAAGCAACGCATGACCGATGGTATAGACGTATATATACAATGCATATATGTTTATAAAAAAACGAAATTTACTTTGGAAATTATACCAACGTTTACTGAATGATTCGTTAAAATACTGTAATAAACTTTAAAAAATAGCAATAGTAAGTGACTTACGGCAGTCCAAACATAATATTGCATATAGCTGTAGCATCACTAGTAGTCAATGATTTAGAACATATATCTCCCCATGTACCATTCACCATAACTTCTACTCGTCCATCGTATAGTCCAAGACCACCTACTAATCTCATATCAGTGATGTTGGGTTTAGTGTCTTGAAATATAAAACCCATTATTGAATGTATAATAATCATGTTTTAGTGTACGTAGCATAATTTCAAATAAGATATCGACACAAACGAAGATGGAACAAGCTGAGAAAAGAAAACATAAAAACATCACATAATAATAATTACAATAACAACAATAATAATATTTTTTATTTCACATAAAGATTAAACAAATTATACAAAAGTGTTAGCTGTTTTATAATGTGGTATAAATTTACTTCATTTACATCTCGTCAACACATTATAGATACTACATACACATAAATCATCAGCCACTAAAACACATATTATATGGGACTTGTGAGACCGTTTTGATACACACGGAACAATGTCCAACACATAACCGAACGAGAAAATGAAATGAAGTCCAGATCAAAACTTACTAAATATTATATTAATTCTTTGAACACAAATACGAAACTAAGGACAGAAGCATACAGAAACAGTAGGGTACTGTTTTATCAAAGCATTTGGGGTAACCATAAACTCACGCTCAAATTTGAACTGTTTATAAGTTTTTAACTATTACAAAGTCTGGTAAAGCAATATGTAATAACAATAGTTAACTAATTCAGTAAATGATTTCGAAGTGGATCTTTCCCTCATTTTTAGATGCATAAGTATGATAATGAATTTAATTTTGAGCGTAGATGTTCGTAAGTTCTATCAAACAGAACCCATGCCACGAAAGGCACAAAAGGATACATGAAATCAAAAAGGCATATACAATGTCAACCGCAAAACCAATAAGCAACTACAAATCGATGACATCCCACCTCGAAAGTATGCCGGCTGAATAGTCTAACTGAACTGGAGAATCAGGTGAAAAAATAAACTTAGTAGGGACGACAAAAATCGCAAGGACAACCCTAAGAAACAGTGCACGTGCAAGTTTTGAAAAGAACGAAGCCGTCTAATATACTGGACCACGACATTGGTGAAGAAAACACGCATAAAGCACATTGGCCAAAGTATGTTTTGTTATTTTCTAGTTTCACTATCAGTATGAAACATCATACATAGAGGAAAGTTGCCCATGGGAATTCCGCCTTGGTAAGGACATTCAAATTTATGAAACGTTTTAAAGTGTACATGTACATGTACCAAACCTCATTCGTTCCTCATAGACAACCTTATAAAACTGGACAGTTTAAATAAATGTTTCCCTCCAAGTTTGGCATCAAGTCAAGCAGTATGCCACCATTTTAATAACAAATAGCTTGTTGGTTTCATTTAACAATGGTTGAAGAAATACGTGACATTTTGACATTTCCAAGTCACGTGATCAAACAAAGAAGTAAAAGTTGAAGGGGTCGTCTCAAAGATTCTACTTACCAGGTTTTGTACACGATATAGAGGAGGGTTCCCAATTTCCGGTTCCGTGACACGTAGCTGTTGTAAGACTGGGGTTATATCCACTGTTACAAGACGTGCTTAATGTTGTACCATCCGAAGATATTGAACCAATCACACCATTTGATACACTGATAGCGCCACAATCTGTCAGCAAGAGAGACGGGATGCTGTTTGAACACGTGATCTTTGAGATGACGTTTAGCAAGGTACGCAATTACTAATGGGGCTTCGTTATTGCATTGACTTTTAATTGCGATCGGTGAAAATGACGACGACATGTAGACCTCGAGGTAATGTCATGTATACATGGGACGCAACATATTAAAGGTTATGTTTTAAGAAATTGCTTAGTAAATCCATTACTAAATAAAGCACCCCAAAACACATCTATAGAATGCACAAGATTACATATGTTACCCAATTCTACGAATGAGTATACCCCTGGGTCCCTTAGCTACCCATTTATTTTGCTGACACATCTTTAAATGATTGACTCACACTGTCATATGCTATATACACATATAATTGTCCCCCGAAAACTAAAAAAAAAATACCAAGAAAGCATACCACTGCAAATTAGGGAAACATCATCCCTATGATAACACGATGTCGCTGGTTGAAATGAGCATTGTTGAATGTGTGTTTCGTGTCCTTGGCATTTGAGGTTCTGAGCAAATATTGGTCCGGTACCTTGGCCGTACTAAGTATTGCGGAAATATGCTGTGTGTCTGCAAGCGGAATAGATGTTCAATTTAATAAACAACATATTACTTACACTATAATACAAATTAAGTAATAGATACAGTACTAGTTTTTGTTATCAAAAGTGTCTTTTTACAAGCGTTATAGTATAGTTATGTAAGGACAAACAAGACATTGTCCGAGGCGAAGTATACAAAACTATACTACTACCCTTGTAAGAAGACACATTTGATCAAAAACTTGTAATGTATCTTAATTATACTCCGACAAAAAGTAAAATGATCTCCAGAGAGACAATGATTAGTACCATCTATTCTGGCACAATTCATGAGCTTAACATGTTTTAAATTTTACAATCTATGACTTTAAGTAACATAATAACATTGGCCTAACACACCTAACGGATTAACTGTCATATAGATTGAATAAAAACCAAGAAATTATTAATACACTACATTAAAGCTAAGATAACAAAAGCATTCATTTTTCACATTCAAGGGATTAAGGCTTGGTGCACAAAAGTATATATGTGTATATTATTTGTCTCCATTTGGTTGTTAGAACAATAGACGATTGTAATTTTTATCATGAAAATATTTATAAATGCTTATTTTCAAACATGTTTGTGTTGATTCATATAATATATCTGAAACTGCTTTGTTGATGTTAATTAAGACCGTGTATTTTATAGATATTAAAAATAAATTATAATAGCATTGCAACGAATTGACACATGTTCTAGTTTAACCTTTCATTTTCATAGGGATAGATCACAATGTATGTTAGAAACTGTTGATACATTGTTTATAGCATTGCTGTATTCCTACTGATAACCAATAATGTAAAATCCTTCAATTTTGATGGATTTTGCTCCCAACTTTGTGGACATTGCTCCATGATATTGTTAGGGTATAGATAACTTTTGATTATTTGGTTTCATCAATAAATCCAAACATAGACTAATTTACACTTAACCGCTTTAGAAACGCAACGTTTTTGAGGGTTGTAATTTCTTGAATAGATTGATATTATTTTTTGTTGGATGATAAATCAATAAATGGGGCGATAGACTTATGCCTGGTATGATTTTTCACGAAACAATATTTCAATTGAACCTATTACTCCATATTGACGTATTTTTGATTATTTTCATGTGACGCCAGTACGGATCCACTGGATGTGACGTTTTGACCAACAAATTGACGGCAAACGGTACCCAGACCAAAATGCAATCAAATAAGGCTTAACGTTTTTGCATACGTTTCCACTTTTTTAGGATCAGAACATCACTGTGCTATTGACGTACTTTAAACTGTTATGTGACGTTTTTCGTGGCAAAGTATTTTAATTATCGTCTTTGACGATATAACGACTTGCGCAGTGTTTTTTAAGAAACGGTTTACACCTACGATTGTCTGTGTGACGATAAAACCACGTAAATATGGTGGCACCATACCCATGTTTATTTGAAGACACCACTTCCGGTCAACAAAGTTTTCTTTTACCTTGAAGTCAACAAAGCGAACGATTTAGACCTTTTGCTAAAATATACATTCCGTAACATTTTGACTGAGCTTCTTGTGGTCCTTTATGAAAATATTTTCATTGTTTCTGTTTTCTTATGTACCCTGACATATTTCTTTATCGACTTCCGGTTATGGATTTAAGATGCCATAGACATAGGAAAGGTTTAATCGTAACCATCGGACACAGTGTAGCATGTGTTAGATATGCAAAATCTTATTGAAAGCCCATGCTACGACTATGGGTATCACTGCAATTTACTAATGAAGCTAAGTTTGAAAGTAGACTCTGATGCAGCCGCCAAGTAGGGCATCATCAACCAGAAGCTTCAGAGCGTTTAGGGAGCTACGCATTTTCCTTGTAAATGTGTATAATAACATTCAAATGGCCTATATTTTCCAACAGCCGCATGTTTTGTACAGTAGATTGCAACTTACCAATAAATCAACAAGTCTGCGACTTTTACTTTTTCGGTTACTACATTTCGAGGTTCAGTTCATTGACTTTGCAAACCTTGATTACAAGAAATTTTGCACATAAGAAACTTCATGTATTGAATTCATATGGTGCCAAATTTCAATGAAATTGAATCACCCTAACTGACTTAAATGTTTCCAAAAACCACTATTGCGTTTTTAAAGTGGTAGGTGTAAAATTTAACATTGCATATCTTTGGTTTTATCACTAAATTTAACCAAGACACTAATAAAAATGTGATACTGCAAATTTGATCAGTTTACAGTAGCACGGTCATATTATTCTGTCTTAGCGTATTTATTCAGGCAATCAGATGTGATGTTTATTTAACTGCTCATAAATGTAATTATGCAAATCTGAAATAGTTTGAAGCTTAAATTGACCAATCATTTTCTTAGAAAATGTCGCCAAATATGTCCACTTACAGAAATAATGTTCACTTTTTGAATGGAGGCTGTACATTTTATGAATGGAGTCAATGAACGTGTCGGAGTGTAATGTTAATAATCCGGCACATGCTTTATCTAACACGACTTAGGAGTATGTATGACAAACAGTATGTGACACATTGGAAGCTTGTAACATCGCATTATAATGATAACCCTCGTATAAATTCGTCAAAATGGTATTTATAACATTACTCTATGAAAGTATGTTATGTACATACGATAGATTCATCATTCGACACAACACATTTGCATCCCTGAAGTCGAAGTCGAAGCTGTTATCACAAATAGTTCCCCACACACCGTTCACTCTGACTTCTACCCGGCCTTCATATGGTCCACTACCATCTGCTAACCGGATACCAGTTAAATCCAAACCAGCATTCCCTGTCATAAATAGAGAATGACAGTTAGGATATGTCATAGGCATTTAATGCCAACTGTACGTAAATTCGTTAGTTTTCCAGTCAACGATATTACCGTTACGTACTGTAGGAGAAGAAAGGTACCTCGCCGTCCTTATCCTCAACGGAACCGGAAATAGATATTTTCCGTATAAGGATGGCGAGTTCGTCACCCTTTTCCACTCTAGGGTGCGTAACGAGACTTTCGTTAACCGTCAACGTAAATGAAAGCAATAATTATAATTATGCATTCTCATTTATGTCAATCATAAATTAAATACGAAATTAAAGTAAAGAAAATGCCACTGTATTCATTCAGTATAAATATGACGACACTAGCTCTAAACATCAAAAAGTTATGGCCAATTTAGTGATTGTAATAAAATCTTAAGATGTTTTCAAAATATACATGCGATTGAGCTAAGTGCCATTTTCAGTCATATATTATACGTCTGATATATGTCTGATACATGCATATACACGAGTATAGCGAGCTTCCTATACATTACATGATAAAATATGTATATATATGATAAAAAGTAATAACATTTCGTGAATAACATAATTGTATTCATCACATAAACCACGGTGTGGGAGTTTAATAAAGCCCATTTAATAAAAACGACATTACACTAGTCTACTCAGTAATGTAATAACTATGCAAATGAGGAGGCAAATTTTTATTTTTATGTATTCATACGCGCTGTGAAAAATAAACGTATATAGATAGACATCACACATAGAAAAAATAGGTCCGTGACGTGATTATACGATTCAATATACCCGCCTCGCTCCAATATGTATCGGTGATTTAAATACAGTGTGGCACTACATTTGTATGTTTATTTGCTCATTTATCTTAACCGCCTCACTCATTGGCTTTATTCTCTTCTAAGGGGGAAGCCTGCTTACTTTTAGAACATTTACAGTGCTAATGCTTTATCGTGATAATATAAAAATTATTAAAGCCTCGTAACTCGATTATTAAATTCAATAAGAAAATACACTCATGTAAGATAATCTATACATTCAATAAAACGGGTGTATTACTAGGAAAGTGAAACAAACCTCTGGTACTGCCGATAAACGTCGTGAATATAAATAGGCTCCACAACATTTTGCTTTATTACTGAAAAGAGTTAAATAAGATTGTTGTCAAGATTTTATATAAATACATGTAGCTATAAATACTATCACTCAAACATTAAAGTTATCAAAATCAGTGCAATCCTCCATACATGCATTGTAAATAACTTATCATGATTTATGGTATTTGAAACATTTATTTAAGACAGATTGACATTTAGCAGCACTATTTATGTTTCAACTGTTCAATTGTCTTAACGATTTAAAAAAGGAGACATTATTTTTGTGTTCAGTTCATCAAGCTTTATTTAGGTTTCGTTGTTTTAGAAACTGTCAGTGAATCGAAGTACGAGGTTATTTCACCACTTGCTGGATTAAAGTTATCTCTATCATCCTGGGTCAAGTCGTCGTATTGTCCCGTTTGGTCACTTGAGGTCACCGTTTTGGCAAATTTATGTTCGTTTGTTCGCCTTACTTTGCATGTACGAGGGGTGATCAATATATTCGAGGACTTTTCATCTAGCAATTTCATATAGGCAGCAAGGATCAAAGCCATTTAACACCATTCGGAGTAAGATGTCTCCGACCTAATGCACTAATAAAATTATTTGATTCATACAAGTAGCGCGTGACGTTGGACGTCACGCGACGTCATTCCAAGCGTCACCGTCGGAGCAGCACATATCTCCTTTCTGGACTGATACCCGGTTTCATGTATGAGACTGGTTGTCTTTTACTACTGAAATAAGTAGTTAATAGCCGATTATGGAATGTGAGGTGGAATAAAAAGACTATCGATGCGTTATTGGAAACAAAACTCGGAAAAGGGCGGTTGGCTTTACAAAATTAGATTATTTCAACTAAAACTGAAACAGGACCTATCAGGTTTAGGACGCAATATCGGAATAACCCCTTTGATTTGGAGTAAACGATTTGATGTGTTGTAGCCTATACTAGTCTTTGTTTTTGCCAGTTACATTTGATTAAGATCTGTGTGTCTGATTTCGCAGAATTTAACGTGAAATGTCCCTAACGCGGTGTTAATTTTGCTGTTTATCCTTATTTTATCGACTCAACCGTTTGGCAGAGACCCTACCATCACATAAACAACGGAATCATATGAAAATGGCTAAGTGGGAGCGCAGAGAATCCATGCACAATTCAGTCCAGTCATTTTGGAGGTATCGCGAGGAATTTACAAGTTTCGCCCTAATTTTCATAGCGTGTCGTTTCTCAGAAATAACGTTACGCCCGAAATGCTCGACGGTGCGCGCTTCACCATGGTTACAAAAAGTGACGTCATAAAGTAAATAGTGACGTTACAATTAAGAAAATTAGATAAATCGTGAGATAATTGATTGATCTACATCAGCGTGTAATTTCATTACTCTAGTTACAAGATTTCAAAATTGAGAAGGAAAGTCCTCGAATATATTGATAACCCCTCGTACATGTTAATTCTGTGACGTATATCATGAAGCTTTATACATAAAATTGCATGGATTATTTATTGAATTCTTTTTAATCATATGATTGCAACTATGTTTGCCATTTCTGTATGCCATTCTATATGCCATTCTGTATGCCATTCTGTACTTTTATTTTAGCTACTCAATGTCTATTCCATTGAACATGTCTTTCTTTGCTATTTATTTTAGTCATGACAATTCTATTAATCTGCTCAACTTGTGTTACATTCTATATGCATGCCTTAGTTTTAGTTTGTACCCATGTCTTTCGTTGAGTATCTAAATTTGTACCTATCTATATTATAATGAGCGTTGAATGTGATACTGTTTTTAATATGTTTAATCTTCTTTTATTTTATAGATTGTTTGATTGTTTGTTTGTATGTTATTGGATAATCAAGGTTTATGTCGGATACAAGCTTCAAGCTTATGTTATTATGTTAAACATTACCGCCGTTAAATAAAGATTATCTTATCTATCTTATCTGAAATCGTTATGGGACGGTGGGGCAGCTCAGCTTTTAGACACTTGGGGCTTGGGTATTTGATTCTCTCGCTCGGTTATATGTATAGTATTTATGTATATATATATAGACATTGTGTCACGTATTTGTATTATGTGATGTTTTTTATGATTTCTGTGCTCAGTTGGTTAGGTTGTATCTTGTCTTCCCTGTCCGATTATCTCTTATACTTTTTTTCTTAATCATTCAAAACTACCGCCGAACATTATCTATGTTTACATTACAAACTTCATAATTTAACTTGTTTAGTTTCGAGTTGTAAGTTTTAAAGTGTTTACCTTTCTAAATGCGTCACTGTCTGTTTCTTATCGCGCTCCTGTGTGTAGATATCACTTTGCTAAGATTATCTTATGCATATGGTTGTACTTTTTTTGTATTTTAAGATATAAAATAATTTCTTTAACCAAACCGAAAAACTGAACTCGAGGAATCCGGTAGTTTAATATTTAATCGATCAAATAGTTTGTGTAAACAAAGGTATATACCCCTCTTTTTTAATAGTGAACTCGTACGTATCTGTGTTTTATCTTCGAATAAAAAAGTGCGAGTGAGAAAAAGAACAAAATTCAAAACAAGTAGAAAAGAACCGTATTCACAATAAACCACAAAGGAAAAGACGAGCAACGGACAATGTCACAAGTCAGTTTGCGATCTAATAACCACGGGACAAGTAACACGAACAAAGTATATAACTCTGATATATCACCGACTTAGAAAGAGAAGGTCGTAAGTACTGAGACTCCACCTTATCTCCATTTTACATGTGTGACATTTCAAAAATTCATTTAAATTTAATATTTTGACTGTGTCGCCTGTTGTATCATTGTAAATGTACAATAAATTATATGAAAAAAATAGACTGATGCATATTTAAAATCGACATCAAAAGACCCTCTTATGAGCATATTTTCATAAAAATCGGAACTTTTCATGTTGACCAAACTGAAGTAAAGAGTAAATTTCAGACAGTTTTTTCTTGTTTTCTCAAAATATCGAACTTCTCATTCTAAGCCTAAATTGAACATAATAAATGAATTAGTAACAGGGAGAGTTTTAAAAGCGACAGCATGCAAAAAAATCTGAAAATAGAACTTTTAAATATTTACTGGAAAGGCAGCTATTATTGCACAACGGTTTTCGTTTATCAGTTTCAGTGTGGGGAATCACGTGACCAAAATGGTACTCAGCATTTCGAGAAATAATGGCGGATTTGTGAATTTTTCTTCGTTTTTCAATCCCTAGTAAGTATTACATAATTTTTCACACTTGTTTTATAGTGCAGGCTATGCGCAATTTTGCGCTCTTTCCAGTGATGTATGTGTCATTTGTAGTGTTGTTCTAGTTTCTGAGATACCTCCGAGGTTTTGGACGAATCGCCGATGTGTTTTGTCAACAAGACGTGGTACAATCCACGGAATTATCTTCTATACGACATTTTTTCGCAATGGTCTGTTGTAAATGATGAAACATGGTCTTAATTTGTTCCCCCCACTATATAATGATTATGCTTATTAGTTTGCCAATATTTGACGCGATTTCATGGGAAAATCATGTGAAAACAAGAATAAGTCAAAGATGATACTCACCACTGATTGATAATGTAATGATACTCACCACGGACTGATAATGCAATGATACTTTCCACGGAATGATATACTGCATTTATACAATCGATCACATTAATCGTTTATATTCTAATATATTGAAAAGTATTTATAATTAACATACATTTCTATTCGTTTTCTATTTACAGAAATGGCGAAATCGAAGAAAAAATCACGTTTGTCTCTCGGCAGAAAGAAATGGGCCAGAAGAAATGTGAAAGAGCTGCTATCAATTGCCGATGAGCACAATCACCAGCCCATGAACTCGCCTGTAAAGAAAGTGCTAAAACGACTACTGACTCCATCAAAAAACTCCATCTACAGTCCATCCCCAGCAAATAAACGAATAAAATCCTTCAAGTCACCTATTCCCATAACTTCAAGAACAAACAAATCAGAACAACCCAAATCATCAAGGTCACTTTTTGGACATGGAAAAACCGAGAATCCTTTAATTAAAACATCAGATTTACATGATACAGCAGCAGAAGATGTAACTTTTGTCAATGACACTTGTAACACGCAGTTATTGAAGGACGCCATGTCCATTTTATCTGAAGAAGGAGGCTTTGACAAAGTGATACTCAAATTCTTGAAATTAGTTAGTGACAAAAGATTTCCCTTGAACAATACTGTATTTCTGCTATGGGCTGAAGTTATCAATTGGTTTGATTGTGAAAGCACAACTCAGATGCGGTATTCAGACAAAACAAAAATGTTTTGGAAACTTGGATTGAGAATGTTTGGTGGACGATTCATTCACTTCATGAGCGGATACAAAAACCGATAAGAAATCGTGTTGGGAATCTCAGGAGCCGGACAGACATCGCCGAAGACATCTGTGATCAACTTCGCAGTACCGGATTTGCACGTTCTTCGGTCACATGATAAGTACAGTGTTGCGGATAACTGGCGCCCTGGTATAAATACCGAAGTCATGCAGGTGATTGGTGACAATCTAAAACACAAATCCGCTTGTCTTACCTTCGATGGTAAAAAGCTCACACAAGGTTTGACGGAGCATTCCGGTGATGTTGATCTTATAGGCTACGAATCTGGACTTACTCTTCAACAAAAACGGGACGAAGAACAAGAGATTAAGGATGAAGTTACCATGTTGTGCAACCGTTTGAGCACATTAGAACAATCAGAAACAATCACATCATTATCCGAGCGTACAAAGAAAGAATGTACCAATTTATTGCTCCAATTGCTTAAGCGTGTGTCTATGTGTATCATCCAAGCAACAGAACTAAAAAGGAAAAAAGAATACTGTAAGGAAAAGTTGATTGAGAGGAGCGGTGAAACCGATTGACGTAAAGGGAAATACGTCTATGCTATTAGTGGTATGATGGCTTTCCTATATGACATCGAGAAGTTTCTATCAAATGCCGACACCCTACGAGAGAGGATGTGCTTGTACATGTCTGTCTTCAATGAGTCCTCGTACGTAACAGGGCAGACTATTAATTTAGAAGAGAGTCCATTCCATGTAGATTTACCACAACAATGTGATAATATAGATGTGAATACTAGGTTGATCAAACAACGGTCGGAACAGTGGTTTGAGATAAGGAAAAAAGCAAAGGTGACTGGTAGCACTCTATTCAAAGCGCTAGGCTATGACGGATTGCAAAAGGAAAAGGACCATTATGAGAAGGTCGTTTGTGGTGTAAGTGAGAAAGAACCTTCTGAATTTGCGAAAGCTGCAATGAAGCACGGAACGGATAATGAAGAAAATGGAGTCGCTACACTGGTGGGTAAAATATTACCAATTCTAAATCCAACTGCAACGTTCTATGAGGAAGGATGCATAGAAGTATCAACTGATGGAAACGAAACATTTCTTGTCGTTTCCCAGGACGGAAGTCTAAGGTACAATGAAAGCTTCGAATCAACAAACGCAGCAATAGAAATTAAATGCCCAGTCATGAAAATACATTCTGAATTTTCAACTAGGTATCTGCTGCAGTGTTTGTCCGAAATCGAAGTATTGGATGTTAGCTATTTGGTGTATATTTCATGGACAAAAGACCACTCGAACGTCTTTAAGGTTGAAAGAGACAAAGAATTGTTTCAGAGAGCAATGAAAATTGCATTCGATATTTATGTTGACAACAGCAAGAAACCAACGAAACTGACAGAGGAACAAAAACTTCTAAAAGCCGAAATCGCCGAGAAAGCAAAGCAGGTAGAATTCGTCGGTACTTTTACTTCCATATTGTCTGACAAATGTAAAGACGCAACTTTGTATAATACAGACAAAGTGCAATTAAGCCAAGTGACCGAACTTTTGAACGACTTAAATACACTGTTTTCTGAACACTATGAATTGAATAGAGAGCGTGCATCTGAAGCAGTTGTTTTTATTGTCGCCGACCTTGATAGAAGTTGGGAAAAAGAAAACATCAGATGTGCTCCAGTTGCTTGGTTTCCTAAGGGATACAGTCTCAGTACTAATACTATGCGGAAGATTGCCGACGAAGTACACAGTTTGTGTCATGAACATAATATACACGTTCCTTGTGAGTCATTTGATGGCCAATGGCATGGTCTTGTTGTACGATCTAAAACAGAACAACCACTGACTATTCTTCAACTTCAGAAAGATGTTTGGCGCGAAGCTGAATTAACAAAGAAAGCAATGATTTCAGAAGTCAAATAGGCAAACTCTAACCTAGAGTGGGAATTCAGGACTGAATTTCGCAATGGAATAAAAACAAGAGTGATATATACTCCGTCAATACCGATAAGAGAATACCAAGATGGAGACCTTGGGTAACATCACGAGGAACCAGAACAAAAGAACCTAACATGTATCCCGAGTCGCCCGTTATGGTAAATAACTTACTGGACGTCTTACCTGAAAGCGTAACAATCAACGTGAACACAAGTAAACGCATCTTGGCATGTACCACGATAAACGATCCGATTGAAGAGGATGTATTTGCAACTAATGTGGATGCTGAAACTTGGACAGAAGAAATTGAAGAACTTCTAGAATTTCAAGATCCACAGGAATATTATGCCGAAGGACAAGCAACGTCAACAAACGATGAGCTAAATGTCGACACGAACTTACCGAGTATGGAAGACAACTCCCAATTACTCCTAATTGTATTAGGTCAGAATATGTTCCGTGGACGGTACCAATCCGTGATGCGTACAATTTTCAACAAATCAGTATTATTTACATAAATTCGAAGTAAATTTTAGAGCAGACAACGTGCATAGTAGTTTAATTATCAAACAATGTCATACATGGTTAAAAACATCTGCTATGATCGCTTGCTGTGGAGATTAGGTGCCCAAGTAGGAATTCCGTGTATCGTACCCTGACTTTTAACGGGGAAAAAATCCCAGATGCGCCCAAAACCTCGAAGGTATCTCAAGAACTAGACGGAGTTGAGAGCTGCCACGTATATCAATGGAAAGCGCATAAAATGCGCATAGCTTGCGCTATATAACAAATCAAAACAATGATGAAGTTTTTTCCAATCAGTGAATATTTGTACAAAATCTTACCTTTCCGTCATAGTCACTCCGAGGCTGAGTACCATTTTGATCACGTGATTCCCCACACTGAGTTTTGCTCATTTAATTTGATAAATATCGATTTCTTGGCCCTTATCAAAGATAGACTAGTTAATAAGTATTTTTAAATAAAAATATGGGGAAATTGGACAGGAAAGGCAGCACTTAACGATGTCCGGGTGTAAAAATATTGAGAACTGCATTTTAAACATTTTTATTCTATTGTCAACTGCATGTGAATTTAAAACACTTATATTGTAGTTTAAGAGAGTAATTACTATTTTTATTTCCCTACACCCAGCGTAAGAACGTACTGCACAACAAATGGGTTCAACTGCATGATAAATAAAATAAGTCTCCAACAGATGACACAATAAAAACAAGAGAGTATTTAAATCTAGTGATAATGATTATTTCTTCAATCAAAAGTGTAAACATTATGTTTGGTCTAATTATAAAGTAGATGAAAATAAAATGTAACCCTACCCTCCTTGAAATTAAGGCATTTGTTTGCATTTTGCCAATACGTACCCTATAGATAAATGGCAATAAAATATTAACTAAACAATTGGCAACATTGAAAGTTTTCCAAACATAACTTCAATGTATGAGTAATGTTTTAACAAAATTTTGAAAAGTTTAACCGAGCGGTTTTGAAAATATACATTTGAGAAATCCATAGTAAACCTATTTTCATCTTTTTACCACATATTAATTCCTATAAAATAAAAGATAAAAAAATTTTTTTCTCCAAATTACACTATAAAATGATATCACGAAGCCAAAACATGATCTAAAAAAAAAAGAAAAAAAAAAGAATAAAACTATTTTGGCTCTAGTGGGGGTTGAACCCAGAGGTATAGGAAATCAGTAAATTTGTCATGAAATTACTGAACTTGAGAACTCTTCAATGGGAGATTCTTTATTACACCCGGATATCCTTAACTTAACCAGCCGAGTACAGACGTCAGTAACAAAACCACGCAACTATAGTATACGGACAAATGCCCACTCACAACCCAAAGAAACTATTACAAGCCCAAGCCCCGCCGCAAAAATGCAGAATTACCCAATTAAGTTTATCATCATGCATATAATAACGAAAATGAAAATGTATATTTCATTTTTCCTTTGGTCCGTTTGCTAATTACCAAATAAACAAATTAAAAATTACATTGTTTCTTTTAGAAAGAAATAAGTTTTTAAAATAAAAATTTCGTCTTAAAAAGTAAATCTTACCTTAGACATCGTTCATATCAGTTTGATAACCTGTCTATGCAAACAATTATCTTATAAAAATTCATTTGGCTTTTCTTTTATACTAGCCTATATTGAGATTGCTTGCGATTGGTTCATCTATCAGGAAGTCGGAAAGGGGTAATTGTTTTCAACATTGATAAGGGGCTACTTTTTCAGTGAGATGTATTGCACTTCGACCGTTAAAACATTGAATACCAATCGAAAATTATTGTTATGTGAATTTCTGGCCATACCGAAAAGCTTTTCACAATTGCAAGATATATTATTATATTTTGAAAAGTTAATATCTGGTGTAATGTCTTGTCATGTCATGCATTGAATCGCTGGCTTAGAGAAGATCGTAAGTACAAACTCTATATTTTGAGAAAAAAAACCCAAGAAAAACTGTCTGACAACCACTCTTTACTTATGGTTAAACAAGCTTTTTCAACTTCGGTTTGGTCAACACGACAAGTTCCTTACGACCTTCTCATTCAAAGCCAGTGATATGATGTATAAGAGGAGAATAACCAGATTCCACACCTCTGCTAGGCGAGTAACCAGGGGCCTTATTCACCAACATCGTAAAAAAGAAATGAGGAAATCGGACGGGGAAAGCAGCACTCAACTTACCCAGTCGAGCACAGAAAACAGTAACATCTCAACACAACTACACGGAGAAATGCCTACACCCAATTTCACAAGGAAATAACACAAAAACGGTGATCCCAAAACACCGCATGAAATTCACCTAAGATGCGACCTTTGAGTTCCCCCAGTCCCCGCTGCATGATCACCTAGTATCACCACTATATGCTATACTGTATATGTAGTTCAGAATCTACAAATATGCCAAAACGGTGACCCTAGCGATCAAATGAGGCATAACTGCACAGTGGCATAATTTACAAAGTTTCTCTCCCGGCACACCGGGCAAGCCACAACAGGAAAAGGGAAAACATAACATATTTCTAGCTATATGTAGTTCTAGAACATATGCAAAAAAGGTGACTCTAGCGACCGAACGAGTCATGACTGCACAGTGAACTAATTTTAAACGTTTCGCTCCCGGCAAACCAGGCAAGCCACAACAGAAAAAGGAAGGATGGGACACAACATATTTCTAGCTATATGTAGTTCTATAACTTGTGCCAAAACGGTGATCCTAGCGACCAAACGAGGAATAACTGCACACTAAAACTCAAGACTTGGATAAAATAGGTCAAAATGTCGGTGAACACAAAACCTCCAACACGGTATATTAACATAAACCACAAAGCAAGATTGAACAGGTGAGCGTCATTCTATCCAAAGCCTTTTAGCAGCAAACAAACCGCTGGCTTAGAATGAGAAGGTCGTGTAGTTACTACTTAGACCTTATACTGTTGATACATATTTGATAAATGCATCATAAGGCGCTTCTTATGTACCTATTTTCAAGAAAATCGGAACTCGTCATGTTGACCAAACCGATGTTTATAAAAATTCTTGTTTTTGTATATAACTTGATATAAGTAAATAAAAAGTTTGTTTTTTGCATTAGTTAAGAGTAATTTGCAACAGTTTTTTCTTGTTTTCTCAAAATATTTTGTACTTACCACCTACTCATTCTAACCCAGCGAAATACATTCACCAATTTAACGATATCACATTTATGGCAATGTGTAGCTGCTCATTACATCTATAGATGATAATGCAGTTTATATTATACTATTTTTTGTAGACCAACGCAGTTTGTTATCAGGTTGACATAACACTTTCTGAATGTAGATTACTACTATTGATTAAATGATAGCGGATCATGGGTTATACCAGATCATACATACTTTTAGACCTACACGATGGAAAAAATATACTTTTTAAAATAAACAATTGCTCCAATATGGAGATTAACATTCCAAAACTTAACTTCTGCAATTCACATGATTGTGAAGAAAAATAATTGCTTGTCAATGATGAAAATTCAATGTGATCCGCTATACAGTCGAACTTCGATACCTCGAACAGTACTTGCCTCGAACACCCCAGATGCCTCGAACTCGTTCTCCGGTCCCGTCAAAATCCCTTCTTTATTCATATAGAAAAAACATAGATGACTCAAACAGTACGAGGGTCGAACACTCGAACTGACTTTCTGGTCCCTTGCTATGATTTACCAGTAGATGACTCGAACAATGCAAATTTTTCGCAATTTCATTGATTGTTGAAATCCATTGCTTGTCCATGGGAAGTGGATGAAAGGTGTTATTAACACCTTGTGGCAATTATTGTTCTATTTACGGCTGTATAGTAGTACATGTTTGTGAAAAACTTAACACTTATAGGTCCGTTAATAACTTAATGAAGGAAATTATATAACTGATATATTTTTCATTAATTTAAGTGCATTCTTTCAAACAAACTTTTCTCGCTTTATATAGTGCAATAAAATAATAACTCAAACGTATGTTTCTTTTTCACTATCATTTCATGAATGATTGACAAACTAGACATATGAACCGCTAGTTTATAATTAAAACATTGAATAAACACACTACCGCGTACGGAGTGATTAATAGAACAGGGAACTTTGTTAAAAACTTTACAAATGTGAATATTAGCTAGAGCTAGCCGACGATTTCAAGTCAATTTTGTCAAACACGATAATGTTTTATTATGATTATGCATATTATTTAACAATTGACACAAATGCTTTAAATATGCATTAGATGCGAAATACGAACAAACACCCAAAATACGACAATTATATAAACAAACGATTGACAGGTACACGAACCGTGAAGCGTTCAAACTTATACATAATGATATACACTGCATAAATACTTGTACCCTCGTACCTGTAGATGGCTCGAACTATTTTCCCGGTCCGAAGGTATTTCGAGGCATCGAAGTTCGACTGTAATTATTACTGGCTTTGAATTAGATGGCCGTAAGTAGTAAGTACAAACTCGATATTTTGAGAAAACAACAAATGTCTGAAAACTACTATTTAATTTTGAAAACGAATGTTTGGAACTTCACTTTGGTCGGCATGACAAGTTCCGATTTCATGAAAATAGGCACAGGAATAAGAAGCGCCTTGTTCCTAATGCAGATTTCAAATATGCACGAGTCTTTTAAGTATTTACAAACTTCTCATTCTACAAATGTAAGCCAGTTATATACACCAAACAAAATTGAGGGTAATATTTTTAATCAGGAGAATAACTATTTTCAATTTTCTAAATTGCCAATGCATTACGGTCCATGGTGACGCGAACCAACAGTAACATGGTCAATTTTTTCTTTTTTCTAATCTCATATTCAGATACTTTTGCAAGAATGAGTATGACTGAAAGTGACAAAAACGGAGGTTCGAATATTCACGTACAATACCAACATCTTGGTGAAGTTGATATCATTAGCAATTACTTCAAATGTTTTACCAACTCTATTTATTTACAATATTGCAGGGGCCTTATTCACTAATGTTGTAAGTCTAAAACTCAGACTTTATATTGTCAAATGTTCTATTTGCACTCATCTTGTTATAAATGTACAATTTATATATATAAATGAATATACTTGTTCAGTGGGGTAACAGCAAAATGGCAGATACAATTTCACATGGTTGAATTTACGTGAATTTAATTGCAAAGAAATGGCAGTGATTATAAATTGTTGTCAATTTTAAGTCTAAGTTTCAGTCTTACGATGTTTGTGAACAAGGCCCCAGATGTAACAGTATGTATCTTAAAATCTCATTAGTCAAACTTATTCTTTTTGCAAAAATCGATGGCTTAGAATGAGAAGGTCGTAAGCACAAAATCAATATTTTGAGAAAACAAGAAACAACTGTGAAAATTTAGTCTCAACTTATGAAAAAACAGGCTTTTGAAACTTCATTTTGGTCAGCATGTCAAGTACCTTTTTACATGAAAATTTGTTCATAAGAAGCGCCTTATGATGCAGATTTCAAATACGCGTGTATCAGTCTTATAAGGTCGAAAGTTACAATTAAATCAGTAGTAGTTACTACCTTCTCTTATCTAAGCCAGCGATATATTGAAAGAGAAACTTCGCTGACTCTTATTAAATACTGAATACAAGCACAGGTGGCAGTATCAGTCATAGACTTAAAATATAGACTTAAAAAATATTTTTTCACTATTTACTGTACAATAGATTATATAGTAAAACTAGTGAAAAAAGTCTATTTTTTAAGTCTATTTTTTATATTTATTTTATTTCCAAAGAAATAGGATTGGACAACAGGCATAGCCTATATTGGCCCTCTCCTTACAAGGTACATATTTTGTGTATGGGGAACTAGGAAGAACAACCTTGATTACCAAACGTCTTGAAAATGTAGTTAAATACTGGCTAAAAATAATACAGTGTGATAATAATAAATATGTTAAAATAGTATATAAAATGATGTTAAACGATATAGAGGTTTATCCAGAGAGCAATAATTGGGCCAAATCAGTACAACATATTTTAGAAAGACTAGGTTTTAATGATGTGTGGCTGTTTCAAGGGGTGGGAGACGAAGACATGTTTATAATTGCTTTAAGGCAAAGATTGAAAGAAATTTTTATTCAAAATTGGAAATCTGAACTCCAAAATTCTACCAGAGCAAAATGTTATGTGCTGTTAGCTGATTTTAGATTACAACCTTACCTTGATATGATACATGTTCAAAAATTCAGAAAATCTTTTACACAATTAAGAGTATCTTCACATAGGTTAGAAATAGAAGCGGGGCGATGGCACAAGCCTAATAAAATACCTTTCCAAGATAGAAAATGTCAAGAATGTAATGTCATTGAAGATGAATTTCACTTCCTGTTTGAATGTCCTTTATACTATGATATACGAAAACAGCATATAAAACAGTATTACAGAAGAAATTACAATATACCTAAATTTATTGAATTATTAACCTCAGAAAATAAAACTGTTATCAAAAACCTTTCAGGGTTCATTTATAAGTCTTTTGAATTAAGAAATAGGAGATACTTATTATGAGTAGCATTATCTTCTCCTCACTTAAGGCATACAAATTTGTAATAATTGTAGAATTTAATTGTTCAATATTTGAATCGCATATATAAATAATTTGAAGAATTATGTGCACTATGTAATGACAAAAATATACATAACTATGCCTGTGACATGTGTATGCATGTGTGTTAGCGTGCGTGTGTGTGCGCGTGTGTGAATGTGTGGGTTTGCTTGTCAGAATGCATGATGTGTGCGTGAATGATAGTATGCTAGTATACTTTTGTAATTGTAATTGTATTTGTATATGTATTGTATTGAGTGTAAACTCATGGGCATAACGCCTAATGTTTCTCGAAATAAACCAAACCATATTACACAATGTATAACAATCAATACGTTTATAAAAAGAACAAGGTCGATACATCTTAACATACATACATAATCTTTAAATCTATGACTGATACTGCCACCTGTGAATACTAGTAGTATGTTTTATTTACATATTATATATTCCACCTGTGCAGTAGCCGTTTGAAAAGTGGGATATGAACGCATATAATTAATTATTATAGATTTACGACTCTTGATGTCATGCAAATACCACTTCACAGATTATATTGGTCGCAATGATCTTGACCTTTCATTATGTCATTACTTTGTATTCGAGTGTTTGCACGTTCTAATACATGAGCTTAGATAACACCACACAATACTGTTAAAATATTATGTTAAATAGATATGATAGCGTATATGCACACACTAAAAGTTTAGGACTGACCAATATGACAAGATACACCATGATAAACTATATTCTTTTCAACACTTCAAACGAATCAATTAAATAACAATAAAAAAGATAAAAACGAATAAGTAACGACCGAACAATGTAAGCAATACATAGAGTCATGGTGAGTACATTCAATAGTTATAATGTACAAGTGATATAATTACCAAATAGAAGCTACAAAGCGGAAATGCGAAACTGTTTTGGTCATATTTATTATAGCAACATACACCGAATGCAATTAAACTAACAAATACATGTAAACCACTCAAGGGTCAAATAGATCTACGTGACACGAACACAGGCGCGAGGTTTAATCGGTGTAGAATAAACTTGCATGAAAGAAGTATGTGACTAGATCTATATAATTATAATAATATACTAGTGTATTAGCTCAGTGACGAAATTTTTTGTCATGTTTATTTTTTTTATTTTTTTTCCAAACACTGATACTGCCACCTGTGGTTTTGTCTTGTTGAAAATACCTTGTCTGGTTTCTTCATGTGGAGGTTACCATTTGTTGGGCCAACATTTACGGTTGTATTATACATAGGCGTGTGTGGTCACTATATGTATCCACTTTGACGTGAACTTTATTGTCTTCTGATATCCATAACTATAATATAAAAAGAGTGTTAGATCATTTAATTATAAAAAAGATCGGTTGAAAACTGATAAATTGATAAATTGCAGATACAAAAATGTAAGGCAGTATTGGAAAATGCTAAAAGAAAGCAATAACGTTAAATCGCCGAAAGGAATATCATTAGACACATTTTCCGAGTATTTTAAGGCTATCAATAATCCAGAAGATAGATTTTTTCAGGCAGACGAAGATATTATCGCATTTAACGAAAATATTGCTGAACATGAATTAAAAATAATGTTTAATGAACTCGACATACCTTTCACAACAGACGATATTATTAAAGGTATTTCGGCTCTAAATTTAGGGCGGAGTGCGGGTCCAGACTGCTTATTGAATGAATTTTTAGTACATGGAAAAAACGTTTTTACACCATTTCAAGTCAATATATTTAATAAAATCATGCAAATGGGTTATTTTCCTAACACTTGGGGGGAGGGTTTTATTGTACCAATTCATAAAAAGGGGAGTGTATCTGATGTTAAGAACTTTTGCGGTATCACACTTCTCAGTGTTATTGGCAAGTTATTTACTAGTATTGTTAACACTAGGCTAACGACTTGGGCAGAAAATTATTACATTTACATAGAAGCTCAAGCTGGCTTTAGGTCCAAAATGGGCACCTCTGATAACATTTTCGTCCTTCACGGTCTAATAAATCACGTACTTAGTCAAAACAAGCAATTATTTTGTGTGTTTGTAGATTATTCAAAAGCTTTTGATTATTTAGTCAGACCTAATATTTGGTACAAGTTATACAAACTCGGTATACGTGGGAATATATTCAATGTAATTAAATCAATGTACAATCAGGTACGCTCAAGAGTAAAGCTAAATGGAAGCGCGGGGGATATGTTTGAAAGCTTCCTTGGAGTACGGCAAGGGGAAAGTTTGAGTCCCTTTATTTTTGCTATGTATTTAAACGACTTAGAGGACGAACTTTTTCTGAACGGTGCTAAAGGTATTGATATTAAAACCTTGAAAATATTCTTATTAATGTATGCGGATGACATTGTCATTTTTGCCAATACTGCTGATGAACTACTGACAGATAGGTGGAAGTTAAGTGTAAATAAGGAAAAAACCAAAGTTGTTATTTTTAGAAAAGGGGGTCGCTTACCAAATGATCTTACATTTTACTACGATGGTCAGCCAATAGAAATAGTTAGTCGGTATACTTACCTCGGAATTATTTTTACGTCAGGCGGTTCGTTTAATGAAACTCATAAGACTTTGGCAGGTCAAGCGCAAAAAGCAATTTTCAGGTTGAGACGTTATTTATATAGTTTTAACAATATATCTGTTGAACACACAATGAGTTTGTTTGACAAATTAGTTAAACCTATTTTATTTTATGGCTCTGAGGTATGGGGTTTTGCGCAAGCAAACCCAATTGAAAGAATTCATACATTATTTTGTAAATCTGTTTTAGGCGTTAAAGTAAGCACCCAAAATGGTTTTATTTACGGCGAATTGGGACGTACTAACTGTCAAACTCAACGTTTAATTTACATTATTAAATTTTGGTTAAAACTTGTAAATACCAAGGAACGAAAATATGTGCACTGCATGTATAAGACAATGTTGAACGATATCGATCGAACACCGGGCAAAACTAATTGGGCATCTCTTGTTAAAGATTTATTAAGTAGATTAGGATTTTATACAGTATGGTTAGCACAGGGTGTAGGAAATCTTAAGGTATTTGTAAATTTATTTAAGCAAAGAATTAACGATATATTTGTTCAAGACTGGAATACAAGGATAAACGAGTCTACTAGAGCAACTTTTTACAAAACATTTTGTAATTTCCAATTTCAACCTTATTTAAATATATTAAATTTAAAGCCGTATAGGATTGCATTTACTAAATTGCGATTGTCGTCACATAGGTAACATATAGAAACTGGCCGCTGGAATAGTACACCGCGTGAACTAAGACTCTGCTCCGAATGTAATAAATTAGAGGACGAATTCCATTTTCTTTTTGAGTGTAAACTATATGAATCTATCAGAACAAAATATCTAACAAACTTTTACAGAGTGAGACCAAATATGTACAAGACCACTTCACTTTTATCTACTTCTGATTGCAAAATTCTTCGCAATGTAGCAATCTTTGTTGAAAAAGGGTTCGAAATTAAGAAAAGGTCTGTCTTGATGTAATCAAAGTATTTTACTTAATACGCTTTTATTAATCTAATACATTCTATTTTTTATATCATCTTGATAATGTGAACATAGTAACGTGTCTATACGTATTGCAAATGTTTTGTAGTCATGCATTGTATGATATATTATTATAAGTCTGTATGTACATATTGTTTATATTTATACCGATTCATACGTGAGTGCAAATATGTGTGTGTGTGCGTGTGTGCGTGTGCGTGTGCGTGCGTGTGTGTGTGTGTGTGTGTGTGTGTGTGTGTGTGCGTGCGTGCGTGCGTGCGTGTGTTAGCGTGCAAGCATGTGTCTGTTTTTGTTTGTTTTTCTTTTGTTTGTTTGAACAAGGACCATAATGGTCTATTTCAAATGTGTATTGTACATAGCTTTCATTGAAATAAATAAACTTCTTCTTAACTAAGTCACTAGGTTATTATATGGAAGGAACTTGTTTGGTCACTGGAGGTGGCTAAATGCCGCGTGTTTGTTATCTGGTCGCTGGAGGAATTACTTTGTGGCTGGATTTCGTGGTTTTGGACAGGGTGTTTATTGACTAGGTCAAGTCGCAATAACGCCTCATTTGGTATTTTAGAATCACTGTTTTGACATATGTTTGTGAGATTAGGTCATCCTGCTCTTTGGTAGCGGGAGCTTGGGAACTAGTTCGGGTCTTAGCTGCGTTTCATTCGGCCACTTGAGATCACCGTTTTTTGTTATTGCTTTGTGCAACTTTGTCGTCCTGCTCTTTTAGGATTTGGGTTTTTAATTGGGAGTTTTAGACGCCCTGCTGATAAGCGGAAGTAGAAAATAAGGGGTATACAAGTTATACTGCACTGCTATCATTGCAGAGATTAACATAACGTTTAAGAGGGTGTTACAATATAACGGCTGGTTACTGGTCAGTTGCTAAAAGTTATAATCAAATTGTTGAAACTGGATTATATCAAAACGAGTTGATGCGCTTATGCTTTTATTACTGGCCATTCTCTGTATAACATAAAAACACATATTTAATATACAGAATAAAAATATACAAAATATGTTTTTCCCCAGAAAACAATTAAATGAATTTTAAATAATCTGTAAGGTAAATAATAAACAGTTTTTAAGCACATCAAATAAAAATCCAAATTTAAATATAAGTAAGTAAATTTAAATATTACAAACTAAACGAATAGTAAAACCCATATCGAATTTTATGTATTATATTCTATTTTTCAAACCAGTTTCAAATAAAAGTAAAATGATTTTGACGTTACGTAACTACAAAAACAATCGCTGACGTCATGTGACGTCGCGTTACCTGAACTTGGACATCACTACTTCAGTTTCTAAATCTAAATTGGTCACTTTTTAAACTCATATATTTTTGTACATAACACTTGAAAAATATATTTAGTGTACTTAACTCATTCTGCCTTATGTTCTTAATCAAATTCAGTTCGTGTTTCACATAGCCTCGTAGACTGTTCTGAGTTATGGCCCATTGTGTACGAAACAGTTTTTTAAGTTTAATGCAAAACCTGTCAGTGGAAATATGATAAACTGTATAAATATAAATCAATTTGTGATTGCTCAAACAGAAAAACAACCAATATTGCTAAACTAATTTGACGTTAAAGAGATTTAAAGCTTTGAAGTTGTATATTCTGAAATTACCTCCCTTTTAATTGAAAATAGAACAAAATAAATTCCTCAAAATAATGATACCCACGAGTGATAGATAAGTCAAATTTAGTACACTCTTTCTTTTATTACTTATCTTTTTTGTGCCTCAATTATGGCAAGTTATCAGTGCGTTTTAACTTTAGAGGCGACATTGATTTCCTATGACGAATTACGTTGTAACTGTCAGAAATTCAGATCAAATCTTAAAAGTCAATGTTTTTCATTATATTCCACCGCCTCAACCATATTGGAGTATAACATTGCCATATTAATTAAATACCGCATACTCGTCCATATGAGATGATGGTTTATTATGTGTTATGTTTAATAATAGGGTTATTCATAAATGCATTTATTCATATTTTATGTAATTTCTGGTTCTGGGGGTTGTTGTTTAGTATCTCTAATAATTGAGAATGAGAATAGCAGAAATAGCAGAATTTGCATCAAATTTTCATGTTTATGTTGTTTACACATTTCTTCTACATTTACTATTGACAGAATATATTTTGAATAATCATTAACTGAAATTAAGTCAATATGTTAATTAGGTGACCAATTAGAAATTTTGTTCAGTGTATTCTGAATAAAAATATTTTTATTAAAACGATGAGTTTAAAATAAACGTTTAACCTTAAATAGGACAACTTGAATGGTAAAATATACATTTCTTCTAAATAAAGAATATTAAGTGTATGCTATAGAGTGACTGAATCCAGTTTAATATAATTTGCGGTCACCCGAAATTTGAATTTCAAGTTGGGCTCAACCTCGTTACTTGCAGGAATCGTATTTCTTCAACAGATACGTTATGGTTACGATAAACACTATATTTTCAGCAAAACCACCATTTGTTCATTTACTAGCTTGTTGGTAAATATTGTTAATAATTATTTAAACAACATGAGCGAATAAAATGTCGATGAACACAACCATTATAGGAAAGAACGACATCTACATGTACACATAACAAACAGGTGAACTGTATTGCATGATAAAATGCGACGTTCAATATAAGTATTCAGTCAGTTAAAGTCGTGTCGTGCGGTAGAATATCGTTGGATGGAGCTGAAAAATGGTCAGAACCAGTATCAAATATCAATGTTTAAGTATGCCAAATTTCATTACAATTCATTCAGGAGTTTTAAAGAAAAATGAAATATATAAGTGTATAAACAAGACAAACCTAGTGTAAAGGGAGCTTGGGGCTCACCATAGTGGATGAACATTTGCTTCATTAGAATAAATTCATAAAGAATTATTTTGTTTCATCATTTTATGTGCATAAAATGTAAACCTTAAAAATGTGGGTACCTAGATTGATCTAGCTAATGTATCCTCATATATTGGTACATTCCAAACCAGTTTTTTCTTTACCGGAATGTTTGATAGTTTGATATACATAAATTATTGTCTATTATAAATGTTGGAGTTCAAGTTTCAGACAGGAATCCAGTTGGTATGTTATTAAATTTAGCTTTTAAAATGACCCAGTAAGTACATATTCATTTCTACATATTTCTTTAATAACCGAATCACAACTGCTAGTGTAACACTAATCTAGGTTCGATTACAAAATTGTAATTGTCAAATTGAAGGTCAGATTCTTTTTGTCCATGAAAAATCAACTGTTTCTGTAAAGTATGAGACCAAATAGTTGTAAACATTTTTCATTTACAGGAATAATTGATAGGATTTATGAGATAATTGATCTAGTATTTAATAGTAATATTCCACTTTGAATGCAATACTTGTTGAACTACCACTTATACTAGCAAAGTAATAAAAATAATTTAATGCACATTTTTCTTTAAATTTACCAAACAAAGGGTTTGTTTAAGTATTATTAAAAATAAGATAATTTTCTAGGAAAGGTTGTATTTTGATATTTGATAATTATAAAGAATGCTTTAAACTGAGTGTCTGATTAATTTATTTCTAATATTTTTTTAAAGCTGTTGAGAATAAAATACTTTACAATGTTAATGACATGTGTAAAACACTGACATCTAGAAATGTTGTCTTCGCCAGTGTACTTTCTAAGTACATGAGTGTTGAGAACTTGGTACAACACGGAGAGGATGTCTTGAATTGTATTACTCAAGAAATATCTTCGTGGTAAATATTTTAACAGTTTATTCAGCCTTACCATTGTGCACATTATCATCGGTTCATACAGGCCTTGAAAAGTCCTTGATTTTGGTATCAACTATGAAAAGTACTTGTATTAAGGACTGTCTTGGAAAAAGTCAAAAATTTCCTTGAATCTAACTAAAATCCTTGAATTTAGGCAAACATCCTCGAATATACAAAGAAATGTAAGGATGCTGAAAAATAAAATATTATGAATAAACACTTTTTATTTTTGGAGATAAAATGACGTCATTTAAAAGTTATACTACAGTCGTTACGTATAGAGTTATACGTACTGGCTATACTTACCTGGATACAAGGAAATTCATGTAATACACCGTAATATCGAACACAAAGTGTCAAAATTGTACACTCATCCTTGGTAAATGTTTCAAAAAGTCCTTGAAAATGCAAAATCTGCCTTGAAAACACCCTTGAAAATTACTTGCATTTCGTTAACCTCATTAAATTTGCATGTGTGATGCTGTATTAAGATGAAATAAATTAATATTATTACACATGTACCGGTATTAATTTTAATAGTATGTGTTTTGTCATAATTTACAGACTCCCATTTGTCCTCAATCTCCTTACCATGATTGCTACTGGTTGAAAGGAACCCCAAGAAAACAAAGTGGCTCCTGTTGCAGCAGCATACGCAATTTTGATGAATGGTCGATGTGGCCAGTTGTCAGCATGGCACAGAATGACAACTTTGGTTGCTGTGAAAGGCCAGTTAAATGATTTAGTAAGTAATCACATCACATTTGTCTCCTTTACTTTGACCATATAATGTTAATAATTAAGTGCTTTCATAATGGACTTGTTATAAGGCTGAAGACTTTCATATTAGCCTGAGGTCGAAGCTTTAAACTCATGTAATTATATGGTCTTGTACAACTGTTTTGACTACAATACTCACTTCCAATCTTACTGTGAGTCATAATCAACGTCATCATCATCTTCATGTTAAGTCAACACATTCAATTACTTTTTACATTGTTATTTACAACAGGTGTGACTGACTGCAGTACCCTGTCTTATTCATTGTGTTCAGATTTAAATTCAATATGTATTTTCAAAGGGGGTCTAATCTGGCATGAATGTTAAAAAGTAATCACAAAAAAAATGTAGTTATCTTTCTTGAAATTGTCTCAAAAAGGAAGTCACATCTTTATTACCTCCCTTTTTCTAGTCGTCTGCTTGCTGATTCATTTTTTTTCTCTGACAATATTTCTTTTAATCTATACAATATAACTAAGCTTACTTCAGTACACTGGATTGTTGATCTGTTTTTGTGAGAGTGATTGTTGAAGTGTATTTTTCATTGGTAGTACCAGTAGAACAACACTGCTTGTAAACTGAAATTTCAACTTGCAAACTGGTTCTAATCTATTTGTTTGTATTTAATATAATTTTTGATATCAATTCTTCTAAATACTTTTTTCTGTTTATTAGAATTATATATATAAATCTATATTGAATAAAAGCACATAGTTTGACATAGATCAAGAATTCAAGTGTAGAATCTTCTTCGAGTTTACTGTCCACCAACAACTTATTTTTCCAGTAATTTTGTTATTAGCTACATATGCGGTAATAATATCGTCACAATTACAAATTGGAACAATAAAACTTTAAACAGTAAATAAATATTTTCGGATTATCCAAGAAAGTTTATATCTCGCCACAGGTGTGATTGACTACAATACCCCGTACTGAGAGCTGCTGCCTTGGCGTATCCAACAATTTTATATCATATTATTGTAATAAAAGCTTTCATTGTTCCAGAATAAACTATAAGTTGATAATGGATCGTTTAGAAATAAAGAAAGTGGAACAATTTCTTGATAGGGAATTAAAAATGGTTAGGACTTCCAGGTACCGTCGGGTTGTCATCCTGAGCGATAGTAAAGGTAACTACCTTAAACCCGAATTCGATGATTTAAGACACAAGTATGATGATATATCTTTAGTTTGGTGGGCACTCCGTGGTAGAAATACAGTACCAAATCTGGAGTCGCTTTTTTTGACCAAAAACATTTAATTTTTAAGAGATGGATTGTCCACTATTGTTCTCTTTTGGCATGTTACTTGCGATGTGACACATAAAGTCGGAAAATTTATTTATCCTCAGTATCATTATACTTGTGACTTGTTATCCAATTTAAAGCCATATTTTGATACTTTGTTATCAATTCACAATACAGAGGAATCCATAGATGTTGGTATTTTGGAAATACCACCTATTTTTACGAGAGAGTGGAATAGGGCCAGGGATTATACCCACTGGGAATGTATTAACGACACTGATTTACACTGTCAGATTGTTGAAGTGAATGATATAATCAGGTTTTATAATACTCAACTAAATTTCAGCTCCTCACGATTTGTATGCGACTTTCAGCATAGGCGCAGAAACAAGAAAAATGGGCCTTGGTCAATAACAACAACCAAGGATAGTTTTTATCAAGTTCTTTTAAAGAATGGTGTTCATTCTATTGGAATTGTCGCCCAAAAGTGACTTTTAAATATTTTTGTTCCATATCAAGTCAGTGATTTTTACAGCCTTATAAAGGTACTTCCCATTTGTAAAATTACCTCCTTTTTCCCAAAAAGTCATAATTTATTCCCAAAAGGAAGTCATACATTCCCCCGTGGTTCCCATATTGATAAAAGCCAATTATTACTATGACTGTTTTTAAGTCAAAATAGTAGATTTTTAAAGTTGACCAAGGTCTTTGCTATATCAGTTGAGTATAGTCTGTAGGAAGTAAAATATAAAACTCGAAACATTATTTTTAATATTTCCCAATTTTACCATTTTTAGCGATTAATTTTCAGGAATTTCAGGCACATGCTGTTTAATTTTTTTCAAGAAAAATCCACGTTTGGTTGCTAGGGTCACCGTTTTGGCATATTGTTTAGAACTACATATAAATTGGGTGTTGGTATTACTCCATGTAGTTGTGTTGTGCTGTGACTGTGGTCTGTGCTCAGCTGGTTAAGTTGAGTGACGCCTTCCCCGTCCGATTTCATGATTTCTTTTTTAAATGCTTGAAAGATAGAATAATTTTTTTCATCTTTGACTTAAAAATCAAACTTGTTATGTATTCTAATATAAAAAAGTGATATTATACCATTGTGTCCCTGTTGTCATATTTTCATTTAGATGAATTATTAACATGGTATAAGAAATAGTATTCTCAATTACAGAATGCTTATACTGAACAATATCCAATTGTCGGTCTACATGCAGGACCTTTTTCCACTATATAACAGAGGCCAAAATAAGGATACTTCACACTTGGAAGGAGGGTGCTTCACAATTCCAAAATGCCATTTTCACAAACCACATAAATGCCACTTTCACAAATGAAACAACATCCCCAGACCCAAAATTTTATACAATTTAAAATTGACAACCCCAGAGTAGCTTAAACCTTCAACAACGAAATATGTCAAGCCTTTAGTGATTTTCTTTACAAAATAAAGGGAAATATTAGTTGTAAATTGCTTTTAACAAATTTATTAAAGTCAATATCGTGCTTGAACTTCACAATTTTGGCAAAAAAACCCAACTGGCATGTCAATCAAATTAGTCATTTGACACAAACTTACAAATAAACAGATTAATGCTGCTATTACTTAACAGTCTCCCAAATCAGTATGTTTGGGCAATATTTAGATTTCTCGTGTAGTCTTTCTTGTACCTTTTATGCAATGCTGAGTGCTGCCTTCCCTGTCCCTTGATTTATATCTTTTTGGAAACATTGTTAGAGACTGGTTGTTTTGTGTGCTTTAAATAGTCTTTCTATCAAATTTTACCTGTGTCGCATCTATATCACAACTAGGTTGATTGTAATTCCATATAAAAATATTCACTTACCTCATCAAAGTTTAATGGTCCCTCAATAGTAGACAGGAATCCATTCATTACTTCATCGAACTCATCCATTCTCTTCTGCCTATGGCATCCTGTTATATTTTCTGCAGGCTTGTGTCTAGTTGGTGGATTTTGTAAGTCGGGCATGCCAAAATGCTCCATGGCCGCTTCCAAAAAATACGCATCACCACAGAATTCTACAAATTCATCATGTGCATGGAATCGCAACTTAATATTTCCATTCACACTGGTACGCTGAGTCATTATTTGAAGGTTTCTTAGTGTTCCTTGGTCACGACCAGTGCCCTCTTTCATGAATTTCTTCACAGTTTTCTAAAGTTGGCAAACATCTTGTTATCTAACCGAAAGACAATATATGCTTTTAAATTTAAGTTGTTTAATTAAGTCTATTTAGAATGAATCAGTAGTATTTCTTCATAAATACCAATAAAAGAGGTTGAACATTAAAATATCAACTAAAGACAGGTTTAAGCTGAAGAAATCGGTTGGTGAGCCACTAGCAACTTAAATAAATGGTTATTGTGAGCCCATATCTGGCACGCCCCATGCAAGCGGGGAAGGCTTTTGTGAAGGTACTGCATGTAAGGGTCAAAGTTGCATGACCAGTTCAATAGGGATGACACTACTGTATTAAAAGAATTTCCTTGCATATTAAATTGGTAATTGGTACATCCACCTAAATGTATTATACATATTTATAGGAGTCAGGACAGATAATTACATATAAGGAGTTTAGGTATGGTCAAATTAAATACATACACTGAAAGTATATTTTAGTCAGCTTTGCATGTAGCTATCAGTGAAACAAGTTTCTGTGTAGAGCAATACAATTATTTCAAAATAAAATTAAAAAATTAACAACCTCTAAAAAGTCCATATGAGTGTGGAACATTTCTATTAGTATTGGGTATAGGTTATAAAACCTCTCTTCCACTGTATGTGCACCCATGCGAAGTGCTTTGGCTCCATCCAAGCGAACTCTTGTCAGCTGGTCACCACCAATAGGAATGTGTAACTGATCAAAATCATCAGCTAAAAATAAATACAAGCGAACTCTGTTAAATTGTAGAGCATTAGAATTAAAGGATACAGCTACAGTATACACAATCAAACTGTTTTACCTGCATATTGATGCTCATCAGCCACTGAATTCTCAGTCTCACTATGTGAAGTGTTTGGTTTCTGTAAAACTGTTTAACAAGCATGTCAGTATAAACATATATATTTCTATTTTTTAAATAACTTAACTTACGTATTATTATACATAATAAAGTATGAACACTTTAAGTGAACCAGGGGTTTCACTAGACTTGAAAAAACGAGAGTCTAAGGACTCTTCCCCCAAAATTATGTAAGAGGGTTCCTCAAATTACAATAGATGTTGCTCATCTGTTGTATGCATCTATGTTGACCTAAGAAATCATTACACCTTCTAAGAAGACAGACAAGACGAAATTGCTACATAACAAATATCAAAGCTCTATTTTGTAATTTAATGAACTTCGATTTTTGTTTATATGTATAAGTTATAACACAACAATTATAAATATAAGTACTCTACAAATGAACATTTAATTTGGAAATGTAGTTAGTTGACAATCATTTAGTATAAGTATCTACATCAATTGGCTTCTTCATTGCATTTTATATACATAATTGCTACCGGTACACTAACCAATACACAAAGAAAGAAAGACATGTACTAAAATATGAATAAGACAAAATTATGTATTATTAAACATTCTTACTTGACTCATTTTCTTCTCTTAGAATGGTTGTCTGTAAGAATGGTTTGAACCTTTTTGTTGGTTGATGCTCTGGCGTCAATGTATGCTTCTTATTTCTCACATTAGAAATCACCAAACTTAAATGATTGTTACTCGCTACCATTGCGCAACGTCATGATTTTTTTTCGACATCGCTTAGATTTATCTGAAATTTTCATGGCTAAATCTATAATGAGATATCTTATTCGTTTACAGAAAATTTTAAACACATCGACAAATCCTTCAACTATCCATTTCTTCAATCAAACACAAATTTAAACTGGTCAAGAAATATATGATATTTCATTTATATTCAATAGAAGTGATTACAAATAAATGTTAATCATATATCACATTGATAGTCTATTGTAGCATTATAATATTTTATCCTGATAATATTTATCATGAAATCAATTTTTTATATAGATTCCAAACAAGCTATGGTAAGGCATCCTGATCCAGATTCATCATAGCTATAGTGCGCCATGGATAACATGAAAGGCGGCAAAAGTTGGAACGATCTATAAAGGTCAATTATTAGAGTAAGCACGACTTATCAGTGTTATTTCAGTACACAATTGACCGTATGTGTTTATCTAAGCAACCAATTTTACAACCGTAGGCTAAACCTGTGAATGTTTATAACATCACATTATCCTGGGCGCATTTTGACTTCATTGATTAAATAAAGTGACTTTGTAAATTGTATTTAGAATTGAAATTTTATATGAAACGTCACAGAAACTTAGAAATTTAATAACTTCACGCCCATGGAATTGTCTTTCGACTCCTTGCCACGTCAAGTCTCAAAAAGCAACAAAATCACACAAAGATAGCTCGCTCCTTTACAATCATAACCTCATCATTACGTGCTTTAATAGATAAAGGCAGTGAGTATGTATGTTTCCAAATCTAAAGTATATTTTTAAACAAACTGAAACCGAAAGTTAGCGAAATTGACACTTACTGTCTGAAAGACTCGAAATTTTCAAACCTTCTCCAACAGTTCTTGCATATGCTCTCAATCAAGTTGTCTTTATTATTTTTTGCTTACTTCCGTGAATGTGATCTGTAAGATGGTAATGGTCGCCATTCTCCTTGACGCAGCAACAACAAACGCCGGTAGAGGTTGCGGCCGCCATCTTGGAACTACTTTCATTCCATAGTATCCGAGGTTATTTACGATTAGTCATATGCCCGAGGTTGTTTTGATGAAGATTTCAAGGTTTTTGGCGCAAATGTTTTAAAGTTTATCATTCAGTTGATAGATCTACTCAGCTTTTAATGCAGTTTTCAAGGTTTTAAGTTTTTAGTACTAAAGTTTTTTTTATTTTATCACATTCAGTTTATTTGTTTTTTTCAATTTTAGTGTTTACTTCCGTGCAGTTTTTCGCTTTATCAAACCAGACCAGGAAGATTGTTAGCCTTGATCCGAAAGTTTTATCAAATGCATGCTTGAGAAAAGATTGCATTTTCACAAGTGTGTATCTGATAAACGTGTTCTGCTGTAGTAAAAACATGTTATTCAGCATGAAGGATTTATTGGAATAAATATTTATTGTGGCACGGTTCTCATGAGCTTTTCATGAATTAGCGTATTTATATAAATGATAATTTTTTGTGTTGGGAGAATTTAGACTTATTAATTGAGACAGCATTCATAAGGAAGTAGAGTGCGGTGTATCTTTATGTTTTAGTGACGTTCACATTGAATAAATTATTACAGAAAAGGTAACCAAATTAATGAAATTTATAAATAAGATTTTTTCTTAATTTCTTTATTTAATTAGTTACATGATTATTCTTGTTAAACTGAATTAGCATACAATTTTAAGTAACTTCACTGTTATTACTTTGAAAATTTGATTTAGCAATTTTTATTAAAGTTTGATTTTCTCAATTTAGAAACTTAATATGATTATTTGTTATAGTTCAATTTCGAACCCTGAGCCATGACCTTTAAGACGAGTCTATTTGTGCGGGTAACCCGTGATTTATTCATTTCAATAGTCATGATTTAAAGATATGCTACTTACACATTTGTACTACTGTGTGTTATACATATCTGAATAGTCAATCCCACGCCAAGCTTTATCAGCGAATGGATTAAACTTTAAAAGTGCAGCCACGGCTCAATGCTCGAAATCGAACTATAGAACTTTTCTATAGTCTACTTTTCTTTTGTGCCTCCGTAGCTCAGTAGTTAGTGCGCTTGTCGTCTAATCTGGCGACCCGGGTTCTAATCCGGGTGGAGGTACATATATATGCCTGCAATGTTTCAGTAGAAATAAAGCAAATAAAGGCTATGCTCGGCATTCAACTACTATTTCGAGGGTTGTATTTACTTTGGTAAAGACATAAATTTATAGAGGCATATACTGTACCATAGTTTTGTACTGAGCCCTTTGTACTGAGCACTTTGTACTGAGCACTTTGTACTGAGCACTTTGTACTGAGCACTCGAACATTTTAGTCTTGTGATTTTCTTTACTTATAATTTAGGATAAAGGGTTTTACTATAATCATGGATCTTAACTTGAGATGCTAGCTAGCCCCAATCTCATGCTTGCCATTATAATGAATTACAATCAATTTACCTGTATTTCATACTAGGCTTTTTCATGTGTCACTGATGGGATCTTAAAACTTCGAAAACCATATATAATATTACTCAAAGTTGCTAAATAATAACAATCCATCAACTTGTCATTACTGTATTCAATGATTCATTATAACGATCATAACTATAACGTTTTGATCAACGCGAAATTGCTATAAGAAATTGTCATAAATTGTGGAAATTTAAGGCTTATCGGGAACCAGTCAGTCAAAACATGACACGTTTATTTTTTCTCTTGATAATTGTGAATTTTTGTCTACTATAACAACCAACAAGAGAGATTTTTGGATCTATATTATTCTTGGAAACTGTGTTTGGTGAACGGAAATGTAATACTGGATAATAATGTGTCTATGGTTGGTAAATATTGAAAATACTCGATACTCAAATATCTTTCATATTGTTATGGTGGATACGTATTTGCTGACGTACTCTTATTTTGAACTTCAATGTTTTGATTGCAAAAGTGTTTAGTCAAGACCTCCGCGTGCCAAACTTTTCAAGTATACTGCTCAACAAAAGTTTGTTACAACATGAGTCAAAATAAAAGTAACAGTAAAGAGGACAACACATATGTTGAAGTGTCGATGGTAGAAGATAAGAGAAATAGTAGTGAAAACATCAAAACCCGGAAATGTAAACAAAAGCCAACTATGACTGAAATAAAACAGCAGAAAGAACCAAACTGAACCTAGTACCAAAAAGAAAGGTAAACAAAGCATTACTGATGATAACAGTCCGCAAATGTCTGAAATTATAACACTGCTTAAATAAATGAATGAGAAATTATTTTATTACCAAGGGTGACGTTTCTCTAAAGATTATGATTAAAGAAATATTAAATCAAGTGAAAGATGAACTATTAGACTCAGTATCGAAACGAAAAGAAATACTCGAAGGTAGATTGTTTGATAAAGAGAAAGAAAACGATGAACTAAAAGTGAAAATTAAATTACTCGAAAACGAGAATATAAACCTTAAAGATGATCAAGACCAACTCCGGGCAGATCTTGATTCCGCGGTCTTCAAAAGGGACTTATCATTGAATAGTTTGGAACGATATTCCCGGCGAAATAGTATCCGGATAAATGGAGTGCCTGTTACAGGTAACAAAAGTGCCGATGAAACCACAGCATTAGTTCTAAACGAAAAGATGAAAGACATTCATTTCAATTTCAGACTAAGTAACACCGACATCGCTCACAGGATTGGTAGACGTAAACAGAACAAACAGTAGATTATTGTTAAATTTCAATCTCGTCTACTGCGCAACTTTATATTCTACAACAAACAAGTGCTGAAGAAAACCGGAGTTTTCATGTGTGAGGATCTGACGAAGTTAAACTTCGAGGTCTTATCGAGTGTGCAATAAAAATCCCCAAACGAGATCGATGCTGCATGGTCTAAAAATGGACGTATATTTTACCTCGACAAGACTGTTGACAAACACAAAGTGACAGAAAGTGAGTTTAAATACTGGATTGAAATGAAATGACCGGAAGAAAAAGAACAATCGGAGAAAATGTCATCAATTTATTCAAAACTTTGGACATATCATAAAAGCAGCGCGTATACTTTTCTGTGAAGTGTAAAATCAATGATAGCCAGTTGTGGTATCAAAACCTGTATGTGTTTATTTAACTCACGTCAAACACAAGTGCACCCCGTGTACCCCGGTAATATGTGTTAGCCAGAGTACTGCTGTTTAGGCAGAGCGGAAAATGTCGACGCTTGAGAGGTAATGTATTTTGTGCCTGTTACAATTATTTCGTGTCCATACCAGTTTAAATCGATGAACATGTATGTATGCAGTGGTTCTTCCTCGACATGTAGATGTTGTTTTTTTTCGACCAGAAACGTCAGATTCTATTTTAAACTTGATAAATGCGTCCAAAAGTCCAAAGTTTAGTCTTTAAAAAATAATTAGAAATACCTCTAGACCGCGGAGAATCAATATTTTACACTGCACGTGGTACGTATAACTTTTTATCATTCGAATTTCCTTGTATCCAGGTTAGTATAGCCAGTACGTTTAAAGTTAAACGTACCACGTGTAGTATAAGCTATTGAGTTTTTTTTCCAATAAATCAATGCGTAGTTTGCGTTTTTAGTGTCATATGATAAAAAGAATCTATTACTCGTTGTCAATTGATATATTTATATTAAACTCGTTCAGGAAATATTATTAAGCTCGCCAGAGGCTCGCTTAATAAAATTTCCAAAACTCGTTTAATATAAATTTATATCAATTGACAACTCGTGATAGATACTCTATATACCTACTGGCTATACTAACCTGGATACAAGGAAAGTCATGTGATAAATAGCAGTACGTAACAGTAACATTTACTCCTGATTGACAATACGTTTTGTTTTGTTCTCAATCATGCCTGTTGCACATTAACATGCCTTTATGCTTTTCTTATAATAAAAATCCTCATATAGATAAGATTTCTTTTCCTATTATAATTTCTTTCACGTGGGTTACCTACATTAGCCTGACCATAAGTGCTCGTAAACGTACATTTCAGGTTTTTTATAATAACATAATCACGTTGTCATGACCTCCTCGTATCCCAAAATGTTGACTAAACAGGGTTGAAATATCATCTTTCTGCGTGTTGTTTATCTATATGGTACTTACTATTTTGTGAAATTATTATGTGAACATGTATGTATTTGTATTCTGGGCCGGTTGCCGTTATTTACGCACGCAGCAAGCGGTTTGAGATAGGTTTTCAGCTGTTCTTTCCCACAAGCGTCACATTCCCTTTCCTAGCAGTAACGATCATGGAACACTTCATCTGTTTTGTCACAAAGAGAAATGTTTACGGCATGATATTTGTTTTCAATAGCACTTTCAATGTCATGTGATTTCATTGCACGATTGATAACATCAATTTTGAATTGAACGTTTAGGCAGTACTCACACAAACATGATGCAAACCTTTGTTTATTAACAGTCAGAACTTCCTTTGGTCGCAATTTGCGAAAGTGACTGAGTGACACTTTCAACTTTGGGTGGTCCTGTACAAAGCGTTTATGAACTTGTGTTAGTGTTTCTGTAAGCACTCTCTTCCGCTACAGTGTCTTGCCACTGACAGTCTTTTTCATTGGTAGATTAACTGACTCGTGATATCTCTCGATATGCTGTACTGTTTCATCAGTTAATGCATCTATCCTTTTAGATCAATCTATACATCATATCCACGTTACATCTTATGAATAAAAATGCCATTACATGTCGTTGATGTCTACTTCGCCTAATATTGTCTTATGCACATGTACCAGTACAGATAACACTCACAAGAAAATGAAAGATTACTATGTACCAATGTATCCAACGTGTTTATTTTATTTAAATGACATTTTTTTAAAAGATGTAACTTTGATTACAATTTAGTGGGAAAAACAGCAGTGTCCAAGTTACATCATATGTCATATAATTAAGAAGATTACTGATCATTTTAATGTTTGGAATAAGCCGTGGTGAAATTTTTAATCCATTCCACCATGGAAGAGTTGTTCTTTAATATTTTGCAACAAAATCATCTGTACTTTTACAACTATGTTTCCTAAGATGTAACATGGATGCCATGAAAGGTGCTTTGTTACAAAAACAAAATATTTTGGCGTCAAAATTACATCTTTAATACATACTTCTAATATTTGTCTGTGTATCCAGGTGTTTGTAGCAATTAAAATTGTCAGAGTGCAGGTAAGTTTCTACATTGATCAAAACTGTGTTTCCTTTATATTTGAATTAAACAAAACACTTGTTATCTGAAGTCTGTGATAACAGATGTAACTGGACACCAGCAATTGATGTCCATGTTACTTCTGATACACAAACATTCGTGTCCCTGTAACATCTCATAGACATATATACTCCATTTTCTATACCTTTTGAAAATATAGGAATTTGATTTATCCAGTTAGTTTTAAAAGGTGTCTTATATGTTTTTTATCAAGAATAACACATTTGCATGGTGACTTAGTGTTACAAAATATCACCTATAAGGTGTAACATAGACACTGACATTGTTGTCCCCGTTACGTTTTAGTTAACACTGATGATGTCAAAGTTACATCTTGGTGCATTAGTTAGAAGTCCAGGTACATAATTTATATTTATTGTGTATTCATGTATGTATTCCAATGAGTTGGCACTCTCAAATGCTACCAAAGAAAAGAGATTTAAATATATGTATAATTAACCATTTTCCGTCATAAAATGTATTCAGGATTTGACTGAGAAACCAATAGTGGTGTCTTTGTTACGTTCAAAATCAAACAAGATCGTCCAAGTTACATCTTTTTTAAGAAATGCTTATTTTGGTTCATTTTACTTACTTTTTGTTAATTAGATAAAATTTAAACATTTCAAAAGTCATACATTCAGTTGTCTCCGTAATCAGTAAATACTTATGGTAAATTTTGATAGTATTAATGTTTTGATTAAAGATGTAACTTGGATACAAAAAATTACGTCAATGTTACATCTTGTGTTTTTTTTCATATTTTCATTGTTTAAGCTTAAAATTGACAACTTTTTTAAAACTCATTTACGTCGACCTGTATGCATTAACATTTAATTTTCGGACATAAATCGCATGATTATTCTTTAAACTTTAAATGAAAACAATAAAGTATCACGTTAAGAATGTCAGGCCACCGTAAAATGCGTGTATTCAAGGCTTGGGGTGGTTAATTAAGACGTAACTTTCTTCACTTACCGAGGCGACATAGGAAAGTCGGCCATCGCTGCAGCTGTTGTGTAAACGTGCTCGCTTAATGCGTGCTACGTCATGAGATAGTGTGTGCATGTACTTTCCGGCGTGTTTGCTTGATCGACAAGTGTGCATAAACCGAGTTATTTGAAATAAATCGATTATTCGAGACGTAACATTTTGGACACGAAAACGTCGCCCAATTTTATTTTCAAAACAACCGAAATGTTATGGTGACTGCCAAGTTAATTTATACTCATGTTAGTTTTATGTTTTGAAGGTAACACAATTCCAATGTAAGCAATAACATAGACACATACCATTGAATAAGAAACTGACATAGATCTAGACGTAACAAATTGGACTCGAAAAATTACGTCACAAACGGGCAATTTAAAATCTAAATTTGTTTGAACTAGTTCACAGAAGCTCTGCTATTTTGTAACCATGTTTGAGGAAAATCATATCTGTTTTCATTAAATACTTTGTTCAATAGATTTCTCTGCCTTCAGATGCAAACTTTGAATGCATCTGAAACTACCTGAACATTTTATAAAAAAATGTCCACATTTTCAACACATAATGTGCATTTTCCCCTGATATTAAAAAGTTGTAATCATATGTACAAGTGGAAATAACCGCCATTTGATTACGCTTATTAATGAAATAAAGAAATACATGCATAATCAGCAGGAAGGTATGGTGAAATGAGATTGTTTGAGATGGAACAGAAATTCCTGGACATACAGTCCACTCTCGTTATCTCGATGATTTTCGGACTGAGAAAATTATATCGACACAACGAAAAATCGAGATAAAAAATCGACAAAAGATCGATCATATTTCCTATAAATGAATATAGTCGATTCGATAAGTAATACTGATGAGGGAGCTATCTCATTCAAAATAATAGGGAGCTTTACAGTTAACTCAGGTACACTATGTTAAACCTAGATAATCATAGTTTACCTGAAGGACAAGCTAATGTTTGCAACCATTATTATTTAACTTTGAACAGACTGTACCAATGATATTTTGAGTGATGTTTGGCTGCTGGTTTATGTCTGCCATGGTAGATTTCCTGGATACTTATCCACAACTCATTATCATAGGAACTGTTGGCAAGTTTATATAGTGTTACTGTCAATAATGACAGTTACGTTCAGAAGGTGGGGTAAAATATTGACAGGCTTACGAAGTACGCTGATATAACTTTCATAATTTCAACAAGTTTAATGTTGTATTTATGGGTCAAACTTATAATTTTCCGGAAATTAATTTATATCTACACTTATGTGTCTGGAGTTGTTTCCGTTAGTACGTTTATAAAAAAAGCTGTCCGGAGTGACTCCAAGACAGAGAAGAGAGACGGGGAGAGAGTAGGAAGTTTTATACTTGTAAATGAATCAATGCACTTGACACGTCTGTCTGTTATTATAAATCCGTGACTATAACATCGTTACGTTATATTAATTTGAAGTGGTTTTATGTGTTGTCAATGTTTTTCCTTGTTTAAGTGGATAGATTATACTTGAGATGCTTCAAGTATTTCACGGTGCACAATCACGTGGTCTGTGACGTCACATTTTGGTATCGCGCACAGCAAATTTCGTAAATAAACGCTCGATTGAAGCAAGAAAAATCGTCGTAAGTATTTATTTACGCATATTTGGAAAATTATATTTTGTATGTTGCAAGTCCTTATATCATTGCATACCACCGGCATCCACGAATATATCCCTAATACATTTTGTATTACTGTATATGAACATAATTAAATTACATTGATATAAGTATGCATGTATGGGCAAAAGTGCGTAATGTTTTTCAAATAAACATACTATACAATAAGGAAATTCTAAGCGTGTTTTCAACTACACAAAACATGTACAGATGCTGATACAGACACAATCATAACATTAGACGACTACACTAATGCTAAGTAGTTCAGTACTTTCCTTAAGACGTATATAAGGAAAATATGGACGCATTTTTACCGCATGGAAACTTTAAGTACTGTAACAATACTTCCGGGGCTTAGTTTCTACGAAAAGACGAAACAGAAACGAAGTAGACATTGTTAATTATCAAGTGAGGAAAATAAAGCGCCTTTCATAATGAAATCCCATGCAGTTAGTGTATTCGGCCGATGTACATATGTATATATGTATACGTGGTATGTGAGCATCAGTAGTACAGAGCTTTGATGAATTTTGGGCAGCAAATTAAAAAGTTTGGGTACATTTTGACATCATCAAAAGTTTCGCACAGTTGTGAGTCTATCCTACCGAGAATGTATTGGATGAAATGGGGTCTGTCCGTGCACTAATTAACAAGTCGCATACGTTATCATTGAATATTCATTTGATAATTGTGTTACAAACATTTACAGGCATAGTAGTCAAATTATATACAAACTGCACGAGAGAGAAAAAGTTAGTCTAAGCAAAAATATTTGTAATAAGTAGAAAGCAGATTATTTACACCCACATAGTCATAATCATACAGCTTAAGATAGTAGAAGTAGAAGAATGATGTTTAATAGATATAAAGTAAAGATATTATCTATATGATACTTAGAGTTTCCAAATTAAAATTACTGTTATATGTCATTTAAAATATTATGTGTAGATATTTTGACTAGTTTGTCTTTTTCAAAACAATATACAACAAGCAGCATTTCAATATCATGAAATATACATGAAAAACAAATACATTATAAACAGAAAAACAACCAAACATTCATCCAGTTCCATAAGAAATATATATACATATGCAAATGACAATTTTATTACTGACACATAGAACAGGTACAGTGCTCATTACTCCAAATTGTTATAAGCTGTTTAAATTCAGTAAACTTATATGCGCACCTGATATGATTAGGGAGGTTGTTCCAAACTTTAGCTGCTTCAAAGCGGAAGCTCTTTTTTCCATATTTTGTAGTACGTACTTTAGGTATGTCCAGAGTATTGCTATGCCTAAATTGGTAATTTGAGGAGCGAACACTTACAAGTTCCTGTTCATAATCAGGAGAGATGTTGTGAAGACATTTGAAAACTTCTATTGCGAGTTGTTTTATTCGAGAAATGTGAAGTGTTCGAAAGTTGATTCGCTTTAACAAGTCTTCAAATGAAGAAGAATAATCATTGTAAACAACTTTCAGAGCCCTGAATTGTAATCTTTCAAGTTTTTCAGTATTTTTCTTACTACAAGAATGCCAAACAATTGGACAATAGCTAAAATTTGATCTGATAAATCATTTGTAAATAGTGATCCCTGTTTCTATATTAAAGAGCGGACATAATCGAGTCAACACGTTTATTTGTCTTGCTGACTTTCTACATATATTAGACATATGGATGTCAAAATTCAATAGTGAATCTATTTCAATGCCAAGTAGTTTACATGAGTTTCACAGGGGATCTCAATGTCTGAGATTTGAAAGCATTTTACCTTGTTCCTTGTTTCTTTTCCAATACAAATTGCTTGAAATTTATCTGGATTTGCTTGCATAAGATTATCTGCGAACCATTTAATCATTACACTGCTTTCATCTTGTATTGTGGTTTTTAATGTTGTAAATTTTTTTGTGGTAAAAAGATAACGTATTGTCATCAGTATAGTTATAGTTTGACGCCTTTCCTATGAAATAAAAAATATCATTCAGGAAAATATTAAATAATTGGGGACCTAGAATTGAACCCTGTGGGACTCCTTTAGTAATTTTTCTCCATTCACTGCATGTATTGCCTAATCTAGCACTAGATATGCCGATGCCTCAGAAAGGCCGTATGCCTTAAGTTTAAGAAATATTAAATTGTGTGGGAGACAGTCGAATGCCTTAGATAGGTCCATCAATATAGCAGCAACATACTCTTGTCTGTCTAAGGCACTCTTCCAGTCTTCAATAAGACGTAATAAAGTGGTCTGGCAACTAAAACTTCTTCTGAAGGCGGATAAAAACTTGTGAACAATATTTTCAAAATGTGAGTTAAGTTGTTTGTTGATAGATTGCTCAAACAATTTTGATATAGTCGGCAAGATACTGACATGTCTGTAATTTTTCTTTTAAAACGGACCATCTTTCTTAAATAGGGGTTTGACTTGAGCCAGTTTTAATGCCTGTGGAAATTTGGAAGTTTCGAAAGATTTATTAATTAGTGAAGTAAGAGGCAATGCCAGTGCATCCGCACCTGCCTTTATAACCTTCGGTGGTAGATTATCTATACCTATGGCTATTTTGGTATTAACATTTTTTAATAATTTGCGAGTTTGTTGTGTGCTCACAGGTGTGAAGTTAAAGCTACATACAGACGGGTGTAATTGTGATACGCGTGTTATTCTAGAGTGGGTTTCATCTATTACATCATCATTGTTGATACCAATATACCTAGCCATATTGACATACAGTCATTTAAAATATTACTAACTTCATTTTGGTCTGACACTAACACATAATTTTCATTGAAAATAATATCACTATCATATTTTGATGTGCTTTTAGATGATAAGAAAGGTTTTATTGTTGGCCAAAAATTATTTGCCTTTGGGCCTTCATTACACCGTTCAGCGAAATAAGTTTCATTGACTCTCTTTTTAATTTTGTGACAATATTTCTGTGTTTTCGATATTTTTCCCAATTACTACTATTGCGGAAGGAGAAAAACTTATTTCGAAGTTGCTGTTTCTTATAAATAGCTTTTCGTAGTTTTCCATTCATTAATTGTACTTTTCAACATCTTCAAAAACATTTGCAACATGAAAAGGTACTTTACTAAGATCGATATTAAAGTTATTCCACAGTTATTCAATGTTCTAGCACCAATTCCAGTTAATTTGATACATATTGGAGGAATATTTAATAAAATATAAATCGAATGTTTTTACATACCACATAGCGAAAAAGGGCGACGTTTTGATGTGCGGCGACATAGCGCAACACCTTATATTTGACGTTGCATTAATATAGAACTACTTATTGAAGAACATTGTATTTTACACGTAAACATCGGCATTAAATATAGCAAATTAATATGACATTTTCATAGCTCATATACGTAAACTTTAAAAATGAGAGCATTTGTCTCATTACCTTTTGATCATCCCATGTATATAGCAGATCACATTGAATTGTATTTATTGACAAAAAATGATTTTTCTTCATAATCCAGTGAACTGCTGAAGTTAAGTGTTTGGTATGTTAATCCCCTTATTGGAACAATTGTTTATTAAAAACAAATACAATTTGCCATCGTGTAGGTCTAAAAGTATGTGTGATCTGGTATAACCGACATTTTGACCTATTTTATCAACATTTTAAGTCAAAGTCTTGAGTTTCAGTGTGCAGTTATTCCTCGTTTGGTCGCTAGGATCACCGTTTTGGCATATTATGTTATAGAACTACATATTGCTAGAAATTTTTTATGCCCCCCTCCCTGACAATGTTGTGGCTTGTCCGGTTTTCCGGGAGAGAAACTATTTAAATTAGGTCACTGTGCAGTTATGCCTCATTTGGTCGCTGAGGTCACCTTTTTTGGCATATTTTGTAGAATTACATATAAGAAGAAATATGTTATGTTTTCCCTCTCCCTCCACTTTTAATGTTGTGGCTTGCCCAGTTTGCTGGTGGAGTAGCTATTATAGTTAGGTCACTGTGCATGCTGTTTGTTAGAAACTAGGCTTCGTCGCAGTTATGGCTGGTTAGGTTGCTCGGGTCACCGTTTTGGCATATATTTGTGATACTAGGTCGGTCTGCAGCGGTGACTTGGGGAACTAGGTCGCATTTTAGCTGCGTTTTGGGATCACCGTTTTTGTGTTATTTCCCTGTGAAATTGTGTGTGGGCATTACTCCGTGTAGTTGTGTTGAGGTGTTACTGTTTTCTGTGCTCGACTGGTTATGTTGAGTGCTGCTTTCCCCGTCCGATTTCCTCATTTCTTTATACGATGTTGGTGAAAAAGTAGCCACTTATCAATCTATATATGATCATTTTGAAGTTGAAGAAAATTACCCCTTTCCGACTTCCTGATAGATGAACCAATCGCAAGGATTCTTAATATAGGCAAGTATAAAAGAAAATGCAAATGCATTCTATAAGATAATAGTTTGCTTAGATAGGTACATTTTTTGTAATCAAACTGATATGAAAAATGTCTAAGGTAAGATTTACTTTTTAAGAGGAAATTTTTATTTAATTTTTTTTATTCTTTCTAAAAGAAACCATGTACTTTTTAATTGGTTTATTTTGCAATTAGCAAACGGACCAAAGGAAAAATTGAATATAAATTTTCATTTTCGTTATTAAATGCACGATGATAAACTTAATTGGGTAATTCTGCATTTTTGCGACGGGGACCTGGGCTTTTAATAATTTCTTTGGGTTATGAGTGGGCATTTCTCCGTATCTATAGTTGCGTTGTTACGGTTTTCTGTGCTCGGCTAATTAAGTGTGGTGCTGTTTTCAGGTTCAATTTTCGCATATTTTTATATAAAACTACTAATATACTACTCTAGCTTTCATAAGGGTCAAGAAATCGAAATAAACTATCTATCATGTGCGTCTCATCAAGTTAAATGAACAAAACTGATAAACGAAATAAATTTTATGTGTGGTTTTTTTCAGTAATTTTTGCAAGAATTAACGTTTTATCTTATATTTTGAAAGACCAAAACTGTTTGTGTCTGAATTGTCTTAAATGTACTCTTTACATGGTTATCTATGGTAAAACAAATTTTGGTTAACATGACAAGTTTCGATTTTCATGAGAAGCAGATTTCAAATATGCATCAGTCTTATAAGGTCGTAAGAAGTATACTGAGTTACGACCTTCTCATACTAAGCCAAAGATATTTACATGAGTTGTTACTTGTCTTAATAAATATAGTTATGTTATGTTCCGTTGTTTAATAATACTGAGGCTTTCATGTACCACAGTTTAGGGTGTCTGCACTTATACGTACAAGCAATTTGTTGTCAAATTGAGTAGCAATTTTTTATTCGTTTACAGATGTAACATTATGTTTCTGAAAATTCAATCAGTCCATATCTTATTCATTTTTGCAAAGCATTCACAACTTCATTGACTCTTATCAAATATTGGGCTGTTTAATATGAATGAACAAGTGGCATAAAACTTCATTGACTCTTATCAAATATTGGGCAGTTTAATATTAATGAACACGTGGCATAAAACTTAATTGACGCTTATCAAATATTGGGCTGTTTAATATTAATGAACAAGTGGCATAAAAATGTAATCTGAATCATTTATGTAATAAGTCTGTCTAAAGCACCATAATTAGAAACATTGTGCCCAAATACTCTCATCCATTTTTCTAATTCGTCACTTTTAAAGCCTCACATACTTTCATTTGTGACCATATTTTTATGATATTTTGCGCTCATTAATTAGATTTATGTAATTGACTGCATAATCAATTCATTGAAAAATCAAAACTACGAGCCAATGTATGCATAATCAGTGAACCGATCGATTAGTCATTTTCTTAAAAGTTTAGTGTGCAAAATATCATGAAAGTGATCAAAGTAGCGGATGTTTGAAAAGTGACCAATTAGAAAAGTAGTTGAGTATATATCGCTGGCTTAGAATGAGAAGGTCGTAACTATTACTTACGACCGTATAAGACTGATACATATTTGAAATCTGCATCATTATGCGCTTTTTATGAACCTATTTTCATAAAAATTGGAACTCTTTATGCCGAGCAAAATGAATTGTTCAAGCTTGTTGTTCCATATATGACTGTATATACTACATTGATTTTTATAGTTACGACCTTCTAATTCTAAGTCAGTCATATATCTTATACTTTCAATGCAATATATTGATATGTTTATCATGAATACGGTCATCAAAATAAAATGAGATAACTTAACGAATGAATGCTTCATAAATGTGATACATTAACTATTTTACAATTTCTTTGTGGACTTGGGTCATCCTGCATTACTTCGGCTGGGAATTTTAATTGTTTCTTTGGCTTATGTGCGGGCATTGCTCATTACCCGGCTGGTTAAGCTGAGTGCTGCCTTACCTGTTCGATTTCCTCATTTCGAATAGTTTGATAAGGGTCAAGAAATCGATATTCATGAGCAAAACTGATAAACTAAAATCGTTGTGCAAATATTAAAGAAAACAATCATGCTATGTATTATAGATGTATTGAAATAATATATTATATGTTTTTCAGTATATACAAAACAACTATATTTGCAAAAATTATTTGCATGAATTAACGTTTTTCCTCATGTTTTGAAAGTCCAAAACTGTTTCGCTTTCTGTCGCTTTAAAAAACTTTCTCCCTGTTACTTACTCATTTATCATGTATAATTTGTAATACGTATTAACGTATATATCGCTCGCTTAGAATTAGATGTTCGTAAGTACAAACTCGATATTTTGAGAAAGCCAGAAAAACTGTATGAAATTTACTCTTTCCTATAGTTTAAACAAGTCTTTGAAATTTAATTTTGGTCAATATGACAAGTTACGATTTTATGAAAATATGCTCATAAGAAGTACCTTTTGATGTTGATTTTAAATATGCATCAGCCTTTAAGTTAGTACTAACTTGCTACTAACGACCTTCTCCTTCTAAGTCGGTAATATATCAGAGTTGTATACTTTGTTCGTGTTTCTTGTCCCGTGGTTATTAGATCGCAAAATGACTTGTGACATTGTCCGATGATCGTCTTTTCCTTTGTAGTTTATTGTGAATACGGTTCTTATCTACTTGTTTTGTATTTTGTCCTTTTTCTCACTCGCTCTTTTTTATTCGAAGATAAAACACAGATACGTACGAGTTCATTATTTAAAATGGGTATATACCTTTGTTTACACAAACTATTGGATCGATTAAATATTAAACTACCGTATTCCTCGAATTCAGTTTGTCGGTTTGGTTAAAGAAATTATTGTATATCTTAAAATACAAAACAATGTACAATCATATGCATAATATAATCTTAGCCTTGAAAGTGTGATATCTACACACAGGAGCGCAATAAGAAAAAACATACGCATTTAGAAAGGCAAACACTTACAACTCGAAACTAAACAAGTTAAATTATGAAGTTTGTGATGTAAACATAGATAATGTTCGGCGGTAGTTTTAAAAGATTAATAAAAAAAGTGTAAGAGATAATCGGACAGGGAAGACAACATACAACCTAACCATCCGAGCACAGAAATCATAAAAACATCACATAATACAAATACGCGACACAATGTCTATATATATACATATATACTATACATGTAACCGAACGAGAGAAACAAATACGCAAGCCCCAGGGCACTGTTTTATCAAAGCATTTACGCTAACGTAAACCTAAGATTTTCTAAAATATTGCGTACGACGATAATGTTTGCGTAAATGCGTTTTACAAAGATATTTAGTTCAAATTCTGTCGTAAGTTTTAGCTTATTTCTACGCCAAGGCTGAGCAACCCTAAATGGCAAATATGAACGTAAGTGAAGAGTTTTTAACACGCACTGATGATTTATGAATTATCAGCCGATCATACTCGGTAAAATACTTATATTCTATCTATTTCATGCTTCAAATAGCTTAAATTATGGAAATACTCCACTTTATATCCGAAATGTTTTGCGTGACGTCGTTTTCCCGCCAAGCACGCGTCGAGTTGCAATCAAGAAAGTCTTCTGCAATGGCTTCAATTTCGTCCATTTGTTTTAAATTTATAATGTTCTGTTATTTGTTAAAGTTTATAGAGCTATATTCTAACAGTCATTTAATGTCAAAATGATTACTTGCATCGTTTTTAGTGTGATACTAGACTACCTTAATTGCAAATTGAAACTTTGGATGGGTTCCGTGTACTTTGTTTCAATCGTCGAAAAATAAACGCTTCTTATAATTTCATAGGGTGTTCTACTTGTAGAACACTTTCATATGAAAATGGACAGTTCGCATGTCCAATAAATCACAGATTTTCTTTTAAAACTGAAGTGAAAGATGAACTTATGGATATGAAAGCATAATTGTTTTTCAGTTTTTGAAACTTTTTAAAAAAATATCGTCTGATATAGCTCTTTACACTTTAAAGGTAAGAGAGCAAGTGAAAATGCTTATCATTTTATTTTTGGCGGCGGGGAAATTTGTTTAAAAAATAGTCTGTTTGCGTGAAATTATGAACTGTGAAATTATGAACTGTGAAATTATCGGGGAATAAAGCCGCCGTAAACCACCGATAAGCATGAAATAAAAGATCATATTTATTTAACGTCGGTAATGTTTAACATAATAACATAAGCTTGAAGCTTGTATCCGAAATAAACATTGATTATCCAATAACATAAAAACAACAATCTATAAAAGAAGATTAAACATATTAAAGACAGTATCACATTCAACGCTCATTATAATATAGATAGGTAAGAATTTAAATACTCAACTTAAGACATGGGTACAAACTAAAACTAAGGCATGCATATCGAATGTAACACAAGTTGAGCAGATTAAAAGAAACAATGGAAACCAAATCTAGATAGACAACAAGATCATTGGAAAAAATGTATATAAAAAACAGTCACAAAAATTAAAACTGCATTTACAGAATGGTCATGACTAAAATAAAGAAAGACATGTTCAATGGAATAGGCATTAAGTAGCTAAAATAAAAGTACAGAATGGCATACAGAATGGCAAACATAATGGAATACAGAAATGGCATACATAATTGCAATCATATGATTAAAAAGAATTAAATAAATAGTCCATGCAATTTTATGTATAAAGCTACATGATATACGTCACAGAATGTACATGTACATGCAAAGTAAGGCGAACGAACGAACATAAATTTGCCAAAACGGTGACCTCAAGTGACCAAACGGGACAATACGACGACTTGACCCAGGAGGATTGAGATAGCTTTAATCAAGCAGGTGGTGAAATGCCCTCGTACTTCGATTCACTGACAGTTTCTAAAACAACGAAACCTAAATAAAGTTTGATGAACTGAACACAAAAATAATGTCCCCTTTTTTAAATCGTTAAGACAATTGAACATTTGAAACACAAATAGTGCTGCTAACTGTCTATTTGTTTTAAATAAATGTTTAAATACCATAACTCACGATAAGTTTTACAATAAATGTATACACAAAAATAATTTCTCTAATTAAATCGTTAAGAAATTGGGCACTTGAAACACAAATAGTGCTGCTAAATGTCTATCTGTCTTAAATAAATGTTCCAAATACCATACATCATAATAAGTTGTTTGCAATGCATGTATGGAAGATTGCACTGATTTTGAGAACTATAATGTTTGAGTGATAGTATTTATAGCTACATGCATTTATATAAAATCTTGACAACAATGTCATTTAACTCTTTTCAGTAATACAGCAAAATGTTGTGGGGCCTATTTATATTCACGACGTTCATCGGCAGTACCAGAGGTTTGTTTCACTTTCCTAGTAATACACCGGGTCGTTTTATTGAATGTATAAATAATCTTACATGAGTGTATTTACATATTGAATTTAATAATCGAGTTACGAGGTTTTAATACATTTTATATGGAAAGACACGAATGTAAGATTCGTTTTTATCACATAAAGCATATGCACTGTTAGTGTTCTAAAAGTAAGCAGGCTTCCCCTTTAGAACAGAATTAGGTCAGTCAGTAATTCGGTTAAAATAAATGAGCAAATAAATATAGTGCAGCACTGTATTTAAATTACCGTTGCAGTGTTGCATAATTATTGGAGCGAGGAGGGAATATTGAATTGTATAGATCTACATTAATCTTCGAGGCGTGACTAGTAAACACTTATTATTCTATCTTTATAGAGGTCACGTCCCGCTGATTGTTGTACATGCTTTTTCTATTATATTTTTGACATCGCCTCATTTGCATATTTATTATATTACTAAGTAGTGTTATATCGTTTTAATTAAATGGGCTTTATTTAACCCCCGCACCGTGGTTAACGTGATCAATACAATTATGTTATACGCGAAATGATATTACTTTTTATATACAAATTATGATGTAATGTATAAAAAGCTTACTACACTCGTGTATATATGAAACATATATTCCTCGTATAATTACATGACTGAAAATGGCACTTAACTCAACCTAAGTATATTTTGAAACATCTTAAGTTTCATTATACAGTCACTTCTAGCTATAAATATTCCACACGCTACTAATAATGCATACACTTTTTCCAAAATGGATGTTAGGTATCCTTATCAAAGACATGAACCAAATAACAATAAATGCAATTAATCGATTCAGAAACGTCTATACATGTACGTGTGGCATATCGTGTTTTGCTACACATTTAAGTGTGTATATATTGTGTGAGCTGTGTTCTATGCATTTATCAATGGTTATAACATAATCGCGACAGTCGGCGATATGTTACGAATAATACGTGGGTGAATCAAAACGTTCGTAGAAATCTGCCATATGCTTTTAATGTTCAGAGTTATTGTACGCCTTATTTATACGTAATGAATAGTGAATACAGTGACATTTTCTTTACTTTAATTTCGTATTCAATTTATGATTGACATCAATGATAATGCCTATAAGTATTGCTTTCATTTATGTTGACTGTAAACGTTCCTTATCCAGTCACTCCCGACAAAATTGGCCAGATAACAGGGTGCCGGATAACATTTTCAATAACCCGTCAAGTGACTTGCAATATCCGGACACCTCATCACGTGATCTGACGGATTTCTTCTTTAAGCTGAGTCAACGGCTGCCCAAGGTTTTCCTATTTAAAATGAACTTGGGTCGTTCAATTATTGTTCTACGACTTACCTGTGTGTACACGACGTTATCAAGATGTCCGACGTTGTTGTTTTGTCGTGACGTCAGTGAACTAATGTGACGTTACGTACACATAATGAAAAGGCAACTAAATAGTCCCGACTTTTATTCCCTTATTCAAGCAGATGTAGTGACCGGATAAATAGAATAATTGGTTAGTGCCGTGTAATGAGTAAAAGTTTATCCGACTGGGCAGCGGAAATTATCGGATTCGCCCACGACTCGCCCGATAAATTCCGCCGCCTTGCCAGATAAACTCACTCATCCACGGCAATAACCTATTATTCTCTATGCACCCTGAAGAGGTGAAGGGTGATGTATTCACCATCCTTATACGGGAAATTATTCTATCTTTTTCCGGGTTCGTTGCGGATAAGGATGGCGATCTCCCAACCTTTTTTCTTTAAGGTACGTGACGGAACTATCGTTGACTAAGAAAAATAATTATTTTTTACACAGTTGAAATAAAATGCCTATGACATAACCTAACTGTCACTTTCTTTTTATGACAGGGAATGCTGGTTTGGATGTAACTGGTATCCGGTTAGCCGATGGTAGTGGACCTTACGAAGGCCGGGTAGAAGTCAGAGTGAACGGAATGTGGGGAACCATTTGTGACAACAGCTTTGATACAAATGATGCGGTAGTGTTGTGTCGGATGATGAATCTATCGTATGTACACTACATAATGTCATAGAGAAACATGTTTGATAACATTTTAACAAATTTATACGAGGGTTATCATTCTAATGACAATGTTACAAGCTTTCCATGTTTCATAATATTATGTTTGTTGATTTTATATGATGATATATACGTGTATGCCTCCTGAATTGTACTAGATATATAATGGATTATTAATAACATCGGAATTGTCAAATTTGCGAGGTTTATAATTATAACAGGTGTTTTATATGATAATTATTTATGAAAATAAGTATTTAAATTGAAATTATTGTTTTCAAAGAATATGACCTTTAATCTGTATTATAGTTAGTGTACGTAATATGTTGTTTATTAAATCGAACATGTATTCTACTTGCAGAAGCACAGCATATTTCCACAATGCTACGTATGGACAAGGTACCGGACCAATATTTGCTCAGAACCTCGGTTGCCAAGGACACGAAACACACATTCAACAATGTTCCTTTGAACCAGCGACAACTTGTTTTCATACGGACGATGTTTCCCTAATTTGCAGTGGTATGTTTTCCTTTTTATTTCCAATCATGTATCTATCATCTTGTATAGTTACGAACGAAATAACCTTCAAGTTGATAAGTTATGTTTGCTAGGCGTCTTGCATATACTTTTAGTTACTATACTGTCAACACTTTCTTATATTATGTTTTTCTGTTTTTCGTAATACGGGTTTCCAGGTTATCCGTTTAACACTATCACATAATACTGTTCTTTTCAGATTGTGTCGCTAAATGCTACAAAACATTCAAGTTTTGAACACGTATTTATGACACGTTTATTCTATTTTTGTGTTACTATGTGGATCAAACATTAAGGTCAGCTGCAAATAATCTCCTGCACATGCCTAAACCCAATTTAGAAATTTTCAGACAATCAATCTCTTATGCTGGACCAAAGCTATGGAATTCTCTTCCTGGATAAATCAGAAAAACAAATACATTAAATACTTTTAAGTCAAAATGCATCAAATACAAATTTTCACACTGGACTGATAGTATCTCCACTTAACAAACCTATGCTCGATACCACTATTATGGACATGTGATACTAACTTACTTAGTATTTAATATTTTACAGTCTATCAACAAAACAAAAGTATTATTGTTTGCAATTCACTAATTATTTTCATTATGTTATACGAGGGTTGTTCATTTGATTCCCGGACGATCGATATTGCTGCAAAAACGATTGGACGGATATTAATGAAAACGCACACTAGCACAATCACATCATTCCTTGATTCACATGCAAAATTTTAACTTTGTACGATGAAGGAAGTTTATAATATTAGCATTTTAGTAAGCACGTGTAACGTTAGTCGGCCCAAGTCAACGTCAAAAAATGGCGACGTTACGACGTTTTCGCATCTAAAACGCTACTGTTCAGTAGTGATGTAATGTGCTATAACTACGATAAAATCGCATGTAGCTTCAATTTATAAAGCACTTATTATTCTATTAATGTATACCGCACAACAGGCCTTGGATCTACAGCATTTTCTGTTGATGACTTTAGGTTTGCCCGACCTTTGTTCATCACGTGGTGGTGTTATGTCATCGTAGAACGGTTGATTCCATATATAAACAACGGTCCGCACTTACGATAATTATGTTAAGAGTTTTCCTTTAAGGTAGTCTTAAGTTTTACAGATAAACTGCCAATATTTTCATAAAATCACTGCATTAACTGTTTTCTCTAAATAAATTGCGATATTCACAGAAGCTCGCTCTTCGTCATTAAAACGCAAAAGGCTACACGAAATTGACATCAAATGTTATATTACCCGACATAGATACATGCATATTGTTGGCTAATGTTTTCGGCTTAAAATATGCGATAATACCTCTACCCCTACCTAATTAACACTTTACATACCACTACAAAATTGGGTTGGGCCGGGGAGTCGTTTGTGTGGTTACTATAGTAACCATAGTTTGTGCTCGATGTTTTGTCAAATAATCCAGTTGGTGACTAAGTCTAATGAAACGAAATTTTACTACAATCGCGTGTTCCAATCAAGCCCTATCTGGCTTTGGCGATCGTCCGGAAATTAAATGAACAACTCTCGTATATATGCGTGTGTTGGTGAAGGGGTTTACAAATACTAGTCTTCTTTCCACTCAACTGTATCAATTATTGTCCGATTAGAATCCGCTAAACTATTTTAGAAAGGTTTGTAAAATGCAAAATATTAGCTATGCTATGATAGAAATAATGATCAGTTTCTGCGTTTTATCTTAAAACATAGCACATTTTTGGTGGCGTCGCAATAGTTTTGCGTACGCTACCCCGTGGCCGAGCTGTTTCATAGGATATGTAAAACACATTTGCTTATATTATGTACAAGTGGTCGTATATATAAAAAGTGTTTTGTATAAAAATACGGTTAAATAAGATATAGAAAAAGATTTATGTATATACCGAAAGTCCATGACCGACGGATAGGTAGTTAACACTCAGAAAGGATAGACATAAAATGAAATGTTTACGTTTCATCCATTTCTGCCATTATCGAATGAAAAATCTGAAAAAAGAATAAATGCGTCTTAGCAATATAACTACGACGCGAAAGGAATGAAATCGGCATCTAAATATTATCAGGAAAGAACAAAAAGAATCTTTGCTATCGGTTCAACCAACTCCAAATTGCTCTGCGCTGTACAGAACTTTTGCCAGTTGTCCAGCTCTGCGCAATATAGAACTTGCATTCTCTGTGCCTTTCAGGGCAATGTTTACGTTTTGCTCTGCGCAGTATAGTAGCCCAAACTTTAAACATTTCAAACATCTTTTTTGAGAATTTTAATCGGACAATAATTGATCCATGCGAGGGGAATGGCCTTATAAACAGATTTGGGTAGTTATTTATGTACTGATCTTCTTTCTAGGGAAAATATCGCCTTTTTTCTTGTCGTCTCTCGCTTCACTTTTCAACAGTCACAAATCATCGTGTTCTGTTGAACAGAAATATCTTGTTATTTCATCTCAAACTGACAGTTCTAGCTGAATCGCCAATTTAAGCACTTTCATTACGTAGTTAATTTACAATACAGGACGCCGTCTTTAAAAAGATCTCACCGAAAACGAAACTTGCTAACTTTTATCGTCAATGACGCACTTCATCTTGAGTCCTCCCTGCATTTCGGCATTTACTTGCATTTACCACTGAAAAATGTTTCATCAAGTTTATCAAATCGACGAAATCGTGTCCTTGTGGACGTATCAACACAGGTGAAATTACTTTTATTATATCGATGGCTTAGAATGAGAATGAGTAACTACAACTTACGACCTTATAAGACTCATACATATTTGAAATTTAGTACCAGGCGCTTCTAATGAGCATATTTTTATGAAAATCGGAACCTGTCATGTTGACCAAACTGACGTTTTAAAAGCTTGTTTTACTATAGGTAAAGAGTGATTGCCAAACTGATTTTCTTGTTTTTTCAAAATATTGATATTGTAGTTACGACCTTTTCATTCTAAGCCAGCGATATATTTTCAAAAGAGAAAAAAGGCTTTTTTCGGCACATAATGCAATATCCATTCATAAAAAAGTAAATGTTTACGTCATGACGTCATCGACGTTGGTATATTATCGGCATATAGAAAAATCTTACACGTCAGACATGCATGATACGGATTCGTAAAACCAGACATGTATATTACGGAAAATGTGATCCATCGCGCTGTATTCCAATTTGCGAGTTGTTCTGTATTTTAGACAATACATGCATTGGTATCATAATAAACGTATCTATTGTATAGAGGATCTTGAATGAGTGCTCATTCATTACGATTGTTATTAAACAAGTTGACAAAACAATTAGTCCAGGAGCCAGGTTTCAAAAGGGCCTTAAAATGAAAGTTTATTTACCCCATCTGGTAGAAAAAGTCCATTGGTATTTTCGAATAATGCATACATTCAGGCTTCAGAAAAAGGTGGATGCCAGATCTGAAAGTGGTGCAGATTTTTTTAACAGGGGCAACAACTCTTGCTTCCGAGCTAATTTACGAATACACATGACATTCTTAATTCTGGTGTGAATTTTTTGTTTATGTATATATTGCCATATATTTTGGTGGATATTATTCAATTAGCGTTGTGCATCAAATGGACATACATAACTGACCAGTTTGAGGTCAAGGTCTGGGTCATTTCAAGGTCAAAGTGAGAAAAATAGCTAAAAATTAATATTTCACCTCAGTTCTTTCTTCGTATAGCATATGTTTGGAATCAAATTTCGTAATTAAAATGATAGCCGTATTGGTAAGTACATATACTTTCATTATAAGCCATTTGTTTAATGAAAATAGTCATTTCTTTGCCAAAATAGCAATTTAATTCATATGCATGCTGGTCGAGAAGGCATTCTTTCGACCACCCCTGGGATTCTATGATCTAATATGATCAATATATTACTACATATTTGCATGGATATTATTCATTTGATTATGGACATCAAATGGACAAACATAATTGACCTTTTTTGGGTCAAGGTCAAGGTCAGATCAAGGTTAAATCGTGAAAAAAAGCAAAAAATGGACATTTCCACTCTGTTTTTCCTCGTATAACATTTGATATGAATATAAGTTTCTTATAAAATAATAGCCGTGTTTGTTAGTTCATATTCTTTTCATTATAAGTCATTTGTTTAATGAAAATAGTCATTTCTTTGTCAAAATAGCTATTTAATACATATGTATGCAGGCCGAGAAGGCATTCTTTCGACCACCCTGGTATTATATTTATCTAATTTTATTTAAATGTTCATGTATATATTGCTACATATTTGCATGGATATTATTAATTTGATTATGGACATCAAATGGACAAACGTAATTCACCTTCTAGGGTCAAGGTCAGTTCAAGGTCAAATCGAGAAAAATGGCAAGAAATGATATTTCCAACTAGGTTTTCTTTCATATATCATATATTAAGAATCTAATTTGCATATTTAAATGATAGCTGTTCGTGTTGGATAGTTCATGTACCTTCATTATAACTCATTTGTTTAATAAAAAATGTTCATTTCATTGTTCAAATATCCATTTTGTTTTTACGACAGCCCCTGGGATAATATGATCTAATATGATTTATGTGTTTATTTATGAAGGGAGTCATATGTTCACGGTTACTATTCATTATATTATGGGCATCAAATGGACAAGCATCTAAAACCACTTTGGGGTTAAGGTCGTTTCAGGATCAAAGTTAAAAAATAGCTAAAAATGGATTTTTCCTCTCCGTATTTGTAGTTCTCACGTGTGATTTGAATTCAACTTTATTAGGAAAGTGCAAATTGTATTTGTCTCACTTTTTATCATAGGACTGTACACAAACGATCATTAATTTTGTTAAGTATGCAAAACTACGTATATTATGCATGCAAAAGCACTATACCTGTCTATTTTATGTCAATTTTGGAATATTTGTATACGCCGTTTTTTCACAGAGGTACTGCTTGGAAGAGTTCTCATGTAAAGGCATATCATTAAATCCATACTTTTTGTAGCTCTCTATGGCACAATAACTTGCTGTTCACATTCACCACGACAATATGGCGTACCCACCAACACATTATACAACAATACGTACGGCCTATGGTAGGTGTATCCAATCAGGTATGAAATGACTGAATAACATGGTGATGAGCACATCATAGGCCTAGGATGGCAGTTGTTTCGCGTAATAATGCACTAGTCAATGTTTTGGATACTTTGGGACGCATCCTTACCGACGGGAATTTGGCAACATCATCGACGCCTAGTCAAGATATTGACTTGCGCATAACAAATAACTTCATAACATTTGATGCCAGTATAGTGCAGTGGTGTTTATTGTATAACACATAAAGTCTTGCTAAAATCATTACGGTCTGTGATGTGAAGTTTCATTTGTGGTAGCTAGTACTGAATTGGTTATGATATGTTTATTCCTTACAGTGATATGTACCAACATAGACATCTGATACCCGTACTTAGTAGTAATGTGTACGACATAGATCATGTGAAAGCTGTAACTAGCAGTGTTTTGAACCACACTAGATTCTTAAACGGTACTTATCACCATTAAGGACCGACAGTCCTGGTCCTATGGAAAATACTAGAACAACACAGCTCCTGTAGTGTAGTCACCACTTCAATGACCAAAGTGATTTAGCATTGCAATAAGTAAATAATGTCACAGATACGTGCATTTAACACAACGGAATATAGTCACCACAGACAAAGTAGTACCAGCATCATGTATAACCATCTTAGGCATAATAGCGTAAATGTATCCACTACGACATACTATTCTAGAAGCATTACGACATCAAACGATGTACGCACAACCACATAATTCAGCCATACCTGGTTCTACAGGATACACATTAATACAAAGTAGAACCCTTCCAATTCCTAATCCTGTAGACATTGCTACATGATACAAGATACAGATACCCCTGACCCTTGGGAGTATATACGACAGCATTTCATGTCCATACCAGGCCATAAGAATTGCTCCACTGTACTGCAATTTTTATGTTATGATATACGAGGTACTCCTCCTTGCCAAGTACATGTACATGATTAGCTAATATTAGCTATCCAAAGCCACACGTGATCAGGTCTTGAGCCAGATATCATTTGATACTGTATGATACTTAACACACAAAACAGCATGGAACACTAAGGGTGTCCAAATAGTACTTTAACAGTTTGCCTATTTACCAAATGTCTTTGGTCTCCTTTCATAAAGCAAACTGCACTTAGTGGGGTACATACGAGTATTTATCATTGGTTTAGCCATTCTGGATTTCAATTTCTGTCAGTTATTGAACACCAAATGCTTGGTTTAGCCATTCTGGATTCCAAATTATGTTATTGAATTCCAAATATATTCTGAAATAGTACAGTAATATCGGGCGTTATCTGATATGCTTCACTGCAAAATACATGCCCTACTAGTATGGCCTATGAGTGTACCCACTATAATTGAGTACAGCTACCTCATACCACCTTGGGTAATCACTACTGTATTGAACAGTTATTCAAAGCTCACCACCATGTAAGCCATTATAGACATAACAATCACGTGTTACCAATCGCTACTTTGTGCAGCTATCCTTATCCTAGGAATTAAGCATAACCATTTGCCAGATCGGTCAGCCAATGCTCCATCGAATATACATCACAATAAAGTACCGCCACATCCATATCAGACTTTAAGGCGTTCTCACTACCATACAGTACACCCATCCTAGTCCATATAGGTTGACTAACATATTTGGTAAATCCATTCCATTCCTTATTTTTGATACAAAGAAATTTGTAATCAATGGGGCATCTAATGATGGTGACCAAACTCTAATTAATATCCGAGGTCCAATCGTTCCGTATTTATTGGTCGGAAACTATTTGGTGTATTCATTCACTTAAAGACTATGGTTGTCCGGACCTTCTGATATCAGGATCATTGCCGTCTGCTGTTTCATACATTGCCGTCTGCTGTTTCATACCAACCAACTTACCAAAAGGCTAAGGATAGTAGGATCAATCATTGGGAAGGCGTTTGCTCGGAAACCGTTTGATCTATCGACAGGCCTACAAACAGATTAACGTGTGTTAAGCAATATCATTCCCCATTAAAGATCTTCATAACACTCGCAGCTAATAGAATGGATTTCAATTCATTATTACACACCCAGACAAACTATTACATCTACAACTAAACAGAGGTACAAAATGTTCTGTATTGCTTGTAAAAAGAACAAATGAGCCAACACATGAATTGTTACTGCATTATTACAAAACACAGTTTTATCTTGAAAGGACATTGATCTTGACCTTGAAATGGTCAGTATTTTAGACAACTTTGAATACGATATTGATATTACAATTTCCATTCATATATTCAATAATACTAAACATACATGAGAATAAGAACTACAGATCTGAGACGAAATATCTTTTTTGTAGCTTTTTTTTTAAATTTGACCTTGAAATGACCTTGACCACAATCTTATTTAAGATGTTTGTACATTTGATGTTAATAATCAAATGAATACTGGTAGTATCCCTGCATATACATGTATGTCTCACTACATACACAAACACTAACATCACATTATATCATAGAATGTCAGGGGTTGTCTCGCAAGGTTTTCGACATATGCAAAATAGCTTTTTACACACTTAAAACGAACTTGTTTATTGAACAAATGATTTATAATGGAATATTATGAAGTAACCAACACAGCTATCATTTTAATAAGCAACTTATATTCATATCAAATGCTATACGAAGAAAAACAGAGTGGAAATGTCCTTTTTTGCCATTTTTCTCGATTTGACGTTGAACTGACCTTGACCCAAGAAAGGTCAATTATGTTTGTCCATTTGATGTCTATAATCAAATGAATAATATCCATGCAAATATGTAGCAAAATATACAGAAACATTTAATCATATTAGATCATAGAATACCAGGGGTGGCCGAAAGAGTGCCTTCTCGGCCAGCATGCATATGTACTAAATTGCTTTTTTGACAAAGAAATGACTATTTTTATTAAACAAATGGCTTATAATGAAAGAATATGTGCTTACGAACACGGCTATCATTTTAATAACGAAATTTGATTCCAAACATATGCTATGCGAAGAAAGAACTGAGGTAAAATATCAATTTTTAGCTATTTTTCTCACTTTGACCTTGAAATGACCCTGACCTTGACCTCAAACTGGTCAGTTATGTATGTCCATTTGATGCACAACACTAATTGAATAATATCTACCCAAATGTATGGCAATATATACATAAACAAAAAATTCACACCAGAATTAAGAATGTCATGTGTATTCGTAAATTAGCTCGGAAGCAAGAGTTGTTGCCCCTGTTAAAAAAATCTGCACCACTTTCAGATCTGGCATCCACCTTTTTCTAAAGCCTGAATGTATGTATTATTCGAAAATACCAATGGACTTTTTCTACCAGATGGGGTAAATAGATTTTGAATTTCTGGTCACCAGCTCCTAGACTTAATATGATACGAGGCTCTGTTAATGAGTTTAATAAAATGGTAAGGAACGAGCACGAATGTAAGATTATATTTATTATATAACCTTAGTAAACGCTTAATATCTTAGAAAAATGATGATGCATGCTGCATATGTCCATGAGGTTTCAAACAAAATTTAGTGGTACTTTGATACATCGCGACGGATCACATTTACTTTTTATTAATGAACGTGGCGTTATATGCGGAAAATATGCCGACGTTCGTGACGTCAATGTTTACACAGTGAGCGCATTTTCGCGCGTAAAGTAGGTGCTTTTTCGCTTTTACGGATAATTATATAATAAGAGGAATATCACTGAAGTTGTGTTGATACATCTGTCCGTATTACCTATCGGTGCTTGCGTTATATCATCACGCTCTACATTACGGTCTCGCGAGATACGGCATTACACAAGCAACTCTGAATAATACGACCCGGCGTATCCACCAGTGCCGTACCCAGACACGAATTTTAGCCGAGGCAGCCTTGGGTCTGGACATGACCGTAACTAGGAATTTTCCAAAGGGGTGCGAAACCGGGTCTTGATTGGGTGACGGGATATTTACAGGAGGGGACGTCCAAATTCGTTCTGTACATTCTATTTTGAATATTTACAATGAATTTTGCGAGCGAAGCGAGCCAGAAAAATTGACTATTTGTTGAAGCTGACACAAATTTAATTTATGGCAAATATGCACTATTTGTCCGAGCCCACACACATTTTTTTCCACATGATATTATCAATGCTCATAAATTATTTGGCGAGCGAAGCGAGCCACAAAAATGCACTATTTGTATCAGTCCACACATTTCGTTCTCTACATGAAATTGAATGGTGATAAATTATTTGGCAAGCGAAGCGAGCCAGAAAAAAAACTATTTGTACGACCCCCACGAAATTCGTTGTCTACATGATATTATTAGGCAGAAACAATGAAATATTTGTCAGCAAAAACTCGCGAGGTGTGATTAATCCTTAAAGATGCATGATTTGCCCTAGCTCACACAAACTCGTTCTCTAAATGGTATGATCAATCCTCGCATTATTTACCCGAGCTGCATGTCACATAAATTCGTTCTGTACACGAACGTATGAAGCATTGGTGTTATGTGACAAGCAATGCGAGCCAAAGAAAATGCACTGTTTCTCTAAGTTGCATGTCATGCAAACTTGTTCTGTACATGATATTTATTTAACGAGTAGTTATTTGACAAGCGAAAAGATCATGATTTCTCTGAAGTTCAGGTAGCACAAACTACTCTCTACATAACATTCTTAAATATGTGTTCAATTCATTTGCCGAGCGAAGCGAGCCGAATTTATTTACAAGTGCAAAATATTGCACTTCTAATCAGGTCCACTTAAATTGGTGTAAAAGGGGTACGTTTGCGCCCGATGCAATCCTGAGTTATGACCATGTAGTGGTCCGGTGTATTTGTTAACCTAGAACGTTTCTGAGCGCACGCAATTAAACCACCGAATACACTTTCAACATTGACAAAATCAAAAAAAGAAGAATAGCGAAGCGAGCTCGATAAACATTATTTATATTATTTGAACACCATGTCAAAACATATTCTGTATTTGATAGTATTCACTTATAGATTTATCTATGTAGTCTATAGAAAGTATATATTTTAATTGATAATAGTCACTGATACAGCTGTTGTTAAGGCGAAGCCAGCTAGAAAAAAGCATTATTTTCTGAAGAGCACCATTGGCGACAGGATCGTTTTTCTATTCGAGACTCCTTTCATCAGCATATTCTACGAACTCGAAGGCTGCACATTTGTGTTAAGGGGAAGCTTGAACGATTTGAATGCAAGTAAATTAAGGGATAAATGTCATGCTCCACGGGAATTCAAACATTTCATCTGCTACATTCTTTGGTCCCTTGTTTTTGGTATTGAAACGGAACATCAAGAAAATTCATAGCAATTTTTAAACAAGAGCTCAAAGGAGAACATACTTATATGCATATGCTTATACTCTTAAATGTGTAGCCCACCTCACTATTAATTTGATTGTTAACAGTACCATGCGAGCGTAGCGAGCGAAAATTGGCATACTAAAGTATTAACTATTTTTACTCACAGAACATTGACCTGGATTGCGGCGATATTAAGGGGGTGGTGTGCCGGTGCCACTTGCGTTCTATACATAATAAAGGGAAAGTGTCTGGTATACTACCATTAAGGTGTAAATCTAGTGCCTCAAGTTGCACAATGTATACTGCCTTAAGGTGTAAATCTAGTGCCTCAAGTTGCACAATGTATACTACCATTAAGGTGCAAATCTAGTACCTCAAGCTGCACAATATACTACCATTAAGGTGCAAATCTAGAACCTCAAGCTGCACTATGTATACTACCATTAAGGTGTAAATCTAGTGCCTCAAGTTGCACAATGTATACTACCATTAACGTGCAAATCTAGTGCCTCAAGTTGCACAATGTATACTACCATTAAGGTGCAAATCTAGTGCCTCAAGTTGCACAATGTATACTACCATTAAGGTGCAAATCTAGTGCCTCAAATTTCACTATGTATACTACCATTAAGGTGCAAATCTAGTGCCTCAAGTTGCACTCTTTGTTTATAACTTGCGACAGCTTGTAATATTTTTTATTATTCAGGCATTTTATTTTACATATAAGTTGAAGACGAATTTTCGAACCGTATCGAAGAAGTGTATATTGCGGCTCTGAGCGTCTGCCGTTGGATCCATACATACGGTCGTTTACATACTAGATAACCTAGTACCTCAGAATAAATTGCCTCATTGTTTATTTTATTACATGTAGATCTATATATTAATAACAAACAAAAATGTTTGGTCCGCAAATTTTAGGCGAGGCAACTGCCTCGCCTGGCCTCAGTGTAGTTACGGCGCTGTCCACACACAGCAATGATATTCCGTATTTACAACGTGTGTACAGAATGAGGATGGTATGGACGTATATCAAAAGCTGATTAATATGGAACGTTGGGTATTGGTACAGTTGTAAGATCAGATGACTTGTCTCACTTTTTTACAGATTGTGGAAGTATCAGCGTATCAAGTGGTATGATTGAGTCAATATCTTCGGACGGTACAACAGTATCAGCGAGCTGTATATTAAGTGGATACAACTCCAATCATACAAAAGCCACGTGCGATAACACAGAAAACTGGTCTCCGTCATCTATATCGTGTCCAGGTACTAGATATAGTCCCAACCAACAGATTCATAGCTTGACCAGATTAAACTGAGACTCATCTAACCGCTTATACTCGGCTGTATTCGATTCGTATGTTTATTTACTATATACCATTACCTCCGTATAAGATGTTTGAATAGTTTCGGAATTTTCCGGATTTTAACGAATTATGCGAAGAATCTTAGTTTAATCTGGTTGGACAATACATAGTCGTTCAAACTATTATTTCCATTTCTGTACATACTTTTAGAGTATATTTACATTAGACCTTTGTTTTTGGTGAAGAGTGTTAAACCTATGCACACGGTGTATTCTTATCCTTATTCTAAATGACCTGTGTGACGCACTACTTTCTCACAACAATCAAGTCTTTTCACACAAGAAGCTTATACAGTAGTTCATGTTAACAGGTCTAAGACCAAGTTTACATTTTCAGACTAAAGTTGCATGTACGCTCGTATTTGAATCATCTACTTAAGTTGAAAAACTAATCATGACGTGTGTTTATCCTTTTACAATTGAATATGAATTGCATAATACATTTGTTAATATTGCTAGTTAGATTGAAATCAATAATTATGATTCGATATTTATAAAGCAGATGGTATTTAAAGCAACAATACTCTTTGCAACCTGCGCAAAATGCCCTTTATATTTGCATTTCCTTGTCTCCGCAGTTAATGTATGGCACGGAATAACAAACATAGTGGTCACTGCTGTATAACGTACACCGGATATTGCTAGCAAGATCAGTAAAATTATCAATTTTCGCGACGTTCTAGTGTTGACATGGGTAAGTTCAGAGACGGTTTTTAGTCTTTCTGAGTGTGTTTAATGTACATTTGATACAAACGTATCTCCTCCATAAATTTTCCTAGTCCGTGCAATCGGTAAATTGCCAGGAATTTCTTAAAAGGGTGACGAAAAGACTGAACTCGTATCGTTACTCACGCAGAAAGTAAGCTTGATCCGTCTAAATTAGATGTTTTTGTTTATATTTTTCGTTACAATATACAACTTGAATCGAGCGAATCGTCATTCCTGCTACAAAGATTATATTGTAAATGTAGTATCTGAAACTAATCGAAAACGACAGTGCATTGTGAGAATAAATACAAGTGTAAGTGTACAGAGTATTGCTATATATTTGCTCACTGGTGTACGGAGTATTGCTGTGTCGTGTACAGAGTATTGCTTTTAAGTGCAGTGACTACTTTTGCACACAAATTGAATAAATGCAAGTTATAATCGGTGTTATTTGGTAAAAATAACTTAGATTGTACAGATATGTAGCTATTTAAATTGGAATGCATGGACTACATGAAGCAATTAGTGTAACCAGCTAATCCTAGCTCCACCCCCCCCGAATTTTATGGGCAGTTTCTGTTAGTTAATGTGTAGATCACATACAGTAAAGGGTTATAGCACGAATGTGTAATTAGTGCACTCTTTTCATACAACCAAACATTATTATAGAACTGGTAAAGACAACATAAAATGATTACTGACAGTAACAACTCATTTTGCCCTATGGGTTATTATTCATTCGATAGCTAAGTTATATTTTAATAAGTTCATTCTCATGTTAATTAGTTTTGTAGGTAAATGACAGGTATAAAAATAAATAATAACAATTTCTATTACTTGACTGAAAGAGAAATGCATTTCTTTAAATACAGTGTATAGCTGACATTGTCCTATTTTAGTTTAGAATACTAGACCAATTTGTATCCATTAATTTGGTAACATTGCTTGGCATTGCTTGTCAAGATATGAAAATTAATAGATTGTATTCAACTTCATTAGGCGAACACAAAACTACAACATTGTCCAACACTTTGAATGAGAGTTATAGCAAAGGAATTTCATTGCAGCGTCTGAAATAGTTGAGAGATAAAAACATTAACCTTGGTGTGTATATATGGATTTAATGCCCTTATTTGCCATTTGGCCCTAAACATGACTCTCAACGAATTACATAGATCCAAGCTAAATATCACAATTGTACTACTCACAAGAAAATAAGCATTCTATATTGTTAATCGCATTCATCTGCCTGGCGGATTGAAATATTTTAACATTGTCATATAAGAATATTCTTATTATATCATACAACCCATAAGACATGACCTTATTGGTGAGCAGACGTAATTATACGATTAAACTGTCCATTTATTTACTGTATTTACTCATTTTATTAAGACATACTCCGTACACTAACGTCGAGCTTATGTGCAATACTCTGTACACTAAACAACAATCCTCAGTACAAGCACTTGGATCTGTTGTTGAGTGTATCTTACTTGTTTTTCGATCAATGTTTATATAATTTGGTCAGAACATTTTTGGGTTCAACATAAACAAAATGGCCAGTTCAAAAAATCTATAATTTGGTAATGCAACCATTCCAGAAGCTTGTACAGTACTGCTGTCAATATTTCCGAGTGAGTAAGGGCATAATACTGGATCATTTGAACCTCCTATAAATATCTGATATACGATAGTGTTCTATAAAGTTTTCGAAATGCCCGAAGAAGTTAAAACTCAATTGCAATATGCATAAGTAGTCAGTAATAAGGAAAATATCGACTCTAAACTCACCCTGATATTCATTTATTGTCCTTAAAATTGATAACATTACTCACTTTACTAGCAATATCCGGTGTAAGTTATACCGCAGTGGTTGTGGAATTGACTATATCTGGCATGTAATACAATGCATAAAAAGAGATCAAATAACCGTACATAAAGTTGGACGAAGCTTTTCGTACCAATGGTACACAAAACAAAATAGGCGGGTGAAGGGGAGGTAATGTGGTAAACATAAAAACTTTAGTCTGGTTCCCGGATTTTGCTGATTACAAAGCAAAGGTCTGGCAGGGGCTAGTGATCGCGTCGTCTAGTGTAAGCATTGTTTACATGATTTTCATAGGAAATTAATTGATCAGCTTTGATCAACTTGAAATAACTAACGATCAAGGTTCAGTTAATTGATATATAAGTATGATTTTTAGACAAATGTTATGTTCGATCATTTTTTCTGTTCATCTGGACTTTATCACGTAATTTCGCGAGCATCTTGAATTTCTTGGTCAAATCATGATATGAATAAAGTTAAAACCATTCATTAAGAGTATAAATATTTAAAAGATCGCGGGTATGAATTAGAAATCCGAAATTTTGGTTAATCCGAAATTTGCTCTATTTCGGCTATTTACCACAATATTTGGAAAAACATGGTTGATCAAAGGCCGAAGAGCATTTGAATTCCCTTCATTGATTAAACTTAACTGAAAAATGATATCAATACCAGATGATCAATGATTTCAAATGATTTTCCTTCTTATTTTAATGTTAAAATCTTACCCGGTGTGAACCGCCAGTTTTCAACAAAATCCAAGTCCTGAAACTGACCATAATTCTTCAAACACTCACAAATGGGCTTTAACAACAAACCTGAAAAGAAATTATTTCATGTTTACAGAGTGCAGAGTGTAAGTATTGGTTGTAATTTCGGGCCCAGATTACAATATGCAGCATCATTTCATATACCGCCTGTTCTAAATCACTCTTTTCTGTTCAAAACAAACGGCCAAACTATCAATTTTACTGCCCGGCCGAGGCCAAACAAGCCATGTTCGACCCCCATTTATGCGCTAACGTTCAATGATGGAAGTCTAACAGCTGCTGATATTTACAGATCAAGACTAGAAATCTTCAAGAATGTCATCAGAAACCCTTGCCATCCCTGCCGTTTTTTCACAAAATACCTTGAAAATGTACCATCCAATTTCACTCAAAATCAGTTTTGTCAGTCAGTAGACGCTTGGTTTCAAGACTCAAGCTTCTAGGAGATCAAAAATGTAAACACATCAAATTCGCATGCACCATTCAGTAATATTATTGTCACTGCCAGGGATAAAACCCAAAACAAGCAATGAAATATTCTATAAATATGCAACAGCCCAATATTTAGCAAAAATGTACTCTATTATTAAATCTCATATTATCAATTCGCATATGGGGCTTCGAAACTGTGGTCTGGCTCGTAACGTAGTGGAAAGGGAAGGAACTCCAGACTAATAAAAACTTCTCTGAATAAACTGCGTGATTAACTTGTTTTTCTTGGCGAAAACTGAACAAATTGAGCCAAAGAGTGGGAAAGTACAAAAAGTAATTAATTGACCAAATAGCTCTGTTGGCACATAGCTCACATACCTCCTACCCTAAACATACATTAAATACAACAAAATGTATTAAAGTAAATATAAACTATTGTTTATCTCACTGCTTTAATTTGTTTATAATTCTAACATGTGATATACAACCGGCTTATAGTTTACCCGCCCACTTTTGGTGTGCTTCCCAATGCTTTTGTATGCAAACAATAGCATGTCTATTTATGGAGAATTGAGAGTGAAATAGTATATAAGCAGATTATAAATTGCAGATAGAATAACAGTAAAATTATAAGAGTAGACGGGTCTAGTTTTCCTAATTAGGAATAAGTCAAACTGTCCTTATAAACATATTTACGAAATAGCTATTATGTCCATTGCACAAATAAATGAATAAGTGGTACAACAAATTGAAAATCACTTGCTTTTGATTGGACAAAGATGAAGGGTAAACTATAAATATACCTAGTTATTTCACTTACCTTTTATTTCAAGTGAACATCACAGATATGAGATTAGTAGATGGTCTTGGATTATATGATGGAAGAGTAGAAGTTATGGTGAATGGTACATGGGGTGATATTTGTACTAACTCGTTCTCTACTAGTGATGCTACAGCTATATGCAACATGATGTTTGGACTGCCGTAAGTTACTTTCTGTGTTTTGAAGTTTTAATATAACAGTATTTTAACGAATCATTCAGAATCTCCAATGTTAATTTCGTTTTTTCATCAACATGTATACATGTACATTGTATATATACGTCTATACCATATGTCATGCGTTGCTCCCATATTTATAATGTAACGACCAGATAATTATGCAAAACGAACGCATTTTAACTTTTCCGGACGGACGTAGTTGCTTGTTTACGTGTCGTATTTTACATATTAGATTATGATATCATTAACCAACTAAACAGTAACATACTTTTTGAATCACCCTATAATGTCATGTTAATGTAAACGCAATGGCTTTAAAAATGTTACACACCTACGACACAAAGCATGATAAACAGCTCATACTTTTCAGACTATACATCCCATTTGTATACAGATCTTATGGATCTAATAGCAAAGTACACATTGATCAACTTGGCTGCAATGGTAATGAAGATAATATCAATGACTGCTACTTTGAACAAGCAGGATACTGCTCTATCGACGACCGGGCAGTTGTTGTATGTAATGGTAAGCTTAACACATGATTTATACTATAATCTTTGTCATTTTAATGTGACCTGGCTTCATGATAAGTCGCACATGAACTAATTATTCCAACTAAAGGACTGATTCAATCGTGCAAAACATAAATGTACACTTACGTTTTAATGTTATCCTTGCATGCATAATCATTGAATAACTTTCTCGTTCAACCAGCGTATTTTTCGTCTGAAATATATGTTTGTTTGGATACTTGACTAACTAATGATTTATGAGGATGACAACATATGTAGACTACATGATAATGATAAATGTTTTTTATAAAATTAATACAAATATGAATGTATAGGGGTTGGACGCGAGGACACGAGGACACCGTTTTCGGTACACGACAGAATGTAAATAAATCGACTCTGTGGAAAAATAGCGATTAACATAACTTAATTGAGATAAATGGGATTTTAAAAATGAAAAAGTAAGACACTTGAATCATAACTCTGAAATGAAGCTCTGAAATATTTGTAAAATTAAACGAATAATACGAGTTTTGATGAGAAACATATAGTAAAGGTCACGCCGAAAAAAATCTAAAGTATACTGCACAAAAAAAGTTACAACTAAAAATGAAAAAGGCAGAAGTTAAGAAATCAGGCGAAACGCCAACCAGAAAGGCTAGAAGTGAGAGTACATCTGTTGCAAACATGGACTCCGTGGTCGGTGGTACTGATGATGGAAAGATGCAAACCAGACAGAAGAAAACTAGTACTGAAAATCAAACTAGTGAAGCAGCTGTTGTACAAATCAACGAGTTAGTGAAAGGAATGAAAAAGATGAACGATAAGCTAGAAAACATGGAAAGTTCCATGAATAAGGTCACTGAGCAGTTAGGAAAGGTGATGATGAAAGACGACGGTACCCTGAAATCTACCATCAAGGAATTACTAATTCAGATGAAAGATGATTTGCTTAAATCCGTGATAAAAAACATAGAGATTCTGGAAGGAAAACTGTTTGACAAAGAGGTAGAAAGTACACAGATGCGGGCAGAAATACATAGTTTAGAAAAAGAAGTAGAATCACAAAAAGCAACAAATGATGATCTTCGAGCCTTGATTAACAAAAACGAACAGGAGATAAAAGAGAAGGCAAATGAAAGCGAGCAATATAGCAGAAGAAATAATGTTATAATAGCTGGAATCGAAGACACAAACACGAAGGAATCGGCAATCGGTTCAGCTAAAAAGGTAATTGACACCCTCACTCTGCATAAAATAGCTGACATTTCAATGGCAGACATTGATATTGCGCACAGATTGCCAAACAAAAATAGGGTCAACAGAGATATTATTGTACGATTCGTGTCCAGAAATGTGAAAGAGGAAATACTCTGGAATCGCAAATTTCTCAAGAAGACTGGTATTTTCATCAATGAGGATCTAACGTTCCTAAACCAAACAGTCCTGATGAGTGTTAAAAAGAAAAAGAAGGAAGAAGTAAGCGATGCATGGTCAGTCAATGGAAAAATCTTCTACAAAGACAAACATGATCAAATTCATCGCGTTGAATATCATGATTTTGAATACTGGTTAAATCTAGAGTGGCCACCCAAGACCCCAAAAAGGATAACCTAACTTTTTGCTGTTAGTGTAGTGACAATAAATTGTTCCACTCCGATGAACTTTTCCGTGACACTTGAATATACAAGCTAATCATCCAATATCATTCAACTAACATTGTGTATTCTAACATTGTACACGTAGTATAAGATCTGTATAAATATAGTTTAAACATGGCATTGTTTAAACCACACTACAAATATATTTATGTATGCCATTTCTGTAAACCTCAAAAATGTATTGAATATATACTAGTAATAATAAAGCTGTAAATCAGTTACTATTCGCAAATATATTAAAGTACATAGCATATAGTCAATACACGTAGTATAAGATCTGTATAAATATTGTTTAAACCACACTACAAATATTTTTATGGTGTGGTACTATTGTTGTATTGCTATCACATATTTCCAGCATATAGTCAATGTATAATGCAGTCATGGTGTGGTACTATTGTTGTTTTGTCGTCACATGTTTCCAGCATATAGTCAATGTATATTACAATCATGGTGTCGTACTAGTGTTGTTTTGTCATCACATATTTTCAGCATATTGCAATCATGGTGTTGTACTATTGTTGTTTTTGTCATCACATATTTCCAGCATAATCATATAGTCAACGTATAATACAGTCATGGTGTGGAACTATTGTTGTTTTGTCGTCACATGTTTCCAGCAGATAGTCAATGTATATTACAATCATGGTGTCTTACTATTGTTGTTATGTCATCGCATATTTTCAGCATATCGTCAATGTATAATACAGTCATAGTTTGGTATTATGGTTTGTATTATTTTTCACATGTTTCCAGCATATAGTCAATGTATAATACAGTCATGGTGTCGTACTATTGTGTTTTTTTGTTATCACATGTTTCCAGCATATAGTCAATGTATATTACAGTCATGATATGGTACTATTGTTGTTTTGTTATCACATGTTTCCAGCATATAGTCAATGTATATTACAGTCATGATATGGTACTATTGTTGTTTTGTTATCACATGTTTCCAGCATATAGTCAATGTATAATGTACTCATAGTTTGGTAATATTGTTGTATTGTTATCACATGTTTCCAGCATATAGTCAATGTATATTACAGTCATGATATGGTACTATTGTTGCATTGTTATCACATGTTTCCAGCATATAGTCAATGTATAATGTACTCATAGTTTGGTACTATTGTTATATTGTTATCACATGTTTCCAGCAAATAGTTAATGTATATTATAGAGTTGGTGTGGTACTATTGTTGTTTTTGTTATCACATATTTCCAGCATATACAAACTGTAGTCAATGCATAATACAGTCATGGTTTGGTACTATTGTTGTATTGTTATCACATGTTTCCAGCATATAGCCAATGCATAATGCAGGCATAGTTTGTTACTATTGTTGCATTGTTATCACATGTTTCCAGCATATAGTCAACGTATAATGTACTCATAGTTTGGTACTATTGTTGTATTGTTATCACATGTTTCCAGCAAATAGTCAATGCATAATGCAGTCATAGTTTGGTACTATTGTTGCATTGTTATCACATGTTCCAACATATAGTCAATGTATAATATAGTCATAGTTGGGTACTATTATTGCATTGTTATCACATGTTTCCAGCATATAGCCAATGCATAATGCAGTCATTGTTTGTTACTATTGTTGCATTGTTATCACATGTTCCAACATATAGCCAATGTATAATATAGTCATAGTTGGGTACTATTATTGCATTGTTAAATCATGTTTCCAATATGTAGTCAATTATTGTTACATACAGTATGTTTTCCTGCATGTTATAGTCAATTCGTTATACAATCATACATTCTTGCTATTGTTGCATTATTATCATATATTTCCTGTATGATTGTTTTTCCTTTTGGGGCATAAATTAAAATTCCATAATTTCATATAACCTATGTGTAATACTGTAATAGATTTTATTTTAACACATTGTCTCAAATATGCAAAAAAGTGATCAATGTTTCGCATATCAAACGTAAATCCAAAGTTTATAAACAATATTTTCCACAGAATTACTCTGTACATTTTATTGTTATGTGGACAACCTTTTTCTTGTCCGTTTTCTTTTACATTGTTTTTCAATTTGGTGCATATTTTGATGGATACAGTTCGAACAGTAACGGTTCTTTCCTTTTATCAACCGTAAAATCACAAATAGTTTATGAGTGAAGCTTCAATATTATCAGTGAACTGTAGAGGTATACAAGGACGTTTTAAAAGATTACAAGTTTTCCAATTTCTTAAGGATACAAACTGTGACATATTCTGCTTACAAGATACCCACTTTCATAATGACCAGTTAAAAAACATTTGTACTGAATGGGGTTCTGAATGTTTTTTAAGTAATTCATCATCTAATTCAAGAGGGGTAGCCATATTATTTTCCAAAAACATAGCTTATAAAATACACGCAACCCACTATGATCAAAATGGAAATTATGTAATCCTCGATGTTTCCATAGGGGAACAAAGACTAACATTAGCTTCTATATACGGACCAAATACTGACTCACCAAAGTTCTATGAATCTGTTTTTAATACTATTGATGACATAGAAAATGATAATTTCATAATATGTGGAGATTTCAATTTGGTCCAAAATCCAGAGTTAGATTATAGCAACTATAAGCACTTGAATAATAAAAATGCACGTTTATTTTTATTAAACGAAATTGAAACTAGAAGTCTAATCGACCCCTTCAGACAACAATATCCTACAACCAGACGTTATACTTGGCGTAGATCCAACCCTCTTCAACAAGCAAGGTTTGATTTCTTTTTGTTGTCTCCTATCTTTCAATCTAACATTTCTGATATATCGATTAAACCAAGTTATCAGTCTGATCATTCGATGATAACCTTGAAATTAAGTTTTTCCGAATTTAATCACGGCAAAGGATTGTGGAAACACAATAATTCATTGCTAAAAGATAAAGAATACCTTGATATAATAAATAAATTAATTGATGCCATTAAAATGCAATATGCTTTACCTGTTTACAACTTAGAAAATATACAAACAATTCCTAATTCTGAGTTACAACTTACAATAAATGATCAGTTATTCTTAGAAACACTGATGATGGAAATTCGTGGAAAGGCCATCTCATATAGTTCATATAAAAAGAAGATCTAACAATTACACAAACTCAAGGCAATATTACATGCATTCCTAAGGGCGAAAAGCCGAAACAATACTTAAAAAACTGGAGACCCATTACATTATTAAATTGCATATATAAAATAGGTTCGGGATGCATTGCAAATAGATTTAAAAAAAATTTTTAGACAAACTTATCAATAGTGACCAAACTGGATTTCTGAAAGATAGATTTATCGGAGAAAACGTAAGACTTATTTACGATTTAATGAAATATACAGAGGTGAATAAAATTCCTGGCCTACTACTACTTATAGATTTCGAAAAAGCGTTCGATTCATTATCCTGGAGTTTTGTTCAAAAGACATTATCTGTGTTCAATTTTGGTAACGATATCAAAAACTGGTTCAGTATATTTTATAAGGACAGTGTATCTGCTGTTACACAATGCGGGTTTTTATCTGACTTTTTTAATATTCAAAGGGGTTGTCGACAGGGTGACCCGTTAAGTTGTTATGTTTTTATATTATGTGCAGAAATATTATCACTAAAAATAAGACAGACTGAACAGATAAAGGGAATTACAGTCAATACAATCGAGCACAAATTGTCACAGTTTGCAGACGACACAACAATAATCCTTGATGGTTCTACAGAGTCTCTAAACGAGACACTAAGAGTTTTATCTGAATATACATCACTCTCTGGGCTGAAAGTGAATTTTGACAAAACCAAAGTGGTTTGGATAGGAAAACAAAAGTATAGTACAAATAGCATTAAAACTAAATGGAAACTGCAATGGAACCAAACGAGTTTTGATATGCTTGGAATAACTTTTCACGTTGACCTAGATAAAATGATAGAATTGAACTATAAAACTAAATTATCAAAAATCAAGAAAATGTTAATTAACTGGAAACGACGAATTTTAACTCCTATCGGTAGAATACAAGTAGTAAAAACAATTGTGATACATGTATCTACACTAATACACTTATTTACATCCCTTCCAAACATTTCGCAAGCTCTTATTAAAAACCTGTCTGACTCAATAAATGAATTTATATGGGAAGGTAAAGCAAGAATCAAGAAAAGTGTTTTAATACAAGACAACCAAATAGGAGGATTGGGAATTACCGATATTTACATATTTATACAATCTTTAAAGTTGACATGCGTTAGAAGAATGATAATGAGCAATGGAAACTGGGCTAACATAGCAAAATCCTTGTTTGATATACAAAAATTGTTAAAATGCGGACATTATTATGTAGAAACTTTAGCAAAACAAATTAGAAATGATTACTGGAAAGATACGCTAAGTGCATTAGTAACACTATGCAAAAAACAAGAAATAGATAAAACAGAATTACTTGCACATCCTCTCTTCTATAATCCTGATATCCTTATTGCCAATAAGCCCATATTTTACAAATCATGGTTTAAAGCGGGAATTCAAAATGTTGAAGACCTAATAGATAGCAATAGAAACTTCTACAGCTTTGAGTAATTTAAAGAACGATAATACAACGATCTTACAACCAATTACATTCAATATCAAGGCATTATTGCATCTATCTCAAATTTCTTAAAAAACTACAAATGTGATAGTAAAGCAAAATTAACCAGACCCTATGTCCCTCCGCTATTTAAAAACATTTTAAAGTTGAAACAAGGAACTCAACCAATGTACGGTATACTTATTAAAACAGAAGTCCAACTAACATGCATATCAAAATGGAATGAAGAATTAGGTCAGCAATTAGGTCAAAAAGATTGGAATATTATTTTCTCTACCCCATTCGAAATCACAAGAGATTCAAATATGCAATGGTTTCAATATAGGATTATACATAGAATTATTGGAACAAAATCTTTCCTTTTCCATATTAATTTCATAGATAATTCGAATTGCTCTTTCTGTAAAAATATGCCGGAAACAATAAAACACTTATTTTTGGACTGTCCTGTAATAAAACAACTCATTTTAAATTTCTTTGAAAATCATGAACATATAGAAGTATACCTCAATTGTGAAACTTTTATATTAGGTATCAGAGATAAAAAAGAAATTGTTACGAACTTATTATTTATATACCTCAAAAGATATATTTATAACTGCAATGTACAAGAAATCATTCCTACCATATCTCGCGCAAAACATTATGTAAATTACCAATATAAAGTACAAAAAGAAGTTGCTGTAAGAACAGGAAACTGTGATTCTTTTGATAAAAATTGGGAAAAATATATAAATATCTTCATTTAAAAATCAACTGTCAAACAAATCTTTGTAGCCCAGAGAAAACATAATGTTTTAGCATAGATACATATACCTATTAACGAAAAGGAAAGAACCACTAAACATACAAAAAATCCTTACTTTTTTCTCAGACTTATAATGTCCACCAAAATTAACCACAACTATAGGAGATTTAAATGTTTAAATTAACAACCTTTTTTATGTATGCACGTCTGTATATTCATCAAATCTGTACTTTTGAGTGGCATGCGTGAGTGTGTGCGTGTGAGGGTGCGCGTGCATATGTGTGCTACAAGTTTTGAATGACAATGTAAGTGCGTGTGTGGTAACAGAAGGAGAATGAATGTTTTGTGTTATCTAATACAAAAAGTTTCATTTATTTTGTCTTGTTTTGCACACAACACAAACGTCATATAGTGTAAACGTTTGCATAATCTTCTTTGTATGTTTTGTATGAATGCATATGCATATTATTGATGATAATTACGTTATATTTGTACGGTAGTATGTGGGATGTCCTCGACCCACATCTCCCTATAGACGAGGAAAATAAACATATCTCCAAAAAAAAAAAAAAATGAATGTATGCTTCAATACCCTGTGAATGTTTCATTCAGCAAACCCACTCAACATAACGGATATTCGCCTCGTTAATGGATCAAGTCAATACGATGGACGTGTGGAAATAAAACATGGTGATGTGTGGGGGACGATATGCAGTTCTTACTTTGATTCAAACGCTGGTCATGTCCTGTGTAAAATGATGAACCTCAGGTACGTACATATCAAGATGATTGGATACTGTAATATCATACTGAATTCATTATAGAATACGAATGCAGTTTCACCTCGATAAACGACGGTCATTAAAACATAAATTATGTAGACACGTCAATTTACTTGTATAGGTTGCAAGGTGAATAATCAATTATTGAGAATGCAGTAGTCCCATCGTTATTTGACTAAACCGATAGACCAAAATGCCATAGAAATCGTACCGACAGATAAACGGGGAACTCATTGTAGGATTGTATCAATAATGACCACATATCCGACTTCGTTGTTGATGTAATGACATAGGGAACATCAGAACTTTTCTACATTCACCCCATGATGTATAATGTACACATGAGTCACTAATCTTATTCTATATAGTTATCCTTGTACCACGACGGATTGAACTGATCAATGTTACATAAATACTTACATCTGTGGGGGCACATGTAAACCAACCATACATTGGCTTTAACATGTAAATTTAATTTGCTTTGCTTTGATTACAGTTATATAACATATTACGAAACTGCAAAATATGGTCTGGGATCTGGTCCGATGCTTCTTAGCTGGTTATATTGTAACGCCAATAAAGAACATATGAACGAGTGCAGATATGATCCACCAGAAAAATGGGTATGCTCACGTGACAATGACCTTGCTCTGGTTTGTACAGGTAGGTCATCCAGTAAATAATTTTGAACATACGTGGGCCCATCAATAATTTCGTGAACTAATTCCACAGTTTCATAACGCTTTGACATAGCTTATTGAATGTTTGCATGGTCAAAGATAATTTATTCTCCAATTAATTCAGCATGAAAAATGATTGCTGACGTCACGATTTATGACGTCATAGCAACATTCGAACGTCATGTCATGGGCGTTTGTAATAAAAAATGGCGTCGCCTAGTAGGACCGAGTAACGTATTGTGTCAATGATTTATACATTACTCAAGAAATATGTCTTCTACATTCATGAAAATTTGCATGCAGTTTATAGGGACCCTTGGCAATCGAATAGTGCATTTTCAATGTTGAAGAATTGCTTTAAGGGCAATAGAGGAGCATACAAAGATGATAAGCATATTCACCGGCCATTTTCCATTACAATTGGCGGTCGTTAAAGTGTATTGACCATAATATTGTGCGGCATACATGGAATAACTTGTAATTAATATGTTGCTTCGAAAGCCTACTGTTATAAGAAACTTTTGGAGCAGTAATTAAATTTCAGTTGCTATCGGTTATGAAAAGAACGCACATACAACTTCAAATGTATCAGATTTTGTTATACCATGATAATTTGCCAACCCACAGCATCAGCGTTGTTTCGGACACAATTTAGGACCTGGATATATAACTGTTACCGCACCCATCATATAACCTAGAATAGGACATTAGCAACTTCTGGCCATTTCCAAAAACTCAAAAATAGGCAGCATGGTTAGAAATACAAGCCCCGAGAGGAGTTGGGTGCGTCGTAAACGGAAATTTGCGGGAGATGTCACGTGACGGCATGTAGCACGTGACCCGGTTATGGATCGAGCAATGGAATAATTGCAAACTGTGCACGGGGTGTTACTTTTAAAAGGACTATAGTCTAATAGTGTGCTAGGCTATTTATATTCACAACATAAAATTAGTTCACGAAATTATTGATGGGCCCTCGTAGGCATGTTCATTTGGTGTTTTATTTTTGTAACCTTCCATTTAAAATCCACTTATTCTATTGTTCATTGGGTATATGTGTAAAGTAAAACTAATGCCGACTTTCCTACATATAAGTCTGCATCAGACTGGATAGTTATCGAATGGTACACATAAACTGAACATAAACGTGTTAGTCATTTATTTCAATTGTGGTTTAAATAGCCGATTTTACCAAACACAGTCGAAATTTCAGTATGCCATGTGAAAACAGCACATATTTATGCGTGTGAATTTTGCATTGACACAATATGTGTCACGTGTTTACAGCAAATAAGTCACATTTGACGCACATGACACGTGCATGTCGTGGCAGATACACCCGACCAATTATTGAACGAATTATACATTAATAAATTCGACTAATTTAAAATTTATAGAATGTGGACAGCCGAGTATAACAAATGGACAAATAACGTCATCTAACGGTACGATCACGACAGTGACATGTGACACGGGATATGGTCCTACAACATATACAATAGAATGTTTGAGTAATGGTACATGGCTACAGGACGAGACCTGTGAAGTTACTGGTATGTTTCATACACAGTTATATAATATCATTGCATTGTGTTTACATATTATGACAAAAAGTCGATATAGTTATTACATTTAGTGAATACTGACATACTGTATTAACTAATGGCTGCCTGCAATACATGTATTAGTCTGGCAGCAGGCATAGATATAAGACAAGAACAGTAGTTTTACAATAAGCCACTTGCAAATGCTGTTTTTGATTTTGACAATTAGCTAACATACAATGTAGTGTTTGTCCAGCAGATGCATTTCTAGTACTATTGGTTGACACAACCCAATGAAAACCATTACTTGAGGATTCTTACGTAAATATTATCTGTATTTCAATATAACTTCTATGTGTAAATGAACGAGTAAGGGGTTCTTACAATTATTGCAAAAACATGATACCAAAGGCAACCATGTTCATATCATATATAGAGGATCTATCATTCGTTGTCAATTGATATAAAGTTATATTAAACGAGTTTTGGAAATTTTATTAAGTGAACCTTTGGTGAGCTTAATAATATTTCCTAAACGAGTTTAATATAAATATCTCAATTGACAACGAGTGATAGATGCTTTATATCATATGACGCTAAAAACGCACAATACGCATCAAGTTATTGGAAAACACGCCAATGTAGTTTACCTTATATCACACACGTTACGTATAAGATTATACGTACTCGCTATACTAACCCGGATACAAGGAAATTCATGATGTGATATATAACACAATCTTAATCATTTGTCTTTGGTACTGTTTCTTCCGTGTATCTCGAACACTCGTAGTAAAATAGTAGTGACATAAAGCTTTGTTGCACAGGTTATCCCTTAAACATCACGGATATGAGACTTGTTAATGGTGTTGGTCTGTATGAAGGAAGATTAGAAGTACAGGTGAATGGAACAACATGGGGGACTGTTTGTTCTAACTCGTTTTCCTATATTGAGCTGCGAGCCGTTTGTAATATTATGTTCGGCAGGTAGGTTGCATAGAAATAAATTCTAACAAATGAAACATATTGTATAGTTGATTCAAAGATCTCTGTCACAGCCGCGTAAACAAACATTCAACCTGGGCGATTATTACAGGTTTCTCAGGATTAAATTCTACCATCATAAATACACTGATATGATTATAACTCTAATGGTCCTATAGCGTAGTGGTCATACTTACTGCATTTAGTTGTTTAGAAATAAAACATTCTAGCGGTTTTGACAGACATCTTTGAATTGACAATAACATGAATCGACCTCATGAGGATGTGCCGTACACTATTGGATTGTTGCCATAGTAAAGTCAGTAATGGCTACCCGGGGCAAATCTGACATTACTGTACGTCGGAAACTCGTCAACCAAACCAACACATTGCCCCTAACCAAACAGCTACCAAATAACTACAACCTACATGTAACCTTACTGCATGGAACATTTGCGAAGGAATTTGATAAAAAAAATATTTTGGCAGGAACATTAAGACTCGAAAAAATAGATTTAGTTACAATTGTCTGTTAAGAACTTTGCATGTCTCTGAGTAAGATGTATGAATAGTATGAACGCTTCCAGAATACCAGCGGTACTGCTGCAGATGATCACAGGAAGGTACAGCTTGTTGTGAATCAGACGCCAGACGTTGCGCTGATATTTCTGATTTGTTTTGTTACACTTTCGAATGCTTTGCAAACTGACTATGGAAGTGCATACCTTGAAGCGAGGCATGTTTTAAGAATATACAGCATTGTTATTATTGTAGTAAGTTAACTGTGCTATTTGACTGGCTGATTGAGATTTAGATAACCTTGCACCGGGTAGCTGTTATTGACGTTACTATGACAGCAGTGACACTTTGTACGACACACCATCGTCTATTTGATTAATGGTACAATAGGTATCAACGATTGTCCTACTAAAATGCAAAGTTTGAAGTTATTTGAAAACACGATACATATTTTAGAGCAATTTTCCTTGAACATTTGAAACACCCCTCATATATTGAATGATTTAATCTCAATTTAGAGGTGCGTGTAAAAATAAAAATGTAAAGACGTTGCTTATTTGTATTTCACGTTGTGTATTATTCTAAATTTGTAGTTCAAACTCTTGGACATATACAGAATCCTACTATGTATCGGGTACAGGGCCAATATACATTGATCAACTGGATTGCAAAGGAACAGAAACCCACATTAACCAATGCAAATACAGCGTTATCAACACATGCAGTCATTCCAATGATATAGCAGTTGTTTGCAATGGTTTGTATTCTAATGTATGTTTTAAAGCACTGTGCAGTGTCGGTGTTTTTTTGTTTCCACTTCTCCTTGGAAGTTAATTTCCTCTGCCCTTTGTTTGTTTTAAAGTCCACCGACCACCCTCACCCCTCCTTTTCATCATTTTCATGGCTGGATGAGATACTTTTTAATCAGGTAGGTCACTGTGGTGTTTGGTCACTATGAAAAACGTTTTTAGCATATATATTTCGCCCTCTTTTTTGCCCAATATTGTAAACTAGGTCAAGTCGCAAAAATGTCTCTTTAAGACGTATTAACGTTAGGTCACTGTCCATTATATTTAAAACTAGGTCAGGGGGTTGTTGTGCCTCATGCGGTCGCCGTTTTGGCATGGGTTTGTGCGGTTGGTTCGCCATGCAGTGAGGCCTTGGGGAACTTGGTCTAGTAGTGGCTTCGATTCATTCGGCAATAACCGCTATTATATAATTTCTTTGTGAAAGTGGGTCATCCTACATTTTATCGGCGGGGACTTGGATTTTTAATTGTTTCTTCGGCTTATGTGTGGGCATTGCTCAATGTAGATGCTAGGAATATGTAATAATGTAAAATCATTAATTTTCGTGGGGGATTAAATTTCGTGGATTTCTAGGTTCACCTCAACCACGAACTTTAGTCACAATGAACATTACTTTTGTCCCTCAAGCTTGTTTTATTACCCGAAATGCAAAATCCACGAATTCAAGTCCCAACGAAATTGTCTTTTTTACAAAAACCACGAATGTTCGTCCCAGCGAAATTAAATGATTTAACAGTATTATTTCCTACCCCATTCCTACCTTGCCCATTATTTTAACTAGGTCAAGTCGTAGTTGTGCCTCTTTAGGTCGAATAACGTCATGTTACTGTCCTTAGCGTTTTAAACTAGGTTACGCCCCGGGGTTGTTTTGCCTCATTTGGTCGCCATTTTGGCATGGGTTTGTGTGGTCACTGCTCAGGGTATTTGTGTCGTGGTGTTTCTGATTTCTGTGTTCGGCTGGTTAGGTTGAGTGCTACCTTCCCTGGCGGATTTCTCATACCTTTTTAACACTAACACTATGGACAACTTCACTAAACTGACATGTAGCTTAAGTATTTATGATACAAAATTTACTCAAAATCTACGACTAAGAAAGTTATAAATGCAGTTCTTAGTCTTGAACAATACGCGTATGTTCAAGAATACACGTACCAACAGCACTTAGTAACATGGTTTTAATGGCAATGTTAAATTCTAAGTGTCGTGTTGTGTATTTTTCCTTTGCCATGGTTGACTATAGAATTATTTACGGTTTTTGGTTTTTTGTAACTGTTTAAGTGCTTTTCAGTATTCTAAAAACTAACTACATACAGCTAGACATATGTTATGTTATGAGAGGTGTTCAACTTATTTATGAACAAAACATGTGATTGTGCAATTTTGAATAAAAACAATTGAAATATCTTTTTTAAACCATGCGAGAAAATGTTTTAAATTGAACATATATTCATCATACATTGTATATTTCATTTGCCTTAAACAACAATTTAGTAGATGATGTTGTTTCTCCAGTTTTTAAGGCAAAATGGCCCTTTTATAAGCATCAAGAAATGTGAGGAAATTTTTATTTTGCATTTTAATGAGAACATCTGTAACATGTGTCGTAAGAAGTGTTATTAAAGTTCTGTTTCCAGTAATTGTGAAATGGCACAAAAAATTAAAATTGCCCAACATTGCCAAAACCTACAATATAAAGTTAAATTGGTTTTATGATATGTATGATGAATCCATTAGCAAAACGTGGAACAAAACCACAGATGGGAGTGTCCATAGAAACTACCAGTGACATTATTTCGAAACAGTTTAATGCACAGTTCTTGAAAAATGCGAAGTTCCTACGCTGAAAATCAAGAAAAACATGCATCGCAGCCAAAAGTCTTGGAATCTACAAATGCGAAATAAACAACATTATGTGGAAAAATTGTTTCATTATGGCGAAGCAATGCTGAATCTTACAGAATGTTATGATAGATTATGGTATGCTATTTTAGAAAAGGTCACACGGATAGGGAGAAGTTCACGTTTGTCCAGCTTTGTATATTCGCGGCCGTTTCATGGAAAGGCATTGGGTTTGTTATTATGGAAATACGCACATCAAAATCAATATCAAATTGACGAAATTGAAGGCAAAAAAGTGTTGCGTATCGTTCCTAGTGACTGTTCCAAGAACATAGGGTTTCGTCCAGATTCAGCTTCAAGTCACCATATACAACACCAAATAAAAAAATATGAATATAACTTTGATACATATTATAACCAAACAGTGGATTTCGAAGTTTGTCATGCTTTAACAATATAATTTTCTATCTGGTTGATACTAAAACAACGATTAAAGAAGGAAAATGTTCACGTAATTATTACGAGTTTTGGACCTTCAAAACGCAACTAACAACACCTTCTACCCTAATGCTGATTATGATTTAACCGTAACGTATTGGCTATTTACAATTATTATATATACTTCTTGATACACTACTTTACACAATATAAATGTTTTATTAAATTTCATTGTTTGAGTAACAACATGTCGATGTTCATTTTATGTTCATAACTTGTCAAGTCTGCTTGGGAAGAAACAAATGTCACTGTGTTTGCAAATTTTTTTTCTTACGGAAAAAACCGTGTTAGGTTGCTACATGTTGATGTCACCATTTGTTGGCTTAAAGTTATGGTTGTATTATACCTTGACGTGTGTGGTCACTATACGTTAACGTTTTAACGAGTGTTTTATTATAAATCTTCCGATGTCTATAACTAGGTCCCTAAGTAAATGTTTGAAAGGAACTTGTTAGGTCACTTGAAGTGGCAGTATGCCATGTATTTGTGAACTGGTCGTTTGGGCACTTTTTAGTAACTGGATGTACTTGTTGCGAAATTTCATTATTCTCACATGAGATTAATATTCAACTTTAGTGCCAATTGTCCTTTAGATGAGTATAGAGGAAGTTATCAAGTGCGTTGTGGAGGTAGACTTTTGTGTATTTGAAAGGCACTTTAAGCATTTTGTACAATATATTATCCGGCAACGTTTTACAATATCCGGGACCCATAACTATATTAGGGGATATTTCTGTTGGTCAAGTATAAGCGAATGGTTTATTTTAGGCCAAAATTACCACAGTATACAGTATGTAAGTATAGAACAGTGTAATGTGATGTTGACATCCATTTTACTTGCAGCGGCGCCATTGAATATATCTGATATCAGACTTGCAAACGGTACTGGACCTCACAATGGTCGGGTAGAAGTATTAGTGGATGGTGTTTGGGGAGCAGTGAGTAACTATGAAGTCAACCTTAATGTGGCAAATACACTGTGTAATATGATGAATTTGAGGTAAATATATTGTTTCAAAATTACTTCATAAACTGTTGTAAACTGTGTGTACTCTATACACGATGCTGACATAACAAGTAAATGTATGCAGTGTTACATAAATAACTTTCCATACCACACATATCGCTGGCTTAGAATGAGAAGGTTGTAACTACAAAATTAATACAGTAAGAACACAAGAAAAAACTGTCGGAAAAATACTATTTACCTATGATAAAACAAGCTTTTACAAGTTCATTTTGGTCAACATGACAAGTTCCGATTTTCATGAAAAAAGGCTCACAAGAAGCGCATCCTGGTGCAGATTTCAAATATGTATCAGTCGAATAAGGTCGTAAGTAGTAGTTAGTTACGACCTTCTCATTCTGAGCCAGTGATATGTTGTAAGCGAATATATGAGAACTAATACACACTAATTTAAAACAGAAAATGTGGAAACTTTCACACACATACACAACATATTACATACTACTGTTGTTCTTAACTTTATAAAATGTATTTCAGTTTATGGTCGTACTATACAACACCTGTGTATGGTATTGGTTCAGGTCCTATCCATATTTGTGCCCTATCTTGCGATGGAAGCTACGCACACATAGACCAGTGTTCGTACAAATCTCCGTACATAAAACACTGTAAAGCAAATAGTGCCCTGTCGTTAGCATGTACAGGTAAGCAACTCATGGTTGATCCGTAAACGTCGTATGATAAACATGTTGAGTTGATCTGAGTTAATTTCGAAATCTTTCATTTTACAGCATGTTCGTGTAAGAGGTATAAGCATCACACACAAAGAGTCTCGTCTATAAAACGTTTTATTGTATGTAAATAGAGTTTAACTTAGTTCTAAGTATTGTGGGTGAGAAATGTGTAAAGAAATGTTTTAAGTTGCATAGTCACCACGCATCTGAACTCTTAATAGTGATTCATTCTTCGTTATATCTATGCAGACTAAGCTGCATTTCCCAAAAGCATTGAAATAATATTTATTTAACTACATGGCGCTTTTCTACCTACGCTGAGAAACTTCTGGAACTTGTACCACCGCGTTCTTCAGTCAGATTGCCGAGTATAAACATATCCAGAAACTACAGGGTGTTAAAAAAGTTCGTAGACTCTTGATTTTGTTCAATAAATCCGAAACCATGCAACATACAGTTTTAAAACTTGGTAGGAATGTAGAACTATACATTATCTTCATGTTGTATAAATCAAATGATATTGTCTGCATGAATATTTGCACGTGACGTCATGATGTCATCCTTGGTGATTTTGTAAACAGCAATTAAACACGCAGTTTTATCGAATGGTGGTGGTGTTGAAAAAATATGAATTTCTCCTCAAGGACTTAATGTTGTTTTATACTGTGTTGCGGGTTATTTAATAAAAGAAATATCCAGCATGCTCGGTGGTTGTTAAGGGAAAGGTTAAATATAGGAAAGAGGATAGCGCTTCGGGATGTACGCACTCTGGACGTCCTAACGGGATCGGAGCAAGGGGGTATACGATAACTAACAATATTAAATATAAGCGATGTTAATATATCAGAAATGTTGTAAAAGCACCGACAAATGCTGGAAACGAATTAAGTCATGTTATTGAATGAATTAACTTTCACAAAGACACAAAAATGGCATTTTCATCAATACCCCATTCACCCGTATCTGACTGTGAGATAGTATAAGAAAAAACTGGCTTTTGTTCGAAGATATAAGATTTTTTTTGAAAATGACTGGACGAAAAGTGTCTTCTTTGGTAAGTGTATTAAATATTTGTTCCATGAGCTAAACAAACAAAATTATTTAGTAGGTGGATCTTCGGAAGATAACGCTCAATAAATGATCGACTCCAATAAGAGTTCAAAACGCTGGTTGTGGTGAGCAATAGTCATATGTGTCCTCAAAAAATTCAATATCATTTCTGTTGGTAAAATCGTTACATCTGTCTATAGTGAGGACTAATACTTTCGAAATATCGCTAAAACTTCCCTGGCCAGATGAGGTTACCATGGTGATATTAAAAACACGCGTCTCATCCGTTACCAAAATTGGACTGATTTTGTGCAGAATGTTGCCTGTTGCGTATCCCTGCCAGTACCCAGTAATACATTTGTGATACGGTTTACCACTTAATACTCAAAGAAGAAAGACCAGGCAACTCACTCGACCGAAATAAAATTGAAAACCTCATGAGTATAATGGACTCTCACATTTGCAAAGATCGAATACCTAAAACTGTGACGTCATTTTGACGTCTTTCACATTTTGCGTCGTCACGTGGGTCTATTTAACCATTACACATCTCATACATCACATGTCAGATCGACTTAAATAAGATTAAAATAAACAAAGGAGATCTTTGTAGTTACTAATGTGTCAGAAAAATGTTAAAATGTTATCTGAAAATAAAATGACAGATAAACTAAAAATGTCTACGAACTTTTTTATCACCCTGTATATTAGCTTTTTAATGCTTTTTTAGACAACAGACTGAACATCACTGACCTACGATTAGTACCAGGACCTTACCATGGACGTGTGGAGATTAATGTGAATAATACATGGGGTACGGTGTGTGACAATTCATTTGGCACAGGTGGTGGAAAAGTTATATGCAGAATGATGGACGGACTGGAGTAAGTCATTTGATTATGCTCCGCGTTTACTATTTAAAACAACAGCATGGCAAGTAAGGACAGGAAAGGCAGCACTCAACTAAATCAGCTGAGCACAGAAAACATAATCAACATCACACAACAAAAATAAACGATACAATGCTCATACATAACCTAACGAAAAAATGAAATGGCCAAAATCCCTGCTGTTAAAGTTTTGGGTAACCTAATTTAACACAAAAAGGTGACCCCAAGTTTCTTTGTGAAACTGGGTCATCCTGCATCCTGCGACTTGGATTTGCAATTGTTAATCGGCTTATGTGTGGGCATTGCTCAGTGTAGTTGCTAGAAATATGTAATGTTATTTCCCACCCCATTCCTACCTTGCCCATTATTTTAAACTAGATCAAGTCGTAGTTGTGGCTCTTTATGTCGAATAGCGTTACGTCACTGTGCTTATAAGTGTTTTAAACTATTGTTTCTTTGGCCTATGTGTGGGCATTGCCCTGGGTAGTTGTGTTGTGGTTTTTCTGATTTCTGTGCTCGGCTGGTTAGGTTCAGTGCTATCTTCCCTGTCGGATTTTCTCATACCTTTTTACCAAGTTTTTTTTACCAATTAATTGTAGGGTATATATGTTTTAGTGAAAAATAGTTTGTTCTTAGAGAACGAACGTATAATTTTATATAAAATCAATTGCTTGACAATGCTTTTAAGAGAATAATTGTCTACAAAATGCTAGTAGTTTGTATGTTGGAATCGCTGTTGTTTTATATTTGTTTGTGTTGTAAGAATGCCAAATTTTAGAATATATGACTCTATGTAACATAATGACCTTGACCTAACATACCTAAAGGATTAACTGTCATATAGCTTGAGTAGTTTGCATGGTGAAATTGCTGTTGATTTAAATTAGTTGTAAGAATCCCATACTCTTTGTATTCCGTTAACGACTATTTTTTAAATTTTAATACTGGTAATAAACATTTCTTTTAGAGTGAGGAGTGTGTATAGCAATGCATATTATGGTGAGGGGACAGGTCCTGTGCATATAGATAGATTAACGTGTTCCGGAAATGAGGCACATATCAACAAATGTTCTTACACATACAATAGTAGCTGTGGACACAGCAAAGATGCATCTGTTTTATGCTACGGTGAGTTTTAGAATCAACATAAGGCCGTCGTCTGCTGGGTAGTTCTTCTGACAAATTAACTTTTCGATGGCTTCGAAGATTAAATTTAGAAGTGCTTTTTACGACCTTATTATCACATAAGACGCCTGTCTATCACATCAATACTGTAATATCCCATGTGAGAATAAATGACGAGTCTAGAAAAGACTGTTCGTTTTCGAGACCAGTTTAGGAAATGTCGATTTCACAGACAACGAGTAACGGATTTTTTATCACATTACCATTGTAATCTGGTCAAAACAACGTCAGAGATCACGTGTTTAAGTCGGTGACGTTAGGTTTGCACTCCGAAATGCTAGTGACGTCACGCATTTGTTATCACACGTTTTGGAGACCATTTTTCCGTAATGTTTTCTCACATATCATATCACATTATTTACATGATCTAAAAGACAACGAATGACATGTTCTTTTGATCACATTATCATAGTACCCAGTCTGAAATAACGAATTTAAACAGGCGGCGTCACCTTTTTTATGGATATGTTATCACACGTGTCGGAGAACATTGTTCCGTCATTTATTCTCACATAGAATATCACTTTATTTATATGATAATTACATTTTTTGTTTAGGGCCGGATTTGGATATCAACGGGACCAGGCTTGTTGATGGAACTGGGCCATACGATGGTCGAATTGAAATTGAAGTAAACGGTACATGGGGAACAATTTGTGATCGTAACTTTGATATCAACGATGCGGATGCATTTTGTCAGATGATGGGATCAAGGTAAATACAATTTCAGTTATAGTTTATGCCAATTTATTTTTGATCGATTTGAGAGAATGATAGAAACAAGCTTCATAGTTATGCTGATCAACTAACAGTGGAATAATTTGCATAAGTTTGATTTAGTTTTTTCATTGATCATGTGATCTGACATCGAGATCAGACGATACATATTCAATTTGTATCAATTAATACTAACAAATAGTATGGAGTAAATTATGTTCTACAAAAATGGGTGAAAATGTCCTTCTCATGATAAGTGAGTCTTTTTGGAAACAAAAAAGTGTATTTTCATTTCGATATAGATTCATGACTTAACAATAATAATCACATCCAGTTACAATGTAGCCGCATGTGTGCTAAAAATATGTATAATTTATGTAAATTATCTGCAATACGTTTTTTGTCAACGACCTGTGATGATATTGCGGCTACAGAAGGCCGAGAACCAACCAACCAACTAAATGTATCTCACTCACCTCGTTCAACATAATCCCCATATTGTTGATTTTTGTTAGCATAATGGTGTACTTCTGATATTTGCACTATTCACTATAGGGCTGCTCAATATTTCACTGGTGCAAGATATGGCGAAGGAACTGGACCAGTCCACATCGACGAATTGTTCTGTAATTCGGGAACCACCGATTTAAACAATTGTCCGTATTTGCTCAAGAATGATTGCGGGCATGAGAGAGATGTAGGCGTTGTCTGTAATGGTATGTGACTCCGCAATTTAAGCATATTTCTTATCTTAACTACAATGATTACCATTTACGATGCAGCTATTGTGTGTTTACAAAAGGACAAAAACGATGCTAAGGAATCGTACAGGGAAGACAGTCATGCAACCAAAACACCAAAGCAGGAAATGAAAAAACAGGAACACACACAATAACATTGCATTCACAGATGACCGAAACATACATGACAAAGACAAATGTATTTAGAAATCTTTTTTTTTCGTTTTACTCTATACAGTTATTTATGTATGCAAAAATGACAAACAGAAAAATGAACAAGAAAAACTTGTAACTCTTAAGGCACCGCTAACTGTCAGTGACAACATAAAAAAACGTGTATACATGTTACATTATCAGTGATACCTTTCAGAATGTGGACAGCCAGAGATTCATTATTCGGACATTGGTTACTTTAGTTTTAGTGGATCAACTTTATTTGCTGATTGTGCATATTATAGAACATATATAGGAACAATACGAATGACCTGTGACAATGATACTAAGACTTGGATAACTGAGGGAGAATGTCAGGAGTATAGTAAGTACAAAAAGAACATCTGAACGAGAAAAAGAAATTGAAAAGCTGAAAGTCAGTTAAAATTTCAGTTTTATCTGTCAAATATCATTTTGAATTGGACTCAATCTCATTTAAGTCAGGTCCATATACAGCTTCACTACGTTAATTTGATATAGGATCTGACTATAGTCGTATGGGGTAATGTCGATGTGGCATCATCCAATGAAATAGACGCACTCACAAATATGAAAGTGCAGAGAGAGAATCACTGTTATATGTTTACTAGCGAGAGAAAGTACATGTAAATCTAGAGAAAATAATATATTTGTTCCGTTTATTGTAACTCAATATATATATAATAATTGAACGTAAAAGCATACTAGTCTAGGTTTTTCAGGGAGTTTATATTAGAGTCTTATGACCATACAAGTGTTCTAAAATTTCTACTTCAGTATATATTTCAATTCAGAATTTCCTCTTGACATCAGTGGTCTCCGATTGGTGAATGGTAATAGATCGAGTGATGGTCGAGTAGAGGTTGAATCAATGGATACCTGGGGTACAATATGTGATGATGGGTTTGGTATGAGTGAAGCTCATACAATCTGTCAGATGTTAGGATATTGGTAATTATTATTCGTTGTCGTTGAGAAATCTTCATTCATGGACATTCGGATTGGTGCTGATTTTATTCATATATGTTTACAGTAATATATATACATGTATGTATATACATGAAAACGCTATGATATTTCACTTTAATTCCAGCGATATCGTTTTCAAGTTCTTGATTTAGTTTCATAATATCAGATTGTTGGGAGTGCATTAAATATGTTACAGAACAAGTGATTTGCATGCTTGATATTAGCAATGAACAGTAGATAATTGTTTACAAAGTTAGATGAATTCCAAAATCATCGGGACACAAATTTACACAGTATTAGATATTGGTCCTTTCCTTGAGTGTATAATGACATACAATTTTGAGTACTATAACTTAAAATGAATGAAAGTTCAATAATTATATTTTATCAGAAAATGCGAATTTGTACAACCTACATTGTGAACGGTACATTTTACCGGGTATATTTCTACACAGGCCTGCAGTGACATATCATCATGGTGCGATGTATGGTGCGGGAACAGGTCAAATATTTGTTGACGACTTACGATGCGGAACGAATGTTTCACATATAAACGATTGTAGCTATGTTACGTACGATGATTGCGACCACGATGATGATATTTCAGTTGTCTGTTTAGGTAAGATATTGATCTGATTGGTAAACTTTACCACGCATGTTTTACTTTTTTTCGAGACATATTCATTCTTATCCTACGCAAGTGCAGTATTTGGCAATGCACAACGTTGGCAATGCAAAATAATACTGTACGAGGTATAGTGTGCATTACATAATAATAAATAATTTTTATGTAAATGGCGTCATCTGATTACATGTGTTTATTAGGATAAAGCATTGTATGCAACATGTACAGTATAGCATTTAGTACAAACTTGGTACCTAATACATGTTTAACTAGCTATCTTTTTGTTTGGTATGTGACAAATAAAATAGTTGTATTAAAAATATTATTGAACTCATGAAAATAGTTGAAAAAACGAATATGAAACTCGCCATAGCTCGCCTAACATCATTTTATATAACTCCTCGTTCCATCAATACAATGAACAATAATAAACTTATAACTTTTATTCCTCCAGTTCTGAAGAACTATATATTATCTTCTTTCATTTTCCATATTTAACCAACTTAAACCATCCGAATGTTTCATTTTGTTCAAAATATTCGACGCAACAGTGTTGTATTTTCATCAAATATGTATACATTATTTCGTCAGATTGCGGGAACCCAACACCTTCAAACGGGGTGATAAATTCTACGAATACGAACTATGGCACCATTGTGGAAATAAGTTGTGAATCTGAATACAGACTAATTGGGAATGAGAAAATCTCGTGCGAAATTAGCGGTAACTGGAGCGATAGTCCATACTGCCAATATATAGGTGTGTTCTACTCGTTTATTCAAGTATGTGTACAAGAACATATATAGCAATCAGGCCGCATTGACATGCGTATGCGGCTACAAATCTCCATTTGTATTTTCGAAATGGCTTATTCACTATAAAAATTATACATTATACGTTTTATTTTTAAATATACTCTTGGAATATTTATTAACCAAATACTCCTATTATCCAAACAGCCCTGCGTTCAAGATAGACGTTTTCGTTTCGAAATGTAGATAAAACGTTACAAACGCTCCATTTAACATTAGTCTACCATGAATACAGGACAGACGAGCTCTATATTACTGAATAAAAGTGCTCTAGATAACTGAACATATTTACTTACAGATTGTGACAGTCCAGTACCACCGCATGGAACAATCAATTCTACATCCACGACTAATGGAACTGCTGTTAGCGTAACCTGCAATACAGGGTACAATTTATCCGGCGAAGCGATTATCACATGCCAAGAAAACGACAAATGGACAGACTATCCAACTTGTGAAATATTAGGTGCGAATTTTATAACGGCCACATACATCTTTTCGACATTTAATCAAGTACACTGAACTGTTATTTTTGGGCAATTTCGGATTATGCTCTACATATTCATTAATCAAATGTCACACGCGTTAATCCACATGTATCTAACTATGTATGATATAATTGATAAAGTGTGAACGAACAACTTTCATTTTTTATCATTGGTACAGGTTCCGCTGCCTAAGTTATTATTTCATTTTTAACGGGAAGTAAACTACTAGTTTTGTATATGTTCATCTTGTTCGTTAGTTAATTTGATATAATAGTTCTACTTGAGAAGCTCTTGGAGACCGGGTATTATTATATTGGTGTGTATGTTATTCAGATTGTGGTGTCCCAACTCCGGAGCATGCAGATGTAGATTTACCATCCAATACAACTACCTATGGTGAGATAGCGGTAATTACATGCAAGCAAGGATATCTTCCTGACGGTAGTGCAACTGTCGCATGTCTTGATACAGGAATGTGGGAAGACATGCCTTTTTGTGAAATCGTTGGTACGTAAAATGTTTTAACTGCACATCGTATTTGATAAAATTGACAAAGAATAAATCGATGTACAAAACAACAGTAGACGTATGCATTTGAGAAAATAAACCGTCACTATGTTTAAGCATAATAACTTGTTACATACTATATAATCCAATCTAATTTAAATCAAACCTATGCTATATTCCACCACTTTACACTGATATTGGTTCTAACACACTCTGTATGAGGTCATGTTCATTTGAACTACACACCATCCAATTAGATCGATCGCAATACTGAACAGTGAAATAGGTATATTTAAAGCATACAGTTTTACCTATAGATATAAGCTAGGCTCCATTCAGCGTAATTTATCTATACATACATAATGAACATTGTACGGGTCATTTGAACGTAACCTCTTACAGAATGTTGCCAGATCCATAACAGCGCAAAGAATGCAGCAAATGTTTCGATCTGATTTTAATGAGATTATATATAATCTGGATAGTGTTGCTGTCACACACTTGGTTTTGAAGTCAAAGTACAAAATACAAATGTGCTATTGAAATTCCTGTTAATAACAATGTACAATGTTGTGGTATTGTCTATTAATCAGATTGCGGGGATCCAACTCCAAACAAAGGTTCCAGCAATGATACAAACACAACTTACGGAACGGTTGTAGAAATAACATGTGATGATGGTCATGACATAATGGGTTATTCTACCATTGTATGTCAGGCTGATGGAACTTGGTCGGATAGTCCTATATGCCACGCAAATGGTAAGCAGTTATAACGATAGCAGTGTTGAATAATAAACATATTTCAAGTCTATATACACTTTTTCTATAATTGTGCTAGCGCTATTTAGGTATTTTAGATAGCATGACTTTTTGATGTAAATGTATTATAAGCATGCAAACCAATTCATGTTATTTTACATTTAGTCGAAAAGCATCATTTAATATAGGGCGGCTGTACAATATTAACAATGTCTGTTTGCAATTTAGTTTTGCTGCGGTTTACGACAAACGGTTGCTCCTTTTCTTGACCTTATTAAGCTTTGAAGGATATATCATTTACTACATTGTGAGTTTATTTAGTGTGATTCTTTGGTCGTGTGTATGTGATTGATAAATTGTTTTGATTCATAGACTGTGGCCGACCATCAGTTCCAAACGGACGAGTTGACACAAGCAATGGAACAACGGCAGGTTCAATAGTAGCAATAACATGTAATCCAGGATATGATTTGGTTGGTTCAGCTGTAGTCGTATGTATCGCTGAGGGGTGGAATGATACATATATGCAATGTGTTTTGCAAGGTATGAATGTATCCGATATACTATGTTACAAATAAATTTGTTTTAAACTAGCACAGTCATGCACGTACGTGCATCTAGTGTGGGCATTTTTTCCAAACTGCCATTGAAAACGGTGTAACCAAATTTATGTGGTGCATAGACACTTCAAAGCCACACAAAAAGCGGCGACAGTGTAAACAATTGGCTGTAGCTTTTTCTTTAATAGAAAGCAATAAATCACAAAAATATCAACGAAAACACCTTTAAATCACTCCAAATTGTATAGGTAATTGAAAACAGAGTAATTCATACTTGTACATCTTTTTTCTCTTATTACGAGTGCAGATTGTAGAGATCCGACACCGGAAAATGGAAAGCTTGTAGAAAGTACCGGTACTAAATATGGTGACACCTCGACTATCGAATGTAATGAGGGTCATAAGATGGAAGGTGATTCTACTATAACTTGTGAGGACGGTGGACAGTGGAGCAGTGATACAGTTTGTGTTATACAAGGTATCCTCATTAATCATTTATCTCACATGACTTTACTTGTATCCGGTTTAGTATAACGTTTATCATTACGTTTAAATGACGTTATTATAGCCTGAAAATGACCTTCTTTTTGGCGTCTTTTTTAAAACCTGTATGTTCTTGTTATCATTGCCATATGATATAAAGAATCTATCGCTCGTTGTCAAATGATATAAACTGATATTTAACTCGTTCAGGAAATATTATTAAATATTAATTACAAGTCCGGAACGCGTTTAATATAAGTTTATATCAATTGTCAACTCGTGATAGATCCTTAATATCTCATTATAAATGCCATTAAAGTTTGTGTCTTCATCCGTGCCCTAGATGGATCTAAACTGACAATGGGAAGGAGTTTACACAATAAACCAACTATATATCTGACTTAAAATAAGAAGGTCGTAAGTACAAAGTCGATATTTTGACAAAATAAAACAAGAACAAAACACTGTCCGATTATTACTCTTTACTTTCGGATAGCAAGCTGTTTTAACTACAGTTTTTGTTTTGGTCTACATAACAAGTTCCGATTTTCATGAAATCAGGCTCTTAAGAAGCAAATTGTGATGCTAAATTTGAATATGTATCAGTCTTATATGGTCCCTCATTCTAATCCAGCAATATATTTAGTGCATACTGTAATGATACATTCTCCAGTGGCTTCGAAATCGGTTTGTACACATATATTATATTGCATTGTTGTGTATGTCATGTGTTTGTGTTCATACCATACGCTTCAATATAACGCGTACTTAATTTCATGCTTTTACACCACCTTAGATTGTGGAGCACTTGCCAATCCAGACCATGGTAATTTGGTACACAATAGCGGAACAGTGTTCAATTCCACTGTCACATTTGAGTGTTATTCTAGTTACTTGTTAGTCGGTGGATCAACATTGTTGTGTAGAAGTGATGGGACATGGAGTAATGATGTACCATCGTGTGTAAAACTAGGTGAGTAAATTTATCTTTAACCATATCAAGTTTTGTTTTGATGAAGATTGTATACACATTGGAACAACTGTATGATACCAAAGGTAGAACAACAGTTGTTAATAGTTTTATGTAGTCCATATAATTATTAATAATTAAGGCAACGCTTCACAGAATATACTTTTGTGAATGTAATTAAAATGCTACTATGCTCGTACACAATAAGCATGTACATAAACCCATATACTGAACTTGTTTGAATGTACATGTATAATAACTCTGCATTTCAGCAAATATTGGTGAATCCTGTGTGACGAACGAGTATTGTAAGGCCGATGGTGCCATGTGCAAACAGTCTGTATGTTCTTGTAACACCGGTGTTTATGATAGCAGGACCAATAAGTGTGATACAAGTAAGACCAGTAAAACTATTAAAATGTACATAAAATCAACTTAGGTACATCTATTACGGTACATGCAAGCCATGCCGTAGGTCGATACACGACCCTAACAATAAGTTAAGGCTATGATCAACACCACCACCTTATGTCGGTCCCGAGTCGGTGTTTTTTCAACCCGACGATGATATTTTACATTTTAATGATAGATTTTTAAATGATGAATTACAGGTAAAGTTTACAGAACTGGATTTACCTATATCAGCTCATGAAATATCTAAAGCATGTAAACAATTGAGCTTAAATCGATCAAGCGGGCCGGATCGCGTCTTGAATGAATTTTTTAAACATGGATATACACACTTATCTGTATATATAGTAAAATTGTTTAACAAATTATTTGACAACGGTTACTTTCCTTCAAAATGGACAGAAGGTTTTATAATCCCGCTTCATAAAAAAGGAGACATAAATCAACCGGAAAATTACAGGGGAATAACTTTATTAAGTACGTTTGGCAAATTATTTACTAGAATCATAAATAACAGGTTAGACCAATGGGCCGAAGAATACTCAGTTTACGTTGAAGCTCAATCAGGTTTTAGGAAAAATATGGGTACATGTGACAATATATTTATTTTACACGGGTTAATTACTCATATTTTGAACGAAAATCGTAAATTGTTTGTATGTTTTGTTGATTTTACGAAAGCATTTGATTATCTAGTAAGGCAAAATATTTTTTACAAACTTATCTAGTATGGTGTACGAGGCAAAATGTTAAATATAATTAGGTCATTATACACAGATGTTAAATCTAGAGTTAAGTATAAAAACGAACTTGGCGATAATTTTGAGTGTTTCTTAGGGGTAAGACAAGGTGATTGTTTATCGCCTTTTATATTCTCTATGTATGTAAATGATCTAGAAGAATACATGATTTTAAAGAGTTTTAAAGGTATTGATATAGGCATGTTAAAACTATTCTTATTGTTATATGCTGATGACATCGTTATATTTGCTGATACACAGGAGGGTCTTCAAAAAGGGGTTAAACATTCTAAAAAGTTATTGTGATAAATGGAAACTTGTTGTTAATGAAAAGAAAACTAAAGTGCTATTTTTTAAAAAAAGGTGGTTTTCGGGTACGAAATACACGATTCATTTACAATGGAACGGAATTAGAAATTGTAACAAAGTTCACATATTTAGGTATAGTTTTCACCAGTAATGGATCATTTAAGCAAACGTCCGATGCATTAAGTGGACAAGCTATGAAAGCTATATACAAAATGAAATTTTATCTCTCCAAATTTGCAGATGTATCTATAGGACATAAAATGGAACTATTTGATAAATTGATATCGCCAATTTTGAATTACGGGTCAGAGATTTGGGGTTATTTAGATACGACACAAATTGAGAAAGTTCACCTTCAATTTTGTAAACAACTGTTAGGAGTCAGAACGCAAACTCGAAATAATTTCATTTATGGGGAACTAGGAAGAATGCCGTTCAAAGTAAGCCGTTTTGTAAATGTAATACGATTTTGGTTGAAAATTGTAAATAGTTCAGAAAATAGGTATATAAAATGTATTTATAATATGATGCTAAATAATATGGAAATACACCCCGAAAAAACAAACTGGGCTTCAAAAGTAAAACTAATTTTAGAAAGCCTCGGTTTTAACAATGTATGGCTTTTTCAAGGAGTTGGAAATTCACAATATTTTATAAAGTTATTTAAACTTAGAGTTAAGGACAATTTTATACAACTATGGAATGAACAACTACGCGATTCTTCTAGATTATGCTCTTATGTATTGTTTGCGAATTTCGGTTTCAAACCATATTTAAATATTATTAATATTAGAAAATATATTACTGCTATATGTAGAATAAGAACTTCAAGTCATCGTTTAGAGATAGAAACGGGCCGATGGCATAAACCATTAAAAATTCCTAGATCAGAGAGAAAATGCCAATTATGCAATAAATTAGAAGATGAGTTCCACTTTATTCTAGAATGCCCTTTATACTATGAAATACGAAAGCAACACATTAAATCATATTTTTGGAAGCGACCAAATATTCCTAAATTTATAGAGCTTATGTCATCTGAAAGCAAAATTACCATTATAAATCTCTCTCAATATATCTATAAAAGTCTGAAACGAAGGGATGCTGAATGTTACGTACGCTAGCACTCTTCTCCCTACTGTAAAACAGTTATACATTTTAAGATAAAAAATATTACATGACTAATCGATACGCACGAAACTGAAAATTTAATATAACATACTTTTGTAAAGGAATTGAAATTAATAATATGTAAACATTCATGTTTTGTTTGTGTAATTTGTGATACGTATATTTGTATATCTGTATGTATATATGACATTGCATGTTTGTTTGTATTTGTACATGTGAAATCATGGGCATATTGCCTAATTTTCGAAATAAACTATCTAAAACTATCTATCTGTGTATTAACGTTCCATTGATTTTACAATTACATTGTAATTTAATGACTAATAATGATGCTTCTTCCTCCATTGTGCTGGTTCCGAAAACACTAAGTATGGTTCTAGCATGTAAACTATTTGATACTTACACTATGTCGACCTGAAGAAAAGTCTGTGGCAGCACTTGAACGTACATGTTTTTAGTACAGTGTATAATGTATAATCTGAGTTCAATGTTTGATGCACTGTTATCATAATTCCTTCGTTATTGTAGTGCCATTATATCCGTATGGGATTTCGCAAGGAGATTATTTGGTTACAAGCTGGAAGGAATGCCATTACAGAGTAAACTTTTCTGCTGGTCTACCATTGTTTGAAGAAACGCATATAAGGCTATTCGTAAGTTTCAATGTTTTGTTTCTGCTGTAGTTGTTTACCACATGGTATGACAATTGTTAAAGTATTATATATCACATGATTCGGGTTAGTTTAAAAAAGTATGTATATTCTTTTACGTAAGCGTGTAGTAAAACGTTTAAATGACGTCACTGAATCTCCTAAATGATGTCATTTTATGCGGTTTATATAACAGAGTGTGTTTTCCAACAGGAAGATATGCATAATTATGTTATTATTGTCATATGATGTACTACAGAATCTATCACTTAATGTCAATTCATATATGCTGATGTTAACCTCGTTCAGGAAATATTACTTAGCTCGCAAAAGGTTCGCTTGATAAAATGTTTAATAGAAGTTTATATCAATTGAAACTCGTGATAGATCCTCTATATATACTTGAAAACATATGTAGTTTGTCAAAGAAAAAAGATGTATATACAAGTGACAGATGCTATACATTTACAATATTATGTTGGAAATCATACTCTATAATATTCTCAACTACATATACATAAAGGGTGTTGAAAAAGACATTTTACAGCTTGAGAATTTACAAATGTTTTTATCGCATCTCTACGTTCTGTTATCACACAGAAAACTTGCATCTGTAAAGACGACATTTGAAAGTTTTCTGTGTGATTGCAGAACGTGGTTTGTTTTATAAATAAAAGTACAAACACGTATAAGCAAGCTTGTTTGACATATCCATTTTTGTGATTTAGGATGGTACGTTCTATGTCTGACTTATGCTTGGGTGACTACATTGTCGATGATATCACTGCTCTATTGGGATTTGGGTTGTAGGTGTACAACACTATTAACACTATTACTAGTAAATAACACATGACAATAAGCCAATTATTATCATCTTCAGGTTTGTCCTCATGGACTTGTGAGTTTCGGGAGACGTTACAATACCCCAACACCGCCAAAAAATAAGAATCAAGTGAAGCAACTTAATCGTGACATGCTCGCACCCTTCCACGCTCACTTTAACACCTCCTCATTATTGAACACAGCGGTGTATTATAGATCTTACGATGTACTTGATTCGTATGGAAAATTAATAGAACGTCCTGAAGTAAGAGATATAGAGTCACGTGTTCAACAATTTGGCGCCATAAGCTCATTCAAATGTGGTTTCGTCTTAATTGCTACCTGGGTAAACGTTTTACCGTTTGATGCAGACTTCAACTATTCAGAATCTCGGGTAACTAAATACAAAGTTTCAACATATTTTTATAGTTTAATTTATTGTTAAAAATACTAATTTTATAATCTCGCATTTTCATTGCAAACATATTTTATTCGTTGAATTAAATGTTAAAATATGAATTTTATAATCTCTAGTTTTCATTGCAAACACAAGTTATTCGTTGAATATATTTTTAAAAAAATATATCTTATTTTCATTGCCAACAGATGCGATGGCTATATGTTGAACATATTTATGAGGTAGGTATTTACAACGCTTGAATGTTTTCTTCAGGCCTCGACGTTTCAATTAGTACTAGTCTCTAACGGCGAGATGACATACAGCTTTTACATATATCCAAGTGGATTGATGAAGTGGGTGACGAGTAGACTGAATTATGCCCCATTGTGGGTGGGGTATTATGGAAGGAAGGATACACCTTTCACACATCACTCTTCTTTCTCACCAAATGCTCTAACACTAGATACAACAGCCACACATCAAGGTAGGACAATACTTTAAAGTCACATTACTGATTCTACAACTATTTTCCGATCAGCCATTACATACAATTAATTATGGAGACACTCCATTAAATACAATGAATTATGGAACCATTATTCTGTTTCTTAACAAATGACCAATACGTTAACTATATCTGTCGAAATAATAAACCAAATATCTTATATAGCAAATTGTATTGTGAACAAAATACTACTAATTATGCAAGAGTTGCTTCCCTTAGACTTTAAATATTTCTTTAAAGGTAGTTCTAGAGAAAATCTTCAGCGAAGAATGAAAATGAACGTAATACACATTGGCAAGGATAAATCAATCAATGAGGGACATAACTATACTTTAAAACTACATTGCTCATAATTATTTTGTATGCATGCATTAATCAATAATCAAATTGTCTCTTGTTGCTAATCTTTTACGCTTATTTTCTTTTATGGTCAGACTATGCAATTCAGATGGTATATAATGTACTTGTTTTTATAGTGTTTAATAAATAAATGTCCAACAGGCAGTCTACATGCATATAAATACACAATGTTCCGTTCATACACGAGTCGTTCAATGAGGGAGATAACTAATCTGTAACACTTCATTGGTCATAACCATTTTGTATGCATATAAAATCAATATTGAATTTGTCTCTCTGTTAGCTAATCTCATGTAAGATTAACGCACTCAGACATGTAACGAAGCAAAATAATATACCGAGTACAATAAGGCAAAATATTATAACTATTCATCAATCCGAAACACCATGTTCCGTGCTTGTAATTATGGTTGTATTCATAATTCCCAATACCGAGTACATTAAGGTAAAATATTATAATTATTCATCAATCCGAAACACCATGTTCCGTGCTTGTAATTATGGTTGTATTTATAATTTCCAATGAAAAATATCAGACTATTAGGTGATGTAATTTATACAAATACAAAATTGTCCGTTCTTTACATATATATGCCCTCTTCACAGAAATAATAAATATTAAAATTGTAGCACTAAGTTCTTTCTCTGACTTTAAATGTTAACAAAATAAGCAAAATTGCAAGTGTTCCTTTAATTATTTTGAGCAGTGTATAAATGGTGATCATAACATGTTTGTTTAAATTGTTTAAATATATTCTATTACCGAAATAGTTCGGGTTAGACAAATATGATAACTATGTATCAATACAAATACACAATAGTTCGATCATTATCATATGATTTACTAAGTATATCCTCTTCACTATATTTAGGTGTACATGGCGTGGTGTTTAAATCGCTGGTTTGTGCTGAAAACACCAACAACAACAACAATGTTAGCTGTATCAGGTGGTATCAAGAAAACAAGCACGAGAAACAACATATTGATCGCATGAATAGTTGGTTACCACAATGTCCTTGTGATATATCATTAGCAAGATGGGATCCCTGGTTTTGGCATATAGATAGATGGAATAGGTACAATAAGAAAAACTTCACCTGTGTTGATATATTTCCTGGTCGAACCTTCCGACCTTATGGCAAGGTAAACAGCGTAGCTAATGTATAAACACTTCTTAATGTTGTACACATGTAGTTATAGTCAAAAGTTTGCCAAGCACTCACAAACATGAATCGTAATTACATTGTACCGCGTCATTTGATTATTGTCCTGACAAATCACTGGCTTAGAATTAGGAGAGATGCTAAAGTACAAAATCAATATTTTGAAAAGAAACTGTCAAAAAATTACTCTTTACTTATAATAAAACAATCTGTTCGACTTCGGTTTGGGCAACATGACGAGTTGCATGATAATATGCCCATAAGAAGCGCCTTGTGATGCTGACTTTAAACATGTATCAGTCTTGCCACCTTCTCATTTTAAGCCAGCGTAATGTCATTATGAGCAGTCTGAAGTGTATTATGTTATACAGTATGAGTTGTTCTAAGAATTTGTTTTCTCACGAATATTTGTCACAAAAAGCTACTTTTACTATTTGAGATAATGGACAAAGTTGACCAAATATAGTTTAATTTACTTACAAATTGTTAACTATTTCAGTCATGTTGCTATGACTACCGGACATCTCTGTGGGTTGACGAACGACCAATAGCTGGTGGATTCTTCCGATATCATCCTGAAAACACTGCAGACCATTATAAACATGACGTTGTTCCTAAGGAAATGTGCTGTTCTCCGTTGACACCTTTTTGTAAATTTTATTACGATTTACGTCCAACTGGAACTTGTTATCGAGAGTCACCGTATGACTTTGGTATGTGATTCAATGTGTTTTATTGTTATTTAAGTATTCGTTCTAAAAGTTTATTTTAAATGTGCAGGTCAGCTATGTCTTCATAGTGAATTCAGTCTAGTGCTGTCGAGTCTGTGTGGATCTTACGCATTGTTTGCCGCCTATCATTTGTTTAAGGCGACGGACATACGTGGATGTATCCAAAAGTAATGTCACTGATGCTGTAATATAGTGTATAATGCCAGTGAAACCACGAATTTTTTCACACCGTAACTTCAGTCTTATTTGAATATGATGTCCAAATTTCACAACAATGCACATAACAGTTTTTGAGATATGAATATTTATATGAGACATACTTACGAAAGTCGCCGCAAGTCTGACGTCAACGACGTCACAATGACGTTACTTGTCGACACCTACTCATCCAGCAGAAGTTCATCCCTGGAAATTTCTAACGACTCATTAACAATGCAGTCATTTCCACGTCCTTAAAATATGTGCAACCCACCTGACACTTACTCTATGCGAAATCAAATTATTGTTAAGTGTCCTCTAGATAGTCCCGCAGCAAAAAAAATAACTCACCACATAATGATCGCAGTTTTGAACGTCGAATTGTATGGACGGCGTTAAAAATACTCTTGGTGTTCTTTTTGGATCCACTACAACCCATTTATATGACTCTCTATCGATAAGATTTGTTGATCCATGCCCCCCTTAAAAGCTTATACTACAGGTACACGAGACTATGTTGCCGCCGTGTGTAACTAAATATTCAGTAGGTGACTTTCATAACTTCTTAGGGAAAGTGCATTATTACGCGCAGCGTCTTTTTGTCACAAATCTGCCGTGTTTCCGCTAAGTAATCAGTGCGTTGAAAATCTATTGCGAGTTTCAAAATAGAATGACGTCAATGAAATTTTAGCAACAGGCACAACACATTAGTGTCATCACGTCACGAAAGTATCGTCTGCCTCTGAGAATTTTTTTTTATAAAAACGCATAAAAGAAAATCGCTATGATAATGAAAAATCTCGTAATTTTCGTGTGCGGCGATATGACGTCATAGGTATATTTCAAATGAACATGTAATCCAATTATGAAAATAGAATAATGGAACACGTTGTTTATTTATCAGAATGGAATCGCTGAACATTTTGATGTCAAGTTTATGAATATCGGCCTGTAAACAAATAAACCACGGGAGGAGTGACATTACTTTTGGATATACCCTCGTACATAATGTTCTTATGCTAATAAACTGAAACTGAAAATATTTATGACTTACAAAATGTTAAAGCAACGATAATTAAGTATTCCTACAACATAACATTTACCTGTAAAATAATGTCATATAAGTTTAATAGCAAAGTCACATTCCATGAATAGCGTAATTATTTTGTGATTAAATATGATACTAGTACAAAATGTACTATATTTTATACGTTTTTGATACAAATGTGTTCTTACGTGGTGAATTGTTCCAGGTTCATTCTGGGGTGATCCACATTTCCAAACTCTTGATAGACAGAACTCTACATTTAACGGTCTTGGCGAATACACGTTGCTACAAATACAAACAGATAATAATACGTTTGATCTACAAGCTAGAACAGAACGAGCAACTAAAGAGGATGGTAACTTTTCTGACGCTACCGTGTTTAGTGCATTCGCAGCAAAAGATGAAACCAATGCCTCTATACATGTTGAACTGAATAGAGCGAAACAAGGTTAGGAACTAACAATCTCAATGAAATACTAAATGCAAATCCTACATTGAATACACATGCATCGGGAAAGGCTTAAAATAAGAAGGTGAATATGAAAAAAAAACAAGGGTAAATTTGGTCAATATGGCCCGTTCCGATTTCATCAAAATGTGTTCGTAAGTAGCGCCTTGTCATGCCGATTTCAAACATTTACGGGTCTTAAATGGTTATTAGCAGCATTTATTACCTTGCATGCCAGGGAGATGTCTAAATGTGATGACTAAATTAACACTACGGGTATCATAATAGTTTCAGTTGTTGGCAATCAGATTTGTTAATAACCATATAGTTTCCTGGCTATTCAACTGCTTTTTTAATCTTATATTGTAGGATTCAGTATATATGGAAACGGATTCGATTTGACAACACAATACCTGCAGAAAACTGACGACGATACACCGCTTCTAGACGTGCCCGGTGGAACGCTGTTTGTGTCCAAGAGAGGGGAGACCTTGGTTGTTCTGTTTCCATCAATTGGTACATACGTTCCTCTGCCATTACATGTACATGTTTTATTCTTACCACATTGATGTAGCACCTATATCTAATTATTTGACAAAAAAGAACTGTAAAAACATAAAAAATATATGATGAAATCAGAAGGGAGCACTCAAGTTAACCATAAATCTGTAACACTACAGCACAACTACACTGAGCAATGCCCACTAATTAACCAAAATCAATGATTAAAAATAATAGCCAAGTACCCGCTAGAAACAACATACATGTCAAAAAGCTTGGTTACAACATGATTTAAAACATGATGATTGAATACTATTTACATTCTTTCTTTCTTTCTAAACCCACCAGAATCGTGCCCAACGTTTATATGTCAGTTATCGTTATCGTTTATTTTATTACTAGAACCAACATTCTAGGGGTGTGAAAATGCTTTGATGCATATTATAAGACGCATCGTTCGAAATTAGTATTTAGTATATATTTAGATACTTTGAATATACGTAACGAAGATGGAACTCACAATGCTACGGGTCAATGTATTGATATTCTTCGTCTAAGAAATTACCCCTGATGCGTGTATGTCAGTCAGTGTGAAGAGTGAGTTGTATGTGTGTGTATGTAACATAGCCCTCTCTTTGCCCCCTACTTATAATAAGGGGGGACTTGTAGCATTGATGTTGATTTCCTCATAAACCGTTGGGCGGAATGTCTTCAAACTTTCACAGATTTACAACCTTGGTGTGTAGTTGACCGTAAATGATGGGATTTGTGCTGCGGCAATGTTTAGCACCCTTTGCTATTTTACTATATACCCCAATGGGACACCTGTGTCAATGGACCTATTTCTAGTTTAGTTCGTTGTTTGTACTTCCAGGAATTACCTTGAATATATCGGTTAACGTGGAGATGCTGTCACTAAATGCAATAGTACCAAAGACATTTAACAATGTTACAAGTGGTCTTCTTGGTAACTTCAACGGAAAGGCTGAGGACGATTTCACGTTGCCTAATGGAACAATACTCCGTGCAAATATATCAGAGCGGGAAATATTCAGTTATGGACAAAACTGTATGTTTATATTTTTATGATTATCCAGTCAATATTCATGTACCATGCGTTGAACCCTAAATTGTTCAATGTCTTTTTTATATCAATGTGTTCTCTAACAACATGCCGATCATATTTTACCATGTTTAAAATGTAAACATTATGTGAATATTATGTGAACGTTAGAGTATGCGATGATTAACACGGCTATGTTATGTAACCATTAACTTGTTTCATTTGATAAGACATGTATCTATTTTCTATTGACTAACTTGACATTCGTTGATGCTTGTTACTGAAATGCTATTTTGATTTGTCATATTGCATATGTGTTTTATCTTTTTATGTAGACCGAGCAACGCAAAACAAGTCTACGTTTTTCAATTTCTTTAAAAACTTGTTTTGACAGACGCCTAGTATATTTTGAATGAAGTAATGCCTTAGCTTTACTTCACTGGTAATGCAATTACAGTTTATAGTTTACCGTGCTTCTTTGTCTAATTAAAAGCCAGGGATTTTCAAATTTTGAGACCACCTATACATTTATTTTTGCAATGGGCATAATAACTATTTAGTAAATCTGTTTATTTGGACAATTTTGCTGAAAACTAGACCCGCCTACCCTCATAATTTTACTGTTATTCTATCAGCAATGATACAAGCAATTTTGTGCAATTTCACTCTCATTATTCCATGAATGAACATGCTATTGTTTGCATACAAAGGTCACTAAAAGTGGGCGGGTAAACTATAAACCGGTTATAGATCACATATTAGAATTATAAACAAATTAGTACTGCGGTCGCTATCGCTCCCATGCACTCATTTGTTTATAGATCTAATATATGATCTATAACCTATACATAACACTCCTGAAACGTCACATTTGTGACAAATTACTTTAAAAATGCCCTTAATCGATTTTTATTTTAGGGGCTATCGATGGTGATAATTCAGCATTTACATACCCGGACGGCAAGAACCATTCTGACTATCACAATGTAACATACGTTCCACGATTTCTGGACGAAGTTGACGATGAGAAACGTCAAGAGGCAGAAGAAGTTTGTAATGGAAAGGAGAACATAGAATGTGTGTTTGACTATGTATTCACTGATAGGAAAGATATTGCAGAGGCTACTAGTATGTTGAAGGGAAATGCAGACAAAACGAAGACACAGATGGGTAAATGAATTTATTCAATTCTCTGTTAATTTACAGTGTGTAAAGTTTGGGTTACTAATACTAAAACTAAAAATAGGACAGACAGGGAAGGCGAAGCACTCAACAAAATCACGCGAGCACGTGAGGCACATACACTAATGCACAAAAAAGAAAAAACGAAGATAACAATCCTAGGTCACAGAACCTTATTACGATTTTTCCAATATGATAAAAACACTTGACTGCTACATGTAACTAATGTTTCTATACATTATTTCAGATGAAGTCGTTCCCTCACTTATTGGTTGTGGAAGTGTCAATGCAACTCTGAACCACACAGTGCACTGTCCGATACATATTGACGATGGAAACAGTGTTGCTTTCCTGGCAAACAATGTCAACGCGTCTTATAATTCGTCTACGAAACATATTTCATACATTCAAATAAGTGCCGAACCTGTTGATTTAAGGTAGTCTTTCAATTATTCAACAGCATTTCCATTAATTATACATATTACTTTAATATATAATTTATCAATTCATATACCCAACTGGTGCAAACATGTATATGATGCTGTATACATGGACTATGTTTTTATATTGTCATATTGCTAAGGTAACGGATGTAACGCACACATACAAATCCAATTTTATCGCTACAGAGTGGTTGCTACGAACTCCAATGGACGTACTTCCCCAGCGTTTATCGTTTTAATTTTGCTATGCACGGGATGTAATGGTCGTGGCAGTTGTACGGATGTTCCACGAGATGACGTCAGAAATAATGAATACTTCAAATATGCAACATGTGAATGTCAATCTGAATATGAAGGTATGTGAATGACTAGTATATTGCTGAACCACCCGCAGATAATGTGTCAAACTTTTTGTTCTACTTTGACACATTCATCACATTATCAACCTTTTCCTTGTTGTTTCCCACTACAAAATTAAATGATTGTTTTCTTGTAGACGCTACTCGGCTGTAAAATGCCATCATTTATACACAAAATATACCTGTACAGTAAGTGATTTAGTGATACAATGTATTATAGTTTTCAATAAACAAAGAAATGAGGAAATGGGACTGGGACACTACACTTAATTAGCGGAGGACAGAAAACAATGACATCACAACACAACAACACAGAGTAATGCCCACACCCAAAGACGCATCAAGCAATAAACCATGCATTTGATCTTTAAAAAAACTAATATGTATGTGCATGTATTCATCCAAACTACCAGCGTTAATTTCTTTTAACGTAACGACTGATGTGCTTCTTCATTTGAAGTGCCTGTAGAATTTACATATTAAAGGTGTGAAATAAGTTTTTGTCTTACGATCTGCATTATCGTTCATTGTTTAATAAAAGTCATAAATTTTGTATCTAGATGCTAAATAATTATCAAGGAATCTATTCAGGCCCTGATTGTGAGGATGTGTACGATGGTTGTGCAGATGGTCCTTGTTCGTTAGGAAGAAACTGTACATCTCTCAACGTGGTCGAGCAACGATTAAAGAATCGGACGTTCTTGTGTGATCCATGCCCTCCTGGTTTCGTGTCCACCGACCAGTACAACGATACTTGCATAGGTACCTGGAATCAGTTTTAGTCATTTACTAGAAACATGTTCAACTTCATTTATTCATTTCTTTCATGTCCTCTGATCCGTTAACGTTACTTGCAAAAGTAGTTTGAATGAGTTTTAGCCATTTCATGGATACATATTCAGCTTCATTTATTAATTCGTTTCAGGTATAATTCCCATCTCAATTATTTACAACAAACATATCTTAAACGTTTAATGACATAATAGCTATACCCGTAATGAGAAGCGTTGGAGCATTATTGCAGCAATCGAACACGGTTATAAAGAGTTGAAATACATAAATATGCATTGAATACATAAAGTTATTCAGTCACCTCCGACAAAATCGGCCTGATAACGGGGTGTCTGATAAACCTTGTGATATTACGTCAAGTGACCATGTGACTTGATGTATCAGGATACTAGACTACGGAAAGCGGAATCACCGTTTAAAACTCGGATTCATCCGATAAATTCGTCCGCCTTGCCAGATAAACTTACTCATTCACGGCACTAACCTATTATTCTCTATGTATAAATGCATAACATGTAACTTTCAGATAAAGATGAGTGTGAGGGGGACAACCCTTGTAGCCATACATGTATCAATACGGAAGGAAACTATGGATGTACATGTAACCACGGATACAGAACTGACAGTCGGGATAAACATAGATGCACTGGTAAGGAAAACTTATAGCATTCTATTGAAAGTGTAACAGCTATTATGAATCACTCTGTACTAGTATATAAGATAACAAAATTATGTAAACAATCTTATCTTTTCCATTCTTTTTATTTTGTTATTCTGTTGTTGATGATGCAAGTTTCTGTATAGTGTTAACAACGAATTCAAGTTATTACGAATAAATAATTCTATACACATGTAGTTTCGAACATCTATAGCATCATAAATTATGATTGACCTATAATTTACGAACCAAACAGGTACTCCTATAAACTATTAATGTTGTGGGATGACATACATGTATATACTTATTTCTATAGATATCAATGAATGTGAAGACCTCAATACTCCACATGACTGTCTACAGAACTGTACAAACACCGACGGTTCTTTTAACTGCTCTTGTTTTAATGGATATATTCTTCAATCTGGAAAATGTACTCTGGACATTTCGTCAGGTTAGTTACCTACATATCACTTTTAGTAATTTGAATTTGCATTGAATTTCCCTGTATGAGTTTTCATGGGACACTGTTTTAAATATCAGGCTTTATTCGAAAATGAATCGTAAAACATTGGTAACAGATCGGCTACAACAACAATTCAATAGCATATCCACATGATCTCCTAAACTCTTTTACCAACATGTATTTATAATATAAGATCCATCTGCATAATTCTGTTATATGTAATCATGTACCGTTCTCCAGGAAAACCGGTCTTATTGACAAAAATACGAAAATCATGATAATAAATCATAAGAAGGACGATACTCTTATGAACACTTTCTGAAAATTTGAACGAATTATTGCATAAATTAACGAAGTTATAGACATTTGAAACTAACCAGTCCCGCCAAGTTTTTGAGTGACGTTGCAAACTATTGTTATGTCAATAAGCCCGGTTTTCCTGGAGAACGGCTCATACGTATGTTTCATTAAAAAAAATTGTGTGATAACGTGCTGTACCACATACCCAAATAAACCTCTGTTCGGCTCCAATCAATTTAAATTTATACCAATACGGTCGTGCTGAAAACAATTTTATAAATCGAAATTGCTTAATTAAATGAATGTCATAGCATGTAATTTACAACCAACATACAATGAATATAATTATCGAAGCAATGGCGTATATATCTATCACACTGAGTACAGTTGATACATGTATATGGCAAACAATACACGTGGCTATATTGTATTTAATCAGGAAGCCAATGTTCGAGCATCACTTGCTCAGAAAATGGAGGATGCGCAATAAATGAAGGCGACAATGCAGTGTGCTACTGTGATACTGGATATGAGCTAGAAGATGATAGCTCTTGCAGAGGTAAGGGGACACACATCTTAGCGTAACATCAGTTATGGGCCTTCACAAAATTAACATTTGTCACAACTACGGATGTTTTTAGTTGCAACAAATGTGTTTTCCAAAATATATAATTGGCTTTTAAAAGAAATGGGTCAGTATCATGGCTTGTTTCAAATGACTGACCGACTTTGGAAACTGCGATTTTGGTATGGTTAGTGTTTTATCAGAACGTGGTGGTTAGGCATTCATTGAATTACAATACAATAAATAAATTGCTTTTAATTGAACAGTATATTAGATATTATTCGCAATTACCTCCGTTATCATTTACCCCATTTCAAAAGATTTATCATTCAAAATAATTATCTGACTATACACAGTAAATGTCATATAGAAAATATGAGAAAATCGAAACGGAATGGCAGCACTCAACGTATTGAGCCAAACACAGAAAATATTAACAACACAACACGACACCACGGAACATTGCTCATACACAACCTAACAAAACAAAATAGTGTAATTCGCGTAACGTAATATTCCTAAAATGATTAACATGTATCATACACCATACCATGTACTTACTTACTGGTGCGTTTTGTTGTAGACATTGATGAATGCAAACAAAACGTCTGTCCCCAGAAGTGTGATAATACTGTCGGAGGATTTGAATGCAGTTGTTTCACTGGTTATAAGTTAGAAGGGCTCACAACATGTACAGGTTAGTATCACCAAATAGTCGGATCAACACTTATACAGCATGTACAGGTTCGTATCACCAAATAGTCGGATCAACACTTATACAACATGTTGTGACTCCAAAACGTTCTCGTAGTCTATGATATAATATATCTTTTGTTTCATTATCTTGAGTTAAATGTGCAATGGATTATGATTGGTTTTAAAACAGTCAAGTCAACCGTGAAGTATTTTATAGTGCACAATCTCTAATATATTAAAGAAAGTTCATTACTGAAGTCATTACGTCTTTGTAACAATGCATATACTTTGATCAAATACACTACCCACAAGTTCAAACCTGCCACCTTATATTTTTCGCATTCACTTTTTTTATTAAAATTTGCACCCGCATGAAATTTTGCATACCAATACTTGAAAACAGGATGCAGTCAATAATAAATTTATTTGGACTACAAACGGTTATGTTTGTTGTCACAGGCGTGTTACGTAATCGGGTGTTTTTTACCAATTCACAAAAATACCCAAACTGTCTTTGAAATCATTCATAAATCAACGCGTGGAAAGCACGTTTTCATAAACATTTTGGCATAACTGATCACTGCCCTATACGAAAAATACGTTATATTCATATATTTTAGAATGTGATATTGGATACTGGGGTGAGAATTGTATAAACACATGTGAGTGTACCGGAGAAGGTGTAGAGTCATGTGATCCAGTTAAGGGATGTATCTGTGAGGAGGGTTGGCAAGGGGTCGCGTGTGATGAAGACATAAATGAATGCAATACAACAACTGACATATGTGGTGATCCTAGGAAAACGTGTACAAATGTTCCTGGTTCATTTTATTGCAAATGTCTGGACGGATTTATAGAAACAGACAATGGCAAATGTGAAGGTATAGTTATGTTCTTATAATATTAACACCATTCTAACATGATTCAGTCGTTTTTGACATTCAGAAATACATATTGTAAATCCATTATTATATATTATAGCTATTTTTTAAATAACTAACAATTTTCCAAGTTTTGGAGATAATGAAGAACATATCTAACCCAAGTGACAACTTATGTCGCTTATCTGACCTTATATTACTGACAGGGTTTTCTTTTTTATTGTACGTAAGAAACGGAATTATATAAGTTTTTTCAAACTTGTTTCCCAATCCTTTATAGCTTGTAATTGATTACCACATGTTGTAAAAAGTTGTTGAATAAATATTGTTTAAACTAATATTGTACGTAACTAAATGTAACAACTTTCCAAAAATAAAACGCTCGTAGGAAATACATGCGTACATCTACTTGACACTACGTAGTACAGTAAAACTTCGTTAAGACGAGCATCGATATTACGAGCAACCGTCTTATTTCGAGCAAATTTAAAACTCCCGGCGAATGTGCTAAATATATGTTGTATACTTAAATCACACCGCTATGTAGAGCTCCCGGTTTATTTCGGCTTTTATGCTTGTCTAAATTAGTCCTCGAGATAACGAGTGTTTACTGTATTAGGGAAACAATATCCTTTGTAGTACTTCAGACTTTTAAATTTTTTTATAGATATTGACGAATGCAGCGTTCCCTCTCTTCATACGTGTGATCAGATTTGCAAGAACAACATTGGTAGTTACTCATGTGAATGTAAGACTGGTTTCAAATTCACAAGTTCTCGATGTGAAAGTAAGTATAAAGAAATATGTTCATCACTATTCTCAACATTCAGAACTTATTGTTACGCTTATGTACATGTCGTTAGTGATTTTTGAAAATAAAATGCTATGTGGTGCACGAGTTATCAAAGATAATCAAAGTACTGAAGTACTGACAGGCTGGCGAACTGCAAAGGAACAATAGCTTTTCAAGTAATATAACATCAAGTGGTTTTCTAAGTCGAAAGAGAGGTTACTGCTGGACGAAAAATAAATTTTTAAAAAATATAAAAAATTTGGAGCCGCCGTGATTCGATCGCTGGACCTTAGCATCTAACAGTTACTAAGCGAGTTGCTTAACCACTCGGCCACGATCTCGTTAGAGAATATTGAACTAAATAATTTAACATAATAAAATCATTGATGTACGCGCTATATCGCGTTCGTAACGCGTAGTAATAATTATGAACGCCTTTGAACACATTTTCTTTTAATTTCATACAATTTCCTTCCATTACAAGAAGATACTAATATATTACAATCGAACAGGTTTAATTAAACAAGGAAAGTTTAATGTTCTAATCTTGCAAAACTGATTAACGAGGAGGAAGTATTTTCATTGAGTGTATAGATTCTGTGTTGTCAGTTTCGGGAGTAAATGCATCTTAGTGGAATTCATTTTTTGGCATTGCAATAGGTCTGGCGATATCGCAAGCCTACAAACCATCCTATGTTATAGGAATAAATAGAAGACATGAGAAAACAGATTAATGTGCATTTATTGATCTATATGTAGTTGTTATATAAAGTTTGTAATGTTTATTACTTGATGGTTTCATTAAAATTCTAGATATCGATGAATGTGTACTGAAAGCACATAACTGTGAACAAATGTGTGATGATAACCCTGGATCGTACAACTGTTTCTGTTACTTTGGATATACACTGAATGATGACCGGACGACATGCACCAAACGTAAGACATGCCACTTTCTGTTATCTCTTACGAGACTAGTTTTACCTATGTTAATTATACATGTTAATTATACATGTATAATTGTAATATGAAATGTGGAAGTTTATTGTCAAATCTAATAACATACTTTCGTTGGAATGGCATATTTAGTTGAAATCTAATATTTTTATCAATCGTTAAGTGTGATTATAATATAGGGTTGCAAAATATCCAATTGTATGTAAATTTGTAATAATTGATAAAACAAAATAGAAAATTATGTATTAGCATACCTGTATATATGAGATGCCTATGCATATTGCAGTATCAGATCCATGTTTGAGTGTGTATGGATTAAATTGTTCACACTATTGCTACATCACGACCAGCAACTCTGAATGTAGATGCAAAGATGGGTTTAGTCTAGGATCTGACAGTCAGACATGTACAGGTATATGCGCTCGAAATTGCAATATCACACTCGACCATAAGATACTTGAACACGTTCCTCGGGAAAACATAAATTACCAGTGCTCTTTAATATAGCATATAAACCATATAGATCCAAAATAAAAAAAATTAACCTATGAGATTTACACCAATTTTTGTTACTAAAAAGACGGTTGACCTAACCAGTTAACCTACATGTGACTGATTATCTTCCGATGTGAAGGGATTGATCAAAGTCAATGATTACCTGCCCGACACGATCGTCCGTTTGTCTATTAAGCACTCTAGCTGAATAATTGAAATTTTAAATAGTTCCATTACTGCATGAAATGTATTGTTATTGCAATGGTGTGTTATATTTTATATAAACATGCATGTTTATGTCTCTGTTTAAGACATTGATGAATGTACAGATGGAAATCACATCTGTGATGCAAATGCTGACTGCAAAAATACAGACGGGTCATACAGATGTGAATGTCCAGTGGGATCTAACTTGGAAAATGACGGACGGACTTGCACAGGTAACTGTGTTATTGTTATTTTTTATATTTATATGTGCATTACTTATTTAAAAAGAATGCTGACTGATTAAATGAGACTACAGCTTCATAAGAAGGCATATGTTTAAAGAGGCGTTCCCTATAACTTTGATCGTTTAAATCTATTCAGGAATATTATACATTAATTGAGAATCATTATTGCTAAAACTCCTCAAATGCTCAACAAAAAGCTCCCACTAATTACCGAAAATAGAATGAAAACATATTTTCGAAACGAGCCAAAATAGTCACGAGTTGTTTCCCTTTGACCACATAATAATAAATCGCTGGAAGCGATAAATTATTATTGGTAATTTAGATATATTTTTGACATTAAAGTGACATATTTGCGCACACTTTCTTCTGACAAATTATGATAATTGTTAGTTCTTTGTACATTAAGCTCATTTAATGTGATAGTAGAGAAAAATATGCTAGTTATAGGGAATGCCTCTTTAATTGGTATAGATAAAAAAATCGGATAACGAGTACATGCCGGAGTATTGATCATCCAAACGTCAAATGTTTACCTACATTTGTATGTTTAATCAACATAAGCATCATAACTATATGTTGTTTCTGTTCCGGGCTATTTTCACAGACTGAATTATCACTACAGAAGTATCTGTTTGCTAGAATTACAGGTAAAATACAATGATAAGTTTATTATAGTAGATATTTAAAAACAATGTGACATTATTTGAATGTACTAATTTTTTTATTGAAGTAGATATTTCAAAAAAATGTGTTATTATTTGAATGTATTATTTGTTTTCATTGCAGTAGATATTTAAAAACGATGTGTTATTAGTCGAATATATTGTTTGTTTTCATTGCAGTAGATATTTGAAAACAATGTGTTATTATTTGAATGTGTCAAACGACTCTCTTTTTAGAATGTGATGGCTTCCATTATGGAGTAAACTGTGCGTTCAACTGTAGTTGTCTACACGGTCAATGTCATCCAGTCACAGGTAATATACTTTGATAAGTGACATCTAATTGTTCAATCGTTATTCATATATGATTGTATGTGACAACATAATATTACCCGTTTTAAAATGTTATTATATCATAAGCATCTACATTAGCATTTAGTTACGAACTACTAGTGTATTGAAATATTTAATACATAATTTGCAATATTACAATATATGTCGACACATTTATAACATAATTTGCAATATTACACAATATATATCGACATATCTATAACATAATTTGCAATATTACACTATATATCGACATATTTATAACATAATTTGCAATCTTACACAATATATCAACACATTTATAACATAATTTGCAATATTACACTATATACCGACATATTTATAACATAATTTGCAATATTACACAATATATATCGACATATCTATAACATAATTTGCAATATTTCACTATATATCGGACATATTTATAACATTATTTGCAATATTACACTATGTATCGACATATCTATAACATAATTTGCAATATTTCACTATATATCGGACATATTTATAACATAATTTGCAATATTTCACTATATATCGACATATCTATAACATAATTTGCAATATTTCACTATATATTGACATATTTATAACATAATTTGCAATATTACACAATATATCGACATATTTGTAACATAATTTGCAATATTACTCGTAATTACTTGTAATGTTACGGACATGTTATGTGTCATATTAACCATATTGGCAGGTTGTCAATGTGACGAGGGTTGGCGTGGTAATAACTGTGACATTGACTTTGATGAATGCGTGGCTGAGGAATTAACATGCTCTGGTGAAAACGCAGTATGCATAAATACACCCGGTAGTGCAGTCTGTAACTGTCTAAATGGATACACGAGCAATGAATTGGGCGTTTGCATTGGTAAGTAAAATATATAAATTTACCAATTTATAAAATTGCAATGTTTATGAACATGGTTATACGACCGTTCGACTGAACTATAACCGAGTTTTATACGTGTTTTCCTGAATCCAAAACTTAAACATGAAATAAAACTTTTGAGTTTCGTATTGTCTTGTATAAGCAAAAGTAAAAAATTCGCTGAGATTTGTTTTTGAATGTATTAACTACTTTATTTCAGATGTTAATGAATGTTCAGACGGCAGATTAAACACATGTGACCAATCATGTGTTAATTTGCCTGGTAGTTATATGTGTAAATGTCAAAGCGGATTCTTATTTATTAATGGCAAATGTCAAGGTTAGTACTATTAGCATGTATATTAATCTGACATTGTTAATATATTCGGACTTCGTTAAATCATTTCTTTCAAAGGATCGAAATAAATGGTCGGGAGATTCATTTTATATTCCAATGTATCAATAAGTGAGCAGATACTGTACTGGGGGTTATCCAAAAGTTTGTGGACTTTTGCTGTTATTCAAAAATAATTTAACTTAAAGCTACGAATCTATGGTCGATGTAAAATTGATTTATATTGAACACGTATACCAACTACCATACGGATATAATTAAAAATAACATAAATATAGCATTTGTAAGCATGCGTAGTAGGCATACCCGGCGCACGCTAAGAAATGACGTACGACGCCGCCCTTCCAACGTAATCATTTCATGAAGCTCTAAAACGCTGTAAATAAGTTGTTCTTTGTTTCCTGTAATCAGCTGTATACTTTTAATATGCAAACACACTCGTTCTGTCGATGTGTACTGAATTGTGTCGTTTCTATCTCTACAAGTGGATTTTTTCTCTAATACCTAGGATGGTCGATTCTTACAAACGTAACGCTTATTCGTTGAACGTCAGTTTGGTACCTATTAAGATCATGCATCGTCTGTCACACCTCACTGACTGTCTGTTAACTATTTATGCCATTTAAAAACAATTGAATACAATGCAAAAGGGTTCATACTTAATTTGCCAAACAAATCTTGTCTTCATTGCGGGTTCCCCTAGCTGTTTATATAATTGAATTATTTTGCGACTGTAAATGAAATCTTGTGACGTCATATTTTACGTTGAATTTTATATGCCAACATTAACCCTCATGCTCATAAAATGACGAATATATACGATACAACCTTTACATTATACCAAAATATCGGTATGACATTACTCAACGTGAGGACGCTTTTTTGTATTATTAAATGAAGAAACACTGTAACAATCGACAATAACGTAACGCATTTTACTGGAAAATTTCAGCAGTGCGCCGCTAACGCATTTTGTGTTACTATGGCAACGTGTTACTATTCATACAAAGGGTACTTTATAAAAATGTTTTGAGGCAAAAGTTTGTAATAGATTAATGTCAATGTATGGTAATTTTCATACTGATCTGACTTAAAATAAAAGTTTTAGAGCAAAAGTCCACGAACATTTGGATAACCCCACGTACATTGAAAAACAACCCTTTAATAGCCTATCCATGCACGCACCCGCGCACGCACACACGCATACACGCTCACACACACACAAACAAGCACGCGCACGCACACACACACGCTCGCTCGCGCACACACACACACACAGGAATCAGACGAACCAACCATATGATCATATGATTAAGACGGAGTACATGTATACCAATGTACACAAACATCTAAATTAAGTTCAGAACATCCACTATCCAAACAAAACATTGGTTCATGATAACTCCCCATTATAATTAAGAATAATCTTATATTATACTTGATTTACAGATATCAATGAGTGTGAGAACCAGAATTCAGATTGTGAACAACTGTGTGAGAATACTCTAGGAAGTTATAGATGTTATTGTGAGGATGGATTCAAGTTGAACCTCACAGATAGAGTATCTTGTAGACGTACGTAATGTTTTTACTTTTTGTTTTTAAAAAAACATGATTTGTAAAATATTCTGTTGACTTTTGTATCCCTTGTCCAAATATGATACCTGTTTGTTCCTTCATCATTTTAGTTGTCTGCACCTTTCTAGATTCCATGGTATTTTCGTGTGCGTTTAATGTATGAGCGCATATTGTTTCGTTTAATTTTCATTACGTTCGGTAAATTTTACATAACCCATTTCAAAATATATTTCAACACCAACTACACAATACACTCATTAAATGTTATAAGTACACCAAGCACAGTACAATAGCGATACGTACAAATAGTGCTCGCTGTGCATGCTTGTCGATCAGTCGAATTGTATGAGGTCAATAGGTCATAGGTCAAGGTATAGATGACCTCAATTACACCAGGTCTTTATACTGACATCACGCGTGTATGTTTCACAAAACTCTCTTGTATTTTCTGCTAGAATCGGAATGATTCAGGTTTTGTGTTTTTTATGTGGGTGTCGATGGCCACTGCGTAGGTAACATTTTGAGACATTGTACAAAAAACATTTGTTTTTGCACATGCAATTTTCATAATTGGAAAAGTCACAGTTCACTGCTTGCAGTGGACGAATTGTGATTATCGAATTATCGGATAGTGCTGCTACACTATTCACATACAAAGAATGAACATGATATCGTGTATAATAAAAAAGATACACACATACTTATCGCATTTAACAAGTGTACAGTGTTGTTTCATGTTTATTAGTCCGGCAGATAAATAGCATATTTTGGGGTAACCGTGCAATGTCTTCTATACAAAATGTTTTTGCATTTTCTTGTTCTCTGGACCATACCATACAAGAATCCGAGTAATGCCACCTTGTCATCATTGAGCAATTCTCAGAATGAGGCCCCGAAGGGGGTATATGAATTTTCACGAATTAATGATCATCAATACATTGTTATTTTATCAAATGTACAGAAGAATCAACTAAATGATGTTTATTGTATGACAAATAATGTGTTTATTCAATTTATAAACATTTGCAATATTAATTTATGAAAATGAGGCCCCACTCGTGGTTTACAACCTAACACAAGGCCCCTTATTAGACAAACAAGTACATCCCATTAGTAAAGGGTGGATGTTAAAAATTATAAATTATCTATTATTCGAATTGAATGCAGTGACGTTGGTTAGTATAAACATAGCAAAACATTAAATAAATTTACTTGATGCCCTGTCATCATTTGGCAAGTGAGACCCCCAAATGTCGTATATGAATACAATCATGTACATTAGGTTTTTATCGCATTAATTAGTTTAAACACATTATGATTAATTATACTCAATCAAATGTAATGCAAAACACCTGACATGTAGTTCATGTTGTGTTAAGTATTGCGTTGCACAAAATTTACCTTATCCATAGGAAATTGTTTCATTGAGGCCCCGCCTGTGGTCGACACATAATTTGTGTCCCGGCAATAGGCCTACACATAATATTAATCAGAGAAGTACATGTATCCGTGTTAAACACATATTATTAATATATCATTTGAGAATAACACCAAAGTAAAAAATAGATAAATACAAATTGACAACAGCTTTAATTAGCTGGTGTAATGCTTTAGTTAATGACATTAAGGCCCTAATAAGGGTAAAGGAAATTTTGAAAAGATATATTATCGTTTAAAAATAAATTGGTATAATGTCTTTAGTATATGAGATAGCTTGTAGTTATGAAAGTGTGAATGTAATGTACAGGTATTAAATTATGAAATACTAGTAATAAATTGAGGAAATGAGGCCCTGCTAGAGTGAAAACACATAAATAAAGGATGTCCTATGAACGTGGCGATTATTTCATTACTCACGTATGACATATACTATTCAAATGATTTCAGTAGCGCCGGTAAGTATTGATAACCTCTATTACACTGATAAATATGGTATTCCATAAATTTAAGGCCTTTGTAAGTGTAAATTCAATCGTGAATAACTTATAAACAATGTAAGATTAGATATCACACCATACTAGTGTTTGGAAATAGAAAAACGGGGACATGGATCTCTGCTTGTGATTAGTACATACGTAGTGGTCGATCAAATTGTTGCGTAAATCAGACAGAGAAGGCAATTAATCCTCAACTGAAACAGCAGATTACAATATTCATAAAAGAACTGTTACAAATTGCTTGTTGGAAGTTGCACAGAACAAATGAAGAATACGTTGTACTGAGTTCTGGTAATATATGACCAATTATCAAGCAATTGTACTAGTATTATATGAAATGTTGGACACAATTTCTGTATAATATACTATTACTAAAAGCGTTTTGTATGCATATTAGCAATGACATTAAATAACTTATTATTTGATAAGGAATAATTAATTTAGACATGTGTTATCTAACTGCATAGGAGCATAGGAAGCAACATTCTGTATGAACCGCTTCACCAATACATGTATTACTCTAACCTAAATGCCAGTTGTTTCTTATCTTCTTATCAGTATTTCTATCAACACCATAATTATACAGCCTTTTCATTCAGAAAGTGGTATTCATATAATCACTGACTACAGACATTTGTGTCACCTTGCGGGATTTGACCCCTACCAAACAAATCATCACTGGCTCTACATGTATTAATGGCCACTGCCTAATGTGCTTCCGATCGCTTTGGGTTTCCCACAGCCTCTCAGAGCCCTATAAGGAGGTCATAAACACTTACCCGGTAGAACAATCAGACTGTACATCATCAATTCACGCAATGCCAAGCCAGATTGCATACAAACAGCCCCAAATGAATCTAGTAAAAACCTCACAGGTAACTCCCCACCCTGTGTACTGCCGTTCCAGGTTCTATGAGGCACACACTACCACCACCCATTCCATGTTATAAAATTATAGCTTACTCTTTATCCACGAAATACAACCCTTTAAAGAACTGGTCACCAGTGAGAACCAGGGTATTGTATACCTGGCATTATTGAGTATACAACACCTCTATGAACTGTTCACCACCACAACGTATGTTTTGCAATTGCATGCCCTTTGGGTATTCAAGAATACTATGTGGTGGTGAGTACCATATGGGGATGGTGCAGATTTGTTTGGTTACTAGTAAAGTGATCATTGTACGCATGGTTCGAATGATCAAGGCTGTATTATGTATTACTATCAACACAGTAACTGTCTAGGCCATGGAATTTAGTTGTCATGTTGGAATAGAGAAAATATTTATGTAAGAATAGTTCTTGTTTACTTTCGTTTTGGCAAACACGTTGAAATCTTGAGAATAATATTACTTCTGTGTGATTGTGGGCAAAATTATCTACATACTTAATGATATAATTGCAAGGTCCTTTGATGTAACCAATGGAGCTTGACTATATTACAATTCATATGGAGTTAAAATGGCTAAACTTGATGGCGGCGAATACTTCATTGGGATGTTCTGGTGAGAACTCAATCGGTTTGAAATGTCTGTTTTGATAGCGATGAGTACTCTTGTGTATAGAATGACTGTGCTTTATTGTTATAAGGAAAATACCTGGTGCGGCATAGAGTCACTGACGCTCGTGCATCTTTCAATAATTTGACCAAGAGCCAGGGGTATTATACATTGTGTTTATTTTTCTTTTCTTGGAGGTCTTATTCCGCACCCTAAAGCCAAACATTTGGTCTGAACCCTTACACGGAAGATACTCGTTTCATCAACTGGTCCGGGCGCATGTCGGTCACCGTTAGTGGTTTAATTCGAAAATCAGGCTGAAGTCTATTTCCTGGGACCCAGGATCATTCTGCACCATTCCCCGCTCGGAAACCCTCTTAAACATATTGATAGGTTGTGCATTACGAGTATCTTATAGTGCATTGTTCTAAGTGGTAATATCAAGGTATAACATCTTGATATGTAACTGAAAAACATAAGAGTTTATCGACACATTACGGGCCTCAATTCATTATTTCATTACCAATCTAAAATGTAGTTGTTTATGTGAATATAGATTGTTTACTTAAATTTTATTATTATTAAGTGTCGTATTTGATATAATATTAATATGTTGAATTGGACTTGGTCTATGTATCATTTTCTCTTTTTTCATTGTTTAACACAGACGCACACCCTCAATTTCTCATTTGTCTTTTTCGAAATGTAGTGCATGACTATTTAAATAAAACTTTTCTATCAATAATAGTTATGGTTAAAGTTGCATTCCGTAAGGTTTAAAGAAATGACTTGAGTAGTTTGGACCAAATTCATAAAGTTCTTACATTTAAAATTACCCCTAGTAGGGCCTCAATTTAATTATGAATTGTTGATGCATGATTGCACTAGTCAATGCCATTTAATTCAATATAAAATATATTCAATATAAAAATGTGTGAGTACGCATCCTTTACTCTAATTTAACTCATTCGTTTTGCAAATAACAGGACTCGTTTTAGGTGTAAACCACGAATGGGGCCTTATTTTCTCATTTAACTGTTACAAATGTTTATAAATTGAATAAACACATTATCTGGCAAACTATAAAACTCATTTAGGGTGTTTTGCAACTCAATATTTAACACAGCATGAACTACATTTCAGGTGTTTTGCGTTACATTTGGTGTGTTTAAGCTAACTATATTGATAAATATAAACCTACTATACCGCTATGGGCCACATTTGCTAAATGATGACAGGGCCTCAAGTAAATTAATTTAATATTTAGCTATGTTTATAATTACCAATATTATATCACTGAATATAAGTCTAATAATAGATACAATGAAACAATTCTTTAACATGCATCATTTACTATTTTAACCATTTGTTTGTCTAATAACGGGCCTCGTTTTAGGTGTAAACCACGAATGGGGCCTCAATTTCACAAATTACTATTGCAAATATTTATAATTTGAATAAACACATTATTTGGCATACTATAAACAACATTAAGTGGGTTATTTTGTACATTTGATAAAACAACAATATATTCCAACTGATTAATTCATAAAATGCACATACCCCCTTTGGGCCTCATTCTGAGAATTGCTCAATGATGACAAGGTGGCATCACTCGGATTCTGTTATGGTATGGTCCAAAGAACAAGAAAATGCAAAAACATTTTGTATAGAAGATATTGCACGGTCCCTTGCAAGTTCTGCCGGACTATATGTAGTGGTTGGCGTTATTTTCTTTCTCTCTTTCTCTGTATGTGGCTGGAACCTAATTATAGACATAACAGTGAAAATATCATCACAAAAATGACATCGTGTATATAAAATTAATTATAGTTTTTGAAGAGCTACATTGTTATTGATTGCATCGGCTTCTGAATGTTCGACCAAAGTATGCGGAGACCATGCTATATGCTTCAATGATAACGGTATAGAAAAGTGCCGCTGTGAAAATGGCTTCTACGACGATTCTGGAACATGCAAAGGTATGACAACATTTGATTGACGCATGTGTTAATTAAATTAAGTCATCATTTACATATTTTGTATATGCCGAAGAACATGCAGCAAAACTGATACTATCCTTTGCACTTATATAAAAAAATTACTGTTTTTATTTGTTCCAGTTTTTGGTGAATAATTTTGCATACATAGTTTGTATGTTTAATGTCTTTGTATGATGAATGTTTGGATAAGCACACCTTGTAACATACTTCATTAATTTTTACTGGTAATGGCGAACCATATGATGCTACTGGGGTGTAAAATTGTTATATCTATTGGCAAATATTGACAGTCATAGGGGTTTATTTCAGATATAAACGAATGTGAAATGCCAAGGAAACCCTGTTCGCAACACTGCAACAACATAGAAGGGAGTTACAAATGTAGCTGCGATGAAGGTTATTACCTAGCCAAAGATGACCAAACTTGCATAGGTAATGCACAATGTATACACATGTATAATTATAAATATTATTTTTAGTTTTAACAAGATAATTTAAATCTCCAGGTATTAACCATCAAATACATTTAGTTTCTAGTGTAACAAGACTACATATTGTGTAGTCTTAATTTTAGAGCACAACTGTATGTTAAAATAATGTCAATTTAGATACATGTAAAATATACTTTCATGTTCAATCTGTATACACAGTCTACTACTATAAGTGCAATGACAGCTCCTATACTCAGTTTCGATCTATAAAGATCATTCTCCATTGACAGTCTGTGAAGACTATGTTTCGATCTATAAATATCATTCTCCATTATCAGTATGTGAAACCTCTGTTTCGATCTATAAATATCATTTTCCATTTTCATTATGTGAAACCTCTGTTTCGATCTATAAATATGGACTCTAATGTCCGTTTGTCGATCTATAAATATCATTCCCCATTTTCATTGTGTGAAGCCTCTGTTTCGATCTATACATATCATTCTCCATTTTCATTGTGTGAAGCCTCTGTTTCGATCTATACATATCATTCTCCATTTTAGTAAGTAAGTAAGTAAGTAAGTAAGTAAAGTCTTTATTTTACGAGGCTAACATATTTACAATAATGCAATCTTCCATATGGGCCTCAACATATATACATTAAATATAAAGAGTACATTACATGAAAAATAAGTATACAAATATAATCAACAAAGTAATAGTTACAAAGGTAAGATATATTAACAGGATGAGTCGTGTTTTATGTCAATGTTTGTTTATGGGTATTGCCATTTAATGTATGCATTTTGGAATTTATTTCTTGTGTCTGATTTTCGTACTGCTTTTGGTATTTCATTCCATATTTTTGGTCCTGAGTAGGCAAGTGATTTTCTGGAGAATTCAAAATTTGGTGATGGTACACATAGTTCTTCATTGGTTATGGATCTGAGATTACATGAATGAACTTGGTTTAGTTTTGTGAATTTGTGTTGCATGTATCTTGGAAAGTGGTTGTCATTGAGTGATTTGTATACTAGAATTGATTTTTTATATTCAACTCTTCATTCTATGAAGCCTCTGTTTCGATCTACACGTATAAATATGGACTCCATTTTCAGTTTGTCGATCTATTAATATCATTTTCCACTTTCATTGTGTGAAGCCTCTGTTTCGTTCTATTAATAAGAACTCTTCCACTTACAGTTTGTGAAGCGGGTACATTTGGTCCGGGATGTCGCACAAAATGTTTGTGTAATGAACATAATAGTAAATCATGTTCTCATATTACTGGAGAGTGTACGTGTAAGCCAGGCTGGAAAGGTATACAGTGTAACATTGATATCGATGAATGTAAAGACAAAACAATATGTCCAGAGCATTCCACATGTAGTAACAAAGACGGAGGATTTGACTGCAAATGTGATGTTGGTTACTTTAAAACCTCTGATGGTTTATGCACAGGTAGATACATATATAATTTTACTTAGTTCCTTATTAGACGACACGAACTGCATTTGTAGATACATGTACAAAACTGTACGGTTTTTTAGTACAAACTATCGACATAATTATGATATAAGTAAATTTTAGTTCTTTAAAATTTAAAAGTTTAATAAGCCCATTATCTCGACGCGATGATTCATTCCGTAGTTATTATTGCTTTCAAAAGATGATAACCATTCAAACAAATGTACCCATTCGTGGTTAGAAGAAAAAAATGAAGTAAAAAATAATTGTCATTTACACTAGTCCTAACATAGCGGTATAACTTTTATTCTCGATAACCTACTAAGTAACAACTAAGTACCTAAATTTTGTACAGATAAAAGGCTTCATGTTTTATATTTATCATGTGTTAATATTCTTCAGTATGTGACGACACCCATTATGGTGAGAACTGCTTACAGCAATGCACATGCTTACAATCCAACACTGCTTCGTGTAACAACATCAATGGCTCTTGTGAATGCAAAAAGGTAGGACACGTTGAAATAATTGTTATTCTAGAAGCGAAACGGTTCAATAACATTATTGTGGTGCTGACTTATTTTTGTTTATTAGAGTCGTTTTTTTGTAAAAGTAAATTAATGTTCCTGTGATATGTACAAACCGTACCCAGTATGGTCAAATGTAAACGTATTGACCAACAAAGTTTTAAATTGCAGTGATTTAATTGGAATATGTAAAACATCTGGGGTTGATACGGTGATTTAAAAAGTTAGATTGCAAATATCTGAACGTACCGTAAGAAGAATAATAATGTTAACATTATCATTTCAAAACACAGGGTTGGAAGGGTGACGATTGTACTGTGGATGTAGACGAGTGTGGTGCAGATATCCCTGATCCGTGTATAGATGATTCGACATGCACTAACAACCAAGGCTCATATACATGCAAGTGTAATGAAGGTTTTAGGAGCATTGGAGATTCGTGCGTTGGTTCGTATCTTTTGATGATTTTAACAATCTCATATAACTAAATTGTGTTTGCTGAAATGTATTTTGATACCGGATTGGGACCGTACTTGTTCATTTCAATTGCGTTCACATTTCATTATTGAAATGATACAATGACAAACTTTAATTGTATACAGTGTAGTTTTATACCACAACGTTTTGACACGAAGTGTGTCTTCTTCTGGTGAATTAAAATATATAAGTAATAGATACAGTACTAGTTTTTTTATCAAAAGTGTCCTCTAAAAGCGTTATAGGATAGTTTGGTTAGGACAAACAAGAAATTGGCAGAGGTTAAGTGTATGTAGTGCAAATCTGAAATAGTTTAAATGATGCTTAAATTGACCAATCATTCTCTGAGTAAATATCTCACAAAAGTGTCCGCTTACAGAAATAATGAACACTTTTTGAATGGAGTCATGTCGGAGTATAAATAGGAAGTGACGTCATCAACTTAACATTTTCACACATTTCCCAGCGTCATTGAGAGTTCTTGTAAATGTTTACTTTTAGATATTGATGAATGTGTTATGGGTACCAATATGTGTAACCAGAAATGTGTGAATACCATCGGAAACTTTACATGTAAATGTAACAAAGGATTCCATGGGAATTGGAACAATTGTGAAGGTAAGTCTTGTAGTTGAGAATAACATAATGCTGGCTTAGAATGAGAAGGACCTTAAAAGACTGATACATATCTAAAATTAGCACCACGTGGCGCTTTTTATGAGAAAGTGGAACTTGTCATGTTGACCAACTGAAGTTGAAATAGATCGTTTTACAAAGCATTCAGAGTAAATTTTCGGACAGTTTTTTTTCTTGTTTTCTCAAATTATCGACTTTGTACTTAGGACCTTCTCTTTCTAAGTCATAAATAGTAACATTGATTGTATTTTTGAAGTAATATGAAAGGAAAATTGCAGACGAGGATTCCACAACAACGCAACAACTTGGTAAATAAACCATACTCTTCTTCGTCTGTTATTATTTTTTTGTTTTATTTTTTTGTATTTTTTGTATTAGTAAAACTAGGACGTCTTGCTGCAGGGACTTGGGGATCTAGGTCGGATACTAGCCGTGTTTCATTCGGTCACTTGGGATCAACGTTAGTTTGTTATTTCTTGACTTTGTGAAGTTGGGTCATCCTCATTTTTGCGGTGGGAACTTGAGAGTTTTATCGTATTATGGGTTGTGTGGGGGTATTGCTGCGTGTGTTGTGATGTTACTATTGTCTGTTCTCGACTGGTTAACTTGAATGCTGCCTTTCCTGGCCTCATTTCTTTTTTCTATAAATGTACAGCTGGTGCATCGTATTGCCAATGAATGTCTTAGTTGACTATTCATATCTTGCACATTTTCAAAATACATGTGTAACTATAAATAACTGCTAAAATTGATATATTGTGTTACTTAAATGATATTGATTTAAGTTATAGAGACATCGATACGTATTGATTACACACTTACTATTGGACTTGATCTACCTGTACAAGAGGATTTGATGAGACCAGATACATACACAGCTTATGAAAAGCTCTCACATAATAGTGTACGTTATTCTATCAGATTAGTATATTACATTGCTATTAATGTAATTTATTTCATGCTTATCGGTTGTTTATGGAGGAATACATGTAACGGTGGATTATTCCCCGATAATTTCACAATCCTTAATTTCACAGTTCATAATTTCACGCAAACGGACTACTTTTTTAAAACAAATTTCCCCGCCGCAAAAAAATGAAATAATAAGCATTTTCACTTGTTCTCTTAAAAATAACAGAACATTATATGTACATAAATGTAAAACAAATGGACGAAATTGAAGCCATTGCAAAAGAACTCTTTGATTGTAACTCGACACGTGCATGGCGGGAAAAAGGTCACGCAAAACAGTTGATGTATATAGTGGAGTATTTCCATCATTTAAGCTAGTTGAAGCATGAAATAAATAGAATATTAGTATTTTACCGTATATGATCATTTGATAATTCACCTCGTGAGCCACTCGTGAAAATATTACATCAGCTGCTCACTCGGTGAATTATCAGCCGATCATACACGGAAAAATACAAATATCCTCTTTATCTGTAATCAGCTGTGAACAACTGCTATTCAAGAAGATAAGGGAAAAGTTTTATTTTGTTATTTGTATCGCATTATGTATATAGAGGATCTATCACGAGTTGTCAATTGATATAAATTTATATTAAACGAATTTTGGAAATTTTATTAAGCGAGCCACTGGCGAATGACGAGTGATATATTCTTTATATCACGTCATGACACTAAAAACGCACGATACGCATTGATTTATTGGAAAAACTCAATACCTTATGCTGAACGTGGTACGTATAACTTTATACGTACTGGCTATACTAACCTGGATACAAGGAAAGTCACGTGATATACATCGTATACTAGTTTTGTAAAATACAATCGGAACTAATGCCGGTGTGTCGAATATTTTAACTAGTCTAGTAAATGTTTTTTAGTATTGTTCAAGATAGTTAATTGATTATAGTTGATAAATTACAAGTACGAAGTTTAATCATCACAAAATTTTATGTGAAATCATCGGTTTTATATTTATAGCTGATGGAGTACTATGAAGAATTCACAACTGCAACCATTATCATTGTGATTAATGCATTAAGGTATATACCTAAACATTATGTATAATATTTTCCTTCTCACCTTCTGGTTCAAAAGTCTTGCCTGTTATCTTCTGTCTTCAACTCCAGATCGAAGGCAGATAATCATCTTACAGCGCCTTGGTGCAAACCTTATAAGAAAACAAAAGAAACATATCAACAATATTTAAGGTTTCTGTTCAGAGAAGCACATGTGTAACCTGCAACAGTTTCTGTCCGAAATTTTGAACATTTCAAACAATATTAACTTTGGTTCACCAGTCGTGATTGTGCTGCTTTAATATTTCCATCTTGTTTTTGCTTTTTATTTGATGGATAAAGGATCTTGCATGAGCGCTCATTACATACAAGTTTTGTTAAAAAAGTGGACAAAATACACAAGTTGCCTTCACAATTTAGTTGTACAATGTGCTCGACGTCAAGACGCCGTTTGTATATTCCTGACGTCATGAGTCGATCTAGGCCTTGATTGATTTACTTAATTTCCAGCTAATTTAAATACTTATGTAACTGCATGTAAGCTTTCTTGCACCTCCAGTCCGCAGGTTATGTGATAAATATGTATTTTCTTACGTTTCAGGAAAGGTAGTTTGATCATTGATTACACTGTGATGTATGAACATAATGATGCTGGAGTTGTATCAGCCTTAGTAACAGCAGCCAGATCACTGACCGAAGATTCCGTGTTTGAATTTGATGGGATAACCTATACAGCGGGCATAACATCAGGTTCTATAGAATAATATTATTTTATTATGTATGTACTTACATGACTGTTCTTTCATTAGCTATCCGTTTGGTGTGTTCCACTTGAACATAATACACCCTCACCTAGTCATGGCGCGAGTACATGTGCAACCTCATAATGTAGCAATGTAGCAAAAAAAGTTAGTTGGCATGTCCGAAGCGATAATACGCGAAACATGTAAGGGACTAAAGTGACATTAGAATTCTAAGAAACTCATCACACGTTGTTGTGCAGTATTCTGTGTCAAATTATTAAACACATTATGGCCCAGACAGACGAACAAACGGCTGAGTATAATGTATTGATCTGTAATCGTGTGTTATTAATCTCACGGTGACATACATAAGCGCAACAAGACAACTGTCGATTATATCATTGTGTCCCAATTATGTATTTGCAGATTCATATGATCCCACTGATGATGCATGCAAGATATTAGATAACCTCGGAGCTTGTAAACTGGACAATTGTTATATTGATAACGGTGTTACACAATGCCAGTAAGTACCAGTATAAAACGACAATATACAGTGCCCACCAAAAATATGGATACAGAGAGTTTTCCCCCATTTACTTGCCTCTATAACACTACATTTTGTACTTGCAGAACAGAGAAGCAACAATGTTTTTGAAGACCAGGAATATTTGTTTTTATTTAGTGTAAAGACAATACATTGATTGGTATCCTAGATGGAAAATATTAAGTTTCTTTGCCAGCTTAGAACGAACAACATGATCATATAATTTGGCAAATTCAGCCCATTGAACCCCATAGTTTATTTTTGAATCAGAAAATGTTCATCTTTTTATCTGTCACATTTTTTACTCCTTTATTAACTTTTTTTTCAGAAATTGCAAACATTGTTTCCGTCTGACCAAAAGATATGGAATAATTAAACCAATTATTATTCTGCATCTGTCAAAAAGTGTATCCATATTTTTGTTGGGCACTGTACAATACATACGTCATTGTTGTAATGTTAAGCAGTAGTATTTACAAGAATGGATTTAACGTTAGGTGTATAAAACATACATGTACTACATTTTCATTCTACCAACATATATACGTCATTGTAGTACAGTGTATGTGTCGTGGATTCGAACCCTATACTGTACGGCACCATCGTCATCGTCTATACAAAGCTCTACATATATCCATTAATATGTATTTGATTCCTGAATGAACGTATACTTTACAGTGCTACGAGGTCTAGAATTAAATATGCAATTCACTTTTTTGTAGGACTGAAATATCTTGGCGTAAGTATGTATACATATTAATGAGGCACCTGTAACATAGGTCCGCCGGTCATTTCCTTTCATAGCGGGCCAGACATTCTGAATCAAATGAAATAGCGCCACCGAATGACCTTTGAAATTCCAATAAAAGTCTATTTTATAAGCCATATATTTACATAGTATACCATCTCGATTGTACGTTATGTCATGTTCCCATTTTACGTAAATGTCCTATCTAACATTTGATACAACAATGATTAGTGTTACACTAGTATTAATTAGTGTTGATCTTGCCATACTAGTATAAGTGTTGCTAATTGAAAAAAAAGAACTGACAAATGTTTATTTCCTGAGATGTAGTAACCCTCAATATATGTATATATTGATGTTTATTTTGTTTATAGCGATGATATATACATATTCTGAAGCTAAATAAACTGGTTGTTCTGTTCTGTTCTAAAAATAAGACAACAATATACTAAGTATCCTTGAAGGCTAGTATTTAGTATTCATGTCTTAAAATTAATACAATTAATGAAAAATACGTGCATATTAAGAATGTGTAATTAAAAAGTGAATTATTGCTTTTATGCCAGCTATTATTGGTATCGCTTGTTGATATTTCAGTGGACATGCCAGCTATTATTGGGGTCCTTTGTGGATATTTCAGTCGACATGCCGGCTATTATTGGTATCCTTTGTTGATATTTCAGTGGACATGCCAGCTATTATTGGTATCCTTTGTTGATATTTCAGTCGACATGCCGGCTATAATTAATTTGGTATCCTTTGTTGATATTTCAGTGGACATGCCAGCTATTATTGGTATCCTTTGTTGATATTTCAGTCGACATGCCAGCTATTATTGGTATCCTTTGTTGATATTTCAGTCGACATGCCAGCTATTATTGGTATCCATTGTTGATATTTCAGTCGACATGCCGGCTATTATTGGTATCCTTTGTTGATATTTCAGTGGACAAGCCAGCTATTATTGGTATCCTTTGTTGATATTTCAGTGGACATGCCAGCTATTATTGGTATCCTTTGTTGATATTTCAGTGGACATGCCAACTATTATTGGTATTCTTTGTTGATATTTCAGTGGACATGCCTGCTATTATTGGTATCCTTTGTTGATATTTCAGTGGACATGCCAGCTATTATTGGTATCCTTTGTTGATATTTTGGTGGACATGCCTGCTATTATTGGTATCCTTTGTTGATATTTCAGTCGACATGCCAACTATTATTGGTATTTCAGTGGACATGCCAGCTATTATTGGTATCCTTTGTTGATATTTCAGTCGACATGCCAACTATTATTGGTATTTCAGTGGACATGCCTGCTATTATTGGTATCCTTTGTTGATATTTCAGTGGACATGCCAGCTATTATTGGTATCCCTTGTTGATATTTCAGTGGACATGTCAGCTATTATTGGTATCCTTTGTTGATATTTCAGTGGACATGTCAGCTATTATTGGTATTTCAGTGGACATGCCTGCTATTATTGGTATCCTTTGTTGATATTTCAGTGGACATGTCAGCTATTATTGGTATCCTTTGTTGATATTTCAGTGGACATGTCAGCTATTATTGGTATCATTTGTTGATATTTTAGTGGACATGCCAGCTATTATTGGTAGCCTTTGTTGATATTTCAGTGGACATGCCAGCTATTATTGGTATCTTTTGTTGATATTTCAGTGGACATGTCAGCTATTATTGGTATCCTTTGTTGATATTTCAGTGGACATGCCAGCTATTATTGGTATCCTGTGTGGATATTTCAGTGGACATGCCAGCTATTATTGGTATCAGTGTTGATATTTCAGTGGACATGCCAGCTATTATTCGTAACCTTTGTTGATATTTCAGTCAACATGCCAACTATTATTGGTATCCATTGTGGATATTTCAGTGGACATGTCAGCTATTATTGGTAACCTTTGTTGATATTTCAGTCAACATGCCAACTATTATTGGTATCATTTGTTGATATTTCAGTCGACATGCCAGCTATTATTGGTAGCCTTTGTTGATATTTCAGTGGACATGCCTGCTATTATTGGTAGCCTTTGTTGATATTTCAGTGGACATGCCAGCTATTATTGGTATCCTTTCTTGATATTTCAGTGGACATGCCAGCTATTATTGGTAACCTTTGTTGATATTTCAGTCAACATGCCAACTATTATTGGTATCCTGTGTTGATATTTTAGTGGACATGCCAGCTATTATTGGTATCCATTGTGGATATTTCAGTGGACATGTCAGCTATTATTGGTAACCTTTGTTGATATTTCAGTCAACATGCCAACTATTATTGCTATCAGTGTTGATATTTCAGTGGACATGCCAGCTATTATTGGTAACCTTTGTTGATATTTCAGTCAACATGCCAACTATTATTGGTATCAGTGTTGATATTTCAGTGGACATGCCAGCTATTATTGGTAACCTTTGTTGATATTTCAGTCAACATGCCAACTATTATTGGTATCCATTGTGGATATTTCAGTGGACATGCCAGCTATTATTGGTAACCTTTGTTGATATTTCAGTCAACATGCCAACTATTATTGGTATCCATTGTGGATATTTCAGTGGACATGCCAGCTATTATTGGTAACCTTTGTTGATATTTCAGTCAACATGCCAACTTTTATTGGTATCAGTGTTGATATTTCAGTGGACATGTCAGCTATTATTGGTATCCTTTGTTGATATTTCAGTCGACATGCCAACTATTATTGGTATCCTTTGTTGATATTTCAGTCAACATGCCAACTATTATTGGTATCCTTTGTTGATATTTCAGTCAACATGCCAACTATTATTGGTATCCTTTGTTGATATTTCAGTCAACATGCCAACTATTATTGGTATCCTTTGTTGATATTTCAGTCAACATGCCAACTATTATTGGTATCTTTTGTTGGTATTTCAGTGGACATGTCAGCTATTATTGGTAACCTTTGTTGATATTTCAGTCAACATGCCAACTATTATTGGTATCCTTTGTTGATATTTCAGTCAACATGCCAACTATTATTGGTATCCTTTGTTGATATTTCAGTCGACACGCAAGCTATTATTGGTAGCCTTTGTTGATATTTCAGTGGACATGCCAACTATTATTGGTATCCTTTGTTGATATTTCAGTCGACATGCCAGCTATTATTGGTAGCCTTTGTTGATATTTTAGTAGACATGCCAGCTATTATTGGTATCCATTGTGGATATTCCAGTGGACATGTCAGCTATTATTGGTAACCTTTGTTGTTATTTCAGTCAACATGCCAACTATTATTGGTAGCCTTTGTTGATATTTCAGTGGACATGCATGCTATTATTGGTAGCCTTTGTTGATATTTCAGTGGACATGCCAGCTATTATTGGTATCCTTTCTTGATATTTCAGTGGACATGCCATGTATTATTGGTATCCTTTGTTGATATTTCAGTGGACATGCCAGCTATTATTGGTATCATTTGTTGATATTTCAGTGGACATGTCAGCTATTATTGGTATCCTTTGTTGATATTTCAGTCGACATGCCAACTATTATTGGTATCCTTTGTTGATATTTCAGTCAACATGCCAACTATTATTGGTATCCTTTGTTGATATTTCAGTCAACATGCCAACTATTATTGGTATCCTATGTTGATATTTCAGTCAACATGCCAACTATTATTGGTATCCTTTGTTGATATTTCAGTCAACATGCCAACTATTATTGGTATCCTTTGTTGATATTTCAGTCAACATGCCAACTATTATTGGTATCCTTTGTTGATATTTCAGTCAACATGCCAACTATTATTGGTATCTTTTGTTGGTATTTCAGTGGACATGTCAGCTATTATTGGTAACCTTTGTTGATATTTCAGTCAACATGCCAACTATTATTGGTATCCTTTGTTGATATTTCAGTCAACATGCCAACTATTATTGGTATCCTTTGTTGATATTTCAGTCGACATGCCAGCTATTATTGGTAGCCTTTGTTGATATTTCAGTGGACATGCCAGCTATTATTGGTAGCCTTTGTTGATATTTCAGTGGACATGCCAACTATTATTGTTATCCTTTGTTGATATTTCAGTCGACATGCCAGCTATTATTGGTAGCCTTTGTTGATATTTTAGTGGACATGCCAGCTATTATTGGTATCCATTGTGGATATTTCAGTGGACATGTCAGCTATTATTGGTAACCTTTGTTGTTATTTCAGTCAACATGCCAACTATTATTGGTATCGATTGTTGATATTTCAGTCGACATGCCAGCTATTATTGGTAGCCTTTGTTGATATTTCAGTGGACATGCATGCTATTATTGGTAGCCTTTGTTGATATTTCAGTGGACATGCCAGCTATTATTGGTATCCTTTCTTGATATTTCAGTGGACATGCCAGCTATTATTGGTATCATTTGTTGATATTTCAGTGGACATGTCAGCTATTATTGGTATCCTCTTGTTGATATTTCAGTGGACATGCCAGCTATTATTGGTATCCTTTGTTGATATTTCAGTGGACATGCCATCTATTATTGGTATCATTTGTTGATATTTCAGTGGACATGTCAGCTATTATTGGTATCCTCTTGTTGATATTGTAGTGGACATGTCAGCTATTATTGGTATCATTTGTTGATATTTCAGTGGACATGCCAGCTATTATTGGTATCCTTTGTTGATATTTCAGTGGACTTGCCAGCTATTATTGGTAGCCTTTGTTGATATTTCAGTGGACATGCCAGCTATTATTGGTAGCCTTTGTTGACATTTCAGTGGACATGCCAGCTATTATGGGTATCCTTTGTTGATATTTCAGTCGACATGCCAGCTATTATTCAATTTGGTATCGTTTGTGGATATCTCAGTGGACATGCCAGCTATTATTGGTATCCTTTGTTGATATTTCAGTGGACATGCCAGCTATTATTGGTATCCTTTGTTGATATTCCAGTGGACATGCCTGCTATTATTGGTATACTTTGTTGATATTTCAGTGGACATGCTAGCTATTATTGGTATCCTTTGTTGATATTTCAGTCGACATGTCAGCTATTATTGGTATCCTTTGTTGATATTTCAGTGGACATGCCTGCTATTATTGGTAGCCTTTGTTGATATTTCAGTGGACATGCCAGCTATTATTGGTATCATTTGTTGATATTTCAGTGGACATGCCAGCTATCATTGGTATCAGTGTTGATATTTCAGTGGACATGCCAGCTATTATTGGTATCCTTTGTTGATATTTCAGTGGACATGCCAGCTATTATTGGTAGTCTTTGTTGATATTTCAGTGGACATGCCAACTATTATTGGTATCCTTTGTTGATATTTCAGTTGACATGCCAGCTATTATTGGTAACCTTTGTTGATATTTCAGTCAACATGCCAGCTATTATTGGTATCCTTTGTTGATATTTCAGTGGACATGTCAGCTATTATTGGTATCCTTTGTTGATATTTCAATGGACATGCCAGCTATTATTGGTATCCTTTGTTGATATTTCAGTGGACATGTCAGCTATTATTGGTTTCCTTTGTTGATATTTCAGTCGACATGTCAGCTATTATTGGTTTCCTTTGTTGATATTTCAGTCGACATGTCAGCTATTATTGGTATCCTTTGTTGATATTTCAGTGGACATGCCAGCTATTATTGGTATCCTGTGTTGATATTTTAGTGGACATGCCATCTATTATTGGTATCCTGTGTTGATATTTCAGTGGACATGCCAGCTATTATTGTTATCCTTTGTTGATATTCAAGTGGACATGTCAGCTATTATTGGTATCCTTTGTTCATATTTCAGTGGACATGCCAGCTATTATTGGTATCCATTGTTGATATTTCAGTCGACATGCCAGCTATAATTGGTATCAGTGTGGGTTGTGGAGTTGTTGTCTTTATTGTTGCTATAGTGACCATCGTGTGCGTGAGGAAGAAGAACAAAGCCAAGAAGCAAAGGAATGAGCACATCTCCGATAGGTAAAGGCTGGTGGTAAAATAGGTTAGGGATTTTTTGTCGAGGATACATGTAATTTTGTGTTATCTACTGTCCAGTCTGGATCGAGTATGCGTGCATGTATGTCTGTTTTCTCCAGTCACCCAAACCCACATTTGTGCTTCATAATTTCAAGATGGTGGCCAACATAATATTACACAATATTAAGTATCCTATGGCTCATTCTTCTACTACTCTTCCAGTCCCTTCCTTCCAGTCCCTATCATTTCCTACAACAGAACAACCAACGTTTACTTGTATAAATTTTTAATATTTTTATATTGCTAATATCGTTTCATTTATTATCAATGACTTGTTAATGACGTTTTTAGGTTTGAAGGCAATAATGTTTTATTCAGTATCTAATATATAATAGTATCTTATAACTCATTTTGTTCAGCGTTTGTGCTGGCTGCGATGTGCAACTTTCATAAAGTTCTACGTGTATTGTACGAGTAGCGTTTCTAGTAACTATATTTTTCATACACACTTTTCAGAAGATCACTACCAGACGCCCCTTAATCGAAATTCGGTTTTGATGATGTACATAAATGGCAAGATAGTAAGTTATATGTTCACTTCTACAGAACGAGTATTTGTGTAATATTGATGCACTGAAATTAGAAAACTGTTAATCCACACATTTGTACTTTGAATGAATATTTCTTAATTTCGATTATGGTTGTTTCTTGTAGATGGGTACCCTATTCATATATTGTATCATTGCAATGAGCATGTTCAAACTTTGTTCATATCCTCACTATATGCACTTCAACTATTACTGTTAACGGTTTCTTTATCTTAAAACCTGGCCCCGATCATGTCCCGAAACGTCTCAATCTGAGATAAAATTCACCTCAAATATTGCTATGTATGGTTTGGATAATTTCCTTGGGAGGATGGACTCAAAATTAACATTATAAACAGAAAACATTATTCTTAGATTATTGCACTCAAATGTAATTAGTTTACACTTCAGATTTTTCGGAAAGTCCGACTCAGATTTGGGAAAAGCTCAGTTTGAGATGAAATTTATACTAAAGATGTTTTGGGAGGTCGAGGCCAGATATAGAATATAACCATTTACTTCTAATAGGATATCATATCATAATATTACAGACAAAAACATCATCTATAATAGCAATAACAAGAATTATAATTTTATCTCATATTTAGACCAAAGTTCGTCTTACACCCCAAGGTACATGGACTGGAGAACGATGTTGACAAAGGAGAGTGCCTTAAGTACGTAAAGTAGCGTACATGTAAGGTGGAGTAAGGTGGCGTAAGGTGGTATATAAGATGGTTTAAGACAATTGATTTAATTCCAACTGTACTTTTTTCACATATTAAACAATTATGATGATTTATAAATGTCTGGTTATAAATGTGCATGTTTTTTATGTAAACCACGCCGGCGTAAGGTGGATCTAGCTTTGGTCATGTACGTAGCGTAAGGTTAGAAAACGATCGACGATTGTCTTCAGACTTAATAAATACAGTAAAGACTTAAGTAACAACACAGTTTGGTATTACCAGTCTACACAATTGAAGTTATCAATATCTGTATTTGACATTTGAACGTTGAACATTTAGCCTTTTTTTCGTGTATTTTATACCAGTAACGTTTGTTCATTTCTGGTTTTTTTTGCTTTTACATGTATATTGTATGTCTGAATTTTGTTAATGTTTCACTTGACAAATGTTTGGATACTAACGTTTGAACCAAGCATGCATAACTTAATACAGAAATGGATATTCTTATACAATTCGTACCGACACAATACGTTGATTTGTACATCTTGCAAAGCAATTGGGTTAACGTTGGGTTATTTCTTATAGCTCATTGACTTCAATGATGAATTGTCCCCCTTTGTAAAAATTGTATATTTTAGGAGATTAATTCGCGGGGTTTAGATTTCGCGCATTCGATGTTGACTGCGAATATAGCGAAAATTAAACACCCGCGAATAATACCCGCTATACAGTATATGTCTGTGAACTTCAGCACATACATATTTCTGCCAGTGTTATCATGATTTGTTTCTTCATAAATTTTGCTTAATAACAAAAAGATGTTCGTTGTTTGTTACATGTAGCAGAGAATTGCAAAAGGTAAAATACTGTTCCACAATTTTACTTCGAATGTAAAATTTTGTCTAATTTAATCGTATTGTTTTTACGCAGATAAGTGATCGGTTTCGTCATGTCCGGTTTTTTTCTATTTTCATAAATATGCAATGTATACACTCAGGGACAAATGTTTGAGGGGACTTTTAATAATAGTTAAGTAGATGTATGATGCATTTTTCTTTAAAATGGTTTATGGTTAAAAACTTTAAAAGAGATTACTTATATGTTAGTTTAATTGCATTTGGTGCATGTTGCTGTAATAAATATGACCAAAACCGTTACGAATCTCCGCTTTGTAGCTTATATTTGCGAATTATATTAAATTTACATTATAACTATGTACTCACCATGACTCTGTGTATTGCATACATTGTTCGGTCGTTACTTATTCGTTTTTATCTTTTTATTGTTGTTTAATTGATTCGTTTGAAGTGTTGAAAGGTTATTGTGTATCATGGTGAACAGCTTGTAATATTGGTAAGTCCTAAGTTTTTAGTGTGTGCATATACGCTTTCTATTTAACATAATATTTTAACAATAGTGTGTGGTATAAGCTTATTTCAAATTAATGTGTTGTTTATCATACAGTGCCCAACAAAAATATGACTACAGAGAGTTTTCCCCCATTTACTTGCCTGTATAACACTACTTGCAAAACAGAGAAACAACAATGTTTTTGAAGACCCGGAATATATATTTTTTATTTAGTGTAAAGACAATACATTGATTGGTACCCTAGATGGAAAATATTAAGTTTCTTTGCCAGCTTTGAACGACAACATGATCATATAATATGGCAAATGCAGCCCCTTGAACCCCATAGTTTATTTTTAAATCAGAAAATGTTCATCTTTCTATCTGTCACATTTTTTACTCCTTCATTAACTGTTTTTTCAGAAATTGCAAACATTGTTACCGTCTGACCGAAAGATATGGAATAATTAAACCAACTATAATTCTGCATCTGTCAAAAATTGTATCCATATTTTTGGTGGGCACTGTATATGTCAACAATATTACAACTCACAGATGCATCATGATTTTAAACTTTGTACTTTCATGTATAAATTAAACACGTTTTCCTCTGTGTTGTAGTTACAGTGTTGTTTCTATTATACCTAATTATAAACCCAATTACCCACTCCAAAAATGTCGTTTGACTCCAATCCACATAGAACTACATGCACCAAACAATGGTGATCCCAAGTGACCGAATCAAACGCAACTAAGAGCCGACATAATTCCCCAAGATCCCGCTGCAGGAATACGAGTACAAGTATTTTCACATTGAACAAGCAATACTTCACATGACAATACAAGGATTGCATCAGTTACCAACTACGGTCACATACATAACTGATATAGAGGATCTATCACGAATTGTCAATTGATATACATTTATATTAAACGAGTGCTGGAAATTTTATTAAGCGAGTCTCCTGGACGAGTTTAATATAAACATACCTTAGTCTCGTTCTTACATTAATTGTTTAATGTTTGCTTCACCACTCGCGTTGTTCCTTCAATTTGGGGGAAATCAATTATGAATCCAATACCTGCTGATCCCAGGGACCCATTCTCATATAGAGGCATTTCATTAGCATCATCAATGTATAAAATATACTGTAGTGTTCTCAATTCTAGACTAAGTAATTGGGCTGAAACCAATGAAAAAATAACGATGAACAAAACGGTTTCCGTAAACATCGCAGTACAACTGATCATATTTTGTCTTTAACAAGCATTATAGATTGTAGAAACAAGAACAAATTGTCAACATTTTGCGCTTTTATTGATTTTTGTAAAGCTTGTGATTTTATTAATAGGCAAAAATTGTGGATAAAGATTAAAGCTGCAGGTACTCCGGAAATATGTTTTGTGCAATCAAAAGTCTGTATTCATCTGTTGCATCTTGTGTCAGAGTCAATCATTTTAAAACTGAATGGTTTGATATTCACTGTGGATTGAGACAAGGTTGTATATTGTCTCCTATTCTGTTTAATTTATATAATAATGACCTGGCCATTTACTTGAAGTCTTTTAATATTGGTGTAAATTTAGATCGTATTTGTATACTGTTATATATGCAGATGACATAGTATTGTTGGCAAAAACTAGTAATGATTTGCAACGTTTGCTTGATGCTTTGAATCACTGGTGTAATATGAATGATATGTCAATCAATTGCAAAAAGAGTAATATTGTTCATTTTCGTCCGAATTCTTGCGTGAAAACAGATGTCATTTTTAGAAGTAAGTTTTTAAATGTTGTTGACAAGTACACGTATCTTGGTATTGTTCTTAATTAAAATTTAAACTTTGATTTTACTGCTAGAGTTGTTGTGCAGAGTGCTAATCGTGTTCTTGTGTTGGTTATTGCCAAATGTAAATTGTTGGGTGGAGTCCCGTATATTGTTTTTACCAAATTGAATGATTCAGTTGTCTGGCCAGTTATAGCGTATGGTGCGGCCATTTGGAGACAAAAAGCCTTTTCATGTATTGACGCTGTTCAAAATAAGGCTATGCGTTACTTCTAAGGGGTTGGCAAGTACACTCCGAATTCGGCCGTTACTGGCGAAATGGCATGGACGCCGCCTATAGTTCGGCAGTGAAGCTGTATCTCTACATATTGGACAAGATTAAATTCATTACACGCATCACGTCTCACTAAACGTATAGCACTTTGGGCAATTTCTCTAGCAAATAATTCTTGTAAAAACTGGCATCATAATGTTAAAAGAAAAATTTTTGAGCTTGATTTGTATCAATATAGTGACATCAATAATTATAGTCATACCGAAACATAGTTTTAAACGCTCTGTGGAGGAACGTATGTTCAATGTTTTTAAAACAGAATGGCTTAATTCGGTACAAGTTTCAAGTCGTAGTGGTAGGGATGGAAATAAACTACGCACATATGCCCTGTTTAAGCAACATATTACTGTTGAAAAATATTGTAAAATGATCTTGCCATTTAGTCATAGATCGGCTTTTTGTAAATTCAGATGTGGCGTTGCACCAATTAGGCTTGAAACTGGTAGATATGAAAGGTTACCTGTTGATGAAAGAACTTGTCCTTTCTGTAATGTTTTTATTGAAGATGAATGCCATGTAATACTTAACTGCAGTTTATATGAAGACTTACGTTTTGGTCTTGTACAACAAGCTACAGAAGTTTGTGATATATTTTATGATTTGTCAGACAACGATAAACTAGTCGTGTTATTTACTCACCCGGATTTGATTCGTTTAAGTGTCAAAACCTGCTGTAATATTTCAAATCGTAGAAGTTCTTATCTATGTGGATAACTTTGTTTTTTATTACATGTATTATTATTATTATTCCAATTGTTGTTATTTCCCGTTACACGTCTGTCATGTATAACCTTTTTATCTTCTTGTTTCTAGCTATACCTCTTAATAGTTTAATAATTTATTATATTGTTCCTTTTTATGTTCATTGTATTCAAGACATATTCTTATTACTAGATTAAGACTAGCATTCGTTTATTATTTATAAGCAAGTGTAGTATTACTTTTTAACTCTTTTGTCGGTTTAAAGCTAGATTTTTATTTTAATATAATATAATATGAATACATGTATAGTAACAATAATAATATATATACAGTGTATAAATATATGTAGTTTTATTTTTGTACTGTTCTTGTGAATGATTTTACCAGTCTCTTATAATTCTCTGTTAGAATGGTCACATAATAATGACTCTGTGATATAATATAAAGTGATTGTATTGCCATTGTGTATAGTTGATTCAAAGATCTCTGTCACAACCGCGTAAACAAACATTCACCCCGGTCGAATATTAAATGTATGTCAGGATTAAATTTTACCATCAATAATACACTTAAATGATTAACAAGCTAATATTCATATAGCGTAGTGGTTATATTTGCTGCAATTAGCTATTCAGAAATGGAACATTATGGCGGTTTTGACAGACATCTTTGAATCGACAATATGTTGTGTCTATTGGTCAATACTTCAATATTGTATGCATGTTTTTATCTATTATTTATTGTAAATTGTCAAACAATCTCGTCAACTTTTAGTTTTTTTGTAGTTTTTGTTTTAATAAAAATTGTATAGTCGGTTGTAATTTTGCGTTTTTTGTAAAAAAATGGCAAAAAATATCATTTCGATAGAACGTTAATTCGTGGATTTTGCATTTCAGGTAATAAATACCATGGTCAAAAGTATTGTTTGATGGGATTTGATTTCGATGTTGAAGGTGAACCACGAAATTTAACGCCCCTTGAAAATTAATGATTTTACAGTATATCGCTTGGATAAAGTTTAGGATGTGCATGGTGTCACCAGATGACATCGATATCAAACTGAAAAATTAATATATTTTATAGCGGTGATTATATGTAATAATTAGTCTGATTTTTATTTAAGTTTTGTTTCTACATATTACATAGGGGTTTGTGTTTTCGTGGTTGCTTCTTTCGCAAGTTTGTGAGCAGCTTCATTTTTTCCGGCTATGTCCAAATGTTCATTATGTTATACTATTTTGGAAGTCCTATTTTTTGTCGGGACAAGTGAGTGGTGCATGACTCAGGCAGGGGTGGTAGCATCTTTAAGGGAAATTTCTTCAAGTGTAAATTAAGGAAAATTAAGTTGCCAAGAAATCATGATTTGGGTTATTCATGGTTTCTTGGTATATATGCACAGCTACTTATTTTTCAAAATATGTTTTCCACAAGAATGCTTTGTTAATACCAGTCGAGGTGTCTTGTTATGGTATACTGAGAGGTTCTACTCGTAGAGTGCTCACGTAGAGCCCATTAGGAAGACAATAGTTTGTCTCTTGCTTAGAATGAGAAGGCCGGTGTCTAAAGTACTAGAATGCTATTTTGAGAAAACAAGAAAAACAATCTGAAAACTACAATTTACGTATGGTAAAACAACTTCTAGGACCTGTTCTAATTTTCATGAAAATAGGCTCATAACAAGCATATTAAAAACAGATTTCAGATATGCATGTACCTTATAAGGTTGTAAGTAGCATTTGCGACCTTCTAATTCTAAGCCAGCAAATTGTTGGTGATGAACATTGAGCCATTACAAAAGCTCAAATTTTCACTATGTGACACTCAGGGTCAGGTGAGACTTGACGAAGTTAAAACATAGAGAAAAACTTCAAAAACACACAAATGAAAATTATATATTTTATTGATGTAGTATAATATGTTACATTAATCAAATAAGTACAATAATTTTCAAAAACAGAGAAATAATTTAATGTCTAGAAATTAAGAAAAATCTCAAGTTCAGAATTTTGGTGAGACTGCCAATGGTAATAAATACAATGATGAATATCTTATGATATAATATAAGACATAATACAGAACGTGTAATTTAACACCCTGTATGTAGCATAAATATTTCATACAAATGTACATTAACATACAGTAGAGCTTTGATGCCTCGTAGGAAACTAGTTTGAGCCATCAAGCTAACATAAGATGCATCCTGTCTCCCTAAACATCTCAATCTGAGCTCAATCTCATCTCAAGTTTTGCCATAGGCAATTTAGATAATTTTCTTGAATATTTTGGCTCAAAATCTGCATCACAAAACATAAAGCACTATAATTCTGAATTTATTACAGTAAAATTTAAAGAGCATGAAATTCAAATTTATCTCGAAATCAGATTCTGGTTTAAGCAAAATCTCAATTTGAGATGAGATTTGTACTTGAGACATTTCAGGTGATCAGGGACAGTTTGAGATTTCTATGGGTGTTAAGACTTAAAACTATGAGGCATCAAAGTTGCAATTCAATAGTACAGCACAATAAAAGTGGACGGAAAACACTGAATTCATACAATAGGTACTAATTATAAAATAAATAGAGATTCATTCATGTTTGATTGAGATAACATGCTCTATATGAATCTGTATTTAAATGGTTAATCGGAACCACCTTGATAGGCAAGTGGTAGGAACAGGCCTGATAATTAGCAGTACTTCTAAAGCCTTAAAATCCATGTTTTAAAGCTTTAAATTCAGGAAATTTCAGGATTCAAAAAACCTGAATTTAGGCACAAGCCTGAAAAATACCAGCCCGTAGATTGTTTGCATCTAGTATGGGAGTATTGTGGGGACTCCCCAGTATGATACATGAACGCAACATAAGATAACAAAAATAATTCTCATATATTGTAATTGTTCCTTTAACTGCGTGTAGTTCTATTTTGCTTGGCTGTCCTGCCACATTCTGTCAATGTTTCTCACGGTTAATAATACATAAATATACTACAACAAATGTGTATCAAAAACAGAATACCGTAAAGTTAAACAACCTTACACAAGACTTTCAATCCTGTGTAAAATACATGTTGGTATTGACAATAGATTGAAAACTAAGTTTTTGGAATGTCAAATAAATAGAGGCCCATATATTGAAGATAGCATTATTGTAAATATGTTAGTCTTGAAAAAATAAAGACTTAACTAGCTTACTTTCTTACTGAAATTAAATAAGAAGCAACACTTCATTATATATAGAACAATATCATAATGCATGATCACTCAAGAATGTTGGACTTCTAAAACAAAACAAGTCCACTATTACAAAGGCTTCATGTTAAAAAATTAATAGAAAATTTATTTGTCATCTTAAAATGAAAATGACAAATCTCCTTTTATCTAAGGTACATTGGATTAGATCTCATCAATGTAAAGTCATTTATAAGAAGAAACAATGCCGGGCCATTGAGCAGCTTATGAACATGCCATTAATGCATTGATCCCACTGGGACTGAGACATTCCAAAAAGGGACATCACAAATTTTCTAATGATTACCCTGAAGGTTCCCCTAGACCACGAGGACCCATTTATTAAATCGGAAGTACATCGCCGAGGCAAAAAATGTCAGTGGGACCAAGGCATTAGATGTCTTAACAATTCAACAAACAGACTTTGAAGTATTGACTTTGAACACTTCAGTTGACATTGATCAGAGAAATAAAAACATGTTCCAACTCTATCTCATTTTTACGAGGAAGCGTATTATCACAAATGCTATGGGTATCATAACGACTCCATTAACGTTTCATTAATAACATAAAACTATCTCATCACAGAATCACAGTTATGTCCGCACGGGATATTTTGGAGCTCCACCGGTACCGCCAGCACGAGGTGCCCCGGTCGACGCCCCCGATGCAGGAGCTGTCCTCTCCGGCCGTTCTCTCTCTTTCTGATATTCCATCTCAATTTTTGCTTCAATCTTCTCCCAGTCTATTTCAATCTGTAACAAGTAATATCTGGGGTGTCAATGGAACCAAATTTAAAATCAGGAAAATCAAAAACAGGTCAACCATTATTGACAAACAAGAGGCGTTCAACAGTTTCTATAAAGAAATTCTTTCAAAACAAGATTCAATTGAACATAACTTTGCCATTTCTCATGATATTTTCATCAAATAACTTTTATTTTGGTCAGAAGTCATTGTTCTTTCATTTATATACTAAATCCGGAAATCTGGAAAATTGACACCTCTGTAATATATTACACAAATATAGAACTTTACACACTTAATGAACAGCATTTTTAAACAGAGTTTAATATAAACATACCTCAGTCTTGTTCTTACATTCATTGTTTGATGTTTGCTTCACCACTGGCGTTGTTCCTTCAATTTGGGGTAACTCAATTATCAATCCATTACCTAAGTCGTCGTCTTCTGCTGATCCCAGGGACCCATTCTCATATAGAGGCATTTCATTAGCATCATCAATGTATAAAATATACTGTAGTGTTCTCAATTCTAGACTAATAGTCCAGTCATTTTAACTTTTAACCTCAAACTAATTGCAAAACAAACAGTTTTGTGTTTATATGGTGCGTAAAGCTATCCTTAGCAATGTACAAAATGTCCTAATTGAATATTTGGGGGACTTTTTGAGATATTTACAAATATATATAATTGTCACATGTTTTCGCGATATTTGTCACTTTTGATGTAAATCAATCTTGACTTGTACCAGTAACTTTTTTTTACATCGTGCTTAGAGGTCGCAATTTTGGTCTGATTTTTATGAAACTTGGCAGCAATTATCATCGTAAGCTAATCTAGGTAAAATAAAATTTTTAGTTAACCGGAGCCAAAATCTAGGTCACTAGGTCAAAACATAGAAAAAACAAGATATAGTCACCAGGGGTCGCAATTTCAACTTTACACTTGTGAAGTTTAGTCACAATGATCACCTTACAAAAATCAAGGTCATGTATGAAATTGGATTAACCTGAGTTAAAAACTAGGTCACTAGGCCAAATTATAGAACAAATCTTTAGAATGCACCCTTTTTACATAATCTTTATGAAACTATGTCACATGGATCATGAAGACAAAATGTAGGTCAAATTCAATATTTACTTATCATGAGTTAAAACTAGGTCACTAGGTCAAATAATAGAAAAACCTTCATGCGCCAAAAAGTCGCATCAATTATTTTAACCTATTGACCTAATTTTGACCCAAATAACTCAATAACATACTTGTCTTAGATGTTTTGATATGAGCATTGTGACCAAGTTGCATAAATATTAGACCAAAATTGTGAATTTTGTACCTACACAACGTTTACCTTTGATTTTAACTAGCGACCTACTTTTTGACCCCGGATGACCCAATTTATAAGTTTGACCTATATTTTGTTGATATTATTATTGTGACCAAGTTTCATAAATATAAGGTCAACATTATGACCTCTAGCGACTACACAAGGTTTTGCAACAATTTGACCTGGTGACCTAGTTTTTTACCCTTGATCATCCATTTTCTACCTAGGCCTAAATATTGTTCAGATGATCACTCTGACCAAGTTTCGTAATCATAGAGTCAAAATTGTGAATACAAATGCAATTGTGGACGAACAATCAAAGAGAACAATCGCTATTTCTCCAGAATCGATAGATTCGTGTACATTTTGTATATTTTCTGTATTGTATACTGTCCAAACACAAATATCCTTTTTCCATAAGACACACATGTATACAACACATGATATGTGTAAATTTTAAACAAATTGGATTAATATTAAAGAAATGAATAAAACTTTTGTTTCCCCTTCCAAGTGCTATTTTGAGTCATTTTGTCGACATTTTAATGGGTAGTATACCAACACGTAGACTGGCAAATATATGAAAAGTAAATTGTCTGATGATAAAATCAATATTTGTATTCGACAGAAGAAGGTTGTATCTTTCAGAAAATATAAGCGTGAAGGTGCAATTAGTAAATATTTAACGACTTACACGCGAATTATTAGAAATTAAAATTCCCCGTGTAGTATGAAATAAGGAAAATGCTGAAATTGCTACCCAAAGTGACCTTAAACATGTCGAATTTTTTTTTATTTTCCCCACTGAACTCGCATATTTGACGTTTTGTCTGTAGTCGATAATAGTCTGTAGATGATGAAAATACAAAGAAACTCTGTTTTGCAATTTGTTTGAGGTTGACCATATTTTTTAGCTTCAATGACTGGACTATAAGTAATTGGGCTGAAACCAATGAAAAAATTGTCGATGAACAAAACGGTTTACGTAAACATCGCAGTACAACTGATCATATTTTGTCTCTATTAACAAGCAATATTGATTGTAGAAACAAGAAAAATTTGTCAACATTTTGCGCTTTTATTGATTTAAGTAAAGCTTATGATTTTATTAATAGGCAAACATTGTGGATAAATGTTAAAGCTGCAGGTATCTCCGGAAATATGTTTTGTGCAATCTAAAGTCTGTATTCATCGGTTGCATCATGTGTCAGAGTCAATCATTTTAAAACTGAATGGTTTGATATTCACTGTGGAATTAGACATGGTTGTATATTGTCTCCTATTCTGTTTAATTAATAATGACCTGGCCATTTACTTGAAGTATTTTAATATTGGTGTAAACTTAGATCGAGATCGTATTTGTATACTGTTATATGCAGATGACATAGTATTGTTGGCGGAAACTATATAGTAATGATTTTCAACGTTTGCTTGATGCTTTGAATGACTGGTGTAATATGAATGACATATTTATAGTTAATTGTCAAACAATCTCAACTTTTAGCTTTTTTGTAAGTTTTGTTTTAATACAAATTGTATAGTCGGTTGTAATTTTGCATTTTTTGTAAAAAAATATCATTTCGATAGGACGTTAATTCGTGGATTTTGCATTTCAGGTAATAAATACCATGGTCAAAAGTATTGTTTGATGGGATTTGATTTCGATGTTGAAGGTGAACCACGAAATTTAACCCCCCTTGAAAGTTAATGATTTTACAGTATATAGCTTTGATAAGGCGATCATATTTTATAATTAAGTCTGATTTTTATTTTAGTTTTGTTTATACATATTAGATAGGGGTTTGTGTTTTTGTGGTTGCTTCTTTGGCAAGTTTGTGAGCAGCTTCATTTTTTCCGGCTATGTCCAAATGTTCATTATGTTAATACTATTTTTGAAGTCCTATTTTTTTGTTGGGACAAGTGAGTGGAGCATGACTCAGGCAGGGGTGGTAGCATCTTTAAGGGAAATTTCCTCAGTGTAGCTAAACAGGAAAATTAAGATTATCATTTTTCAACATTAAGTTGCGAAGAAATCATGATTTGGGTTATTCATGGTTTCTTGGGATATTTGCACAGCTACTTTTTTTTCAAAATATGTTTTCCACAAGAATGCTATGTAAATACCAGTCGAGGTGTCTTGTTAGGCTATACTGAGAGGTTCTACTCGTAGAGTGCTCACATTGAGCCCATTAGGAAGACAAAAGTTTGTTTCTTGCTTAGAATAAGAAGGCCGTTGTCTAAAGCACAAGAATGCTATTTTGAGAAAACAAGAAAAAAATATCTGAAAACTACTCTTAACGTATGGTAAAACAACTTCTAGGACTTCAGTTTGGTCAAAAAGACCTGTTCTAATTTTCATAAAAATAGGCTCATAACAAGCATATTAAAATACAGATTTCAGATATGCATGCGTCTTATAAGGTTGTGAGTAGCATTTGCGACCTTCTAATTCTAAGCCAGCAAATTGTTGGTGATGAACATTGAGCCATTAAAAAAGCTCAAATTTTCACTATGTGACACTCAGGTGAGATTTGACAATAAACATAGAGAAAAACTTCAAAAACACACAAATGAAAATCTATATTTTATTGATGCAGTGTGATATGTTACATTAATCAAATAAGTACAATAATTTTCAAAAACAGAGAAATAATTTAATGTCTAGAAATAGAAGAAAAATAGACTTAAGAAAAATCTCAAGTTGAGAATTTTGGTGAGGCTGCCAATGGTAATAAATACAATGATGAATATCTTATGATATAATATAAGACATAATACAGAACGTGTAATTTAACACCCTGTATGTAGCATAAATATTTCATTCAAATAAACATTTACATACAGTAGAGCTTTGATGCCTCGATGGAAACTAGTTTGAGCCATCAAGCTAACATTAGATGCATCCCATCTCCCTAAACATCTCAATCTGAGCTCAATCTCATCTCAAGTTTTGCCATGAGCAATTTAGATAATTTTCTTGAATATTTTGGCTCAAAATCTGCATCACAAAACATAAAGCACTATAATTCAGAATTTATTACAGTAAAATTTGAAGAGCATGAAATTCATATTTATCTCGAAATCAGACTCTGGTTTGAGCAAAATCTCAATTTGAGATGAGATTTGTACTTGAGACCTTTTGAGAGACCAGGGCCAGTTTGAGATTTCTAGGGGGGGGGAGGGGTCGAGTCAAAGATATGAGGCATCAAAGTTGTACTGCAATTCAATACAACAGCACAATTATAATGGACGGAAAACACTTAATTCATACAATAGGTACTAATTACAAAATAAATAGAGATTCATTCATGCTTGATTCACAGATAAAATGATCTATACTTAATGGCATATGAGAACCACCTTGGTAGCCAAGTGGTGAAGCCCCTCAGCCTGTGAAATAAGAATTTAAAACAACTTGCCCAAATCGGTAAAATTGAATAAGTTTCCCTATATACTCTTTACAAAATTACTGCAAAAGTTACCTGCCCAACTGCAAAAGTAACTTGCCCAAATCAATAATTAAGTCACTGTGCTAATTTTGCAGACTGGTGTCTTGATCTATGGAGTATTTATGGGACATTCCAGTTTGATACAAAGCCACATAATAACATAGCAACAGAGCTTCTTATTTATTGTAATTGTAACTTATAATGTGTGTAGTTCTATTTTGCTCGACTGTCATGCCATGTTTTATATTATTGAATAAATCAAGTAGTTGGGTACTCAGTTCGAGGCCCACATGGAAGATTGGGAAACCAAATCGATGGCTTAGAATGAGAAGGCCGTAACTACAAAATCGATATATTGAGAAAACAAGAGAAAACTGTCTGTAATTTACTCTTTACCTATGAAAAAACAAGTCTTTAAAACTTCATTTTGGTCAACATGACAATTTCAGATTTTCATGAAAATAAGCTCATAAGAAGCGCCTACTGAAGCAGATTTCAAATATGTGCGAGTCTTGTTAGGTGGTAAGTAGTAGTTACGACCTTCTCATTCTAAGCCAGGGAAATGTGTAGCCTCGTTAAATAAAGTCTTTACTTACTTACTAACTTTCCAAATCTTTAATCTTGGAACTTCAGTGTTATAACCAATGCTATGCAATCAGTTATACAATGTCTCTCTTATTTAACAATACAAACATATACTACAACAAATGTGTATCAAAAACAGAATACCGTAAAGTTAAACAACCTTACACAAGACTTTCAATCCTGTGTAAAATACATGTTGGTATTGACAATAGTTTGAAAACTAAGTTTTTGGAATGTCAAATAAATAGAGGCCCATATATTGAAGATTGCATTATTGTAAATATGTTAGCCTTGAAAAAATAAAGACTTAACTAGCTTACTTTCTTACTGAAATTAAATTAGAAGCAACACTTCACTATATATAGAACAATATCATAATGCATGATCACTCAAGAATGTTGGACTCCTAAAACAAGTCCAATTTTACAAAGGCTTCATGTTAAAAAATAATAGAAAATCTATTTGTCATCTTAAAATGAAAATGACAAATCTCCTATTATCTAAGGTACATTGGATTAGATCTCATCAATGTAAAGTCATTTAAAAGAAGAAATAATGCGGGTCATTGAGCAGCTAATGAACATGCCATTAATGCCTTGATCCCACTGGGACCGAGACATTACAAACAGGGACATCACAAATTTTCTAATGATTACCCCATAGGTTCCCCTAGACCACAACGACCCCTTAACCAATGCCCATTTATTTAATCGGAAGTACATTGTAAAAAATGTCAGTGGGACCAAGGCATAAGATGTCTTAACAATTCAACAAACAGACTAAGTATCGACTTTGAACACTTCAGTTAATATTCATCAGAGAAATAAAAACATGTTCCAACTCTATCTCATTTTTACAAGGAAGTGTATTATCACAAATGCTATGTGTATCATAAGGACTCCATTAACGTTTCATTAATAACTTAAAACTGTCACATCACAGAATCACAGTTATGTCCGTACGGGATATTTTGGAGCTCCACCAGTGCTACCAGCACGAGGTGCCCCGGTCGACGCCCCCGATGCAGGAGCTGTTCTCTCCGGCCGTTCTCTCTCTTTCTGATATTCCATCTCAATTTTTGCTTCAATCTTCTCCCAGTCTATTTCAATCTGTAACAGGTACTATCAGGGGTGTCAATGGAACCAAATTTAAAATCAGGAAAATCAAAAGTGGTCAACCATTATTGACAAACAAGAGGCGTTCAACAGTTTCTATTAAGAAATTCATCCAAAACAAGATTCAATTGACCATAACTTTGCCAAATCTCATGATATTTTCATCAAATAGCTTGTATTTTGGTCAGAAGTCATTGTTCTTTCATTTATATACTAAATCCGGAAATCTGGAAAATTGACACCTCCGTAATTATAACATATAATACAAATATAGAACTCTACACACATAATGAACAGCAGAAACTAAACTGAAAGTGTTTTTCCACAAAAAAACTATTTCTCTGCAAAGGGGCACAACTCTGGCAAAAATGATTTTACCTGAACTTCCTTAAGAACAATTCACAACTGACTACTCATGTGAATATTAATTGAAATACAAACAACGGTTAACAGAACTATCACAGTCATTTTTTATCTTGACAGATGAGCACAAAATAAAGCAAAATGTCTTCCACGCTGCACGATGTTATTAGATACTATAAAATCATTTAATTTCTTTGGGACAAAATTTCGTGGTTTTGGAAAAAAAAGACAATTTCGTTGAGACTTGTATTCATGGATTTTGCATTTCAGGTAATAAAACAAGGGTCAAAATTAATGTTTGTTGGGATTAAAATTCATGGTTGAGGTAAACCACGAAATTTAATCCGCAACGAAAATTAATGATTTTACAGTACCTAATTAATACTAAATTACTCCAGCTTTATGCTTAAGTTGAAGGTAGAATATGATGCAGAATATTGAAATTTAGAATAGAATAAGATGCCATATGAGTACTCACCCCTTCTTTATACTGGAGGAATCTTTTATTTGCCTCTTTCTTGCCATATTGTTCCATGTATTTCTGTCTGTAACCTAGTACTGTATCTACATGCGTTTTATGTTTCACTGCAAGTTCAAGGGCTCTGTAATTCAAATAGACATTCACTATGAACGGTGAACATGAATTTACATTCATTTATTTAACATATTCTCAAAATGTGATATCTTTCTATGTCATACAACACTTCATATCAAGGACCACATAGGAGATAAGGTTTTTTTAAAATCCTTTTATGTGTTATCTTTGACATTAACTGTTGATTTGACATGGCTATTTTATTAATTCATTGTATTTGTATGTTTTAATATTATGATTGCCATATAAATGCTCATCTTATGTCGAAATAAATATATATACAGTTAAACTTCGCTATGACGAGCATCGATATTACAAGCACCCGGCCTATCTCCAGCAAATTGTAAACTAACATCCATTCCCATTATCAATACATGGCCTTTAGTTATTTTGAGCACTCGGTTTATCTCAAGCATTTTAAATGTCCTGATCACTCCTCGAGATAACGAAGTTTTACTGTATATATCTAACAAAAGCGCCACCTAGTTGGTACAGGCTCTGTAATGCCTATTTTATTTTTTTGTTCCAGAATAAAAGAAAATACGTCATAAACTATGCTAACTTAAACACAAAACCGAACTATCCAATAGCAGTCCCATATATGGATGATTGCATTATTGGAAATATGTAAGCCTTGTAAAATAGGGGCTTTCTGACTTACTTACAAGTACAAATAGGGATAACAATGTTGCAAGTTTCAAAACAAAAGTTCTCAATTGATAATTTAGGAATAAGGAGGGTTCTCAATAACAGCAGGCTGCAGGCCAAACTGACCGCTTACAAACCATTTTAGGCTGGCTGAAAATGTGAAACTTATACACAATTTGAAGAGAATAGTTGCATAAAGGGCCTTATCAGGACTGTTGGTATAAGCAATTCTGACTGCTAGGTTAAAACTTATTGAGAACCCTGAATAAGTGGACCAAGACATAAAGCTAAATGAGGTAAAAACCAACACTGACCCAGAATGAAAACTACAAAATACAAGTCAGGGCTTTCACTAGTAGCCTCCAAAAGTGAAGAGTCAAAATGACTCCTGATTCTCAATCTTCTAGAGTCGACACATTAATACATGAAAAATTGTACTATAAGTATAGAAAATTTGACTCTTCAGCTTAAATTTTCAAGAGTCCAAGTTTGCACTTTTGTCCAATTCAGGAGTCAAATGAAAGCCTTGAAAAGTAGTCTGCTACCTACCTATCCCAGTTATAGAGTTGTATATTTAGGAGTATAGCTCTAAATGTAAGACCGGCTTGTAGAAGGATTGCCTCAGCATCTTGTGGGTTACCACACAACAATGCCATCTCTGCATTTCTTGCATCCTTAACAGGAATGTCTTTGATATTCAGTATAAATTGTACTTTGTCAGCCTGGAAAATAAGGAACTTTTTTTAAAACTTCAAATGAGTTGACAAGTTGAATGAAGCCTTCCCTGTCTGATTAGAGATGTGTACACCTAGACAGATATGGGGTTCTATATCCGGTAATGGTTAAATGCAATTGGGGTTTGTTCAAATGTATGTATGACTACTACTAGTACAGTGGATTGATTTAACATCAATAAATATGATGAAATTGTCTGTTTTGTATTATATCCAATTAATTTGGGACATTTCTTCAGGTGTTAACGCTTAAATTTCAATTATCTGCTGAAATATCCACTTAAACGTACTGTAACAGTACTTTAGTCAGATAATTATAAATTTTTAAAATGGCTGATAAATTTGGCGTTACCTCTTGTATGGCAGCATAAGCTATTTCCGCAGTGTTCAATTCCTTGGCATACGCGGACATTGATGCCAGACACGCCCATAACATCTCGTCCTGTAAAATTGATAACATGCAATGAATCATAATTGTTACACCTTTATATAGAGGATCTTGCATGAGTGCTCATTACATACAAGCTTTATTTAATATCTATTTTAACTCGTATGTAATTAGCAAGAATGTAAGATTCTATTTATCACACAACCTTCTAGGAGAATGCTCATCAACATTCAAAACGCTGATGTACGCTTCATAGGTTTCATTCAAAATTTAGCGTTACAATGCATGTGACGTCATGACGACGCTTGTATTATACTGACGTCACGAGTTGATTCAAGGCACAGATTGGCTTATCCACAACCAACAAACCAATCAACGTCAAGCTAATTTAAATGTTTAATGAATGGGCAGGGAGTGCATAACAATATTTCCGGCACGGCTTTAATGCGCTCCCATGTCGCAGGTTATGTGATAAACTAATTTATTGAAGGTTTACTTTATAGAAGCTCTACACCTTGATCCAGAAACCAACAAACATTTTCACCTTATTGACATTACAAAAGATGATGGAAAACATCATTTAAATTGTGATCAAAGATGTATAAAATTGAAAACTGTAATCCAATTAAGACAAGTTTGTCCAGAAAAAAATCTCTTACCTTGACAAATCTACATAGACGGACAGCATCGTCCCATCGTCCAGACTGTACGTAACTATGTAGTATAGCCGGGTATGGGGATATGGACGTACTAACGAGTGAACCTTCAGCTCGACGAATCACTACATGGTTACCTACAAACTGTAGTAATTGAGGATTCTTTCCAAACTCACTGCAACCAGACAAACATAAAAATACTGTATACACAGTTTGAAAACATGACAGACAGAACTTTATGTCTAGCAGGTATGGTACACATATCATATAAGGAAAAGCCATACATAATTTCTGTCACAACGTTAAAATTAATAAAACAAGTTCCATCACAAATAAAACCTGTTTTAATGTTACAATGAATTTAGTCTCCATGACAGGCCTATATGCTTGGTTATTGAAATATGACTATTTATTAAAAGAGAATAAGTGAAGAAAACATTTTGATATTCAGACAGACTGACATTTAGCACAAAATCAACATATTTAGTATTTCCTAAACATTTTACTAAAATAATTAATAATATAGTTACTTACCTTGCTTCTTTTTCAAAGACTGTTTTAGGTAGAAGATCTTTATCTACATATACAGCACTAGGATAATACCAGACTGTGAATTTACCATCAGCCAGAGCAGCTAACATGTTAGTGGCATCATTCCATGCTAGTGACATAATCATTGTACCTGAAACCAAAAATTATGTAGAATTTGAAGCATACATAATGACTGCCTCAGCTATCTTGTGCATTTTCAGTTGTATTTAATGGCTAATTTATCCCCATCCATGATAGCCTAGTGGTTGAGCGTTCAATTCAAGTGTGGGAGGTCCCGGGTTCGATTCCAGGCCGTGTTATACCAAAGACGACATAAAAATGGTACCAGCATTTATAAGGGAAACTGGCTGCACTTCTCTCATACCATGATAGTGATGGATAAACACCAGGGATGTTTATATAGCCCTTACTAGGCTAAGCCTTCTAGTGAAGCAATTTGTAAAAGAATTTCCTGATTAAATAAAAATAGAATACCAAATAATTAGGTAATGAGAATTGACTCTTTCGACAGAATAGTTGGAGTCAAAACATTGTGTGTTGGCAGGGCTTTCTATAGCAGAAGCCTTTTACAGGCCCCTTCCCCTCAGGAAAATTCTTTAAGATCATGCAGTTTTCCCCTAAAATCTAATTTACATAAAGTTTGTTCTTCCCTTTTGTAAAAATGCCTGTTATTTTCCCCAAATTTAAAGAAAAGGCCCCTTCCCTTACAGTTGAAAAAAGCCCTGGTTGGGTCAAAGGATAAACAAGAGGGTCCAAAGGGCCCTGGGTCGCTCACCTGTTTGGCTTAGTGACCTAGATTTTGGCCCAAATGACACAGTATCTAACTTGACCTAGATTTTATAGAGATAAACATTGTGACCAAGTTTCATAAAGATAGAGTCAAAATTGTGACCTCTAGTGTGTTCACAAGATTTTTCAATGATTTGGCCTTGTGACCTAGTTTTTGACCCCAGATGACCCAATATCGAACTTGACCTAAATTTTATAATGATGATCATTGTGATCAATTTTCATAAAGATAAGGTCAAAATTGTGACCTCTAGTGTGTTCACAAGCTTTTTCAATGATTTGGCCTCGTGACTCCGGATGACCCAATATCGAACTTGACCAAAATTTTATAGTGATGATCAGTGTGATCAAGTTTCATAAAGATTAGGCTCAAATTGTGACCTCTTGTGTGTTCACAAGCTTTTTCAATGATTTGGCCTTCAAAGGCTTGTGACCTAGTTTTTGACCCCGGATGACCCAATATCGAACTTGACGTAGATTTTATAGAGATAATCATTGTGATCAATTTTCATAAAGGTTAGTCTCAAATTGTGACCTCTAGTGTGTTCACAAGCTTTTTCAACGATTTGGCCTTGTGACCTAGTTTTTGACCCCAGATGGCCCAATATCGAACTTGACCTAGATTTTATAGAGATGATCATTGTGATCAATTTTCATAAAGATTAGGCTCAAATTGTGACCTCTAATGTGTTCACAAGGTTTTCCTTTGATTTGACCTAGTGACCTAGTTTTTGACCCCAAATGACCCAATATCGAACTTGACCTAGATTTTATGGAGATGATCATTGTGATCAAGTTTCATAATGATCAGGCTAAATTTGTGACCTCTAGTGTGTTCACAAGCAATTGTGAACGGACGGACGACGGACGAAGAGCGATCACAAAAGCTCACCTTGTCACTTTGTGACAGGTGAGCTAATAAAAGGAGTGAAATGAATCCCCTGAAACAGTAACAGATTCTTACCTAGTTTGACAGTTTTTCTATCGGTACCAAATACACGTACTGATGTAAGATATAGATCTCTATTCTTGTCTATGATAGCCAATCTTCTCTCTGTGGCAGGACCACATTGATCCAATGCTACCTCCATAACTTCCATCTAGAACAACATAGGTATCATTATATTCAGGGAGGTCAACAGGTCAAATTCAAAATCAGGAAAATCATATGCGGCAAAACATTTAAGCCCAACAAGAGACCTTCAGTAATATTATTTCCACATTTAATTCAGTTTGCATTAAAGAAAAATCCTTCAAAGCAGATGAAATTTACCATAACTTTAGTCATTTTTGAGATATTTTCATCCAATAACTTTTATTTTCGTCATAATACAATGCTTTTTCATGACTGATAATTCTGGAATTCCAGATTAATCAGGAAAATTGACACACCAGGGGCCTCATTCACCAACGCTGTAAGTCTAAAATTCAGACTTAGACTTAAAATTGATAATATTCATAATCACTGCCATTTCTTTGCAATTAGATTTAACCATGTGAAATTTCATTTGATTATTTGTTGCTACATACTGAACTTGTATACCAAATTATATTAAAATCGGTACATTTATAACAATATGAGAGCGAATAGAACATTTGGCAAAATAAAGTCTAAGTCTGAAATTTAGACTTACAACGTTGGTGAATAAGGGCCCAGGTAAAATGGTCAAGGTGTTTTAGATGTGTTTTAGCACAGACCGTAGAAATTATATCACAAACTACAGTTTTTACTTCAGTCCCCAATTTTTCATCCATTCATTATAGTATTCATTTGATAGGTTTGCAATGTTTCCGGTTGGATTCCATTGTCAATATCAAAACAACGTGACAATGGCTTCCGACAGGAACGGCACATCATTGAAAGTACCTGATATTATAACTTATTATAACGACAAAAGGTATATATATATTGATTGTATTTTGTGGTAGAGGCATAATTATATCCGACCAAAATCATTTTCTGGCCTGTGTATGCGTTGAATGGTATATTGATGTAGGGTCGACAGAGGCGTTTCAAACCTGTTCTTTTATCTAATGAATGAGTGAAAATTTGGGGATGTTAAAACTCATTTTTTGTGATATAATTTGTTAGGCTTGTGATTTTAGAAACAACTGCATGTTTTCCACAAAGGGCCGCAACTCCAGCAAAAAAATCTTCCAACCTCAAGTTTCTGACAATGAGTACGAAGAGGCTTGATACCAACTATTCATGTAAAGTTTCTAATTGTGCTTAAAAGTGATCATGATTTTATACTGTTTGGAAACTGTGGATTCAAGTTTAATTTTCAATGATTTATTTTCCTAATCCACAGAATTATCGTTAATAGCAAATTTTAAAAAAATTGTATATTTTCAGAGCAACTGTATAACAACACTTTCTAAATTCCCTAAGTGGATATTAACTATAAAGAGCAACACTTTCTAAGCAATGACCAAATACTGGTAGTTATTATCATATTATAGATATTCATTAGAATGATTTTTTAATTACCTTATGTGTTATAGGTTTACCATCTCCTAATGGTTTACCACTCAGTGCATCAAATACATACACAACTGAAAAATAAAATAGAACAAAGACTCAATAAACAACTGACGTAGTTCTATCAAACAATGTAGAGCAATTGCATATTAACTTAAACATTATATAAGATTTACAAATGAGCTTGGGGAAATTGTATAGTAAGGAGGGTTTTTGACACATAAATGTATGTGTCCGGCAAAAAATCTATAATGCTGGCAATATTAACTTGACCTAAAATTCTTAACAGTGACAATATGGATAACAAGGCTTGGTACCACCAAATCAAGTATAGTTACATTGGACAAACTTTTCTCATTTTTAACATTTGTTTATTTCCATAAGACATATTATACAGCTATATACAACACAAAATATACAAACAGTTTTGACAAAATAAATGTGAAATGAATTCACTACTCATGATATTATTCTTTAATGTCATAACGATTGTTGTAGTAAATATATGGGAGGGGGAAGAGTTATGAGGACAGTCTCTAAGAAGAAAGGTTGTGATTGTAGAGAGTAAGAAAGGAAAGTGAGAGAAAGATTTATAATAAGAAATGGTTACGGGTTCGGGGAATTTACACAATATCACCATTTGAGTTATGCAAGTTATGAAAACTTCTGCAGTTTTCTGTTACAGATTGGGAGTTTGTTTTTTAATAGTGCAATTGTTTGTTCCATCTTTTTTCGATAGTTAATGTATTCTTTAAATGACTTTTCTGTCATTAACCCAGACAGACAGACAGGCAGAGCAATAAATCAATATGTTTCCCCAAATATATGTAGCAATCGGGGCACCTCTGACAATTCAAAGACAAATCATCTCTCGGACGTAAAATAGAACGTCACCATTATTCAAACGGTTCTAACGGCTTTTAGCGAAGCCAGAACGGTTTTGTAAACAGATTAAAAATGAAACTTGCACCACTGTTTATATATCTTGGGCATAAAAACGTAACTTAGCATGTTTTATACATTTATGTTCTTTAAAAACATCATAGCTTACATATGCAATGGATATGTTATGGTTTATTTTCGGGCAAACCGCATCACACATGTGTGACCAAATCACCGTGTGGAATTTTTCGACGTATCACTTCACTTCATACATCCAAGGGAGCTTCCGGATTCATCACAGAAAGATCCAAGTAGTAACGATCGTATATGTAGGCGATGTAACGACCAAGTGCCTTGGCCATTACTGAGTCATCCAGTCTACAGAGTTAACTAACCTTTCTCATCTGCCTTATCTCTGATAGCCACAGTATCATTGCTGATAGATATAGTCTGTGAGTTAAGGACATCAGCACGTAATCCTGGATATTTAGGTGAACACACGAGTCGACCATCATATGTATATACATATACACCAGCTACATCAACCAACAGAAAATGTCTGAAAATATATAGAACATTACCCTGTATTATATGAACTAAGGTACTGCCTATTACCCTGTATTATATGAACTAAGGTACTGCCTATTACACTGTATTATATGAACTAAGGTACTGCCTATTACCCTGTATTATATGAACTAAGGTACTGCCTATTACCCTGTATTATATGAACTAAGGTACTGCCTATTACCCTGTATTATATGAACTAAGGTACTGCCTATTACACTGTATTATATGAACTAAGGTACTGCCTATTACCCTGTATTATATTAACTAAGGTACTGCCTATTACCCTGTATTATATTAACTAAGGTACTGCCTATTACCCTGTATTATATGAACTAAGGTACTGCCTATTACCCTGTATTATATGAACTAAGGTACTGCCTATTGCAGGGCTTGACACTTACTAGTTTAGGTCACTGGTCCCCCAGCAAAGAAACGTAAAATTTGTAAATAAAACAGTTACTGGTCCTTCAAGATTTTCACTGGTCCTTCTTGATTTTCACTGGCCTCGGACCAGAGGACCAGTGTTAGTGTCGAGCCCTGCCTATTACACTGTATTATATGAACTAAGGTACTGCCTATTTGCGAATCGACTTATTGCTCCTTCAGCTATTACAGATACAGTACACCTTGTAAAAGATGGCTTTTTCAGTGAATGAATTCTTGTCAAATTTTTAAGTATTTCAAGTGAGGAAAAGCAGTGATTTGTTCATTCTTAGCTGAGATTTTTGAATTCCAAAAGGTAAAAGTCTTAGATAACTAACATCCTGTATTTACTCAAATCAAACAACTTACTTTTCTGCCTGTTTTATTAGTGAGACATTTCCTTCCTTTAGGTCAAATATCATCGGAGTGTTGAAATTCTTCGTACTGAAAATAAATAAAAAACTTATAAACATGCAAAACGGATAAAATGTTTGATGATAGTATGCCTCTTTATCTCATTTTGTATGCTTCCTTAGATAAAACATCAAAAAGATAATAACAAACACAGAAGGCCGCACTCAACATGAGCAGTAGAGCACAAATGCTGCCCCCCCAAATTGAAATTATAGAAAAATGTAACATCAAACCATCAAGCTGGTCACAGTACTTTTAAAATGTTTAATGGGGTTAAAGTCTTAAGATAAACAAGAAAAATATTATTTAAAACATAATATATTGTTTCAACTAATTTTACACAACAAAAACACTGACAGTGTATGTTTGAACAAACTTAAGGTCAGTCAGCCTCACAATAAACAGGTAATGAATACAAATATCTTTTCAAACAACTTTTATAAGACCACATTTTAAACCAACCAGGAAACACTTAATTCCATATAGTTACCCTTCCACAACTTTCATAAGAGATGAGCAAAAATATGCACTCATATTTTAATAACACACCAGTTTTTCTGGTAAAATATTAAGAATTGTATCCCCTACATAAGTTGTCCAGTTAAGCCCATTTCCATAACTGGATTGTCCCCCCCTTTATTATTTCTCACGATTTGAAAATAATGAAAAATGGACATGGTGTCAGGCTTTGAGGACAGAAGATGGACATAGTATGGAGTGGATGTATGTTTATATGGAACAAAGGGTTAACCAGACAAAAATGAAACATTTGAATAAAAGAACATTGCAACTCCATAGAAGCTATTTATTGTGAGGCTCACGGAATACCCATAATCATGAAGCATTTTTTCTAATAATAATAATTATAATAAAAACACACTCTCTGGTTATAAGAAAGTCTGAAAATCCTGAAAGCCTACAATCTAGATGTATATCTTAGAAAGAAAACAGACATTTTTTTAAACTTCGAGCTCTGGAAGAATCCTGAAAACACTTCCCCCATTAATTTTACACTAGGAAATATTTATTCGGAATATAACCACAAAATAGATGTACATAACAATAAGCATGGAGTTGCATTGTTACTGTAACAGAAATTAATAGAACTATTAGAATCTTTGATTACCAACCAAAACCTAGAAGCCAGGCTATTATCTCCACTGTAATTATATCAAGAAGTCAGAATTTTCATGAAAATAATTTATATCAGCCAAGATACATTCAGTCTGCCCAATTAGCACCCGTCCGTTGTCCATGATGGGTTTCGATTCTAGACTGCTGCGTATTGTATGGAAGACTGCATGAGGATTATCCAACAAATCTGTATTTGTGTCTGGTTGTCAAAGGCAAGTAAGACTAAGTCAGAGGTCTCAGGTTCAATAAGAGGCTGTACTCAAAGTCTTTATAAATCAATATAAATGTAACTATATCTCATTGCTCGACACTCCACATAGTTAGTTCCAGATACCACTAGAAATGTGTCCGTCGACACAGGTGTCCCAATTAGGGTATATACCTTCATAATACATCAAGGTCGTTAATCTGGCAAAGTTTGAAGAAATTCGGCCAAAGGGTTTGTGTGTAGTTCAACACAAAAGACTTACATTACGTGAGAACGGAGGAACAAAACCAATGCTATCTGCCCATCCCCCCCACTTATAAATAAGTGAAGAAGGCACAATACAAATGGCATATAGATGAAGTTAAGACTATAAGAATACCTGTAGATATAACACTGTGATGATGTAGCAACTACAAGATGACCAAATGATAGTGAAGCTTTGATGACACGATCTCTGAAGTCCAGTTTATCATACGTCTCGTTTAATACATTCCGTACAATAATCTTCTTACTCTCTGTCACTGTAGCTTCAAAATTACTCCATTCCAACCTCCTACAATAATATGTCAACAGTATTTAAACATGCGTAAAACACAAAATCCTTTGATCACAAATTTTGAAGATAACAACAGTGTTTCATTTTCAAACAAATCTCGAGTTGCTGACTCACAAAAATCATTTGGGATTCATTAAATTTTAAAAATTCTCATTAAATATTTTAGTATTAAAAAGTTCTCATATTTTTTCAAAACTAAAATGAAACACTTTAATAAGTATGACAATACCTCACATGGACTGATTAATTTTTCAGGAGTCAAACGGTTATTTCAATGTCAACAAGACTGCGTTCAATAAACGCTTATGCCCCCGTGGAAGCCATGTCCATAAATGCTAAGTCAATCAGGGGCCATTATTCAGTTAAAATGTTTGATAGTGTTACATGGCTTTGAACTATAAGGGACTTATGATGGTAAAGGAGTATGCCAAATTTGAAAGCAGTGCCTTGATTGACTTCATGTGTGATCTGGTGATACAGGTGTTATGGTTCTTTGTCACTGCACTTCTCTAAGTTGCCACCTATTCATATACCAAGTTTGAAGTCAATATTTTAAATACTTTTGAAGATACGCTCCGGACAAACAATTATCATGAAAATACTGAAGGGGAGATAATTCAAAATGTAAGACAGACAGAGTTATGGTTCTTGGCCCATGCACTTCTACAAGCTACCATCTATTTATATATCAAGTTTTAAGGCAATATCTTAAACACTTTTGAAGATACACTCCTGTCAAAATTTGATTCTGAAAATACTAAAGGGGAGATAATTAAAAATTTAAGACAGACAGAGTTATGGTGCTTGGTCATTACACTTGTCCAAGTTGCCATCTATTTATATTCCAAGTTTCAAGTCAATATGTTAAATAGTTTTGAAGATTTACTCAGAGCAAAATTTGACTATAAAAAAACACTAAAGGGGAGATATTTCAAAATTTAAGACAGACAGAGTTATGGTTCTTTGTCAATGCACTTCTCCAAGTTGCCATCTATTTATATTTTATATTTCAAGTCAATATGTTAAAAAGTTTTGAAGATACGCTCCAGACAAAATTTTATTGTAAAAATACTAAAGGGGAGATAAGTCTAAGTCCAAAATTAGGTCAAGGTGAAGGTCAAAATGGAGTCAGGTGATACAGGTGTGTGGAGAGTGGTCATATACAACATCCATGCAAGTATGAAAGCTTTGTAGCAAGCAATATTAATGCTAGAAGAAACGGTCAATTTGGGTTAACCAAGAATTTGGCCTTTCAATAAGTCTAAGCCCAAAATTAGGTCAAGGTGAAGGTCAAAATGGAGTCAGGTGATACAGGCGCGTGGTCATATACAAAATCCATGCAAGTTTAAAAACTTTGTAGCGAGCCATATTAATGCTAGAAGAAACGTCAATTTGGGTTAACCAGGGCGGATGGACGGACGAACGGACAGGTGCATTACTATATCTATCGATACGGGGGCATAAAAAGAGCCATTGATTACAAACATAATTTCTAAAACATAATTATATACTAGGCAGCTAGACTAAATATAGAATAAATCAGTTCTTAATGAGATCTTTCAGTCCTGAGTTAAACGGTCATTTAGATGGTAAAAAAGAACCACTATTTTCAAATAAAATTTCTAAAACATGGTTATACAGGCAGCTAGTAAGAATAAATCAGTTCTTCAAGGGCTGACACTAATAATTTTTTGTAACTGGTCCTTCAAGACTTTCACTGGCCCCGGGTTGACCAGTGTGAGTGTTGAACTTACCTTTCTAAAATATGACCAATCAGAACTTGTCCATTACCACACGCCCCTGCTACTTGTGTACCATCACTCGCCCAGCATAACTTGAACACACTACCAGTGTTAGGCTTCTCTAAGGCGTAAGACCACTAAAATAATTATTGGATAGTTTTAAGGTGTTATACCACTAAACTATAAATAGAGTAGCTTGAAGGTGTATGAACACTAAAATACAAATATGGTAGCTTAAAGACAAAATATTAAAATATAAATAGGGCAGCTTGAGGGCATAGACCACAAAAATACATGTACGCCAGCAACATTAAGGGGTTAGACCACTAAGATATCATTAGTTTTTCAGTCAGTCACAATCAATTTTTGTCATTCAGATCTGACAGTATTCACAAAGTGTCATAGTCTGAAAATCTTATGTATATGGTCTTACACACAAAAGCTGAGTTTAGCCCTTATTTGCCAATCATCTGCTGAAACATGGCAGGCGTACGAGTGCCTCCCAACAGATTTGAACCGAGTCGCCAGATTAGACAGCAAGAGTGCTAACTTCAAGTAATGGGAAAACCAAGAAAATATTTTATGACGAACAAACGAAAACTATTTGTACTTACCCCGGTCTTATCACATAATCTGAGTGTATTAAATGAACCGACAGCAAATAGTTCTCCATCAGGTGTCCAGGCAACGGATGTAATTGGATAATCATGTACTGAACTACTGTACATCAATCGACTGTATGTATCCCAAACCTGTAGAAAAATATTGTTTCAACATTTTACAAAGATGTAAATTATGAAACAAAACTGACTTCAGAATACTGTTTACAGGAAAACCCTGAGTATAAAAGAATATTAATTTGGAGAGCGGCGCTAAATCATTCAATAAACTTTTTCTTAGTAACAACTAAACATTTAGATTCATCAACTTCAATCTTACTACAGTCAAGCACTAATTTACTTTTTCCTTATCAGTATACTTTTAGATACCATGTAGACCGAGGTGAAATTGTCAGTAATTGAAAGATCGATCTATATATGGTATTGACAAATCAGATTTAGAATAAGATTTCCATCATTGTACATTTCGCCAGTTGTCAATCAATATCCTTCAAACCAATTTTAACGGTAAATTATAATTACTAGTACATGATGCAATAGATTAACTTGAAAACCTTCACCAAGCAGCCATTAATTGACAAACAAGTAGGTGGGACGATCTATGCTCTGGCGAAATGTCAAATGAAAACACAGGCAAACCAGTAGCCAAACCCCTACCTTATATCTGCAGTCTTCAGCCCCTGATAGTATGAGATTATTTACTGGATTCCAATCTACTTGTAATATAACTCCTTCATGAGCTTTCCACATGGTTGGTTTAGCATTAGCTTGTAGAGATTTGATGACCAGCTGTCGTCCATTTGTAAACAATACTTGATCTGAATCTGGACCCCATGCTACACCGTATACAGACGTACCTATAGACAAAATATATATTAGCATATATTTCTATATCCAGGGGTTGACACTAAAGATATTTGGTAACTGGTCCTACAGTTAAGAGTTAAGAAAACGACAATTAGCATACTTTGATGTCCATTTCGTTAAAATAACTTTTTCATCATTTTCATATATAGTAAAACTTTGTTAAAACAAGCATCGTTAATACGAGCACCCGGCTTATTTCGAGCAGATTTTAAAGTCCCAGCTGAATATATGCTGTATACATTTATCACACTATGCTGTATACATTTATCACACCGCTATGTCAAGCTCCGGGTTTAATTTGATCATTTGGCTTGCCCCGATTCGTCCTCAAGATAACAAGGTTTTACTGTAGTTCAAAGGGCAGAAAAGAAAATGTCTCCTAAAAAAGATCAAATAAATAAGAGTCCCTTGAGTAGATAGATCACAAGTAGCTTTAAGATTTTACAAAGATATTCCTAAATTTAACAACAACTGAACATGCAACTAAGTTACCAGTTAGCTAAAATCATAGTAGGGCAGCATCATGCAAATATTAAGAAAAGAGAAGGTAAAAAAAACTTACTATTTTGTGTAAGTGTAGATCTCAGCATACCACTACGAGACCAGACTTTCACCTGACCATCTTCACCAGCTGTTAGTAAAGCTGACCCATCAAAACTCCACCGTCCTGATAGTACAGCTCCTTTATGTGCCTCAACACTCTTCTCTACCCTGCCTGTTTTACCGATTAAATGGTACTTGCCTACAAGATTGATAAACATAATATATATACACTACCTGTTCTTGGCAAAGCAACTTCAAGAATCATTGTTAAATAATTAAATATACTTTAATATACAGTGAACAGGGTTGAACCACTAATTGCAACATGGACCTATGAACTTTATGTTGAGGTGGTCTTATTTCAAAATGAGGTTGTGGTTATAAAAATAAAATGTGAGGTTTTGTTTTACTACAGTAAAGTTCCGCTAATAAGACCACTTTGATTATTTTGAAATCATGCAGATTTTTGCCAGTTTAAGGTCCCACAGTATTAAATTTAGAACGAAAAAGGTCCGCTAATAAGACCGATTCGTTATTAAGACCACCTTTTTGACTGGTCTTAATACTCTTATTAGCGAAACTTCACTGTAGTATGAATAATACCTGGATAAATGTTTAAATTATCACTTCTGTGCAATGATTAAAAGTCAATTGGACCAACTACATTAGAGGTGTGACAGTGTTTAGTTGAATAGCTAGTTGTCCTGCCTAAAGAAACAATTAAGTCTTGGATCAGGAACCAGGGTAAGTCAAACTTGTGTCATACCCTGGATGGATCATAGAATAATAAATACCACACATATTTACCATCTGTTGCCGTCAAACAGAATAAATCGGATCCAGTCTTCTTGCCGCCGCCAGTTGCTGCCTTGGGAAACCAGTGCATGTCTGTGGGGAATACATCTTCGGGTAGTTTGACTAGTGAGGTCGTTTCATTATTCACCAGATTCCATTTTAGTATTGAATGATCATCAGCTCCAGAAAACAGCTCTTCAGGAGTCGTCCAACCAACACAACTGACCAATTCAGTATGTATACAGTGTTAAGGAATAACAGTACATAGAACAGCATGGCATATTAAAAACATTTAAAATAGTACGGCGCTCAGGGCCATAGGTCATTTCTGCCACTGATTTTTCTTGGACACTCACTGTCCCACATTAAAGAGACTGAGTGATTATAATTTACTTATTATAATCACCTTCATGGAATCTAGAGTCTAGTAGACTAAGCCTTCCAGCCTTATGAGGTTAGGGTTCAATCAGATACTTGTGATTAAATTTTACCATTTTATACCCACGATTGTAAGAAAAATTTACCCTTTTTAAACCCAGTTTGTGAGGACATAGCAGTTTGGTTTGGTAAGCGTTTAATAATATGTCTATGCAAAGACATGCTAACTAGTGCCGAAAGCATATCGCATTCGCAGACATTCCCTAAAGTGCCGGACCAATAGTCCTGACTGGCGAAAAATTTGTCTAGACCAGGAATAATTCTGTCCCAGTCTGTCTGGCTGTCTGGTAATTATTCAAATGATGCTGTGTTTGAATTTAAGCTTTTCCTCGTCAATATATAAAATTAATTGGTTTTTTGTGTCTGATTTCCATTTGGTCCATTAAAAACTGATTAGGTCCAGTAATTCTTCCAAGATTCTGCACTGAATGTCGACCAGTTATGTCCAAACACTTTTCAGCATGTCTCATTGTCTGATACCTTTTGTCAGTACTTTGCTAGGCGAGCGCGGGCAAACGCTTCCTTCTGCAACAGATCAAGTAAGTTCCACTCGCGTTTTGCTGCCCAAATGTCTGCTAGCCGCAAGTGCTCGCTAGCAGCATATAATATTTTCGCTTCTTCCGCTACGTAGCGCTTTTCGAAGCAAACTGTTCCTTAAGAGTAGCGCTTCTGAAACTACAGTGAAAGCCTGCAATGAATCGCAAAACTTCATTCCTAAAAACAACAATGTCAACATGGAATATTTATTATAACACATGCAACACATTGAATGACAATATAACACGATCTGGAAGAAATAAAATTAACAATAATAAACGTGAAAAACCGGCAAAAATAAATTTCACAAATTGTTTACAGAGTTGCCAAGTGGGTGGGGTATGGAATTTATGAACAAAAATGACCGTTTTCTCTTTTATGTAAAGGATATGTTTTGGTTCCTTCTGTAGATTCGTTTTGAGCCTCATGGCTCTATTTGTTGACAATACAAACTTTGAAGAATGAACCCACACAATCGAATAAATCCGGCAAAATTCACACAAAATGTGAAAGCAGACAGCTACCGTTGGAATTTATCTACTGCGCATGTGCGGAAATAATACTACGTTGGATTGTGGGATAAATTACTACGGAAGTCGCCATTTGTTTTCACTGGAGACGGAAAATTGCCGTTTTTTCTCGGTTTTCTTTTCAGAATACGACGATGTCGTGATTCACAAATATGTGACAGTTACCAGAATAAATATTCCTTACAAAAATACGTATTATCATGGGTAGGTTCAGTAGAATATCGTTACCGGTGTGTCAAATGACAATATTGGTGTTGACTTTCCTGTTGATAAATGTGGGTGGGGTAATGTAAACAAAAATCAAAAACTCATCAACGGTTGTGATAAGTCCATGATTTTTGAAAGTGAAGAAATTATCCTTAAATATCAATATTTATGCACCAGTCAATTGAAACGTAAATCCAAACCCCAAGGAAATGCATGGGAACAATCCAGGGTTTTACCTTTTCAATGTCTCCACTTGGCTACTGAAATCCAAGAACCATCGAAATTCCAACTGCCTGGTGAGTGTCCGGCTTTTGCTCCATACCAAAATAAGCTGTTAATACAGCCGGTACTATATGTCATTGAATTATGAGGAATCGGAAGGGATTTTTTACTTTCTTGGGGATTAAATGTCTACGTCCCCGCGAGGGTACGTTCGATATTAAATGAATATAGAAAAGCAAAACTCTAAATCGCTGCTCAGCCCTTCCCCAAGGTTGGAGGGGCCAGGTTTCAATAGACTTATGATTTGTTCATAAAGTTGCAGATGATTTGTTCATAAAGTTGCAGATTTTTAGTTAGTTGTAGAGTCTATGTTACATGATTGGGTGTATCTCAGTAATTTCTAGACTATTGTTGATTATTTTCAGATTCCCCGGAAGGGAAGAATGCTGATGCCAAAAGCTCAACAAGTAAAACATCAATCAGCGTGAAGCTTCCAACAGCTCATATTCCCGATGAGCTTAGAAGGAAAGCTGGTAGTCCTTCAAGAAAAACTCCAACACATCTTCAGGTAATTCCTAATTGACATTACGCCTGTTGTCACTCATGGAATACCCTTTGAATTAATTTTAACAGTACATTATAATCATGCTCTTCGGGTCTTATGGACAAAATTAGAAAACCTTTGCCGAGTCACCTACAACAAACAATCGGGTGGAGCGGTTTCTGCTCAATGTATGTCAAAATAAGTAAGGTAGAGGAATGTGTAACAATGCAATTATTTCTGGTTGAAGTACCAACAACAAAATTTAAATTAAAACAATTATGATTATTTTACATCAAAAATACTTTTCCAATTTTCTAAACTTCAATAACTGTTACAAAAATGTACACCATGAAATCTCAAATTTATAAAACTAACTTAAAAAAACAATTTTAATGAATCAGTTTTCAGTGTTTTTGGTCAAATGGACCTTATCTTTCTATCTTGAAGTCTAAGATAAGATAAGATAAGATAAACTTTATTTAATATTGATTATGATTAACATAGGAAACATAAGTACAAGCTTGTATTCGACATGTTTTCTACTTCAGCATGATGTGAGAAAGTCACCATCAGCCCCACAGTTAACTGGGGACTTTGTGGCTACGCTTGAAGGTCAGGAGTTTGGTCAGTATCGTCACATTACGACCACGCCTATAAGTGAAGGTGGTGGCCCTGGTGGACACCGAAGTCTGACACCGGGTAAACATCTCCGACAGCCAGCTTTAACTGAACAAGAGTAAGTAACAGTATACTGCAGGGCTTAAAAATATTACCAAAAAAATTGAGAACAGGGTGAATTAAACATTTTATCCGTTAAATGAATGAGATTTTGGTATAAGTGATTTGTACACATGATATCTAAAATTAAACCTATGGCTTCCATATATATCCTAAAATAGATGTGTAATCAGGATAAATAGACTTGGTGGTTCTGTTTACTAGATAATTGGACAAATGCCTAGAGAAAGGGCATCTGTTTAGGAATAAAGAGGTCTGGGATTAAGTACCGTCTGCACCATTGCTTAATTTCAGTGAGCTTGAACACACAATGCTCCTCTGCACACATGTGTACGAATGGGTTTCCAATTCAGTTACTGTGAAATGCCACTATTCTGTGACTTCCACCAGTGCATAGTGTACCTGCCATCTTCCAAAAAATCATGAGGCATTGAGTTTTAGGGCACAGAGGGTATTTAAAGTCAGGTGAGCCACCTGGCATCATGTCTGAAAGTATACTTCAAATTGATACTTTTATCTATTTTGTATTTGCAATGATGAAATAAAAACTACATTGTAAATTAAATTTTGAGTAGCAAATCAAAGGTTTAGGTAAGAATTGAGAATGTATGAAGACACATATTATTATTCTACAGGATGATCCGGCAAGCTGCTGCATCAATAATTGAGAAATCCTGGATCGGATACAGAGACAGACAAATGTTTAAACTTCTGAAGCATGCTGTCTGTGCAGCAGTAAGTGTACATTTTACTTCAGTAACAGGATATCTTTGATGCTCTGAACTTCTCTCTTCTTACATATCCTCGCATCAAGTTAATAATATTAAAGCTATAGAGAAGAAATGTTTCCCAATCAACCATAACTTATTCTTACCTAGGCTACCTAATTCTCACCATGCTTTTTTGTCATTAATGATATCACCAAAGTACACCATTTGTTTTAGTCTGCAACTTGATGTTCCTCCTGGCCTCACATACTACATTAAATTTCTCTCTCATCTGAAAGCTTCATTTCTCCAAGTTGAAATCATTATAAAAAAGATAAATAACACACTTAGTAAACTAGCGAATAATAATAAATAATAATTTTGTTTTAATTAAATATGTGTTCTATAATGTTCATATTTGATTTTATAACATTGGTATAACATTCAATTTGATTACTTTCAGGAAAACTCCATGTCACAGGAAATACTGAGAAAAGTGGCTCCAAAGGAAGCAGAATTCCTCAGTGATAAATGTAGTCAAATTAGAGTTAGATTTAGGTTAGTATGAATTTCCATTTATTTATATTAGTCATTGACTTCTCTAGTATACATGTCTGTTCAATGCTGATGTACTGCAAAATAGTTGGAAGTAAAACTTGGTACTAAAAATATAATATTATTCTAATTGTAAAACAACATAATTTAAAAAAGTTGATTGTCATATTTTTCCTTTTTAACTGATACACCAGTGACCTAAGGAAGATTTTTTTAGGAAATTCTAGGTTTTACCTTGCTTTGTGAATACCACCCCTGGTCTTGAATTGAATCTGGGGCTCATTGATCTGTAACCTGAGCACTAACTCCTCAGCCACCATGCTACATCAATAGTTTTATAGTTGTATAGTTGTAGAAGTACATGATAAAAGTGAATGTTTTTATTTCACAGGTTTGGTGGTGGAGAATTCCCTCCGATGATATTCTTCAAAGTTTTCCTACATTCTGATGGTAAAGGTGTGAAATATATGAGTGGAAAACGTGTCATTAAACCCGCTACTGGTGTAAGTTACCTTCCAATAATTCCTCTTGGATGTTTAAATGCAAATATGAAGAAATGTTGTGATATTTATATATACGTATCCAATAGTCGGCACCTATGGTTGAATAGATACAATCTGGAACGTACAATATTGTAGGTTTTCCGCAAATTTGCATGCGGTACAAATATTGTTGACCTTTAAAAGTTACTCCTTTGCTAATACTATTGTGATTTAAATAAGCATCAGTCATTTCAATGGTTCAGATATGAATACTTATCAAACGAAAACTTTGATAACGGTAATAGTTATTTGAATGGCAGGATTAGTGTGGACAACCAAGATTGCAAAGAATTCTGGAGTATACTATTCAATTCAGACTTTACTAAACAGCGCTACCACCTTTGAGTTGCTTTGACTGGAGACACAAGACTTATTACAAAAGTTGTGACGTGGCCCCAATCTCCTGAAACATCTCAAGTAGAAATCTCATCTCAAATTGAGATTTTGCCCCAATCAGAGTTGGAATTTGAAATAAATCTGAATTTTGAACTACTTGAAATTTACTGCAATAAACTATTAGTAATATCTGCTGTGTTTATGCTAATTTTGAGTCTATCCTTCCATGGAAATTATCAAAACAACATATTTTTATGTCAATATTTTGAGTTGAGTTTTTGCTCGGATTGAGATGTTTTGGGAGATTAAGGCCTAGATTATGAAGAAACATCATTGATAATGCCTGACTTAATCATTTTAGGCTGCTGAAGATTCATTGAGATTGATGGGAAATCGTCGTTTTTATGAACAAATGTTACAAGATGCAATGTTTCAACGTCGATATAAGATCACGGATGAGGTGGATGTTACCACGTTAAAAGATTATATGCAAGTAAGTATACATCATTATGATCCATTCGTTATTATCTATATATAGCATAAAAACAGTGAATTTACAGGACGGAAACCATGTGTAAACATGTAAAGAGTCATGAATTGGGAATGCAGGTGTCCGTTTTACACCAACGCAAAATTAACTATATTCAGCGTGTACATCAATTTATATAGGTACCTACCATAGTTTTGCACTGAGCCATCTATTTATTCTTGTTATTGGCCAATTCAATAACATTATATTTAACAAGGCTTGAAAAAGTAGTTATTCGGAGCATCATTTGTATGGCTTCTTTCCACAATTACAACTGAGTAATGAATAATGTATGTTTATTTGTTCTTCAGTACTTAACAAATATAGATGAATCTCCGGCCAAAATGGGAGGCAAAGAAAATTATTGGAGGAAACTGACCCTAGATGGTAAGTAGTTGGAGTAATTTAGTAGTGCATCCAACGTGGGACTTGACTTGAACCGATGACCTTAGTCCACAGTTCTACACACTTAAGCTAGTCTGTTGGACATTTTACCATTGCTACCATTAAATTACTATGTAACTTAGGAAGTTGGTACAAGGGATAATTTACTTCACTTTCATCCTTTAAAACTTAATAATCCAATTCTTTTTAACAGTTTCTAATTTACATTTTTCAATAAATGTTGTAATTTAAAGGATAGAACTTGGCCTCTGTGACAGAGTAGTTCTGTTTGCCGATTCAGGTTTAAATCGTAAGCCGTTTTAGAATTTCTATCTATGGAGGTGTATACCTATACTCTTCTTTGAAAAATTGACCAGAAGGATCAATTTAATGTATGTTAATACAGAACGTTTGTGAAGTAAAATATAACATGTGTTTTTATTAATAACCCATGCACGACAGATGAACATGTGGCTGTTTTAGTAGCCATTTATCTCTAGGGTAGGGTGAGAGATGTTTTGTACATGTGAGGTTAAACAATGAATCAATTGCATGAATTGAGAATGGTTTACAATATGGCTATTGTAGACACACTGCTTTTATTGTTTCTTTGGGAATTTGTCGGTCAACCTTTAGAATATTAAAGACTATTTGCACAAGTAATTTAGTATCATCAAGCAATTAACACAAATTAATGTATGCACGCTTTTACACAAAAGTTTTGAATTTAAAAGGTATACTATAACTTTGTATACATTTCTTCAGTAGACTTGGTGCCATGCTTGTTAGTGTTGTTCTTATTGATGCATGGATATTACACATCACTTAGTATACATAGTAACTTCATGTGCTCACAGGGTCAAACAGACCCAGCATTAGCTAGGCATTGTCATTACTGTATCAGGTCTTTGACATTTAATTAGCCTTACAGTTGAAACAATAATTAATTTTGTTGAAACCCATTTGTCATTTAATATACACTATAATTAACATATCGCTGGCTTAGAATGAGAAGGTTGTAACTAATACTTACAATTACTTACTACTACTACATACAACCTTACATGACTGATACATACATTTTTGTATTGAAATCTGCATCATACGGCGCTTCTTACGAGCCTATTTTCATGAAAATCGGAACATGTTAAGATGATCAAAATGAAGTTGTACTGTATTAAATTTACCATAAGTAAAGAGTAAATTTCAGACAGTTTTTTCTTGTTTTCTAAAAATATCAATTTTGTACTTACAACCTTCTCCTTTTCTGAGCCAGCAATATATGTTTGAACTAATCTAACAATAAATGCCTAAATTTCTTTATAAACTTTGGGATTTTTATCACATTCTGATTTTATTGTCAGATGAGTCTCTCAACCGGATTCAAGTTGTATAAAAGAATTAACCAAGCTTGTGCATTTTATTTCAGTTTTGCCTCGACACACAATATTTTACGACATTGTGGATTTCTTGTACAGCCATCGTATGACGCCACGGTTACAACTGGAGATACCATTACTAGTCCTGCGACCTTTAACACAAGATATACAGATACAACATATACGTGCAGTGTCAGAAATGAGGTAAATGCATTGCTTTTAAATATATGTCTACATTTAATGTTAAAGTTTATATAGCTATATTTTAACAGTCATTCAATGTCAAAATAATTACTTGCATCGCTCTTAGTATGATACTAGACTACCTTAATTGCAAATTAAAACTTTGGATGGGTTCCGTGTACTTCGATTCAATCGTCGAAAAATAGACGATTCTTATAATTTCATAGGGTGTTCTAGAACACTATCCTATGAAAATGGACAGTTTGCATGTCAAATTAATCACAGAGAGAGTTCCTGTTAAAACTGAAGCGAAAATTATCTAATGGATATGAAAGCATAATTGTTTTTCAGTTTTTGAAACTTTTTAAAAAAATATCTTCCTATATAGCTCTTTACACTTTAAACTATTTCTTACTTAAATTAAAACAGAAACTTAAACTCTCCACTATATTAATTTATTATCACAACATTTCAACCCATGTATGTCTCTTCTTCTTTAATGTATTTTTAAAATTTATTGCTGAATATTTCAAGTGAATGTTACAGTTAAGTTAATTCAGGTCATTTGCATTATATAATTTGGGCCAGTATAAGCCAATTCCCAGGTAAAAAGGTTCAAAATCCTGTAATTTTCTTCAAAGATGAAGTTACCTCTGTCTGTTAGCCTAGCTGTGCATATTGTCAGGAATTTGTTTGTTAGTTTTATATAGCCAGAGTTATGGCCCTTTGTTAGATATCTTTGTTTGTATATGTATTTAGTATTTAATTTAGTCTTCTACCTCATATTCAGGAGTCCAGATGTTCCGATGCCAACACCTAAATCTAAGATGTCCGGTGTACAAAGTCAGATCTCAGGTCGTAGATCAAAACAGGCTCGTATCCGGGCGATGAAGATGAGAAAAATGTATGGTTTAGATAGGGTACGTATTCAACATCAGACCTTGGCACAGGATTAATGCAATACTTACATTCTGCCTTCAGCACTCAAATATTGAATTTAATCATTTTGAGGTTCAAAGCCACTGTTTTTGAGAGAAAGAAGTTGTAAAAGCTTTAAATAGGTACTAAATATTATTTTTAGCCTATTTCATAGTGTAATTTTGTGTATGTGTAAGCTATATGTATAATGCATCAGTCGGAGTTCAGAGTGTGTGTGGCACTCGGATTCAGTTATTGCATTTTTTACCTCATAAATAGAATAAAATGGAAAAGAAAATGTACCGAATCTTATTTTCAACATTCGAAAAACATTTCTTCAATTTTCATAGCAATCTAGAACATTTATATGATAAAACTCATTATATGACAAAGTTAATATTTGAGTATTGAGTGCTGAGTGTAAGTACTGGTTATAATTCCGGGCCCTGGACTGTTGTCTTCCTTGTGTGACCATGGAGCTTGCTTGTTTACTAGTTAGAACCTTTGTGTGGTTTAGTTAGAATTTGTACAAAAGTGATTTGGTTAACAGGCCAATTTTTCGATAAATAATACAGTCCAAAATAGAGAAAATTTAATGAAGAATATTACAAAAGACCAAAAGCTGGTCCTCTAAGGTCTCCTACAAACATCCTACAAACATTGAATGTCATGTTGGGGACCTTGAACCCTTTAGGTTCTCTTGATATCTATTTTTATTTCTCTTTTTAAAAATATATGTTGATTTTGAAAAATTTCTATAAAATATAAAACTTAAATTATTAAATTGGTTATTGCTAAATTGCTGTTAAAATGTGATTATTCCTAGTAAAAAATTACAATATTTGAATGACAGACAGAGGAAATGGGTGTGGTTAGTATAAGGTTACCATCCATGAAGGTAAGATAGTGCAGTATGTGTACACATATCTACAGCACTCTTCTACTCCCGTAGTCTTTACTTTCATATTTACATGTTACGATGTAACTCAATAAGACTAGTTTAATACAGATAATATAACATAACCTATATCAAAAGTATCTTACTAGTTGACTCTCATATCTATTGAATTTTCTAGTAATATATAATAAACAATAAACTATATCAATTGGCTAAAATGTATTCATATAATGTCAAAGTATCATACTAGTTGACTCTCATATCTATTGAATTTTCTAGTAATATATAATGAGCAATAAACTATATTGGCTAAAATGTATTCATATAATGTCAAAGTATCATACTAGTTGACTCTCATATCTATTGGATTTTCTAGTAATACATAATAAACAATAAACTATAATAAACCTTTACTGTTACAGTGATATAAAACTATATCAAACTTCAAATGTCAACAAAGACTAACTTATCATGTTGTAAAATGTTGTCACTTATTATTGTTCTATTCTTATCAACTTATTATTCTTTGCTATACTCAATAATTTCAGCCAAAGTTTCTTGGCCAATAAATAAGTTAATATAATCTTGTTTAGAAATATACAAATGTTTTTAGTGTCAACAAATTAATCTGTCCTTCAGCCTTCTATTAGCATAATTAGCATTATATTGCACAATTATGTCTTACTTTTTTGTAAGTATAATAATGTCATGCTATTTTTTGTCTTTTTTTGCCATAGAGGCTCACAGGGAAGACTGGGAGCTTGCCCAACTGTGTTAAATATTGCCTCTTGAATTAAAGTTTTATTATTAGTATAATAATTTAACAGTTACATGTACATGTCTATGATTCAATTTCAGCATTTGCTTACTTATAGACAGAGCATACTGATATGCCAAAGAAAAATTGTCTCACAGAATTTAAGGAGCCTTTAAAATATTCATGCATAATTAATGAAAGGTTGAAGAACGAGTTAATTTGTTTGCCGCATGATAGCTATAATAAAACCATGCACATGGTAAAGAAATCGACCAAATGATCTCTGATCAATTTCTCGGTAAGCATTTGCATAGGATTTTCAGACTTTATCAGGATGTTGGTCACCACAGGTCCTAGGTCATCTTTGTGCATAGTAAAATATGTATCTAAAGGCGGCTTAGAAGACTTTTCACGGACCTGTGTTGGTCACAATCAGTAGATGACCCCTATTGATTATGAGGTCAAGGTCGCTATGGCCTTAACCATTTCTGACTACTGAGCTACAAACACCTCATGCTCTAAACTCCTTTTAACTCTTTGCATTAACTCTATATCTCATGGACCTGAGTTTTGTTTTGTGAGAATATTGGACCTGTACAGATTGATCACGTTTGCAGTTTCCTATATTTCAGTACAAATTGTGTCATATTCGTATATTCATTATAATAGTCAATAAACAAAATGTTCCATTTTCTTGAGTTTTCTTTATTTTTAGTAAAGTACTTTGTTTCCAGTCTTGCCACCTTTCATTGTGGTGAATTTTTAGGTTTAGTGAAAATATTTGTAGTTTACATAGTGCATTTAAATTTTAACTTGTGTATATTCTTTAGTTACGAAAATTATATACATTGTAACTTACATTTTGATTTCTGGAATATTTTCTTTGGTGAACCGAAAATTAGATGTGTTTTTTTTTACAAAATATTTTCTTTGGTAAACTGAAAATAATATGTGTTTTGTTTTACGAAATATTTTCTTTGGTAAACCAAAAATTACCTGTGTTTTGATTTCTGGAATATTTGCATTGGTCAACCGAAAATTAGATGTGTTTTGTTTTACAAAATATTTTCTTTGGTCATCTGAAAATCATATGTGTTTCGTTTTACAGAATATTTTCTTTGGTAATCTGAAAATTACATGTGATTTTAGGGTATACATATATTTTCTTTAGTAAAACGCATATTTTATATGTGTTTTATTGTTTCTAATATATTTATGTTTGGTCTACCGAACATTTCATTTGTTTTGTTTTAAAGACTTGGTTATTAATCAGGATTCCTATGTTTGCAGGACGATGTTCTAGACTCACGAGGACAAACGGCTGTGTCGGAGGAACCGGAGGATTATTTTGATAAGTACGGAATTACGGGCGATTATGGTGAGGACGGGGACCAGTGGGACAAAGAAGCGAGGAAGTTGTATGAATGGACACAAGAATTATCATTTAACGATGATTTAGTCGGAACACCTAGACTTGTATCAGGGAATATAACGTGATAAAATAGGCTTACTTTGTGTAGTCTGAATACTGCTGAGTTGATAATTTTATTAATAAAAAAATATTTAAAGTAAAAAATAAATAAATTCCTTTATTATCATTTTTTGTCTCCTCTGTTTATATTTATTCATTTGGCCCAAAAACGTCTTTTTTATGAAGACAGTGTTAAATGTTAACAGTAATATTAAGAAAGAGATAAAGTTTTAAAAATAAATTTCCTAGTACCTCAAAATCCTGTTTTCATGACAAAGTGATGAAAATCTTGGAACTAATTTATAATGAATTCCTTCATCCATGAGCACCTGCTGTTAAAATGTTAAGAGGTACAGGTAATTTCAGAACTTTTGAATCACATGGGATTGTGTTAATTATGTTGTATTTATGATGTTATTAGTCCATCAGTCATCCTTTAAGTATCAAGTTCATTATAACTAAAACTGGTGATCTAAATAAAGCAATCATTTTTCCAGAGTTCTAAGCATATTTGATATATTGATACACATGCCTTTTGCTGTATTTAACCGTCCACTGACAAATCGCCCCCTGTAGAGCGACATCCTCTCGATAACAACTTCTTCCAAAGGGTTACATTTAATTTATTAATTTGACTTCTGCTAACGCCTCTTTACATCTTCCAATATTTGAAGCTTCCAAAGGCTGTTGAACTACAGATGTTTAAATGTATATATGGAATCAAAATTACTGAAAGGAACCGGTAGTATGAGGCTCTCATTAAACAGCCTTAATATCAAAGCATTGACTCAATGTGACTGCTTTAGACATTTTTGCTTTGTGCCTGTATTTAACTGACATTTGACCATCCACTGTATTATTAATAACTGCTGCATATTTTGTGGTGCTTGTGATGTATACTTATATATTTTCAGTAAATTTACTTAGATCTAGATTCTTGATCTAAAAATCTGTGATTGGACACATTAATTATTTTTTCACATTTTTTTTCTTGCGAAAAATATACTTTTAATTCAATGTGTTAATTATATTTGTTTTTATTGTTATGCATTTATGTACGACTTTTAAGATTTGTTGTTTGAAAATGCCAATAAACAATTTTAAAACCAAATTCAAGTCTGTTTCAGTTTCAGCATATTTTGTCCCCCGGCCCCGCCCCTATCTTGGATGAGGGTGCAGATTATTACCCCTTTGTTTGACAAGTAGTCAAACTGTTACAGTGTATCCGTTGTACATGTATAAGAGAACCTATATCGATGGCTTAGAATTAGAAGTTCGTAAGTGCCACTTACGACCTTTTAAGATTCATACATATTTAGAATAAGCATAACAAGGCGCTTCGAATGAGCCCATTTTCATAAAAATCTGAACTTGTCATGTTGACCAAAATGAAGGTTTGTTTTACCATAAGTAAAGAGTAAATGTCAAACAGTTTTTCCGTGTTTTCTCAAAATATCGATTTGGTAGTTACGACCTTCTAATTCTAAGCCATCGATATGTCGAGAAAAACAAATTTACCCATTTTTTCTCATTTTTTTAAATTTCTTTTTCATTGATACTGTTACATGTGGTCCCAATCTGACTAAAATCAAACCCACTACGCTTTAACGCATGTTTCTTACAAGTGCTCCTAATTGTTAAAAATGAATATCAGGTGCAATCAAATACTTTCAATTAGCGATTTTTCCTTAACCGATTGCCTTTGAAGGAAGTACAAAATTGCCAATCAAGGTAGCCACCGACAGCTGCGGTCTTACAACAAAGCAAATTGAATCACAGATGTGTTTTTGGAGCGCCCACTTTCCTTTTATGTACAGTCCGTAGTACAATTACTATAATGAACACAGTTTGATGTTTGTATACGGCGCATGTGTCACTTAAGGAGGTTCTTGCTACATGTACCTTGTACACTTAAACGAATTTCTAATTGGCCACCCAATGATTTATAATATTATGCGATATATTCAGTCAATACATGTATTTCTAAAATTGTGGTTATTATCATTCCATGCACTTATCTATCGATTTCAAGAAATAAATTACGCATGCATGCATAAAATCATCCATGCGGAACAGTTAGTGCAAAATGGCTTACGTGCACGTGGCCCGACATGTTAGATTTTTGATATCAGTCAAAATGTTTTCTCTGTCGATTGGCTTAATGAAAGGTATTAATACTGACGAGAATAAGTAATACGGGGCGCGCTGAGGCCGTTAGGATGAAAAGTACCAGCACTAAAATCCAGACATGTACGTCAAAACGTCTTTTTGTAAAAAGCGATATTTATAATAACGTGGGGTTTAGCTCGAATTACTGCGATAAACACATTTTCCATCAATAAAATTGGACAGTATCGGGGTTTCGATTATTTATATTCTTCTAAAAGCATTTTTGTTTTAACTTATTTATAAAAACACGTGGCCAATCAGAAATTCGTTCAATGTATGCATGTATCTGACGTTATGAGCGCGATCCACATGGCTCATTTTCACAAATTATTGTGTTTAAAGAAAAGTCGATCTACAGGGAACAAATTTATACCAAATACGATACTATTGCAAGCTGTGCACGAGACCAACGTGCAAAAAAGGAATTTCGCATCAACCGTTACGCATGGATGATTTTGTATATGAATACGCCATTTCTTTCTAGAAATCGATAAACTAGTGCGTGGAATGAACAAATAACACAGCCTAAGATTTATTGATATAATTTACCAGATGATATAATATTTTTAGTGTGACCAATTAGAAATTCGTTTAAGTGTATGTAAATTGTGAAAACGTCGTAAATTACGTCAAAATGACGGTACGGTTAAAATAAGGTATTTTTTGGAAAGTGACAATTATTAAAAATTATTCGAGAATTTTCAAACTGGTATCAGAAAAAACTTACATCTTTTTTCTAACCATTTGCAAAATTTCTTTGCGAAAGCAGAACATTAAGAGTTGATAAAAATACCCCGAAACTGTATACTTTCTTTTTGGACACCCTGTATGCGTATTGCGAATGTTCACAAGTGCATATGTATATATAAAACCTGAATGATAGGAATAAACATTAAAATAAATTCCGACGATCGCATATGTAGAAAATTTGAAAAATGTTTTTAATAAAAAATACCTTCCATTTTGCTTTTTGCATAGCTGATTACATAGATTGACAAAAAAGCGATTTTCCTCCATATAAATAACTAAACTACAGAAGTCATATTTTGGTATTTTCCCCTTTTTGAAGCAAATACTTATACCTTAAAGTGTATAGAGCTATATCGGAAGATATTTTTTTTAAAGTTTCAAAAACTGAAAAAAAAACAATTATGCTTTCATATTCATTAGATCATTTTTCGCTTCAGTTTTAACAGAAACTCTCTCTATGATTTATTTGACATGCAAACTGTCCAATTTATTTCATAGGAAAGTGTTCTATTTTTCGACGATTTAATCAAAGTACACGGAACCTGTGCTCTTTGTTTAACTATTTATTACATGTCACGTGGTTTGTGCAACAAGTCGATATAACATCGAAAATATAAATTATACAAATGATTAAATTTATAGAAATTAATACATTAAATATATCATTCATTACTGAATCATTGCTTGATATTTATTATTTCCCGATTATTTCCTAATTATTTCCTGATTGTTTCCTAGTAGAGTTCTTCGTAATGAATATAAATAATCACCTAGGAATGATTAAGTTATTCTCGCTAGACCATACACTTAAACGAATTTCTAATTGGCCACCCTTAAAAATATTATATCATCTGAAATATTATATCAATAAATCTTAGGCTGTGTTCTTAGTTCATTTCACGCACTAGTTTATCGATTTCCGGAAACAAATGGCGTATTCATGTACAAAAGCATACATGCGTAACGGTTGGTGCGAAATTTGTTTTTTGCACGACGGTCTCGTGCACAGCTTGGAATAGTATCGTATTTGGTATGAATTTGTTCCCCGTTGATTGTCTTTTCTTAGAACACTTTTATTTGTGAGAATGAGCCATGTGGAACTCGCTCATGACGTCAGATGCATGCATATATTGAACGAATTTCTAATTGGCCACTTGTTTTTATAAATCAGTTTTTAAAAAATCCTTTAAGAAGAATACAAATAATCGAAACCCCGATACTTTATTGATAGAAAATATGTTTCTCGCAGTAATTCGAGCTAAACCCCACGTTATTATGAATATTGCTTTTTTTCAAAATGACGTTTTGACGTACATGTCTTGATTTTTGGTGCTGGTACTCGTCATTCTAACGGCCTCAGCGCGCCCCATATTACTTATTCTCGCCAGTACCAATGCTTTTCATTAAGCCAATCGACAGAGAATACATTTTGACTAATTTCAAAAATCAAACATGTCGGGCACGTAAACCACGTGCACGTAAGCAATTTTGCACTAACTGTTCCGTATGGATGATTTTATACATGCATGCGTAATTTATTTCTTAAAATCGATAGATAAGTGCATGGAATGAAAATAACCACAATTTTAGAAATATTGATTGAATATATCGCATAATATAATAATATTATTTCATTGGGTGGCCAATTATAAATTCGGCTTAGTGTATATACAATACTATAAGCAAAAGTTTTGATAAGATATTATATTTTATGTATTTAATACGGACTATTTTCTGATTTATATATTATTTTCAGTCAACCAACCATAATAAGTCTCATTATAGCCGTTAATCATATGTCTGCTTCAATGTTATTGAATCGTATTTCATCCATTTGTTTGGCATGATGAAGACACATAATTATATTATTGTTTCGAAGTACATATATCTTGATGCTCATGGTATGATGTACGGACACAAAGCATATGGCTGTCCCAAAAGTAAATTGTTTTTTTTGTACAATATTTAAAGTACGATTCTAAATAATCGCGAGTTCTGAAGACGTAAAAATGAATTTTTTAATTACGACCATACAACCAGTAACATCAATAATAAGTCAAAAGAGCAAGCAGGTAAGTGAGTAATGTCTTTATTTAACGAGGCTAACATATTCACCATAACGCAATCGTCCATATTTGCGTCAAAAAGAGAGTATTTAAGGAATCTGGTTGATTTTTAATTATTAAAACAATAACCAGTTGTGAATCCCAATTAAAGCAAATACTCTCCATGAAATGTTGCGATATGTGTCATGAAGTTTATGCACTAAACGAGAAGAAATATCACCTGTAACTTCCTTGTCGCCCCCTTCATCTTATCAATACAACAATTAATATCTGCGGTTTTTCATAAATACGTCAGTAATTGTCGTTATAAATACAGATGCATTTACATTCAAAGCATGTATAATGTGAGATTTTCAATGCGACATGTAGTTTGAATGATACTGCACAGTGTTGGACAATGCATTACAAATTCATCTTCGTTGTTTCATTGCTCAGCAGTGGATTACGGCTTCAAACTGGACACAATTTGACATTCTTACCACAGCTGCAAGAGTTGTGTCCATATTCGACATTTTGTGAGGTAAATGCTTCTTCAAATTTTCTTGGAAATGACTCAGATCGTCCATGCTGTAGCTCATGTTCTTGTAAACCAGGATGTGAAGTATACGACAATTGTTGTTTCGATCTCGATAACGCTAAAATATTTCGGAAGTGCACATCTTCAGTCGTATCGTATATAAATACACCAGCTACGAAATACGTCATGATACATTCTTGTGTACCAAATCAGCATCAACAAATTGATGGTAACATCACAATGTGCGAAGTAAATGAAACTGATTTTAAATCATTTGCTCCAGTGACGTCAACTCTCACAGGAGATACATACGTCAATGCAGATTGTGCGTTTTGCAACAAGATACACGATATAATCCCTTGGAAGTTATCAGTGAGTTGTGCTGAAGGTATTGAAGATCATGCTTTCAATACACTTCAACTTTTACATGGTAAAGACTTTAAAAAAACTGGATGCCACTTATCGTATATTCCTCCAACAATTACAGACCTTGCACCAACGACATGTGTGACTGAAGCCATTCGGGAGTGTAACGTTACTGGTCGTGCGATGAAATGGGAGCCGTTCTGGGATTACTGTCCAATGTTTAATGCTACATATGCGATAAACTTTAAAACTGTTTACGGAAACATATTTTGCTACATGTGTAATAAGTATGATAGCGCAAAAAACAAACAATTATGCAGCAATAGCGATTATAAGTACCCAACAAGGGTTCCGTTTACCGCCATTTTAGAAGGTTTAAGTATCGATGAATTTGATGTCATTACAGCCAATGACAGAAAGGACAAGTGTGGTCCAACAGAAGCATTGGTGCACTCATTCACGGTATGCATATTTTTTCATACTTTTTCCTTATAACCGGGTTAGTATATTATCATACTTTTCCTTATAACCGGGTTAGTATATTATCATACCTTTCCTTATAACCGGTTTAGTATATTATCATACTTTTCCTTATAACCGGGTTAGTATATCAAGGTCGTACGTTCTTATACTGCACATGTGTAGTATATCGTTCAAATGGCGTCATCAAGCAAGTCAGTTTTGTCAATAGGAAGATATTAAGTATTTTTGCGTATCATATTTTTTTTTCAAATGTTTTGTTTTTATTATTGCCTAGTTTGTATGTTTTTGTGAGTTTCATCTTAACTTTGATATGCCTTTATGTAAATATCGAAATTGTATACCCGGGAGGGTCCATAATTTTTAAATTAAACTCTATTCTAATCATTCTATGATATAAAAAATCTAACACTCGTTGTCAATTGATGTATTTATCACGAATAAAATATATATTTATATTTATCACATAGTCGAGAACGAGACAGATGACGTCACGAAATTATATCATGACGTCATCATATTGACATTTATTAATTGACTGCTATCTAGATTAATACTTTTGTTTTTATCTACAGACTGAATGTCGTCCTGTACTGTGTCCATGGGGACAGTTCCGACTTGGATACAAATGTGCATATTACAGTAAGGAATGGATCGGTGGACCATTTACTGCTGTCTTAAAACTAACACCTCTTGCCTGGACCCAACCGATAGATATATCGGTGTTATCAGATATACTTCCAGGGCTTAAGTATGACACAAAAGCTAAATGGTTAAAACGTAAAGCAATGGCAGCTTGGAATGTTGAAACATTATATAAACCTTCAGCGGATAGAAAATACGTAGAATACCTTGTCGCCATAGCAACTTATCCAGGCTCGATTGTGAATCCCTCAAGACTAAGGACCGTACTGCGACAGACACTGGAAGAGACATGGCAACTTATTGCAGGAAATAATTCATTTCAGCTTCAAGTAGAATTTGATCGCTTTGCACACTATTCTAAACGTCCCAAAGATTCTTTGCCCTCTGATTGTCTTGAAACATTCATGGAAGATTATGTATTTGTGAATACGCTTATACACTCCTGGGTATGTGAAGATAATAACCTTTTGGAAGTGTACTGCCATCATGAAGTCTACCAAACTAGTACAAAATCGACTTTAAATGAGCTGTTCCTTTGTGACCAAATTGAACTTCGTCTTGACGAATTTCAACACCTGTCAGGAAATTTTCTGTTTAAGGTGACAAATGAAACACTGTACAAACCGGAATATCGTACTACCCCCTCCGGCTCTTATAGCATTTGTCTAAACAGATTCAATCAAAATAGCACCAGTTGGAATGCAGTCGTCTCTGCACTTTCTGATACATATGCTTATCAAAATGTTGTGTATATTGGTTTGTTATTGGTGTTTGTTTTCAATTGAAATAAATACAACAAACTTGTGTTATGGTAGGAAAATTGCAGCCGATTCTCCAATTTCTTATACATATTATCACAGGTCTAAGCAACTTTATAAAAAGCAAGTTTAACACTCCCAAATGTTCCACTCATTCATTAGCTAAAAGAACGGGTTTGAAACGTCTCTGTCTGTCCCTACAATCATGGATATACCATTTAGCACATAAACTGACCAGAAAATGGTTTTGATCGGGACTTATTATGTCTCTACCAAACAAAACAATCAAAATATATACCTTTAATTAGTCCTGTATAAGTTATAATAGCCGGTACTTTCGACGATGAGCCGTTCCTGGTTTGAAGCCCAGCGCATTGCCACGTGGTTTTGCTATTGATAATGGAATCCAACCCGAAACGTTGCAAACCTGTCAAATACGAGGGTCAGTTAAGAAAAACTGAGAGTTGTTAAATTAAGCCTACAAAATGTATATACAATTATATTTTTTTTCCTATCATCGTCAACTATTATCCATTGCGGATATTCTGATAAATTCCGTGACCGGATGTAGGCTTAAAAATAAAGTTGCCAAGCAACCAAAGAACATCACTTAAGGGTATGCGTTCGCGACTGAGACTAAGAGACTGATTTTGCTGTCAATTCAAACGTTAATTTCAACTTTTTTTAGCGTAATTTAGTATAACTAACATGTGCATCTTGTAGAATTGTATATCACAAATAATAAATGGGCGTTTGTTACAGAATGGTCATTAATGCCGTATTGTTTAGTTGCCTAGCAACAATTTTACCCGTACTTATTCAATGTTCTCGGCATGTGTTCTTTGCGTTGCCATGATATTCTAAAAATAATCACTGAAATCACAATTTCTGCTCAGGAGGATTATGAATGCATCTAATGGAGTCCAGTGACCGTTATAGAAATAAAAAATATAACTTCGCTTTTGAAAACATCATGCGTTCTTTTTGGTGGGGTAAAATTGTGGTCTCAATACCAACAACTAAAGTGACAATTAATAGTTCCATCAAGTATATTTTCTATATTTGAGGAACAAATCAACCATAATTAAGTATATCTGGTAGATTAATGTATTACCAAATAAGTTTTAAAATGTTCGATATAATTTTATGTTTCTTTAGCAACGCACAAATGTGTTCTACAGACAGCGCGAACGCATGCCTTCGAGTTGTCTTCTTCGGTTGCCTGGCAACAAGAATCAATTTTTCGTACCCAAAATTAGTATTCGCCATAACATTGATGAGATACCATATTTCATGATAATGTATAGATATTATGCGAACAATTATTCTTCTGATCAATATTCACCAACTCTCAGTTTTTCTTGACTGACCCTCGTATAAACTATATTGGATGGATGAGAAAATTGGGGAAGTAAAGACTGTAGTTTGTGAAACAATTTCTTTGGCTTGTCAAATTACCACATTGTTTTATATGTTGGATTGTTTATAGTGTTTGTTTTCAATTGAAGCCAGTAAAAAAACCTTGTCTTTTAATTATTGTACTGTATTCAGAATTAAATTTAATATATTTTCCCAAAGAAATAGGATAGGGGCAAAATGTTTGTTTTCAATTGAAGCCAGTTAAAAAATTGTCTTTTGATTATTGTACTGTATTTAGAATTTTAATTTAATATTTATTTTTTTGCAAAGAAATAGGATAGGGCCAAAATGTTTGTTTTCAATTGAAGCCAGTAAAAAAACTTGTCTTTTGATTGTTGTACTGTATTTAGAATTTTAATTTAATTTTCATTTTTTGCAAAGAAATAGGATAGGGGCAAAATGTTTGTTTTCAATTGAAGCCAGTTAAAAAAATGTCTTTTGATTATTGTACTGTATTTAGAATTTTAATTTAATATTTATTTTTTTGCAAAGAAATAGGATAGGGCCAAAATGTTTGTTTTCAATTGAAGCCAGTAAAAAAACTTGTCTTTTGATTGTTGTACTGTATTTAGAATTTTAATTTAATATTTATTTTTTCCCAAAGAAACAGGATAGGGGCAAAATGTTTGTTTTCAATTAAAGCCAGTAAAAAAACTTGTCTTTTGATTGTTGTACTGTATTTAGAATTTTAATTTAATTTAATTTTTTCCCAAAGAAACAGGATAGGGACAAAATGTTTGTTTTCAATTGAAGCCAGTTAAAAAATTGTCTTTTGATTATTGTACTGTATTTAGAATTTTAATTTAATATTTAATTTTTTGCAAAGAAATAGGATAGGGCCAAAATGTTTGTTTTCAATTGAAGCCAGTAAAAAAACTTGTCTTTTGATTGTTGTACTGTATTTAGAATTTTAATTTAATATTTAATTTTTTGCAAAGAAATAGGATAGGGGCAAAATGTTTGTTTTCAATTAAAGCCAGTAAAAAATTGTCTTTTGATTATTGTACTGTATTTAGAATTTTAATTTTTTTTTTTGCAAAGAAATAGGATAGGGCCAAAATGTTTGTTTTCAATTAAAGCCAGTAAAAGATTGTCTTTTGACTATTGTACTGTATTTAGAATTTTAATTTAATATTTATTTTTTGCAAACAAATAGAATAGGGGCAAAATGTTTGTTTTCAATTAAAGCCAGTATAAAATTGTCTTTAGATTATTGTACTGTATTTAGAATTTTAATTTAATTTTTTTTGCAAAGAAATAGGATAGGGGCAAAATGCTTTGCCAATATTAGCCCTCTCCGTTTGAGTGTTGTTTTTCGACAGCTGATTCCTTTTAAGCTTATACAAATGTATATTATAACACTTTTCATATTGACAGGGAATCAAAAGTTCGTATTCGATTAGTAGTTAGTGTAAAAGGTAAACGTAAAGTGTTTGTTTATTATAGTGTCACCCCTATTGAAAGGGCCAGCCAATTTGACTTATGAGACACCTATTTTTCTTGCGCACAGAACCTCCCGAATCCCTTCTCATATATACTGGTTAGTGTATTTACAATTTGTTTTGATTTGGCTCGCAAAATGTAAATATTATATATTATTTACCATACTTATGAATAAACCATTTTTACAAAGCAATGCAAGCATTAGTAAATTAAATGTATTGTGCTTCCTGGTGTAAACTTGTTTTTTTGTTTTAGATAGTAGAAGCGTTTCACTGTTACCATAAATTATATATTTAACTTTTTGAGAGAATGTACCGTTTTCTCTTCATGAAATTTCCGTTACTCGTTTAATATCAATTTATAGCAATTGGCAGTTGATGAGTGTTAGTAAGTATTTGATGACTTTCTATGTAACTCTGGTGAGTGCAGCAAATATTACCCTGACCAACACGGCTTACCACTTAATAACGCTTATATCAGATCATGCTTGGCCAGTTAGATAATAAAATAAATGAAGAAAATAGGACAGGGGTGGTAGTACTCAACCTAACCAGTCTAGCAGAGAAAATAGGAACACCATAGCATAACTCAATGACTTGGTGCAATGCCGATACATAACCATCGAAAAAAAAACACTGTTAAAGAGCAGGATGACTTGGTTTCACAAACAAATACCAAGCAAAAAACGGTGTCCCCCATCTAAATAATTTTTGTAACTAGGTTTCGATAATGTAATATTTAGAATTATTTCAAACTTACATCGCACAATCCTTTTGATTGATGCTATCGTAAATTTTATGTGGCAGGTGTATTACTTCTGAATCTCTGGAATTGTATTATTATCTACTTAATTGCCACATGTCAAATTCTTATTATAAACGTGATTTTATATTCACTAATTAATTCCCTTATAATTGCATTGAAGTGCAAAACCACTTCAGTGTGGTTATTGGTTTTTATAATTAGTTGATTTAAATTTAACCCGTTCCATTGTGCACCTGTACCACAATTAATGTTACTGCATGTTTTAATTAGTTAAGTGGTTATTTATGTGACCTACATCGTTGGCGTTTACAAAATGTAAGCAAATATGATAGGCTTTAATGGATGATGTCAAATATGTCAAAAACAAGACAAAGGGACTGACCAGGACTCGAAATCACCATTGAGCAAAAACTTACCAGTACATATTACAGACATAATCTTGTGAATACCGGTCCTGATGTTTTAAAAATATTCCTTATACGTTTTAATGTTCCATTTCATTTGTCATGACAACCATTATTCGTGTTGAATTCAAACCTTGGACATATTTAACGGACCACGCAATGAAACAGTTTATTTGATTAATCCAGTAAAGTTTGGTGTTTATCAGACAAGTGGTTTCTTCTGAAATCATTTACGAACGGTACTCCATCAACAAACGACGACCACGGGTTATCACTTAAGGATAACCGGGTCTAATAATTTTTTAAACAAAAAATTTCAAAACCTATATAGTTTGGAAAAAAGTTTTTAAACAACTCTTAGGCACCTCTCTTCAACTTTTATCCACATTTTTTTCAAATTTTGCAAAATTCAAGTAACAATTGCAGATTTCGGTGGAAAGTAAAAAAAATGAGAAATATGAAGATTTCAATATTTTTTTATTTTTCAAAAATATCATTCAAAATTAGTCAATAACATATCGTAATGAAAAAATGATAACAAATATTTGGAAATGAAATCAATTTATCCTATTAAATATCTGAATAGTGGTTTAAAATTCTTTCCTTGGAAAGCATTTATGGACTGCACTCGAATGACCACGACGTTTTTTCGAAGGCTTACCTTGAACATTTGATTTAGGTGAGGTGTAACACACGTTAACCCTGATTTTTTAAACATTTTTAAAACCCAAAATTACACCATGGTGTAGCAGGTTGGACTGTGTGTGATATGTTTGTTCTCTCATAAGTGATTGCACACTTATGATGCACATTCAGGATAATTATACTGCAGCTGAGCAAAGCTTTACTATCACTGGAAATGACCTATTCCACACAAACACCAATGCATGTATATCTAAAGGTTCTGATAAAAGTACAACAACTCGCTGGTTTTAGTATCAAGAGTAGTTTCCCCTAGTGTATAGTATAACAGAAAAGTTTCAATATGTGAATTTAGGCTTCATATATCAACGGTTAGTCAATTTTTCATTTTCTTTCATTTAAAGGGAATATTTGCATCTGAAATCATCTTACATAGTTACAGAAGTATCATGGAATCATAAAAAGCAGTTTTGGTGCCCAAAATTTGCAACTTTTTACTAATTTTAAAACAAGTTTCAAGACGTGGGTGGGGTAATGTTTTTTTATCAAAAACAACAAATTAAGTAGTTTGAGCCTTGAAATTCCTATCATATCATTAATGTTACAGTATTATAACAATTAAAATTCTGGTTTGAATAGCTTAATGAATATAAACTTCAAAATAAGACTTTTAATGTTTTGATGCAACCGTTGTTATCTATAGCAACTTTGTTAGCCAATTTCTTTTAAATATCAGTCCGATTTTGACAAAACATTCCAGAACGGTCATTTAGGGTATTGCCCTCACTGCTCTAATGTATTTGTAATTTAATTATAAATATTTGTACACTTACCAACTTGTTTAAAACGTGCTGGTCAACATTTCTATTATACTATAACATAAGGGAAACTACTCTTGATACTGAACCCTGTACAACAACTAACTTAATTCCTATTGTCTATATTAGTTGTTTTACAAGCCATTAATTGTCCATGATTACATAAACAGTAAAGTAAGTTTACTTAAAACAACTGATGTACGCCAGTACGAAACCAACAAATATAACTTTCACGTAATTATCAAGAGGCGCGCAGTGGAAGCACCTGCTCCTGTTGAACATATTCTTGTTGAATCTTTTCAGGCAAATACTGTAGGAGCCAGAGAGGGTTAGACGATACTCAGAAATGTACAGAGTTTCATTTGTCACCTTGAACAGAACGTTTCCTGACACATGTTCGAACTCATCTTCTCGTAGTTCAATTTGATCACATAAGAACAGTTCGTTTAAATTCAATTCCGATCTAGTTTCTTGAACGTCTTCCACTCGAGGCAAATATAGTTCTAATAGGTAATGGTCAACACTGTCACCCAAAAAACGCGTATGCATATAGACGTAATCCTCTTCGATGTCAAGATCTTTCGCCATCAAACTTTGTTTATGTATTTTCCAATAATGTCCGTATCGATCAAATTGTACTTGAAGGGGAAATGATTTGGTTCCGTCCTCGAGCAGCCACGTTTCCTCTAACGTACGCCTCAGCATTGTCCTTAATCTAACAGGGTTCACGCTTGACCCGGGATAAGACACTACGGCGATCAGATATTCAACATATCGTCGGTTATCAGACGGTTTATACAATGTTGCTACATTCCAATTTTTCATTGCCTTCCGTATTAACCATTTTGCTTTTGTGTTGTACCTAAGCAAAGGATCCATATGGGTTAATATAGATATATCCATCGATTTGGTCCCGGCAAGTGGTGTTAGTTTTAAAACAGCGGTAAATGGTCCACCGATCCATTCAATACTGTAATATCCACACTCACCTCCAAGTCGGAACTGTCCCCATGGACACAGTACATCACGACACTCAGTCTGCAGAAATATAGATTATAAAGACATAGACGATGGTATAGAATATTTTACCTGATTAAAATATTAGATATTGCGTTTATACTTATCTCCATATGCTTAGCGTTTCTAAACCCTGATTTTGCAAACACTTCCGTTATAAACTTTATTTATCCGAATACCCTTATGTGCATTTAAAGTCAATCTTTGTAGTGAAATCATTGATATATCATTGATATATTATTATGTTAATAATTATATAAATAATCAAGATAAGGAGATAATAAATGGACTGCCATTAGTCAGTTTCAAATCAGATACTAGCAATTTAAATATGTTTGCATTACATATACATATAATAATTTATATTTAATGAATATATGTGTACTTGTATTGCTACTAATTTAAACGTTTTCTTAATTTTGTAATGATCATTCCTTATGAATTTTAGTTCAGAATTAGTAAAAAGTGGAAATACATTTTGTAATTAGTTACAACATAGCTTTGTTTTCAAATATATGAACAAATACCTTCGAACTTCATATTCCATGTTTAAATTCAATTACTCATAGCATGATATAAAGAAATACATATCAGTACTAAAAAAACAGTTTTATGACCTGGCAGAAAATCTTTGGGTACATGTATAAACAATTAAATCAGTAATTAGTTCATATTAAGTATAAATTCGTATTCAAGAAAACAGACTTAATACATAAACGTACTATCAAAAACTTTCTTAAATATATTGATTCATTTTCTGTTCTAGAATTATCTTTAATAGTATTTTTTTCATGAATATAAAACGGGCAGAAAAAGAGATAGACCACAGCATGAAGAGCACGTCAGGAAATAACTGCGCTTATACGCAAGACGCTTCAATAAGTGCACTTTATCTGAAAACGTGCTTCCCGTTTAATTAGTTTTAACATAAGGCCATACCAAATAGTTTCTCCGTTTAGCGTCCGAGGACGGATAGGTTTGGGCATCTTGGGAAAGAAAAAACAACACAATTTTCGAACTAAGAATGGACGCTAAACGAAAATATAATTTGGTATGACCTAACTGAAACGGCCTGTCATTAAGCTTATGTTACACGAACTAAACGGATATCACTATTTGAATCTTGCGTTTATTGTTAACATATGCAGTTAAAACAATATATACTAGTACCTTGAATGAGTGTACCAAAGCTTCTGTTGGACCACATCCATCTTTACTGTTAGTCTGTCTTACATCATCCAATTGAGCAAGGTTGATATTACCGTCTAACAATGAAGTGAACGGACCACTGTTTGGGTACTTGAAATCGCTATTGCTACACAAATGTTTGTTGTTTAAACTTAAAGCCTTATTGCACATGTAGCAAAATACGTTTGCGTAAGCCATATTAATGTTTACCGAATATGTAGCATTAAACATTGGACAGTAATCCCAGAACGGCTCCCATTTCATTGCACCACCAGTGACATTACATTCTCGAATGACATCAATCACGCATTCTCTTGATGCAAGGCCTGTATGCTTTGGTGGTATGTAGGATAGGTGGCATCCCGTTGGGCCAGTATGTTCCCCAAGTTAAAGTTTCTGGATATATAACGAGTGATCGTCGTTGCCCATGGGGCACTCAAGCGCCATCTTCCACTGAACATAATCGTATACATCGTTACAAAACGCGCATTCGTCATTTGCAAATATTTCTCCAGTTAGTGTTGATGTGACTGGAGCAAATGATGTAATATCGGAAACGTTTACCTTGCACATCGTGTACCAATCATTTTGATGTCGATTATTTTGTGAACACGAATGTATCATAACATAATGTGTAGCTGGAACTTTTATCTGCGATATCACTGATGATGTGCACTTCCTCAATACTGTAGTGTTATCGAGATCAAAACAACAATTGTCGTTCACTTCACATCCTGGTTTACAAGAACATGAGCTACAACATGGACGATTTGTGTTATTTCCAAGAAAAGTTAACGTAGCATTTACTTCACAAAACGACGAATACGGACACAACTCTTGCAGCTGTGGTAGAAATGTTAAGTTCTGACCCGAAGGAAATCGTAATCCACTAAAGAGCAATGATAGAATGAATATTACCTTGGTATTCATTGTCCTTAAACATGAAATGCTACGCATAAACTCTCACCGAGTGAACTGTAGGCAACTAATCTTGAAAGTGCAAGTGTTCGTATTTTATAGAAGAATATAAGCAAATAAGTGACGTAAATTAATAACCCATTAAACAATACCAAACAATTGTACGATTAAGAATGTTAAAGGGTTGATAAAAGAGTTACTAGTAAAAATTACTTACGTGGTTCAATATTATAGTATCGTTAATGGGATATTTCTGTATTACACAATTACAACTATTGAATAAGTTAATATTTCCGACTCTCGGTCAGAAAAAGCAGCATTCAACCCCGCCAGCCAAATGAATCAGTCTTAACCAGCCGCGCACACAAGTCATAAAAACATTAGGTAGCATACATTCGCTGAAAAATGTCCACACGTATCCGAGCAATAAATGCTCAAGTCCATGTTATCAAAAAGCGTTAACTTTGTAAAAAAGGAATGATAAAATCAGACAAGGAAGGTAGCACTCAACCTAACCAGCCGAGCATAGAAATCAGAATCACCACAACACAACTACACTGAACAATGCCTACACATAAGCCAAAGAAACAATTAAAGTGCAAGTCCCAAATGAAACAATGCAGGATGTGGGTACAAGCCGAGCACAGAAATCATAAAAATACATAACATACATACGCAGAACAATGTCCAAACGAAACCAAACGAGAAATGCCCTAGTCCATCCTATCTCAAAACGTACACTTTGTTAACTGTAGTAATTTAACAAAGCTCTTTTAATTATTTGGCATTGCCACATTGTTTTTGGCTCCGTTCAACTTTATATTAATTGTTCACATAGATTGTTTGAATAAATATTTCTACACAATATAAAGATGACTTCACTTTATGAACACCCCAGAGTTGTAGTGATGTTTATTATCCAATTATCGAATCGAGTGGAATTAATTGTTAACGTTTGTCGTAACATATGGGTTCCAAAACTAATTGTAGGTAGTTTTTTTTATATTTTTTTACTTTTGATTTATACAAATTGCTTTATTATCAAGGGGGTGCCGTTAACACGCGCCGGACGGAAATATCATTAGTGAACCACAAAATATATACAAAAAATCCAATTAGCAAAATCACTACTTTGCATAAAAAGTTGTGTTACTACGCTACAATGATAATTGGAATCATATACAGATGTACTTTAGCGGACTGTTGTTAAAAACTGTTTTTAATTTGATGATGTATGTGTAAACAAAATATCGATATCATAAATGTAATTTACCTAGGCTGTTATTGCCAAAGGATTAATAGAAAGGCAAACTATATGTGCGCCACTGGGAGTAATTTAGGTAACTGTGTTTTTCTGATGGAAAATACCTTCTTTGGTTGCTACATGTTGAGGTCACCATTTGTTGACAGCATTTATGGTTGTATTAAACATAAACATATGAGGTCACTGTATGTTGTCATTTTGTCGTGTACTCTACTGTGGTCTATATCTACGTACGCCACTAAGAAAGATAATGGAGGGAATTTACTTTGTCAGGTAACTGAAGCTGATTGTGTGCCACGTGTTCGTGAACAGGTCGGTATCACTAGGGAAAATTTATTGTGGAAGGAACTGATCTGTTAGGTCACATGAGCTGACTGTGTGCTACGTGCTCGTGATCAGGTCAGTGACACATTGTTTTGAGACTGGATTCGGTTTTCGGGCATGGTGTTCGTTAACTAGGTCAAAAAGGGTATGAAAAAATCCGACAGGGAAGGTAGCATTCAACCTAACCAGACGAGCACAGAAATCAGAAAAACCACATCACAACTACCCTGAGCAATGCCCACTCAAATCCATGCCATAACAGCGACCATAGGAGGCAAAACAACCTCGGAGCGTGACCTAGTTTAAAAAAATGACATATTCCTAGCAACTTCACTGAGCAAAACCCACACATAAGCCGAAAAATCAATTAAAAATCAAATGCTCCGCCGAAAAAATGCAGAATGACCCATTTTCAAAAAGAGATTATATAATAGCGGTTATTGCACAAGACCAAATGAAACGAGCCGATACTCGACCAAGTTTCCCAAGTCGCAGTAACACATCATTTTGATATGCGAAGGTTTTCAAGTTAATCCATTGGACCATGTGATTAAAATTAAGTGTTGAAATTGATTTATAGAGTATTGATTGACAATTGGCGAAATATCAATTGTGACACTTGTCGTCCCGCTCTTATTCAGCGGGGTCTTGGACAGTTAGTTTGGTCTTGGCAGCGTTTCTGTCGGTCACTTGAGATCGCATTTTTTGTTATTTCCTTATAAACTAGGTTATCCTGCTCCTTTGCAACAAGGATTTGGGCTTTTATGATTCCGTCGGAATATGTATTGGCATTGCTCCGTGTAGTTGTGTTATGCCGTGTTGTTATTGTTGTCTGTGCTCAGCTGGTTAAGTTGAGTGCTGCCTTCCCTGTCTAAGTTCCTCATATTTTTTTGCGGTATTCTTTTTGAATTATTCAAATATGTTATTTCTTTTTTGTTTGTGATTGTACTTTATTAGTTATCTCCGTTATGTATTGGCAGCAACCTTCAGTTTTTGAATATCAACATGCAAGCGAGTTTTTTTTGCAGAATCAATCTTTTTGACGGAGTATTTTTCATAATTTGATCAAAGATTTGTTCACGACAGGTAACGTGTTTTTGTTCGAGGGCAGTTATCAGTTATGCCAAAACGTTGATGAAAATGTGCTTCACATGCGTACTTTTATATGATATATCTTATTACGTAACATGCCTAATGCAACACAAATATCCGTTCATCGTTCAGAATAAATTTATAATTAACTGCATCTTATATGCCAGTATTGGTATGCACAATTTCACGTGGAAACATTCTTTTAATGATAACAAAATTGCACTTACTTATAAGAAGCAGTTTAGAACTTTTGGGCAGTGCAGTATAAGGTTTTCTACCTACCCAAAGGGTAAAGAATGAACTATAACATGCGCAAACGATAGTTTCATGTTTTATTTTTATATGGCTTATACTGAATTTTCTGGTCCCAGAAGTGAAACTATTTTGCTTTTCACAATACCAGATTTTAACCATTCCGATTTTCATTATCACCAAAAAAAACAATTGATAGCGCATTGTTTATGCTATGTACCAAAGGGATCCAGTAGCTATACATATACAAGGGAGATAACAAAAATATGCAACATTTAAAATATATAGTAGTATCTCTTTGTACAAAACGCATTCAAATTTTCATAATTAAAAGTTCTTTGTTGTTATGTTTATATTTTCAATCCATTTTGTTTTATCTGTGATGCATATGTCATTTTATATGACCCTTGATTGGAATTAAACTTTATCTTATCTAATCTTAATTTGATTCAAAATGTATAAAAGCGATGACGTACCTATTTTGTAGTCCTACTGTATTCTTGAGAGCAGTTTCATTTTGTCCAGGGATAGCCTGATTTCTAAACCTACTGCAACCATTTCTCGTCCAGTCCATATCGGACCAGCTTGTTTATTCAGACACAATATAATACTATAATACAATACCTTTTGCATCTGGACAGGTTGTCAAAAATGAGGTTCTATTGTTGAGATTCCTACTTGGTTTGGAAGTAAAACTTTTATAAGTAAAGGGTAATATTTCAAATAAGTGTACAGTTATACCTTTTTTCAGGTAGATGTCTTTATAAACTTTTTATTGTCATTGATGACAAATACCATATATGCCAAGTTAGTTAAATCAAACATAGATAAAGTGAAACAAGATGCACATAATTGTGATTTAAAAGTGATTCAGATGCATATACATGTACATGGAATGTATTAATTCCAGTTGTTATACATATGGGACAGAAGATCATAAAATAACCGAAATGTATTTTTGTGCTAGGCAGGTAGTAGTCAACTTGGGAACCATAAATTTATCATCACAAGTAGGAGTAACTCCACTTTATTAGGAATATTTGACAAATATGCAAATTCGTCAACAGGAAACATGTAAGTTTAGTTAACTGTTGATATATACCAGCACGAAACCAACAAATATAACTTTTACATAGATATCAAGAGGTGCACAGAAGACGCCCCTGCCCTGACTGACCATACCCTGGTTGAACCTATCCAGACAAATGCTGTAGAGCCCAGAGAGGGATATACGATATTCAGAAACGTATAATGTTTCATTTGTCACCGTAAACAGAAGGTTTCCCGATCGAGTGTCAAACTCGTCTGGACTAAGTTCAATTTGATCATATAAGAACAGTTCATTCAAATTGAGTTCAGGGCTTGAGTGATACATGTTATCCACACGGGGGTAGTAGACTTCAAGTAGATACTGTTTTAGACTATTTTCTCCTGGCGAAAGGGTATTCATATACACGAAATTCTCGTCAATGTCAAAACCTTCCGCCATCAAGGCTTGTTTAGGTCGTTTCACATAATGTCCATATCGATCAAACTGTACTTGAAGGGGCAATGACTTTGTTCCGACCACCAGCTGCCAAGTTTCCTCTAGTGTTTGTCTCAGTGTTGACCTTAGTCGTGCAGGGTTCACACTCGATCCTGGATAAGAAACTATGGCAACCAGATAGTCTACATACCGTCGGTCATCTGAAGGTCTATATAATGTTGCAACATTCCAAGATTTCATTGCATTCCGCTTCAACCATTTTGCTTTGGTGGTATTCCTTAGCTCAGGATACATGTATGTCAATATAGATATATCTATCAGCTGCGTCCCGGCTAGTGGTGTTAGTTTTAAGACAGCAGTAAAAGGTCCACCTATCCATTCAAGGCTGTAAAACCCACAGTCACCTCTAACTCGGAACTGTCCCCATGGACATAGCACAGGACGACATTCTGTCTGCAAAAAAGAACAACAATAAATAGATCATTTTTTCGACCAAAATTCGATTGAATTGTTATTAGATTTGTAGACATCATAACATTGTTTTTTATATTATTTTCTCGATATATGCTTAAAGTTATTATGGAAAAATATCAATGTCGTTTACAGAAGGGTTTATATCATCAAGAGAAAATTATTAACATGATGGGTTCGGCCAAAAACACCCCTTTAACATTAAGTTTTGGCTCCTTTCCTTATTGAAATCTATGTTAATCTGTGTAAAGACCGTGAACAACTGACTCTCTAGTTTTGTGAGAAACAGCGATGTTAACTGTATTTTGATGCACATGTATTAGACTTAAGCCTATATTTAATATAGTTTGTGGCAAAATGATCGAACCTTCATTTTTGAAAGCTATTTCTGTTTAAATAGAGATACATGATCATATTGTAAAAAAACTGTATAATGACTTTGTAAAAATATTGTTGCGTTGTAATAATTAATCACTAATCGATTAGCATGCATTTTTGGAATCTCTCACACATCGAGAAACTTGCCAAACATGTACCGGACATTTGGTCCTGCACAGATTGGAAAAGTACTGGACCGGAAAAAATTATCTGACCGCAAATTTGATGAGTCTTATTTCCATGTTTTAGCTTTGACAAAATCAATATAATAGATCTTTTTCTGTTAAAATTCGAGTCAAACATCACCCAAAAGGCAAACGCACGCTTAAAACTAAACCATTACATAAAATGATAAAAGTTTTCTAAAAGGACAGATCATCTGCCATCAGACATTTGGTCCAGCTGCATGTTTTTGTCAATCAGACCGAACTCAAAATGTTTGGTAGACCAGACGGTCCGGCGATGTTTCGCGATGTCTGATCTCTCTCATGTAAATATACTTTTTGTAGTTTGACTGATATCACTGTTTAAACGCGTTGAGTGTGTAATATTGAATTAGTAATTGACATACAATATACCTTGAATGAATGTACCAAAGCTTCGGCTGGACCACACCCATCTTTATGGTCAGTCGACCGTTTAACATCATCCTGGTGCGCCAGGTAGATACCGCCATCTAACATTGAAGTGAACGGACCACTGCTCGGGTACTTGAAGTCGCTATGACTGCATAATTTTTCTTTCTTAGAACTTTCACCCTGGTTGCACATGTAGCAAAAGATATTTGCGTAAACCATGTGAAAGTTTATGGAATATGTAGCATTAAACATTGGACAGTAATCCCAGTATGGCTCCCATTTCATTGCACGACCGGTGACATTACATTCTCGAATGACATCAATCGTACATTCTCTTGACGTTAAACCGGTATGTTGTGGTGGTACGTAGGACAGATGACAGCCCATTGCGCCGACATTTTCACCAAGTAAAAGTTTTCGAATATATAATGAGTGGTCGTCGTTGCCCATTGGACATTCAAGTGCAATTTTCCAGTGAATATAATCGTATTCCTTGTTACAAAACGCACATTCGTAATGTGCAAATATATCTCCAGTTTTTGTTGATGAAACTGGGGAAAAAGAGTTAATATCGGTAACGTTAACATGGCACATCGTGTACCAATCATTTTGATGTCGATTATTTTCTGGACATGAATGTATCATGACAAAATTTGTAACCGGGACTGTCGTTCGAGATAATACTGGCGACGTGCACTTCCTCAATATGTCAGAGGTCTCGAGATCAAAACAACAATTGTCGTATACTCCACATCCTGGTTTACAAGAACATGAGCTACAACATGGACGATCTGAGTCATTTTCCAGAAAATTTAACGTAGCATTTACTTCACAAAATGAGGAATACGGACATAACTCTTGCAGCTGGGGTAGAAATGTTAAGTTCTGACCCGGAGAAAATCGTAATCCACTACAGAGCAATGTAAGAATGAAGATTATTTTGGTTTTTTATTGTTAAACAGCATCGACTGTGATATAAACTGTCACTGAGTTGATCGTAAATAAGCTAGCTTTAATAAACAAGCTTTCGTATTTTATATCCGATCAAATTCACTCATGACGTTAAAGGAAAAACAACAGACACACCACAGAAAAATATTATGATTAAGGATACTAAGGGGTGTTTAAACAGTAACGATTTATATTTACTACCATAGCTCAATATTATCGTATGGATAATGTTATATCACATTACTTTCCTTGTATCCAGGTAAGTATAGCGAGTACGTATAATCTTATATGTAACACGTTTAGTATAAAGTTAAATAAATGTGTAAGTTTAATGCGTATTTTGCGTTTTAGTGTCATAATTTATGATATGAATAATCTATCAGTCGTTGTCAATTGATATATTTATATTAAAGCGGCGTTCCCTATAACTTTAATCGTTTAAATCGATTCAGTAATATTATTCCTTAAATAAGAATCATTATTGCTTAAACCCCTCTAATGTTCAACAAAAAGCTCCCACTAATTATGTAAAGAGAAAGGAATGAAAACATATTTCCGTAACGAACCTATTAGTCACGAGTTGTTTCCCTTTGACATCATGATAATAAATCGCTGGAACCGATACATTATTATTGGTGATTTAAATATATTGTTGACATTATAGAGACATATTTGCGCACACTTTATTCTGACAAATTATGATTATTGAAAGTACATTTAGCCCATTTAATGTGATAGTAAAGACATATATGCTAGTTATTTGGAATGCCTCTTTAAGCTCGACCGGAAAATATTATTAAGCGAGCCTTTTTTCCCAAAAACTCGTTTAATATAAATTTATATTAATTGGCAACTCGTGATAAACCCTGTATATGTTACATTATGTACTGTCATCGCCTGCCTCATACATGTATGTATTGGTACTGATGAGAGACTGTAGTGTTAGCATTGGAGCTAGTATCCGCAGAATACTGCCTGGTTTAATGTTTTATAGATGTATTCAAGAACAAGGCATGTATGCCTGTCATTCTACATGTATCTACAGTACAATTCTACATTGTTTACATTGGTTAATGGTATTATGTATTAAACGTATGCACATGTAAGTTCTTTTCAGTACTAATACAAGCATATAAATTGATTCTTATATACAAATTAAGATCGCTAAACTTTTAGAACCTCCCATTTGGGCTATTATTTGCAAGCAGAAATACTCTCACTGTTTCATACAATGCACATAATCAAGCTCACTATACTTTTCGATCAACCCAGCGTTTTAAGTGTTTTATATTATCTAATTATTAACACACATATTATGCAATTCATTGTCATGTTTTGCTGCACCATATGGGTTTCAAATCATATTAAATGTGTTTCCAAAATTGTATTTGTTTTAATTCATCATTTAATCGTGGATGCCAGTCTAACATTTGGTCTTCACCGAAACAATAATTAACGGAAAACCACAGAGACGAGTGATATTGAATTATAGTGAATGTAACTTTATTATACTATTTTATGTTATCTATCAACGAGACTAGGATGCCAATCTAACGTTTGGCCTTCCTCGAAAACAGAATCACACAGTTTACAGCAAGTTCAATAATAAATGTTTTACCCGATCATTCAAAGAAAATAATGGACATTATCGGAAATTATACATGCGGACCTCACAATATGTATAAAACATATATATGTAACGAGAAAGCAAACTTAACAAATGAAATAGGGTCGACACGTAATCAACTTGTATGACTAATGAATATGTTGTATTTATATATGAACGTATCTTAATCATTTCAAACAAACTATGATACATACATGCATGTAAAAGACATAATACTGACAATTTCAATATTTTACATGTAATATTTAACAAGAGCGCATTTAAAAGTAAGTTACCAAATTTCGAGGGATGTTTTCAGCAGTTCAGCCGTTCAAACAACGTTTTGAAACTATTTATCGTCTGTTGGTGTGACAGCCAGCATCAAACTGCTGTGCCAAGGAGTAGATACTGACCTAACATGTACCGCTTTACACTTTCAACTTTGGTGGAGTGGAGCATGAGGGGCTATTCTTGCTCAGAGAAATTAACAAAATTTAGATGTTCCAGATGGGGTGAAAGCGCGCACCCTACATTAAGGCTTCTGCTCCCTACAATAACTCTAGCTTATAATTGTGATTCCCAGTCTGGAAACTTCCATCTTTCATACATTCGTTTGAGTTGTTCTATAGAGGTTCCATATATGAAAAGACATATTTTTCCAATTTCTTTATTTAGTTTCATCAGTTGTTCAACATGGAACCTACTGATGCCAGAAGTCTATTACATGTGACTTAGAATAGTTCAAAATGGAACCTACATACATGTTTACCCGAGGTAAATTGCGAAGCATAAATTCCACGTGTTCAAAATGCACGCAATCCATCTAACGTATGACCTCGTAAATTATGGTTTCAGATGTACAAATAATAATTGTCTTTGTCCATATTTGTCTGACATTAAATTTCAACTATTTTTACCAGATATTATTTTATTTATTATTGCTATCGTATGCAAAATACAATTCTATTGGTTTATGGTTTTTGGTTTAACAAATTAATATAATTATAAAAGGATACTTGTCAATTAAATTCGTTCTATTGTGCACTTGCTCCATTGCAAGGATTATAAAACAAGTGTGTTTTGTTCCTCGACAGCAACTGATGCAAGCTATCAAATTTTATGTAATAATTATAACCTATTAAATTAATTTCCAATAATTAAAATGGGCGGAGCGAATATGATATTCTTCATTTTGATTTGCTGATAGAAATTTGCTTGTATTTCATGGGTTAAAAATGTAGGTTTTATTCTAGATATTGGACAACAGAAGAAATGTGTCACGTGATAATCTCGATGTAGTGATTAAAACATGCGCTGATAAGCGCAAATGCTTTATGAAAAATAAAGTAATTTTAGAAAATTCAATTAGTCTGTTTTCAATTAATTCAAAAAGACAATGCAGTTTATAAATCAGGTGCTGCAGAACCCACACAAATTATGGAACAAATAAAGTAATTTCAGAATATTAAAATGGAGTCATGCCAATAAATGTGAAAAACGACACTAAAGCTTTGGAAGAATTTTCTTTATTTTATGTAGAATATAGAATAGCGATTATTGATTAGTATAAAGTATAGCAACTAGTTCGTCACACCAGACAACACACACAAAAGGTATCATATCCAACTATTTGTCCCTTTGTATTGAATGTGTTTTCAAGTCGACCACAGTTACCTTTCCTTGACAGGTGTTAAACCGGTTTTAATCTTATCGATCTTATCTCGATTGCGTAATCGCGCTATTCTAACTCAGCGGGTTGTCGGAGTGTATAAATTAATGTATATCCTTTGCTGGTAGGAGGGGTTTTGTGCGTTCAGTTACACTTTTGGTATGTTTGACATTTTGTTTATGATGCACATACCAGTATCTTTTTTATGGCCATAGCTCTGTCATTATGAAATTTTGTTTATAAGGTCGGTAGGTATCATCAGGAACATTTAAATAGCTCCACGGTATCATTCAGAATTCGTTGATCATGTGTGAGGAATCTAACAATTATGCATTTGTTATACTAGTAACCGCAATACATGTGACGATATGTATACTTATTATCATGCATATTCGATGGGTGATAAAAAAAGAAACGGTTACTAGTAAGTGTACAATGCTTGAGTATGTGTGCAATATCAAAACGTTTTTTAATATCTTTAAAAATAAAAAAGTTATGACAATTTTAAGTTCGTGAAATAGAGCGTTTTTTTCTTGAATTAAATGTTCGCTCGCGGACCCGACAAAACTCCAATTTTCCCTCTAATTGTCACAATTGTTTTTCAAAATATCGGGATGAAACATTTGTTCAACTTATATTTATGTTGGACAAGTGCTTTCAAAGTTATGAAGAGTTAAAATGTTAAACAAATACTAAATCAGTTTTCATTGTTTTAATCAATGCATAACATCAATCATATATCACATACAAAGAGGTCTTTGGATTCAGTTACAGAAGCATGTAGTTTTAGCGACCTTTAAAACAAAACGTTTGTGAACTTGAGTGCGCGAATCATTAGAAAGTGATGTATGATACTTTTATTCTACCTCCGTTATTTTCTTTGAATTTTCGAAAACAAATGTAGAACTTTTATTTAACGTACTGGTCAGTGATTCTTATTTTACAGTTACCAAACAAAAGCAACATTTCCCATTTTTATTTTTCTATTATATTATGAAAATAAAGAAAATGTATACTTACAACATCAGATGTCTTTTTGTTTTTCTTATTATTCAGTCAATAGCTCACCTTTCCTCATCTTTTTTGACGTTTCATTTTCATTTTTTCAATTCGTATATATATTCAATTAGGTGGTACAACGTGTAAATTAACCAGTTTATTTAACAAGTGTCATAGGAATGATATGATTCTTCATTTTTATTTCTCAACTGTACGATTATTATGTAAATTATGCGTGAGCTTATGACATTTCACTTTATTTTAATGCATGTATCAGTTTCAAACTCGTCAATAAAGTCAAAGTTTCAAATCTCTAAAATCATAATAAAGTATGTATACAGGAAATATAGCGGTTATAGAAATATAGCGGTTATAATCCTTCAAGCGAATGTACCACTTTTATTACTCCACATGCTGTGACAATCGCAGCGGGGCGCGTCATGAAACAATTAACAATGTGCAAATTCAATATGTGTCTTACTTTTTTACTAACAAAAAATACCTGTTTTAAAAAACAGTAAAAAGGGGGCGGATCTAATTATCGCATTGTTATATCAAAACACCAATCTGACGGGAAGAAATTAAACTATTAATCAAGTTTGCACAAAATATATTCCCCGAGAAACATAAGAACTACGGACAAGAAAGTAACCAAGTTTGATATCAAATCCGTTCATTTCCTTCTTTGTTCAATGTGAGTGATAGTCATGTTAAAAACCTTAAAAAAGGGGGCTGATCCCATAAAGATACAACTATGAAATTTAGTGCATTATTTTGAAGACATATCAAACTAAAAAGTATGTTTGCACATAAGAAATCTCTCAAATAGTTTTTATCATATGGACAATTTTACGTGGAGTCCCCATGCCTTCCAATGGTAAAAAAATTGTCACATGTGCGAATACAAATGGGACAAAAAGTTGGATATGGAGAAAATCCGACATGGAAGGTAGCACTCAACCTAACCAACCGAGCACAGACATCAGAAGCACCACAACATAACTACCCTGAGCAATGCCCACACACAAGCCAAAGAAACAATCAAAAATCCAAGTCCCCCCGCCGAAAAAATGCAGGATGACCCAATTTTACAAAGAAATTATAGAATAGCGGTTATCGCATTAACATTGATTTGTATCAAGTATTTCGTCACACCAGACAACACACTACCATTTATTGATAATGTATTCATTTACCTGCACTATATACAAGAGGGTATCGATTAATTGTGTACTGACGCTGTCATATGTTCATTTTTTGACATACCTTACCAAAAGTTGATCATTCATGCACAAGCGTATGTACATGACATATGCGTGCAAGATGTTTAACTGATTTGATTGAATATTGCATGGCTTGTCTATGTGTTACAGCAGTTACTTATCGGCAGATGTTACGAGCCGTATGGTGACTGTACAAAGTCTTCCCATTCTTCACTTCAGAATAGTTATCACTTATAATAACACCCCTTTATAACTAGGCAAGCACAAAGTCCTGCGTGTGTCAATAATTGCGAGTGAATATATATGTTTGCTTGAATTTATGAAGGAATATTAATGGTTCGTTCTAAATCCGAGTCTTTTGTTGATGGCAAGGCAATTTGTGCCTTTAGATTATATGTGTGCTGCAGTACTAACTTACCACAATAGCACGTGACACGAGCAGTGTGGTGGCTGTAAAAAGTCCCTGATACTCCCTTTATATATGAAATATACATTAAATAAGAAAAAGGACTTACGTTCAAATATAAGAAAATACATGGAGTACAATGTTGCAGAGCATCTTCAATATGGTTTGGAACCCATATGGTTCCACTTAGAAAGACAATTAAATACAAATGTACATCAAACGAGTTTGAATATCAAACGAGTTTGAATAAGTAGTTAGTATTTAATGTCAAAGACTTGCGGTAGTTCTAAAAGTACTGTGTTGCTATGTATGTGTAGAAAGCATTAGAAAAGCAGTGTGGTATGATTTGAACAATTAAATTGTACTCAGCCACTTTTCTTATTGGTACATTTGCGAACTCAAATTGCTTTCGCTGTAAATGTAACCACATTTTGAAGATATTTGGGCTCAAATATCTTATTTAGTAATTTCTTTTTACAGATTCCTGTGCCAAATTATCAAACAACTAGAACACTAATGCAGATATGGTCATAGTTATAAACATAACATTTCGTTCGCTTTGAATGAGAAGGTCGTAATTACTACTTATGACCTTTTAAAACTCAGACATATTTGAAATCTGCGTCATAAGGCGTTTCTTATGAGCGTATTTTTATGATAATCTGAACTTGTCATGTTGTCCCTAAAAAACAAAAGCTTGTATTACCATAAGTGTAAAGAGTAAATTGCAGACAGTTTTTACTTGTTTTTCTCAAAATATCGATTTTGTAGTTACGATCTTCTCATTCTAAGCCATCGATTTGTTGATTGAAATATGATCAATTAGAAAAGTGGTTGTGTGTACGTGGATGTTTGATCTCCAAAGACAGCTCATGGCGGATCCTACATTTCTTTTGATGGAAAGGCAAAACTAACGCACGCACATTTGAGATAAGTACCATATAGTATGATACATTTATATAAATGTATAATGATTGACTTAGCGATGTGAACATGATTTCGAATACGAGGAATTACTAAATTCGCAAATATTTACATGTATTGTTCTGATTAAAAGTTCTAATAGTCGATAAAACTTCCACTCGTCACATGTCTCGAATAAACAATTCGCCACCTGCTCGACTTGCAAAATGTACATGCATATAAATTAACACAAAAAACTAGGAGAACTATTATACTGAACTATGGATATAAATGTCACTCAATAATTTTTTGACAACCCCTTACCATTCTTTATCGAAAATGTCCACAGTTTCATCTGTGTGGTTTTACTTTACGTCATTAGACTACTTATAGTCTGATATAAAATACGAAAACTTGCATAATCAAGATATATTGTCTACATTGTACTCAGTGAAAGTTAATGTTGCTGTCAACTTTGATTTACAATGAGGATGAAAGTAATATTCATTCTATCATTGCTCTGTAGTGGATTTCGATTTCCTTCGGGACACAATTTAACATTTCTACAACAGCTGCAAGAGTTGTGCCCATATTCGTCGTTTTGTGAAGTTAATGCTACATTTAATTTTTTGGGAAATTACACAAGTCGTCCATGTTGTAGCTCATGTTCTTGTAAACCAGGATGTAACGAACACGACAATTGTTGTTTTGATGTCGGTCAAACTGAAATATTGAGGAAGTGCACATCTCCAGTAGTATCGCGGAAAAAAGTCCCGGCTACAAGTTATGTCATGGTACAATCTTGTTTACCCGATCCCGATCCACATTTGTGGTCCCCAGTGTGCGATGTAAACATTAGCAATTATAAATCCTTTGCTCCAGTGACATCAATACAAACCGGAGAGATATTCGCTAGTGAACAATGTGCATTTTGTAACGGTGTATTTGATTCTATTCCCTGGAGGTTTGCACTGAAATGTCCTATGGGCAATGATGATCATTCGTTATATACCCAACAACTTCTACTTGGTGAGGACGCTGGTGAGACGGGATGTTATCTGTCGTATATACCACCTACACATGCAGGTCTAGCATCAAGAGAATGCGTGATTGATGCCATTCGAGAATGTAATGTCACTGGTCGTGTAATGAAATGGGAACCGTACTGGGATTACTGTCCAATGTTCAATGCTACATATTCCACAAACATTAATACGGTTTACGGAAACATCTTTTGCTACATGTGTAATCAGGATAAAAGTTCTAACAACAAACAGTTATGTAACAATAACGATTTCAAATACCCGCTCAGTGGTCCGTTTACTTCAATGTTAGACGGTGGTATCAATCTATCACATCTCAAGGTTGTGACAGAGACTAACAGTAAAGATGGATGTGGTCCAACAGAAGCTTTGGTACACTCATTCAAGGTATATATCATATTATTTCATGCTTATCGGTGGTTTGCGGCTTCGCACCTTGTGAAAATATTACGTCAGCTGCTCATTCGTAGAATTTTCAGACGATCATATACCGTAAAATTCATATATCCTCTATTTAAATATTTACTGAAAACGATTACGCTACACGGTGGGAGATCTCTATCAGTTAAATAACGATGTTATTCTTGTAGCCAAAGCTTACAAATTTTATTTTAAGTCGGATTACAGTTAACAACAATATAACATTAGCTATGTATAGCTATTATATCACATGAATTTCCTTGTATCCGGGTTAGTATAGCGAGTACGTATAATCTTATACGTACTTTTTATGCTACATATGCGTGTTTTTTCCAATAATTTGATGCGTATTTTGCGTTTTAAGTGTCATATGATATAAAGAATCTATCACTCGTTGTCAATTGATATTGTACGACATGCTTACTGTCAGACCGTTTTGGTAATGTTATATCTAAACTGGACACACATGGAATGTAATTAGTTGAAATTGTTTGGGCACATTCGGAATTGCATTTGATGGTTAATCTCTTTCATGAAGAACAAAATGACGACGAAAATACATTCCCAATTTAAATCAGTCGGAATGTTAACAGCTTTGATTAACATTTATATCTTTATTCGTATTGATATTTATTTATTTTTATCATGAATTATATAATTGCTAGTTCCTTAAATATATCAAAACGCATTTAATTTCTAATAATTAAAGTAGTGCATGAAAAATTAAACGTTTTGCTGGCTTAGAATGAGAAAGTTGTATGTGACCTGATGAGAGTAATGGATATTTGAAATCAACATCATAATGCGCTTCTTATGAGCCTATAATATGAAAATCAGAACTTGTTAATTGACTAATTTTAAATTGAAAAAGCTTGTTTTACGTTAAGTAAAGAGTGATTGTCAGACCGATTGTCTTGTTTTCGCAAACTGTTGATTTTATTGTTACGACCTTCTCATTCTAAGCCAGCGTTTCTATTTACATTAATTGGTGCCTTCACGTTTTGTTTCCAACAGACAGAGTGTCGTGAAGTGATGTGTCCGTGGGGACAGTTCAGACTTGCAGGTGTTTGCGGATTTTACAGCCTTGAATGGATCGGTGGCCCATTTACTGCTGTCTTAAAACTAACACCACGGGGCGAGACACGAAAGATAGATAGTTCCATTTTAACTGATATGGATCCTGAGCTAAAGTATAACAGCAAAGCAACATGGTTGAAACGAAATGCGATGAAAACTTGGAATGTTGCAACATTATATAGACCATCATTTGACAGGCGATATGTAGAATATCTGGTTGCCATAGTATCCTACCCGAGTTCAAAGGTGAACCCTGTAAGACTAAGGACAATACTGAAACGTACGCTAAAAGAAACCTGGCAACTAGAGACCGGAAACAATTCATTTCCCCTTCAAGTACAGTTTGATAGATATGGAAATTACGTGAAACGACCGAAAGAAGCTTTGATGACGGAAGGTCTTGATATCGACGAGGATTACGTGTACATGAATACACTGTTGGGTGACAGCCTAGATCAGTATCTTTTGGAAGTTTATTTCCCTCGTACGGGAGATTTGTATCAACCTAATCCGGAATTGAATTTAAATGAATTGTTCTTATGTGATCAAATTGAACTACGCCAAGATGAGTTCGGCAGTCTATCGGGAAACCTTCTGTTTAAGGTGACAAATGAAACATTGTACGTGGCCGAGTATCGTCTGACCCTCTCTGGCTCCTATAGCATTTGTCTGAATAGATTCAACAATAATAGGTTCAATCGGAGCAGGTGCTTCTTCTGCGCGAATCTTGATAATTATGTAAAAGTTGTATTTGTTGGTTTAGCTCTTGCGTATATCAACATTTGGTATTAAAAATTCGTTTATATATTTTGCACTTATTGAAATCGATGACACTGTACGGTTTATTAAGACAAATAAATTAGAATAAAGACATTGCTGATTGGTGGTTTTAGTTGTTCTCTTCCTTGTATCGGAGGTTTTCACAGTATTCAACATTCATTTATACTCAAGCAATTGACTTAGAATTCCTTCAAATACTTGATCCACGCAAGGGGTGCCCTAACAACTTACACATACATTCATAGTACTTTTGGACAACATGTGGATATTTAAACCACATTGTAGGTAATTATTTGAAATTGTATTGCTTGAGTTAGTTGGTGTTTGGCTAACAAGATAAAAAATAGGATAGGGGACAGCGATAGACTTAAAAACCGTTTACAGAAAAATGTAAATTTCACACAGAAAAAGATATGAGGAAATCGGATATGGAAGGTAGCATCTAACTTAACTAGCCGCACACAAAACACCAGAAAGGACATCACATAACACAAATACATTGAACAATGCACAAACATAACTCAATGAAAGAATAAAACCTCAAGTCCCACTGTAGAAGAGCTGGATAACCTAATTTAACAAAGATATACAAAAAAACGGTGACCCCTAGTAACCAAATGAGGCGTTGCTGCCACTTGACCTAGTGTTTTGCCTAAGTCCACTCTGTAAAACAGCTGGAAACCCTAATAGAACGCTAAATCGGTGATTATATATTATCCTTTAGATGTCCGAACTTTTTTCATACACTTTGACGGTTGTCTAGCTAAATGAGAAACAACTGTGCCCAATATTTGAATATGATGGTGATGGCAAAACTGGTATTATTATCGTTAATTAAGTGGGCAATATCTAATTGACAAGTACACTAATACAACAATTATGACTGATAACCTGCCGCATCAGTCAGTCAATCTAACAAAAATTATTATCACAATGTCGACCACACGCTGCAAACGATACTAAAAAGATACTAAAACAAAACAAAAACATTCGTAAAAATTGATTGGACGACATTTAATACTGAAGGTTGACTAAATTAAATGATACATATGCTAATATACTTTACGCTATGGTACAGGTGCACCACGAAACGGATTAAAAAATAAATATATATATATATTCCTAAAAACAAAACAATAAATTAGATAATGCATATAAATCACATAGTAAGGATTAACTTGGAGACAAGGGTAGGTAATATAGATACAGTGAGCATGGAGCTATGCACCTGACACGCAAAATTTACGAGAAGAATAATATAATGAATTTTTTGATGTGATCTTTGAAACCAGATAAAAGAAACGTCAAGTCGATGTACAGAATAATATAACCGATAACCCTGTAAATGTTTTTGAATCCAGAATTAAATCTAATAATCATAACATTTTATACTAGTAACCGAGTACACATGCAACTTGTTTTTTATGTCTTTGAATTTTATAGGAAATCGATGTGAGCTTGATTCTGATCCTGAAAATGAATCGCTTGTAAAGGCATAGTTATACTTTGCTTCAGACAATAGTTCAAATAACACATGCTTTTGCTTATGTGATTATACAATGTATCCAGAATTTTATAAAAAAAACAAATTGTTCAGCGGAGCAAGACATGTGAGATACAAAAAATGTATATGTAGTGTACAAACGGGTTTCAAACAACAGTGTGGACATACAAGCGATATGTGACGAAATGTTTAACAAATACATCAAGAAAATATCTAACTTACTCAAAGTTAACAAAAAACAATTATACGTATTCCATTACTTAACCTATTTCAATTGCCGACACTTACGCCAAGACGGGGTACTATCTATCCACGTTAATAGTTTTGTTTAACAGGCCACTTTGTTTTCCGAAACCAACTCAACTTCTTAACCAGGTAGTTAAATCGATGTTAGTGGACACCACCGACATGAGTTATCATCAATTTATCAACTTCACTAGACGATGTACACAATTTCACTCACTATCAAAACAATTCAATGTACTCTACATGGTTCATATTTAACGTCATATAGTTTTACTGATAATTAATCAATAACTTCCTGATTAAATGAATTTAAATTAAAACAAGATAATTTAATAGTTTGACAAACAACCCCGGATCGCCGATCACTCCATTGTATTGTTGTATTGTTCGGCGATAACGACGTTAAGTTGTGATATCACTTAACAATTAGTTACTGGTTATAATCAGATTCAGTTTAAAATGAAAACCAACTGTTGACGGAAACTACTTTAAGCATTCGGTGGGTATTTCTCCGGCGTTTAGAAAATGGCGAAACTAGGACACCTTATCTACGGAATAACACTTTTATTTACGGTAAGAAATATATAATTTTAACTATTTTGACTTTCGTAAAGGAAATCGAATTTCGCATCAATTACCGATTAAACACAGCTACGGAAAATAATCACTAAATCAGTAAAATAGTGCAGCGGTCATTATGTCTCTCAGAGTTGTTATGCTCGGACTATTGGCCATGTAAGACTCGAACTACTGAATAGGCACTTCTTAATTAACTCAATTATTATTCATCTTGTAGTCTAGACGTTTTGATTGGCTGAGAGGATATCACGTGAAAATTACCACCGACTCAAAAACAAAATTAATATCTCGCTGGCTTAGAATGAGAAGGTCGTAACTATAACTTACGACCTTTTAAGATTTCATACATATTTAAATTAAGCATCACAAGGTGCTTCTAATGAGCCCAATTTCATAAAAATCGGAACTTGTCATGTTGACCTAAACGATGTTTATAAACCGCTTGTTTTACCATGTGTAAAGAGTAATTATCGGACAGTATTTTCTCGTTTTCTCAAAATATCGATTTTGTAGTTACGACCTTCTCATTCTAAGCCATCGATATCTTGTATTAACAAATATCTCTCTGTTATTATCTTCTCATATTATCCAGTGTTTACAGTACGTGGTCACCGGAAGTAATGTCACTTACCATACCATGTTCTATGTGAAGATAACAAATTACACAGGACCACCCTCTAGATATATCCAGCCAGACACTGTCAGAGTAGCATGCTGCAGATCCGTACCTCTAGTCAACTGTACACATTTTTGTGAGACCGTGTTTTCTGTTTGTGCTGATCAGTAAGTACAACTCTTGTATTATATGAAATTTATCACATAGCATGTGGTCTGGGAGTGCCGGAAAGCCATGCTGGAAATTTGTTCAGCAATCCGAGACCGTTACATAAATATTTAAATTAGCTTGACGCTTGTTGGATAGTTCTAGGTGACGTTACGTAAACCAATCCGTGTCTTGATTTCATCCGTGACGTAAGGCTAATACAAACCTCGTCATGGCGTCGCGCGCATTGTAACGCTTAATTTTGAATGACACCTTTGTAGCGTTTATCATCCTTTTGAACGATAATGAGCGTAACCTAAGCTTATGTGATAAATAGAATCATACATTCGTGCTGATTACATACAAGTTTTATTAAACTCGTCGAAAAAAAAACATGACACGTTGCAAAGCATCGTGTCATATGATTTTGTCCACTTCTTTAATAAAAGGTAATGTAATGAGCACCCATGTGCGATCCTGTAGGTTTGCCGAATTATAACGAAAACGATCTAGCAGACAAATGTAGTAACATTTTAGTGTTTTACCAGCTTGGTAAACAAAGTGTTTGGGCAAACTATGTGTAGCGCAATAGAATATAACTTTTAAGTGGTAGCAACATGAGTTTTTTTAAAAATTTGTTATCAGGTTTTAAGATGATTGTGAAATATTAATACAGTTCAACCTGTGTTAAAAACCTCCGACGATCAAAGACTACATCATGTTTAACAAAGACATCCAACTTGCATCTGTGTACAAAACTTACTGTAAAATCATTAATTTTCGTGGGGATTAAATTTCGTGGATTTCGTGGTTCAGGTTCACCTCAACCACAAACTTTAATTCCAACGAACATTGCCTTGTTTTATAACCTGAAATGCAAAATCCACGAATTCAAGTCCCAGCGAAATTGTATTTTTTACCAAAACCACGAAATGTCGTCCCAACGAAATTAAATTATTTTACAGTATACATTCCTGAAAAAAATCCTTAAATGTGTAAACTAAACATGACAACGTCATATATATTGTTTTGTTACAACGGTCTGATGTATTGTACAATGAGCTACAATACTCAGTAAGAAAATATGGGTCTATCACCAAAATATTAAAGTTTTCCAATAAGATGCTTTGTGAATACCAGCCCAGATCATTATATAAAATATTATGATGTTTCAAGTCACATTATTGCCCCACGACTTTTGCCCGATCATCCATTACATACAATGAACTAGGGAACCATTTTAGACTGTTTCTTAACAAATGACCAATACTCGACGATATAATATTAACTATTTATATCGAAATAAAAGACCAAATACTTAGTATCGAATTTAGCGAATTGTATGGTGAACAAAATACTAGTACTCATTTTGCAAGAGTTGCTACCCTAAGACTTTAATTCACGTATTTATAATTGTTTACAAATTGTCATTTTGTCAACAAGCCAGCTGGATATTTGATTGCATTTCCTTCCATCTTATGGTGTTTTCCATATTTGGGAATCAGCTAAAGTGCTCCAACTGCATCAATCTACAGAGAGGTTACCAAGTTATAGCTTATTAAAATAGCAGTTTGAGACTTAGTGTGACTTTGACTAGTTACATATATACACAGAAATGTCGATCACTATCTGTAGTTACTTATACTAAGCTTACATCTATGTTAAAAGTATAATAAGAGTAAAACATCGAAGGCAAGCCGCCGAAACGGAACACTTATCAGTTAAAATCGAGTATAAATATATCCCTAAAAATGGATCACAATATAGGTTGCAGCAGCACCACTCAAATTTTAACTGACGAATGATCATGTGAAAATAACAATTACACAAAAGCGCCCTCTACAAATATCCAGACAAACGTTATAGTTCTGCAGCATGTGGAGAATCACGTGATGAAAATTAGAGTTGAAAGTGGTCCTGCTGCAAACTATACTGAATCGTTTACAGTTTTAACAATTCTAAAATCAGCTTGAAGAAACTATAAAGATATTGTTTTATCGTATCCCCGAATCACAGCATGTCATTGATCAAATGTATTTCCGCACAGTCAATTCGAAATCATTTGGTAACGGTTGTAAACATTTGCTCGTCCGTGAGATAAACTATGTTTATCTAGGTTTAACTGGGTATACCTGAGTCAACGGTATTCCTCGCTTTTCTCTCGAATGGGATAGATCCCTCATCACCTTTACTTATTGAATCGACAGTACCTTATATCAGTGGGTAGTAGGTCTCTCAACTAAAATGTGATAATATTTCTTTTTTTTTCTGCTGATATTTAACTCGGAGCTTGTGAAGAACTATGGACCCGGTAATGACTAATGTTGTGGCAGTTTGGGACCCGCAAAGGTTACATCTGGTCTAAAATATAACTTCCTAACCCATTTGAAATAAATGATCGTGTTATTAAATCTTGTTCAAAGATATAGTGCGTTAGCGACTAAGCTGGACCCCCATAAACCTTAAATATCATAAAAAGTACCATGCCGATCAGATCAAAAGTGGGTATGTCTTCGTAGAACACCCTTACCAACTCTCATAAAATAAAACGGAATTTTCGGTCCACAGAAAAATGTACTTTGCATAGACGCCTAATGCAAAATTTTGAGTCTAAAACAGGGTAAATACGTATGGGTATTGGAAGTGACCGGAACAGCAAAGGTCAACAACTTGGTCCAGTATAACTGTACATTTTGTCACATATCAGTGACTGTTGAAAATATATAATGAGGCCCATGCACGAACGTTTATCTTAGTTTGTATAACTGAAGCAACTTTGCAGCAATATTTGCAAGAAAAACAATGTGGTTTTTTTTGTATAAATGATCCTTCCAATCAGAAGATGGGCCTCAACTATATAAACATTGATGATCGGACAAATGTAAGTCAAAGTTATAAAATTATACCGTTATAGTTGTTACATAATACAATAGCATAATCTTAACTAGCTGATCGTAATAGCTTATTTTACTCCCTGTCAATTTGTTGATTAAAATACCAAAAATAATACATTAGACCCAATGGGAAAAACATTAATTAGACAGTAAAAATATCTGAAATTTAAACACAGAGTTGGTAAAGGTAATTAAATTAACTCTGCCAAATTTCAATAAAATTGTACAATTACTTTTTAAGATATTTAAGGTTTATGGGGGTCCAGCTTATTCGCTAACGCACTATACAATTCGATGCCTTAGAATGAGAAGATCGTAACTACGAAATCAATATTTTGAGAAAATAAGAAAAACTATCGGACAATCACTCTTTACCTTTGGTAAAACAAGCTTTTTAATTTCAGTTTGGTCAACATGACAAGAACCAATATTCCTGAAAATAGGCTCATAAGAAGATTCTTATGATGTAGATTTCAAATATGCATTAGTCTTATAAGATCGTAAGTGGCACTTACGGCCTTCTCATTCTAAGCCAGCGAATTGTTTTATTTCAGATGCAACACGACCGTTAATATCACTTACACAAACAGAAATAATTACATCGGTGAAAACTATGGAGTACTTGCATTGAATCAGCGATTTGTGGCGGTGAGTTTGTTTTTGAATGCCGAGCAGAAACTGAATTTGACAGTCAGTTTTCTGCTTTATTATGGCAGGCATATAGAATTTATATGAGTGCCCTCACTCGAGTATGAACTATGGTCGCCTGATTAGACACAAAACGCACTAACCACAGAGCTTCGATCTTAGCTGTTTATTTATTTATATTAAGTTAGTTCGATTTGTATAACTCGATTAATCAGATCAGTAAAATGTTGCCATACATCTCCAACGTCTTATTTTTGCAGTAAACTATGGTATTTCATTAAATATTTCAGGGGAAACACTTGTTTATGAACGTGTATGAGAGACGGACCGATGTTCGAACCGGCTACCAATCTACAGTTACTTTGCATAGAATCGGAACAACTACAGGGTCAGTCCATCAGTCACTGTGGCACAATGGAGTAGAAATAATACACTGGAATACATCTAATATAACGTAAGTTCATACAATCGGAACGTCCGTACGGCATTTATCGACGAGTCATATCGCTTGCTAAGTTAACAATCAGTATACCGCTGGCTTTGAATGAGAAGGCCGTACTACAAAACCAATATTTTGAGAAAACATGAAAACTGTCTGACAATAACTCATTACTTTTGGTAAAACAAGCTTTTTTAACTTCAGTTTGGTCAAAATAACAAGTTCCGATGTTCATGACAATAGGCTCATAACAAGCGCCTTACGATGTCAATTTCAAGTATGCATTAGTCTTATAAGTTCGTAAGTGGCACTTCTGACCTTCTTATTCTAAGCCAGCGATATCGTGGATGAGTTCCGATTGAAGTTCATACTGTAACAACTTAGTAAACGCTGAATCATACCACATAATGTTCCCTATCTACATGTAGTTTTAAGGACAGGTCCAACACTTTCCTTATGAAAGGCAAGTTTTCATATTTCGATCAACATGATAATTATAATTGTTCTATTATGTTTTATGTTGGCATAATTTATTCAATTGCTTATGGTGATTTAGTTTCTGAAAAGTTATACTGTTCTTAATAGGTGGTGTATAGCTTGGATAATTCAACATGATCTTGACCTTATAATTAGCATACTTTAACATCGCAGAATATCACGAAGACGCTCGGGATGTAATTTACACATGTGAAATACCGATATTGCACGATATTTAAAGCAAGAAACTTCTAATATATTAATGCCCAATGGTCAGGACCAGGTCACATTCTGTAAGTTTCAGAAGCAAGTGAAGTATTAAGACCTATTCTATATTTTACAGGATAAGCCATGTTATGTTGTTGTTTTGTGAGTCGAACTGGTTTTCTCCATGGCATGGCTGTAACGAGACCAAGCCTGTTGACCAACTTCATATGTTGACACCTGATGGTCACAGCAGTCCTCTTGCATGCAACTACAAAGGCAAAGGTAATTCTCTTATATTCGAACATGTATTATGTGTACACTTACACACACTACTAACGCAACACGGCCTACATTTTTCAGGATTTCGCAGCTGTTTATGGAGGGACTTGGTTCAATTTGGAATTTAGCTACATACGTATCTTATTAATGTTCAAATGATTTTTTTATTAAAATCAAATCTTAGCAAGATAATAACAATGTCCAGCAATGAACAACACTGTAAATTGAAAAGTCACAAAAATATGTCATGAAAAATATTGAAAAAATATTTTACTAAAAGGTTCATCACAATAACACGATCGCATAATAATATGCCAGTTAATGTGTCTTAGTATCTTGAATGTTTATTTATGACTTTTTTGATAGTTGTATACATCTGCAACATCGCAAACTCATATTTCCTGATCAATATTTTGGTTGAGTTCCAAAATTCCTAAACGAGGGCCTGTTTTTTGCAGGCTTTGTAGGGCTGGTAGTCGTCTCATTGATAGCATACACAGCTCGTTTCAATTAGCCTTAAATAATATTAAAATCTGAATACTTTAAGGATTAGGGCATCTTTTGTATCTTGTTATAATACTTATGTTACTATATATAGTAACAAATTTGCCTTCGAAAAATAGCATTATCGGCCTTTTAAAAGTATTATCAGCTTTTTGCCCCGCCGCAACGCGCCCCCGGGGCGATTATTAAAAATAATCGCCCTTGGAAAACGTTCACGCGCAACGTTGCGTCATTTTAGCGTCGGCCGCTGAGCGTAGGCCTATTTCTACCAGAATCACTTACAAACACGGTTGATGGCTTCGGAGAAGCAGAATAGCACATTTAAAATATATTTTGTGCCAACCTTCGATGAAATATACATGACCTATTTACTAGACCTTTAATTTATTATCAAAACAGCAAGTTTCCTAGACGCGATCAATATTTTGATATTCCTCCGAAAATGCGAAAAACACTTTTTTCAGAATTTTGCATTAAACTGAACACCAGCGTGTAGCAAATTATCTAATTAAGAAAATGAATACCCACATGATAGGTTTCCGTTCAATAATAAAAAAAGTTACGAGCATTTTAGTGGTAGATCTACAGCTCTTGTAGATGTGCATTGCGCGCTTAGATCCAAGTTTGCCAACAATAACTCTCTACATTAGCAAATGATCTACCAATTACTGAACACGTTAAGTTTTTTTAATGTGTTGTTTTAATGAAAAGCTGCAACATAAATATTATACAGAATAATAGATTGCTTAGCAGTGCCTTTGAGTGATAATCGCCCCGGTAGGTCTGTGATAATTGCCCTCGGGCTAAAGCCCTCGGGCAATTATCAGCCTACCGGGGCGATTATCACTCAAAGGCACTGCTCAGCCATGTTTTATTCTATAATTTCTCCCGCATTGGAAGCCAGAGCTCCGTCATGCACCATTTTTACATGTCGCAATTTTTGTGACAGTGACGTTCATCATTTCTTTTTATGTCTATCTTTAAATACGTTTAGTAACTCAAAAATTCTAGGAGAAATTCAACAAGTGTGAATTTATTCACAGTCAAAATTTGAACTATATCCATTTATAAATAGTTGAGAAATCCTGAAAAATATAGGTGTTGTGTTGGGAATGTGCGTGATCGAGGTCAGCAACAAATACGGTATGTATGTACCTTAATCGTATATGCATCTACATTACCGAGCAAAGAAAACATGAACACATCACAGTCAAACACGACCCACTATCTAACACGCAAACGAACAAGAAAATTAAGTAAACGAATGAAAGGCCAAGTTTCAGATACAAAAATGTTGAAAGCTAAAGTCCAATCCGTCAAAAGGTCGTAATAAAAAAGTTTCTGAATCCGAAAAACTCATGCTCTATTCAATGTTCCGGAATCGTACATGACATATATCTGGCTTAGAATGAGATGGCTGTAGTTCTACTAAAGACCTTATAAGACAGATATTATATCATGCAAAGTGCATCACAATGCGCTTCTTATGTGCCTGTACATTTATTCATGAAAATCGGACATCACCATGTTGACAAAGCTGAAGTTGAAAACGTGTGTTTTTCCATAAGTAAAGAGTAATTGTCAGACAGTTTGTTCTTGTTTTCTCAAAATATCGAATATGTACTTACAACCTTCTCATTCTAAATCAGCGGTATACTAATAGTCAACTTGTCATTATGTTGGCAATATTACATAATCTATTCAATATTGCAGAAACATCCATGATAAAAATACTTACCAACGAGCCATATAAATACACTAGAGATATTGTAATGACGCAGATTGCCACTTTTGTTGCGGACAAAATATGTTCCAGTGCGACGCGCAGTATGACACAGGATATTGTGGACGTCCACTATGACAAGTAAGATTTCACTATTGGTACTAATATCAAAAGATCGAAGGGCCTCTGGCGAGCTTAATTACTAACACTATTTCCAGAAAGAGTTTAATATAAATATATCAAATGACAACTAGTGATAGATGTTTGATACCATATGACACAAATAACGCACATACCGTTCTATTGTCAAATCACACACCAGATAGGGATGTTTCAGAATGTCATCGCGATGTTCTGGAACCCTTCCGCAACATTCCACAATGCGTTGGACTGACTCTCAGACTTATGATTGACAACATTCATAATCACTTCCATATTTAGCAATCATATGTAAAACATGTGAGATTTTATCTGACTACTTGTTGTTACCCGCTGAACATGTATACCCATTTATACCGAAATCAAGACAATCATATTAATTTGAGAGGGACTAAAAACATTTGATAAAGGAATCACAAAGCATTTTGAAACATAAAGTCTAAGTCTGAGTTTTAGACTTACAACGTTTGTGTATAAGACCTCTGTTTTACCAAAATATGCCTACAACAATTTATACTGAGGTGTACCTTACATTAGGAATTGTACGTGTATTTGTTAGTTTAGGCTTCTGATGTATATTTATTTACAGACCAATTCTGCGTGTAGTGTTTTGGAGTGAATGTAATATTAGCAGGCCCTGGCTGACAGACAATGAATACCTGGAGTTCTCCGACCTTAAAGTATTTCAAGCATTACTGTACATGACACCACTAGAAGAAAGGAAATATTTTACTGATCCTTTGAAACGGATTGATTTAAGTGATGAAAGGGCACAGGTGTGTAATTGTTTATATTAGTGTAATTATAAAAGCACATTGACCTCAGTGTGATAACCTAGAGTTCTCCGACCCAAAGGCATTTCAAGCATTACTGTAGAAGAGAGGAAATATTTCACTGATCCTGTGAAACGGATTGACTTAAGTGATGCAAGGGAAAATGTATGTACGTGTGTATTATATTCTTACTCGTTTTGTTTTTTGTTCCATTGTGACTAGTAATTATTGAGTAAACTGCGTTGAAACAATTCAAGTTCGGATTTTCAAAAAAAAATGTTTTGGTACAGTTAATTTGACACAAACCTGACATTTATGTATGAATATATTACAAGCTTCTTGTTTTGAAGATATCAATTTCCGCAAACAAATCGTGCAATATCGGTATTTCAAATTTGTAATTGTAAATACATCTCGAGCGTCGTCGTGATATAGATGAACCATGTTTTTTGAGCCGTGACTAATTCATGCAGTGATGTTTATTTGCCCTCAAAGGGACGTATAGGTATAGGGTATGTATTAAGACTTAAGGTGATTCACATGTGTTGAATTTTTCTGTACAAGCTTTATAAACCTGTTATATTTATAAAAAAAAACATTTACAACAATCATTCTGGAAAATCCCAACAGTTTTGCCCGGCTAGTTTTTAAGGTATTCTTGAATTTTGGGGACAACCCCTAAAAAATGAAAATTGTAATTTTTTTGTCTTTAACGTTTTTATTTCCATAAGACATATACATAGTAATACATATATACATACAATATTACATTCACATACAACTATATAGATTGTGTACGTAGTATAACGTAATATTCTGTGTATGTCGTTATGATTTTTTTTGAGAATTTATAGTGTATAAAGAGTAAGAAAGAGAGCAGGATAGTGTTGAAGAGAGAAGGAAAGAAATTATAGGTGGGGTAATACCAACATATTTGAAATATATAATTAAGTTATCTTTTGCCATTTTTTATGACAGACTTCTACTTTATCTTTGAAGATAGCTATAGTGTGTTCAAGCTTCTTCCTATAGTTAATATATCCTTTAAATTGCCGGATTAGCGGAACACTTTTATTGCATTTGTTTTTAAATATAAAATATTTGGAAAGTAGAACAATGTAGTTGACAATAGGTCCATCTTCATCTTTAATGTTGATAATGTTGCAAAATGAGATATTTTGAAATGTAAGATTTATAATTTTTGAAAATTTGTCTTCTAAAAATAACTTTACTTCCGACCAAAAACCTTGTACAATATGACATTCCCAGAACATATGATATATTGAATCTGGATGCATGGTGCAAAAATCACAAAGACTTGACTGGACAAGATGACATTTATGTAGGAATGAGTTGTCTGGTATTATGTTCATGAGATATTTGTACTGGAATTCTCTTAGTTTCGTGTCTATTGTAATGTTATAGGATTGTGTGAGAATTATTTCCCATTCTATTTCTTCAATTGGGTGATTAGTACTCCATTTTATTTTGTATTTTGGTTTATTTGGTATTTTTTGTTTGATTAATGTTTTATATGATAATCTATTCATTTTTGTTTTCCCATTTACTTTATCAATCAAGTAGTTAGGTGCATCGTATGACATATTACAATTATCCAATTGTGTTTTCCATTCCTTTGGTACATTTTTAATGAGAGTGTAGTATTTCAAATAATCGCCATTTGGAATCTCATATAAAAATTTCATTTGCTCGAAGCTATAGAATGTTTTATGTCTGAAGTCAAAAATATGTTCAAGAAAGAGAATGCCTTTTCTGAACCAATGTTTGTAATAAAATAATTTGTTATTACTTATTTTTTTTATATTCGAATTGTTCCAAATGATTTGTTTTGATATTTGGATTTCCGTGTTTAATGTATTAACCTTAGACCATGAAATTAATATATCTTTTAAAAATTTAGATTTTATATCAAGAAATTTGCAGTCTTGTTCTGTGATATTACATTTAAATAATAATAGTCCTCCATATTTTTCTAGTTCATTCTTATACTGAGAACTCCAATTAGCATTGGAATCAATTATTCTTTTTATCCAACTTATCTTTAGTGAGTCTAAAAAGCATTCAATGTCAATCATTTTTAGACCACCGTCTTTGTATTCTTGAATTATTAATTTACGTGCTATTTTGTCAGGTTTGGAATTCCATAAAAAATCAAAGAATATATCTTTAATTGATTTTACAAAATCTGGCGGTGGATTTGGAAGAACAGTTAAAGGATAAATTAATTTTGGAAGGACAAAAGTTTTTAGAACCGTTATTTTTCCTATAAGTGTTAAGTTCCATTTTTTCCATTGTTTCAAAACGTGTTTGCATTCTGTTATCTTGTTTGCTAAATTTGAGTCAAACATTGTATTTAATTGGTTGCTAAAAGTAATTCCTAAAGTTGTGGTATCTGATGAAGTCCATTTGAATTCGTTATCATAGGATGTGTCTGTGTTTTTCATGTTTCCGATGCGCATTACTGAACATTTGTTTCTGTTAAGTTTAAGACCCGAAGTATTCCCAAAATCATCAAGGGTTGTTATTAGAGTTTCAAATGATTTTTGAGTTCCATTTAGTAGAAAGCTAGCATCATCAGCGAATAAGGTTTGTTTGGTACAGTTGTTGTTTAAAGAAATACCTTGGATATCTTCGTTCTTTTCTATCGATGTGGACAGAAATTCAATACATAGTATAAATAGGTAAGGTGATAAAGGACAACCTTGTCTTACTCCATTCTTAATATCAAAGAAATCAGAAAAATGACCATTATTAGTTATACATCCTTTTGCATTATCGTAAAAGACCTTAACCCATTGTATAAGTGAGTCGCTAAAATTTAATTCTTTTAGACATTTGAACATAAATGTATGATCTAAACTATCAAATGCTTTCTGGAAATCGGAAAAGAAAATTAAACCAGGTTCTTGTTTTTGTTGCATTTGTTCTATAGTTTCTATAATAGTTCGCACATTCTCACCTATATATCTTCCCTTAATGAATCCAGTTTGTTGTTTATTTACTATACCATCTATAACTTTTTTTATTCTGTTAGCGATAACTTTAGTAGCAATTTTGTAGTCAACGTTTAGTAATGATATTGGTCTCCAGTTATTGATAGAGAAAGGATCTTTGTTCTTTTTTGGTATTAATGTAATAATACTCTGAGTTTGAAGCTCTGTTAATTTACCTCTGTCATATGAGTAGTTTAATGAATTTATTAAGAGTGTTTTAATATCGTTCCAGAAGATCTTATAGAATTCGACAGACAGGCCATCTGAACCAGGACTTTTGTTATTATTCATTTCTTTCAATGCAATAGATCCTTCATATTCTGAAATTATTCCACTGGTTGTGTTTTTATCATCCTCAGAAAGTACCGTATGTTCATTTGTAAAAAAACTATTATCTAGGGTTAACTTTTCATTTACTTTGAATAAGTCTGCATAAAAGTTTTTACAATATGATAGAATGTCTTTCGAATTTTTTATCACTACATCATTTTCAGTTTTAAGTTGATGAATAGTTTTACCTTCGGCTCTCTTGCGTTCTAGGTTTGCAAAGTATTTCGTGTTTTTTCAGCTCCTTCTACCCACTCCGCACGCGACCTTAATATAATGCCTTTGATCTTTTCTTCAGTTATATCATTTAATAGATTTATTTGTTGTTTCAGTTCAGTTTGGAGGCTTTCGTTATTAGGATTAGAAATAATGTCACGCTCTAGTTTTTCAATTTGTTTTTGTATACTTAATTCTTTTTCCATTTTTGATTTTTGTAATTTACTTGAGAATTTAATCGATTCGTTTCGAACTGTGCCTTTAACTAGTTCCAATAAAGTATTTGGGTTAGACTCCTTATTTATGTTGGCTATTTCGTTTATTGCTTGTTTGATGTTTGTTTGGAAGTCTTTATTCAGTAGTATGGCGTTGTTTATTTTGAAAAAACCTTTTCCACGTTCTGCTGAGAAGAGGTCCAGATCGAATGTAACAATTGAATGGTCAGATTTGAAGCCGTGTTTAATTTTACAAATGGTTACATGGTTTAATATATTTGAGGACACTAAGAAATAATCTAATCTGCAAAAAATAGGCGGTTTATGATTAGAAAATTGTAATTTACCGAAAAAGTTTTGATTCAATCTTCATAAAATTTGGTATACATAAAATTTCGTATATAAGGAATCAAACATTAAAGTTTATGTTACACCGTGCAAGTTATATTATTGTTAAAATGATATTTTAAAATATGTAAACTTTTGTTTTTGAGTTTAACATGAAAAATGCATGCAACAAGTAGGGTGACAAATATTGAAGTTTCATGCAAAATGTCAGTGACGATTGATTGGCTAGTTTATTTTAATTGCACTTTAAATGATTTCAGAAACGCTGAAAACAGGTTTGGTTACAACATTAATCAACGTTTTGCATCCGTTGTATTCGTATTTTGCGATTATTCTATTTTCAAAATTAGTGCACAATTCAACGTGCTGATAGTTTTAATTCGGGTACTTCTGCGTGTATTAGTTTATATTATTCAGGAATAAATGCAAAAGAACCGTCTACTAAAATGCTCGGGATATTGTTATTTAAAACTATTGAATAATTTTGATATAGGCGTATAGGACTACGTTTAACTACGTTTAACTACGTTGTAACCAATTCGCTAGATTAGGTGTTTTATATCATTTGGAATAAATCATCCGTAGGGATTGAGCTAAGTGTGATTCTGTATTTTCATTGAAAGTATATAATCGTAATAACTATTCAGTACAATTGCGATTTTAAGACAAGGGAAGATGCTGAAAAATCAATTTCAAGCATTTTGTATTATTTGATCTCGGTTGTAAGACGTTCACAATACACCTAATTAAGTTACTGTGATTTTTTAACTTCCACCAAACTCAAAAGCGGCGAAACACCTTAAGCATTATAATTAATTTGTGATCAATGAGAGTAACCATCCATGGCTATGGAACGCCTTAACTGTCTTATATTAGCAAACAGTTTGATAGTATGTCAATATCGCAGAACATAAATGCATGCGACCACTATATAATGGCAAAATTTATATATTTATATAAATATAAAAGATGAATATATAATGACAAAACATTAATATTGTATGTTAATAAATGGCGATTTGATATTAGCCCTGATATTAGTTCAACGTTTGTCACGAGGACAAATAACAGGGTTCATATAAAATAACCCATTGACAATTTAATTAAATAAGTATCTTTTTTTTTTAAATTTTCTTCGTATGTAACTGCGAAAAATTTCAGATTTTTGCATCCAAATAAAGACCAAATTGTAGCAAATGATCTAACTAAGAAAATGAATACCGATATGGCATGTTTCCGTTCAGATATAAAAACGTTATAATATATACATTTTAGTGAGTAAAAATCGATTCTCCATAATTTCAGCTGAAAATCTATATAACTTTTTGGCATGTCTATTAGCCAATCAGATTGCTTTATAGGCGGGCAAATATTAATATCACTTTTCGGTCGCACGCATTTATGTTCAGCGATATTGACATTATATCGAACTGTTTGCTAATATAAGACATTAAGGCGTTCCATACATGGTGTTTAACCAGGTATATTCACACACCATGACTCCAAAATGTGATGTTCTGTCACGGCTCAAAAAACATGGTTTATCTATACCAGCGACTATCACTGCGGTATAACGTACACCGGATATTGCTAGCAATATGAGTAATATTATAAATTTTCGCGACATTCTAGTGTTGACAAGGGTAAGTTCAGAGATGATTGTTAGTTTTTCTGAGTGTTTTAATGTACATTTTATACAAAGCTATCTTCTCCATAAATTTTCCTAGCCTGTGCAACCGGTAAATTGCCAGGAATTTCTTAAAAGGGTGATTAAAAGACCAAACTCGTATCGTTACTCACGCAGAAAGTAAGCTCGATCTGTCGAAATAAGATGTTTTTGTTTATATTTTTCGCTAAAATACTCAACTTGAATCGAGCGAATTGTCATTTTTGTTACAAAGATTATATTGCAAATGTAGTATCCGAAACTAATCGAAAATGACGATGCATTGCGAGAATAAATGCAGGTGTTAGTGTACGGAGTATTGCTATATAGTTGCTCTCTGGTGTACGGAGTATTGCTGTTTGGTGTACAGAGTATTGCTTTTACTTACAGTGACTATTTGTCACTGAAATCGAATAAATACAAGGTATAAGCAGTGTTATTTTATAAAAAAATAACTTATATTATATAGATATGTACCTATTAGATTGGATTGTATGGACTACATGAAGCAAATTAATGTAACAAGCTAATCCTAGCTCCAAGTCCTCCCTGAATTTTATGGGAAACTTCTATTAGTAACCGTGTATTTCACATACAGTGAAGAGAAATAGCTGAGCAATTGCATTTGACAAACACAAAACTACTACAATGTCCAATACTTTGAATTAGCAACGTTGAACGTAAATCATAGCAAAGGAACCTCATTACAGTATCTGAAATAGTTGAGAGATTATAAAATAAACCTTGGTGTGTACATTTTGTATATATGGATGTGAATGCCCTTATTTGCCATTTAAGCAATAGTATGACTCTCAAAGAATTGCATATATCCAAGCTAAATATCACCTTTATACTACTCACAAGAACACTTTATGCATAAAATTCAGCATTCTATATTGTTAATCACATTCATCTGCCAGACGGTTGAAATATTTTAACTAAATCATTTAAGAATATTCTTATTGTATCGTATAACCCATAAAACATGACCATATTTGTGAGCAGACGTAATAATACGATAAAACTGTCCATTTACATACTTTATTTACTCATTTTATTATGCCATACTCTCCGTATACTAACGTTGAGCTTATGTGCAATACTCCGTACACTAAACAGCAATACTCCGTACACGCACGCATATCTGTTTTGGGGTGTATCTTAGTTGTTTTTCGAACAATATTTATGAAATTTGGTCACGACATTTTGGAGTTCAATATAAACAAAATGGCCAGTTCAAAAACTCTACAATTTGGTATTACAGCCGTTCCAGAAGCTTGTAAAGTCCTACTGTCAATATTTGCGAGTGAGTAACGGCATAATGCTGGTTCATTTTAACCTTTCTGTGAATATCTGATATACGATAGTGTGCTATAAAGTTACCAAAATGTCCGAAGAAGTTAAAACTCAATTGGGATATGGATAAGAAGTCAGTAATTTGGAAAATTTCGTCTCTAAACTTACCCTGGTCTCCATTTCATGTCCTTAAAATTGATAATATTACTCACTTTACGAGCAATATCCGGTGTACGTTATACCGCAGTGACTATGAAAACATAAAACCGGGGCTATGAAAACAGGCAAGATATCGTCTTTTAAATTATGCTTAGATACACTGATGGACATGCGATAACTATGAAGAAATATTTATTTACGGACACTTGAAATCACATTCCTATGACAGGAGTTTGGTAATTGTATTTTCATAAATATCCATTTATGAACCATTATTAAAGTCCTGTATCTTCATCTTATGTATTTATTGTTTAATATAAGAAGCTCACAGGGAAGACGGGGCCTACTCAACTGTGTTGCTTTTTAAAAAAATAAATAAAGTCATCATTATAATTATTTGGGCCCATATCTAGTTAAAATTAAAGCAAAAATGATTAATTCCTAATAAATTATGGATGGTCTATACTTGTATAAATATGCCTTTGTTACAATATGATATTTGATATATCATTGAAATTTCTTCTACAAACATGTACTGAGATTGGTTTAGCATGTTCGCTATAAATACAAGCGTATATTGGTAAAGTAAATAAAACTATGCTTCTAATAGAATGGTTTTAATTTACTTCAGGGGCATTTCAAAATACTGTTAAGGCTGAAAGAATACATCAACACGAACCGCACGTATTTTACCAAGGAAAACGCAACATCTTCCTATAGAGCCCACCGCTGCCCAGACCATGGATGTACACCGGCATTCAAGATTCGCTACGACAAGTAAGATGGTTTTTACATTTGATTGACTGCATGTATAATTATATAATGCACGTACATAAGATGAAACCACTAACTTTTTATAACTTTTTGGGGAGTTTGAGACGGATAGAACTAAGTATTTTTGTCTATTGTTATGTTGAAACTAGGTAAAAAAATTGGGCCAACAGCTTTTTGATTAACGAAACTAGGTCATTCAGCATTTTGACAGCTGGGGCTTGATTAGGAACTAAAAGTTCTCGTTCGGTTATGTGTTGGGAATAGTATCCTGTATTTGTGGTATGTTATTTTTTATGTTTTCTGAGCTCGGTTGTACAGATTGACTGCTGTCTTACTTGCCAGATTTTCTCCTATCTTTTTTTGTAATTTGTTTAATCTGGTATCAACTTTCGTGTTACTGATTTGGTTCAGATTAACTCTTCAGGCGCAAAAGTTAGATTTAATTTGCCGAAATGTTTACACAATAATTACACAAAATACAATAATTTCCTTGACAATAACTGTCGAGTTTGTACCGCGTTTGTTGAGTTGAGTGCTGCATTCCCTGTCCAATGTCCTCGTATATTTCTGTAAGAATTGCGGCGCGGCATTCACTTTTGTGATTTACTTCTTTTAACAAAAGAGGAAGTGAACCATACATGAATATTCAGCGGGTGTACTATAGTTTTATATCATTTCAGTACTGATAGATTTATATTTGATAACAATTTGTTTGGTGACAAGTTGACAGACTGTTTTGGACATTTAGTAAATCCTGAGAACACAACATCTACTACAACTGTGTTAAACACGATCTTACTGAACACGGCATCAAACTGGGTAAGCATCAACTCACTGGCTTTTAATAAGAAGGTCGTAAGTGCCACTTAAAATCTACATAATAAAGCGCATCTTTTGAGCTTATTTTCATGAAAATCGAAATTTGTCATGTTGACAAAACTGATATTGAAAACTAGTACTCATTCTGAAAACTGTTACAGCTCGTACATGTACTTAGTTGAGCAATAAAGGGTCTGTTGGCATTCGTGACATGCTTGCTAATGTGTCTCGTACTTTAGGTCTGAATGATTATTTGCGTGTTCTCTTTTGTCTCGGTCTTGCTCTGCTATTTTAGTTGGGTGTACCTTTTCTTGTAAATAAGTTGTTACATTTTAAAATTCTGTTTAGAAAAATGCCGAAAAAATACCGAGCATAGCCTTTATTTGCCAGTCAGTTTTCTGCTGAAATGTGGCAGGTATATATGTATGTGCCTCCACCCGGATTTGAACCCGGGTCGCCAGAATAGACGGCATGCACACTAACCAATAGGCTATGAAACAACTATGATTATTTTACAGACCAACGATGGACACTTTTATATCGACATATACCATGAGAATAACACTGAACAACCAATTGCGTTATTGGATGTTGGTTTAAACAATATTACCACAATTGGGAGCAGTTTTCAACGAGCACGACCATCTATATTAACAAGGAAAGCGTCTTCTGGTGTGAGGTAGGATCAAATTCGTTTATGTATCTATAAATTAAATTAAACCCAATTGTTAACTAATGTATAGTTTGGAGAATTTAACATGATCTTGACATTTATTCATGAATAGTATATTACAAGGTTCATGATTTGAATATATTAATTTCCGCAAGAAAATCGTGCAATATCGGTATTTTAAATTTGTGTTTGTATTACATCGCGAGCGTCTGTGTGATACTCACCGGTTGTAAAAACTTAAAACTGGGACTATAACTGTATGCAAGAAATCGGCTGTTACATATGCTATTAAAGGATCGGTATAACTTCTCCATTTATGACGGCCATCTAAATCAGAGTGTAGAATCACGTGAACAAATGAATGCAGTTTTACACTCAAAACTATTGCGATATCGTCTGCTAACGGTGAGTTTTTTCTTGATTATTACGATCGTGCATTTAATATGGTTACATTATATCGCCTAAAGTACATTCTGTATATGTAAGAATGCCCGTCAAGTACTGAGTTCGCTCTTTCTTCAGCTGTTTTGAATTGATACTCGATCAAATGCAGTTTCCAACCGAGTGTAATAATTTGAGATCGTTAGCAGACAAATCGCAATAGTTTTGAGTGTAAAACTGCATTCATTTGATCACGTGATTCTATACACTGTAAATGAGTTATAAGAAAATATAGCTAGATAACGTTAGTTTGTGATGGAATTAACCAAACATAGAGTCTACAAAATTTAAATCATTGGGGTTAAATCGCAACTGAAACTATTTCTCAGTGTCGGGTACTTGACAAAATTTGAATACAGTTAAATACAGTTTTTGCTGTTATTTAGTTATTTACTATGATGCTCAGAAATTTTGTCTTATTTCAATTTTTGATAAACTTGTGTGTTTATATTTTTTTTATTTAAGTGTACAGTTTGAAGTACTGGTGTGGTGTTCAAATGGTAGGACTGGAGATTCTTGTCAGTTAACTTGTGGAAGTGACCAGAGGACGGACTGTAACGTAGAAATGTGTGTTCCTAAAGGTAAGAATGTCTCTAAATCCAGAATGACTCTTAAAATCTAAAAACTATTTAAACAACATATATTCCATATGTTTACTGAAACCTACCAACAATGTCCTTTATGTCATAATATTCAAGCCAATTTCACCGCACGGTGATTTGTCGAAAACTTTGGCTACTAGATAAATGGTGCTCTGTATGTTCGCATATGCCCTGTTATCATCTAAGTATGTTATCTGACTCGATATATAAGGTCGAGTTAATTGATGAACAAATGAGCAGAAATCGAGAAGAAATATAATTAAATCAGTTTGTCTTTCAACGCTTCACATTCGATCTAGAGCCACATCATTGACTCGACCATGTCAATGGCTTTGTCGATGACATCGATGTGTTATCGATTCATTCACATGGAGTCCATTCGACCCTTTCTGTCTGATTTTTTTTTGCAACGTTTATCTAAGATCTATTTAAAACTATTTTACCAACTACACCATTGACAAACATATAACTTGACCCATAACATTTATTTGAAATACGCAAATCTGACATCTGAATAAATTTCAGAACTACTAGTCAAGTAATAAAGATATTGGAGCATTTGTCCAGGAATGTCTTAATACAAACACTCCTCTTAAAAAGATATTTGGAATAAATAATTAGGGATTGTTACTGTAGCTGTACCATGCCACTGGTATCATTGATAAAGACTAAAACGAAAACGAAATTTATGTGCGTACATTTTATAAAATATACCAATAATACATTTACCTGAGTACAATGCGTTGTAAAAATTTAAACTTACTAAGTATATGTTAAATATTTGAAGGTCTGATATTGCTGCAATCATTTAATTACAATTTCCATGATGTAAAAGTAATCAAAATACTATAAAATTATTATTATTCGATAGTAGCATTTATCATTATTATTATTATTTAACATACTACATGTATATGTGAATTGTTTACAGCATCACATATCCTGGGTATACCAGACGTGTTTCATTGTCACCATGGAGAATGTGTGAATGGAACGTGCATTTGTAATAATGGCATATCAGGCATCTTGTGCAGTATTGATACATCGGCTTATGCTCATCCCGGTGCGTTACCAAAGACAGAACATATAGATAATATTGTTGGGAATACAACAGAATGTGTAAGAGGCTACATAGGCTATAATTGTGATAGAGTTGATTATTGTGTAAACAATCCATGTAAACATGGTACATGTACTAACACAGGTGACTGGTACACATGTGATTGTTCGGACGAATATAGGGGTTACAACTGTGACCTTAACTATTGCTGCGCAAAGTCATGTCTTAATGAAGGACAATACAGCAATGGTGTGTGTATCTGTAAAGCGGGGTACAACGGAAGTCGTTGTGAAAATGATATTGATGATTGTGAAATTGTTATATGTGAAAACAACGGTACGTGTATTGATGGTGTGAACAATTATACCTGTAAGTGTGCAGACGGGTTTAGTGGTTCACATTGCAGCATAAACATCGATGATTGTCACATAAGTATATGTGGAAACAACGGTACGTGTATCGATGGCGTGAACAATTATACCTGTATTTGTGCAGAGGGTTTTGAAGGCTCGCATTGCAGAATAAACATCAATGACTGTTTAGGACATTCTTGTGAAAACAACGGTAGGTGTATCGATGGCGTAAACAATTATTCCTGTATTTGTGCAGAGGGGTTTGGAGGTTGGAATTGCAGCATTGACTTCAGTGATTGTCGGACCAATCCCTATGAGAACTGCAGCATTCCAGGTACAGGTATGTAGTCGTCCATGAATTTCTTTTTTTTCGTGTTAGCCCAGCGCGTAATATTTTTCAAGTGATCAATTGTGTACTACCAAAACGTTCGAATAATTTGTAACATGCCATGTAATGATGACAAAATGATACAACCAGCTAGTGTTTACATTGCAGAAATGAGAAACAACAACTGTGTACATGGGTTTTGCTTGAATGGAGCAACATGTGTTGATCAGGTGGGGTCATTTCACTGTCACTGTGTGGATGGTTTCGGCGGGAAATATTGTCAAAATAGTACGTACTTTTTTCTGTTCGTTTAGACACAATGTGTTATATAATATGTCAATTATGATATAGTACGAACTTTAAAGCATATTTTTATTTGAGGGTTATTTTGCATTCTTATTTTACTACTTTTATTTGCATTATAAATATCATAGTACACTCGATGACCTAAAGAATAACATCTGTATCCCTAGCTTAGGATACGGTATTTTAAACTATTCTTATATAATTCCAATAAGGTGTTTGAAGGTCTCGAGTTTATGTTGTGTAATGTTATTATATACTGTACTTATTATTTCAACATGGCATAGCTCTACCTTGACCTCTACGAAATAATACCTTTAAAGATAAAACACAAAGTGTACTTACTAGTTACGCCTCGAAGATATTTGTAGATCTATTATTATGTCGTAATGCAGATACAAGTTGCTTTCGAGCAGTTTTACTTTCATGAGGTTTAAGGCAATTATTTGTGCCCGTCGTCAATACAAATCTAGTTCATTATAAACTTCAATAAGTGCATCATTTAATTCTGACCAGGGCTGGTGTTCACAAGGCATCTTAAGAGAAAACTTTAAATAGTTTTACTTAAGTCACTTCACATATTTCGCAAGAAACTAAGTATAATCCACGTTTTGTGTGTGATTAGTGTAGTACTTAACATAACGCTTCTTAAAAATGTTTAACATTGACAATCTTGACGTTCTTGTACAGCTGGCTCACTTAAGGCAATTTTCAGATTTTGTGAATTCTAAGTTTTCCCTTCACTTAAGATTCTTTGTGAATATCACAACCAATACTTCTCTCTGCACGCAGCACTCAAATGTAGATTTTCATCGTTTTGAAGTCCATAAACACCAATTGTGAGAGCCTGCAGTTGTAATATGGCTCTCACAATTATTACGTTTTTACCTCATAAATAGGACAAAATGGCAAAGAAAATATATCAACTGTTATTTTTAACAGAACAGAACAGAACAGAACAGAACATTTTATTTATAGACTTGAGCTATACAGCACATCATCATACATAATATAAATGCATAAACATAATAAACGTGAAAGGTGAAGAAAAAAAGAAAGAAAAGAAGAGTTTATATTAAACAAGTATAAGAGTCATTGAGAAATCAATAGGATAGTATTATAATTATACAAAGCATAGATTTGGAGGTTGAACACAAAATGTGAAAACACACACACTTGCACAAACAAAAACACATAAAAACAATAATGTTATGTGAAAGCAATATTGCCAATTAAAGATTTTCTAGTATCTGACGCTTCCAAAATATAATGTCCTAGATTATTTAAAATATACTTATTTGTAGATTGCATTAATTCTAAAAACTTGAAAACACTTGGTCTATGGTAAAAATATCGTTTGATGTATTTCTCGCGTAATTCATTATAAATTGGACAAATTATTAAGAAATGATATTCATCTTCTAAATCTCTTAACATTCAACTAACGATTCTATAATTCTATACATTTTCCCCACCTAGATTAGCAATTTAGAACAAATAATAGCTCATTAACATGACAATTTCAATATTTGAGTATTGAGTGCAGAGTGTAAGTATTGGGTCCTGAATTACGTTATAGATATAGACGACTGTGAACCTAAACCTTGTCAAAAACGCGGAAGTTGTGAAGATAGAGTTAATGGGTACATGTGTTATTGTAGAGAAGGAGTCGAGGGAACAGAATGCCAGACTGGTAAATCATTATAGTTGTTTTATAGTATTGATAGCGTAAGTTTTGGAACTTACTTGATATATTAGACGAAACAAGGTTTTGGCTTATAAATCCGTGTTGCATGTTTTGGTGCAAAATACATGTACATGTAGCTGTAACTGGGTATAAAGTTAGTGAACATTTATATCAGAACTTTTGTTTGCAAAGTTACAAATACATTTTTGCACTTGTGTTGAGTCTTGCAATGACTTATATTGTGTAATTAGTCAAAATGTTTAATCACCTGTTTGCATGGATAACTTTTTGTATTTTAGTTGTGTCCAAGTCCACAACGATAATCGTGAGTATGTCATCAGCTGCAAGCTTTCTTCTGATCGTGACGGTGGCTGTTATATGTTGCTATCGTCGATATAAACGCATCCAGGCGATACAAAAGAAGTCTAGTAAGTTACTAGATATGTTTCTATTATTTCTCGTGTCAATGTCGATATATCGCTGGCTATGAATGAGAAGGTCGTAACTACAAAAGCAATATTTTTAGAAACCAAGAACTACTTGTCTGACAATCACTCTTTACTTATGGTAAAACAAGCTTTTTCAACTTAATTTTGGTCAACATGACACGTTCCAATTTGCCTGAAAATAGGTTCATAAAGAAGCGCCTTATGGTGTAGATTTCAAATATGCATTTGTCTTATAAGGTCGTTACCGTGACCTTCTCATTCTAAGCCAGCGATATATGACTTTCAAACATTGTATACAACTGTCTGGCCATTTTACATGCGTTATACAGGCGTATTAGTGTGATACAAAATAACTCTAGTGAGGTTTAAATACAAAACTTGTATATTGATAACAACGTTTTATTAGTATTACACAGAATGCAATGACTATCACTTTAAATGTGGCTGTTAGCCTTCACTCGACTGCATTGAATATTACTGCCTGAACGTGCAATATGTACTATTTTGCAAAGTGTTCCTTCAGACACTTATGTTGAAAGAAATATAACTGATATTGCTTTTGTGTCATAGTGCTGGAATCTATGTGCTGATGTTTCATGTTTTGCCAGTAATGACAAAGGATATAATTGGTCTAAGTTTTTACTCACAGTTTATTCAATGTTACTAAATGTAGCTATGCAACTACACATTTATTAACCGTATTTGCATTTTTTTCAGATTCAAACACACAAGTCACTGAACAAAGGTTTGTAATCAAAACATTTATGTAAGCCTCATACAGCGTTTGTCTCATTCATAATTTGTTCTCCTGCTTTCCCGGGTTCGAAACTTAGCCGAGAAACTGGAATGGTAGAAATAGTTCATTTGTTACAAACAAAATAGAGATATATTTTGTAAACTGGTTGGAAACCCAAAGGTCTTCTTGAATGTTTCTGTGTTATATACCGAGAATGTTAAAGAACTATGGAGCAACTGTCTATTCGGAAAGAGCTTTGACATCACATAGACGTGCGGTCTGTTTCGTCAAATTAGACAGGGATAAATATAATGAACATGCTTTAAAACTGTACTAGCTTAATTTGATAGTCTCGACCCATACACACTATACTAACACTCCAATATGGATTATTACTCCAGCTAAAGCTGGGCCGGTATTTTTAAAGCATCTTAAATATAAACTTAAATATTTTGACTTAAGTTAAAAGTTTGAGCTGCTTATATTTCACAAGAAACGAAAAATAGCCCATGTTTTCTATATGATTACTGTAGCTCTTTGCATAATGCTTCTAAACAGTGTAAATAATTGTTAATATCAGTTTTCCTGTTTACCTGATACACTTAAGAAAAATTCGAGATTTGAAGAAAATTGTAAGTTTTCACTTAAGATGATTTATAAATACCGGCCCAGAACCGGACAGGTACATGTGATATAAGTGGTTGATATAAGTGGTTTGCAGAATAATGTTGAAGATATATTATGGTGTGACACCGGTTCAAATTTCTGCCATTCAAATCTATGCAAAATGACTCCATTTCACATCTCTCACGGGGTTTTACTGTCGTTCCAAATTATTTTTGTGGTCGTTTCCATAAAATGCATTCACTGTTATTAGCGGGAGAAATTGTCATGTTGATAGTTTCGATTTTGAGCTATTGCAGGTCATTCGGTTAGACCAGCTATTGTTTATGCCTAAAAAGCTGACTCGACAGAACCATCCATATTTTTTAAGTACTTTGGGCCGGTGTGATACCTTATTTAATCTGTTTGAACATTTTCAGTGATGGTGTAGATAACAAATATGGCGGTGGCTATACAAATATTTACTCAACAATATCCGATTCCCTTACTAACTATTCAACTGTGAAACACGACGATGATCGCAAAGGTAATAATGTGATAGAGGGCCAGTACATAGAACTTAATAATCAAAAGTCTTCAGAACATGTTTATTTGCATTTGGATAAGAATCAACAAGGAACTGTAAAATATTATAATGAATGCACAAGAACAAACCACATGGGGCGTTCCAAGGAACAAAAACCAGGTGGCCTAAACCCTCGTGACGATCAAGAATCGCGACAACCTCAAAATGCAAAAATAGGACCACGTGGTCCCAAGAATGTCGATGATAATAAGCCTACAATTTCTACACACCGTATGAATGGTGATCGCACACCATATATAAACACAAATACCAACTCTGACCCAGCTGACCTCGATGATTATGATGACATTGAGCCCAGTACGACCACTTCTACTGGGTTAGGTTCGGACGCTGGTATTGAAGTTTATGATGATATTGAACCCAGTGAGGCCACTACTGCTGGCGTCAGTTCGGACGCTAATAATGAAGTCTACGGTGCAACGATTGATATCACGGAGCGACGCGAATCTTACCTAAAACCAAAGGGTCTGTCTAATGTATATACTGCTGGGTTCAGTTCGGGCGCTGGTAGTGAAGTTTATGATGATATTGAACCCAATAAGGCCACTACTGATGGGGTCAGTTCGGATGCTAATATTGAAGTTTACGATGCTACAATTGATATCACGGAGCGACGCGATACTTACCTAAAACCAACGGGTCTGCTAAATGTATATGATTATGCTTTGTAAATAGTTCTCTAAGGTTTTACATCGACTTTTCTGTGTTGATGTTTTTGAACTTTTTTTCTTTTTTTCAGATTCTAACAAATTATTTATGCATGTCAAAATGTATCGACCTTGTTCATTGTATATTCGTATTGATTGTTATAAATTGTGTCATATGCACCTAATAAAGGCTATGCTTGTTGCCCAATCCTATTTCTGTGAAAAATGAAATAAATATTAATACTATAATTTGTTTTGGTTAACATACGTATAATATTAATGTCATGTTTATTTTGCAAAACTGTATTGCAAATATGTATTTCATTTCGCTTTGTTTTATTTTTCTGACTTTAACCAATCATTAAATTTGCGCTTGCTAAATAATAAAAAGCAGTGTTCATTTATTATTATATTTTCGGAGTATTAATTGTTATTATTATATCCTGTTTTAACCCTACTAATATCCTCTTCTACACACTGAGTAATGCTGTATATTTGATCTTTTGCAGTAAGGATCATAAGTAAATATGTACATTGTGCACTCACTTTTTATCACAAACAGTTAGGAAGTACCAGGTGGATTGAGTAGCCTGGGAAACCTAACAGTATATTTCTTTTTAACCCCCACACATGGCATCAATGTGCTATGTGAAGAACGCTAGCCATAATTATAAAAGAAGAAAGACTGTTTTCGTAGGTGAACAATCTATTCGAAAGATTGTCAAGTTGTTTACATTACGATAGGTCATTGACTCATTCAAAAAATTAACTTGTATGTACTCTTAGGAGAAGAACTCGTATATCGCTGTCGAGTTTTTATAATGTTAAATTGTATGCATTTTTATATTATATCTACTAGCAATACATAATTCACATATTTATTAGGAATATTTAATTATAAAACAGAAATGTAAGATAAATGTTTTGTATGCAGAATATTTTATTTGTTGATTATTATTAAAGTTGTTTCAATTTGCCGATTATTCGTCGATACAGTTACCCAAGAAATGATCAATCTGCGAAACTATATTTTAACGTAATGTTAAACAATATAAACAAAACAAGACATGTACCACAATTTCAATTCAAAACATTTTAAATGATCTTTTCAGTTACTCTGATTTCGGTCCGCTTATTGGTATTTATTGGTTATACCTTAACACACACAATTTCAAATATCGACAAAATTAAATTAATACGAACATGCCTTATTTAAATTAATCATTTAATTAATGCCATTTAAGTGAGTAAATGTGCACTGTATCAGCGGTGCGGAATAAAGCGATAAGATAACACTTGACACTGATTTCAATATATGGTACCATGTTCTAATTTACGGTTTCAAACTATGTTCTAGACTGCATACTAGGTCATGTTACACTAGGGGCATTTCGAAAGGGTGTGCAAGTGTGCCTCCGTAGTTTGGCGGTTATACTATTTTTCTTTTCTTTAAATTGTATTTTTTTTGTTATATTCTTTCCTGATCAGTATTATTCACATGTTTTTATGTTTTGTGTGTGTTTCATTTAAACTTTGGATTGTCTTTATGTACATATCAAAATTTTATACCCGAGAGGGTCCAGAATTTGGAAAAATAAACTATCTATTCTAATATATTGCGTTTGCAGTCTAATCTTACGACCCCGGTTCAAATCCTACCACATTTCAGCAAAACGCAGACTGGCAAATAAAGCCGTTGTTCGGCAAAGAACGATCGTTTGATATATTTTGAGTTGAAACCCCAGTATCTCTCCTAATACTTGTTCTTCCAAAAAAAAAAAAAAATACTTGTTCTTCCGTCATCTTGAAAATACAAGGAATTATGATGTATATTTGCATACGTAATGATAACTACATCTGTCGAAATATTATGTCGTAAATCACGTTTAAGTAAATTAAATGGACGACAAAATACTTGCTTCTCTTAGACTATAAATTATACATCTTGTTTACAATTCGTTAATTTGTCTACAAGCCACATGTGTTTCGGTTTCTTCCGTCTAACTCTGTTTTTCACCTTGGTTTTTTTTACTTACATGACCTACCACGACTGTATATGATATGAACGACTGTGGTCATATCAATAAGACTTATTTGTTATGACTAGATTTCCAAAAAAAAAAAAAAAAAAAAAAAAAAGATTTCCAAGGATGTCCTTGTTCTGGTGCATCAGTAATTGCGTAAAAGCCTCCAGCAAGTTGCGTAACCGACCTTGCGACGATGGTATACGACACGTATAGGCGGGTTGTGTTGAACCTAATACAATTCGCTGGCTTACAATCTGAAGGTCGTAACTACAAAATCAGTATTTTGAGAAACCAAGAAAAACTGTCAGACAATCACTCTTTACTTATGGTAAAACAAAGCTTTTCTCAACCTCAGTTTGGTCAACATGACATGTTTCGATGTGCATGAAAATAGACCCATAAGCAGCGCCTTATGATGTAGATTTCATAAGTGGCACTGTTTCATTCTAAGCCTGCGAATTAATGCATACACATTAATTTTATATTCAAACTGACGCCATGGCTACTATTGCCCACTTACCAGTATAGCGGACATGTTTTTATTCTTGGTAAGTATTTCTTAATTATTTTCCAATTACATTTTTGTACATGCACATTGATATTTCTAGTATTTATGAGTAATGTGCTTGTTTTCTTTCTTATTTCTGAAACCTTCTCACAAGTCATGTACGATCGTCATTGAGATGCGTTACTTAAGATTACTTAAGAAATTCCCCTCATGTCAAGACGCACTGTTAAAATGTAATCCGCCTTGTGTCCTGCTCCAGATTTCACTCCAGATTTCAGTCCGATTTGCGTCAATGCATAAACCCGTTAAAATTAACAGTCCTAAGCTAACGATACGTCTCTATAACAACAAACATGATGTAAGCGTGATGCTCGTATCTTACCAATTACTTATATGGATCTGCGTGAGACATAATTTCTTTTAGTACACGAGTCTATATAAAATCACAGTTTTTCTTCATTTACCTGCCAGATAGAACGAAGAATACGAACACAATGTAAGTAGCTGCTTTAATTTACTGAGGATGTAATACGAGACTATATCGATGGCTTAGACTTAGAAGGTCGTAAGTGCCACTTACGACCTTTTAAGATTCATACATATTTAGAATAAGCATCACAAGGCGCTTCTTATGAGCCCATTTTCATAAAAATCTGAACTAGTCATGTTGACAAATTTGAAGTAGTAAAAGTTTGTTTTACCATAAGTAAAGAGTATATAGAGAGGTTGCGAAATCGAACGTCAACGTGTACGAGTGAACTACTTTTTGAGCAAATGTCTAGGGCTTACACGTTAAAACCGTGTAGTGGGACTTGTAGAGGTATGTGTACCACATCACACATGTATGCGTAGGCACGGATAAATCGTTTAATCAAAAGAAACATGGACTAATCAAGCTATACAAACACTCATTTCGATGCATGGGGCAATCGTGCTGTAACTGTCACGCGATTTTATACGTACACGTTATCTTTCGCAAGCAAATTTAAATTACAACGTGTACGAGTACGTGTACGGGTATCTACACGTACACGTACCCGTACGCGTTGCTTTCGCAACCTCTCTAATGTCAGACAGATTTTCCGTGTTTTCTCAAAATATCGATTTGGTAGTTACGACCTTCTTGTTCTTAGCCATCGAAATGTTTTTATTTTCATATTGAATTTATTAACGAGTTAAATAAATAATACAATGAGCTTAATTAAGAGAGCATGTGACCATTATAGCGAGTTTTTAAATGTATTGACCACACATAGACGATTGGGAAACCACATGCACAATATGTAACGTAATATACATGCGCACTACCTCTCAGTTCCATCAGAGAATTCTTCTGTTTTCACATTATATAGCTCTGACGGATGTAACACTCTGACGAAACTCAGGACATTTGAGTTCCCTCTGAGCGTTACATCAGTTTCGAGTTCCGTCAGAGCTATATAAAGAAAGAACAATTCTCTGACGAAACTGAGAAGTAGTGTATCGAGTTACATACTGTGAAATGTGTAGCCTCGTTCAATAAAGTTTTTACTTATTTACATACTTACGTACTTTGCTTAGGATTGTTCTTGTATGTACAGAATTGAATTGATAGGGTATGAAACTTAATGCACTATCATCAGTGAAAACAGTTGATCATAATTGTACCAACATTTTTCAGACATAATGAACATTCTCGTACTACTTTGTCTTGTCGGAATTGCTTTCGGGTACGTATTTTATACCACAGTTGTCATTTGTTTGTTGGTCAGAAATAAACCTGCAGGTTAGAAGTTAACCTGTAATTAGCATTCGTGCAAAAGACTACTGTGTGTATGGAAATAGTCCAGTTATTTCACTATAGTATATGATAAAAGGTAAAGATAATTAAATGCAACGTGTATTTTTTACTAGTATCATTCTTATTACCGCAGTTTTAAGTCTATGCGATGATACAAAGGGGATATGTTCTGATGACTTTTCTCTTAAAAGTTTGATTATATCAAATCAGTGGGAAATAAATTTAACCTACCATGACGTTAAATTGTATAGAGCTATATCTGACAATATTTTTTTTTTAATTCAAAAACTGAAAAATAATTATGCTTTCATTTCCATTAGATCATTTTTCCCTTCAGTTTTAACAGAAACTCTCTCTGTGATTTCTTTGACATGCGAACAGTCCATTTTCATACGAAAGTGTTCTAGAACATCATATGAAATTATAAGAATCTTCTATTTTTCGACAATTGAACAAAAGTACACGGAACCCATCCAAAGTTTTAATTTGCAATTAAGGTAGTCTTGTATCATACTAAAAACAATGCAAGTAATTAGTTTGATATTGAATGACTGTTAGAATATAGCTATATACACTTCAATATGTAACTAACATACAGTGACGCAGTGGAACAATCCATTAGTACGGTGTAAAAGCAAGGATAAAGGCTTATGTCAACAGTTCAATACCAAACTAAACTCTTCCTATTTAAGCAATGGTCTTAATCTTTTGGGTAAACATAAACGATGACGTCACTGCCAATGTATCCTTACTGGACTATACATGTTAATTATACGAAATGTATTATCGAAACATTTATGTATGAATACCATCTTGTATCAACAATACCTGCACTTACCTATAAACGAAAACTTACACATGCATCATGGAGGCGTCATAACAAGTTATAACACGAAGTTTGAACGTGTACTTAAAATTTAGGTATATTGAAATTGTTTCATAGCTCCAGTCCAAAACCGTCATGTCGAAATATTGAGTTTTAGGGTGGTTCTGCAACAAGCGTTATTGTGATCAACTATTAGGGATATATACAGTGCCCACCAAAAAAAGTATCCAGACGTTATTTTCCCCCATGTACTTGTCAGTATAACACTATTTGCAGAACAGAGAAGCACCAATGCTTTTGAAGATTATGAATATTTTTTGTAGATCAAGTGTAAAGACAATAGATTGACTGCTGCCCTATATGTAAACTATTAAATTTCTTTGCCTGTGTTGAAAGGCAACTTGGTCTGAAAAAGACGGAAAACGCAGCCCCTTAATTGGACCCGATGGTTATTTTAATTCACAACAATTTAATGATTATTGCCGTCTGATAAACAGATACTAGTATTCAACAATTTAACCACTTATAATTCAGCATCTGTCAAAAGTGTAAACTTATTTTTGATGGGCTCTATATTTATGCTAGATTTTACAAATGCAATTGATTGGTCTTCTGTTACAGTCAGATTCAGTTACCACATGGTCATGATTTGAAGGTGTTGATAGATAATGCATTTCGCCGTGTTGACCATGCTCCTGCTGACGGTACAGTGACTGAAGCAGAATTTGATTCCAGGGCTGACAGAGACGATGCAAACCGTAAGTACCTACCCACATATCCTTTTCGTCCCCTGTTGGATATAAGGCCGCAACAAGTTTTCCTCCATTTTCCTTTGTCCTTTGCTGCGTACTTTGAACTGTGCAAGGCCCACGGTGTGATCCATCCCAGTAAGATGCGATGTTATCGTGTTCCGCCAAGTACCTCTTGGTGCTCCTGGTTTCCTCTTTCCAAGCGGTGTCCAAAACAAAGCTGTTTTTAAAATACGTTGTTGGGGCATTTCAGGACGTGTCCTAGCTATCTTAATTGCCAACAGTAAGTACTAATGGTAAAGTCATTATCTATAGAGAGAAATGCAGCACGCTTAGATCAGTCGTTAAGGGGACACGAGACTAGTAGTCACCACTGATCTCGTTGTTGTAGATTCAAATCCCAGGCTGTTCAACTAAAAATACTAATAATCTTTCTGATGAGACTTTAAACCATGATCATCAATTGCATACAATGAATTATGGATACATTAGGCTTTTTTTTAACAAATGACCAGTACTCGATGGTAGAATTTTAACTATATATATCGAAATAGTAGACCAAATATCTTATATAGCAAATGGTATGGTGAATAAAATACTCACTTTGCAAGAGTCGCTCCAATTAGACTTTAAATCATGCATTTATTGTTTACAAATTGTCATTTTGTCAACAAACCACCTGCATATTTTATTACATTTTTTCATCTTATGGTGTTTTCCACATTGGGAATCAACTAAAGTGCTCATATTTTATCATTCTGCAGAGATGTTACCATGTTATAGCTGATTAAATTAGCAGTTTAAGACTTAATGGTACTTCATGTCAGGCAATTTAAGACAATTCTTGCTCAGTCTGGGAGTTTCAAACGAAAAGACAACCGTTATGTTTCTGTTATATAGTTATTGTCAATTTACACTTTAACACAAGCATCGTGTCTTTATTTTAGACGATTCCTGTGTGACGTTCGCTGAATACCAAGCTGCACACTCCACAATGCCTGCTGAAATTGCCCAGCCACTGTATACACATACTGCTGGTAACGATAATTGTCTTAACATCGATGATTATAAACAAGAATTCCACGTGATCGACAAAGACAGTAAATTAATTATGTGTTTGTATTTATAATTTTATAGCATAGGGGTATTAGTATGTAACGTCTTCCACCCCATTCAATGTATAAGAATAACAGGGGGGAAACTCTTGTCGAGATCGTATACTAGTAATCACCAGGTTTACAAATAGCCCCGAGACGTTGCGAAATAGATGATAACCACCTACTGTTTTGTTCATTAGCTAACTTATACTTTTTTCTACATTTAAGAATCATTTTTTGTCAAACTGTTTCATAATTGAGACGTTATAAAGCAATCCACACCGAAAATATACCGCTTTTGAAAATCTCGACACAATTGAGCACATGCGCTTACAATACTATACGGGGTTGGAAGACGTTACAGATCCCTATGATTTATAGGTGACGGCTGCACGTAGGTTTGACTTCAAATGTGTATTCCGTTTTAAATGTTGTCAATATATCGATGGCTTAGAATAAGAAGGTTGTAACTACTACTTACGACCTTATAAGACTCATACATGTTTGACATCTCCAGTTCAAGGCGCTTCTAATGAGCCTATTTTTATGAAAACCGGAACTTGTCATGTTGACCGAAATGAAGCTAACACGTTATAAAAGCTGGTTTTACCACAAGCAAAGAGTAAATTGCAAACAGTTTTTGCTAATTTTCTCAAGACATCGATTTTGTTCTTACGACCTTCTCGTTCTTAGCCATCGATATGCATATATTTGACTAATTTGTAACGTGTATTACAGGTATTTATATACAGATACATTTGTAATATATGAAATCATTAACGATGTCATGACTGTACAATGTATTTGTAGTATATATACATGCTGAAAAATAATTAATTTTCGTGGTGGGTTAAATTTCGTGGATTTCGTGGTTCGCCTTAAACTACGAAATTAAATCCCATCGAACAATACTTTCAACCAGAGTATTTATAAGTAAACATGAAATGCAAACTCCACGATTAAACGTCCCATCAAAATGGTCTTTGTTCGCCAAATTGTCCCATCGAAATTAAATGAGTTTCCAGTATATGTATAAACTTATCAAGGATATGTCTGTATTTCGATGGCTTAGTATTAGAAGGTCGTAACTACCAAATCGATATTTTGAGAAAAAACACAGAAAACTGTCTGACATTTACTCTTTACTTATGGTAAAACAAACTTTTACATCTTTATTTTGGTCAACATGACAAGCTCAGATTTGTATGAAAATAGGCTCATAAGAAGCGCCTTGTGATGCTTATTCTAAATATGTATGAATCATAAAAGGTCGTAAGTGGCACGATTAAATGTCCCATCGAAATGGTCTTTGGTCACCAAAACGTCCCATCGAAACTAAATGAGTTTACAGTATATGTATAAAATTATTAACTATATCGCTGGCTTAGAATGAGAATGTCGTAACTACTACTTATGACTTTTTAAGATTCATACATATTTAAAATAAGCACCACGAGGCGCTTTTAATGATCCCAATTTCATAAAAATCGGAAATTGTCATGTTGACCAAAACTATGTTTAAACCGCTTGTTTTACCATGTGTAAAGAGTGATTATCGGACAGTATTTTCCCGTTTTCTCAAAATATCGATTTTGTAGTTACGACCTTCTCATTCTTAGCCACCGAATAGACCTACTCCGGATCTCCACTAATCTGTAGGTACAAATAAAGTTTTACCGTTATAATCCTTTTGAGTCTTGAATATTCATATCTGGACAATAGAGTGGGTGTCAATTGAGTTTGTATATGAATACAGAACCAGTCTAACTAGGCCAGATTTGTTTGTACCTACATGTAAATTAAGGGGAAAACCACCTTGCACAGAGTTCCGGATATCAACTATTATGTCTGTATTTGTAGATGACGGTCAGGCAACTATGAAGGAGTTTGAACATTATTACACACATGTGGCTACTCAACTATTCGGACACGGACATCATGGATAAGGCAACACATTGTCACTGTTGAAATGATGAAATTCAATTAAATTCAATATAATATTACTTAATTTCTTGTATACACATTACAAAGTCTATAGTCTCTATATTTCTTGTGGACACCTGTTACTTAGTTAGTAAGTAAGCAAGTAAGTAAAGACTTTATTTAACGTGGCTACGCATTTAGGTCCCCAATTTTCCATGTGGGCCTCAAATTTATTATGAATGTTGTTGATGTGATGTTTGCTTGTTTGACTATGGCAATTTTATAGAAAACAATTCCATAACACATGATTGACCAATGAATGTCATATTCAACTAAATGCGCAATCGGATGTTTAACCGCAAAACAGTATTAAAATGGCAAACAGACAATACCATTGTGAGACAGGTCAAGAACATTTGCTGTCTTTTGTGTTTTTGTAAAGACGTTGTCGAGTTTAACATTGAATTCACAACAGTCATAGGGCAAGTATTCACAGAGAATCTTAATGGAAAAATTTAATATTTTGATTTAAGTTAAAACGTTGAGCTGCATATATTGTCAGCGAAACAAAGCAATACACGTGATTCTTTTGATTATTGTTGCTGTTTACATACTGTTAAACAAACAATGCTAATGTTTGTATCTAGTTACGCTGATACAATTTAGGAAAATGTATGATAATTCTAAGAGTTTCCTTTAGATGCTTCGTGAATACCACACTTGTTGTTTGGCACGTTGGTGTCCTATAACAACCATCATACGTCGATTGCGTGTGTATAAGGCGTTACCATTAGTTTACTAGTATCTTTTAACTGATATATATATATGAGCCGTTCTCCAGGAAAACCAGTTTAATGACATAGTATTGTAAGTATGCAATAAGATTAAGAATACAGTCTAAAATGAGAAAAAAGTCATGTCCTTTGATTTCATATTTAAGTAATTGGATAGTATATAGTCCTATCCATTAGTTTCAAGTTTTCTTTAAAATTGTGTTTAAAAAACTTCTATTGTTGCTATGGTGATCAGTTTCTAAAAAGTACTCATATCAAGGAAAACACGGGTTAAGTGGTTAAAACACTTGCTAAGTAAACACTCACAAATTGGACACGTTTTATTAAAATAAGAATATGATTCTAAAATGTGACACAATTTTGAAGGATTACGTAAAATATAACCAGATACTAGATCTTTGAAATTCCAGTTGACGTTACATCAAAAACGTAGAGAATGGCGTTCACGGCGTCACTCCTAAAGTAGGCAGTAGTGGTTGATTTATATAGTCTATAACTTTGTAAGTGTATGGAATAGTTTGTTCAAATTTTCAGAAACTGTTCACAAGAGTCGCTGTTGTATTACCATATACTTATCAACAATTTAACAATTTTATCACTAAGCCCGGTTTTCCTGGAGAACGGCTCATATATATTTCCTTGTTGTAGTATTGTGACCAGCGGTGTCTTGGTGTATGTTGCCTAAGGAAAGTGCTACCGTGCACGTTCAGTCAGTTACCCCTCGATCAATTAAATATAGAAGGCGCGGATTAATTCTCCCCACAAGCGTTAAGTAGCGCTTCAATTAGGATACTTCATTTGATGTGTGAGTTTTTTCAGAGGCAACGTAGTTCGTACGAACTGATTGTAGTACAAGAGAATGAAATATTTACTTGTAATTAGGACAAACATTGTAAATTGGCATTTGTACATGTATATGAGCACAAATGGTTACTTGTAAGCGCCATGAAGAGATAAACTCACAGACAGCTATTTGTTCAAATTATTTACTTGGAATAAAAAACAGTTACATACTTATTGTAAACATGTAATTGTTTTCACACATGAAACAGTTTTAACTGTGACGCTATTTTATAACAGCTTGCTTACAAAATTGTTCTGTAATTTACTTTACAACAATCTTCATTACAAATCCAAAACAATGGTTTCAATGACATGAACGGTCAAACTTGCTGAGTATACATATATATGCTGGAAGCAAATATTGGACTAAACTGTATTTTTTAACTAAATTATTCATAATTTTGACGCACTACGAGCGACTGGGTATTTTTTTAAATTTTTAGTCGCAAGATAAGAAAGATAAGGTTGTACGTACGAACGCTTCTTTTTGTTGAGAAAATAAGACAAAAAACTGTCTGAAAATTACACTTTACTTATCGCAATACAAGCAGTACAAAATCAATATTTTGAGAAAAACAATATACAACTGTCCGAAAATATTCTTTACTTATAAATGGTAAGTCAAGTTGTTTCAGTTTCAGTTTGGTCAACATGGAAAGTTCCAATTGTCATGAAAATGGGCTTATAAAAAGCGCCCCTTGTGATTCAGATGTCTCCGTAGCTCATTGATTAGCGCGCTTGCCGCTTAATCCGTCGACCCGGATTCAAATTCGGGTAGAGGCACACATATGCCAGTCGTATTGAACAGAAAGCTAAATGGCAAATAAAGGATAAGCTCGGCACTATTTTATAAGGTCGTTAGTAGTATCATTTTAAAAAAGCAAAGTATGTACATGTATACGTACTAAATTGTTTCTTGTTTCTTATAAAAACGTCATCATATAATATTAATCTCAAATCATCCGTTACCAAAACTGGATGTTCCGAGCATTGTTGTTGTTGATGGTGGTCACGTTGTACGCCAGGATCAAATCATTGGTCATTTCAATCAACGTTGAATCTGGTAAAATTGCGCCAAGTCCGGTAGTTCCTGTAATACTCAACACATAACCCAAGGTGAGTTCCTGCCACGTGCTATGACACTGGTTAGGATCTGCGGGTGGTGTCAATGACATCATGCTCTCTTTAACACATTCATAGAAGCCGACCATGAAGCTGGAAACAAAACAAGATACTTTTAATTACAATGTTTGAGTCAAATATAAAATCGTTTTTAGACTCTGGTATGTCGAGCACCATGATTATCTCGAGCATTTGGCTTGTCCCAATACGTTTTTTTTTTATTGTTGTGTGATGCTTATGTTAGTGTGTGATAGTGGATGATGATTTCTGCAGTCAATTCATCACAGGCCATTATATCACAAAAACAGAGTTTAACATCCCTATATAATGACTCATTCATAAGTTTAAAGAACAGGTTTGAAAAGTCTCTGTCCGCCCATACATAGATATACCATTTAACGCATAAACTGACCAGAAAATGGTTTTGTTAGGATCTAATTATGTCTCTACAACACAAAACGATCAAAACATATACCTCCAGTCGTGTTTAAATTAGTATCAGGTACTTATATGAGGTGCCGTGCCGGGTTGGAAGCCATTGTCACGTTGTTTTGACAGAGAAACCAGACCCGAAACATTGCAAACCTGTCAAATGTATATTATAATGAATGAATAAAATTGGGAAAGAAAAAACTGTCGTTTGTGATATAATTTCTTAGGCGTGTACATTCGTTGAAACGTAGAACGATATCATCGTCTGTATAGGCTGTGTATTACATTATTAACTATATTAGGAGCATTAAGATAAATATATTTGACATTTTACTTACATAGCTTGACAATCCATGTAATTCAGCTATTATCTAGTTTCGATTTTGATCAACCGAAAAATACCCATGAAACGTTTGTGATATTTTACAATTATTGCTTCAATTGTTCACATCAAATATGAAAGCCTGCATTGGTATGTTAATATAGTAATGCCTCATAAAATACCAACATAATTGGATAAAACAGATTGTGAATAATGTAAGACTGATGCTCACTATCGCTATGCAAATTGGTAAAATAACTTAATTATTTTCCAGTCAGCTTTCAGCCGAAATATGACAGGCTTATGAGTATCTCCAGCCGGGATTGAACCCGGGACGTGTCGATTATTCGACAAGAGCACAAATCACTGAGCTACGGAGGCAAAATAGTTTCGACTGACTTGATTCAGTAACCCCCGTTCATTTTGATTTAGACTACATGTATTACTTTCTATTAAAAGCGATACACTTTTTCAATTTAATTAAGACTGCATGTATTATTTCCTATGGAAAGCGCTACCCCCGCTCACTTTAATTTAGACTGCATGGATTACTTCCTACGGAAAGCGTTACTCTATTAAATTTTAATTTAGACTGCATGTATTATTTCCTATGGAAAGCGCTACTCTCTTTCATTTTAATTTAGACTGCATGTATTATTTCCTATGGAAAGCGTTACTCCCTTTCATTTTAATTTAGACTACGTGTATTAATTCCTATGGAAAGTGCTATGAAGCGCTCGCCTATGGTAACTGTCTGAACAAGCACCTGTTAATAGTACAGTCAAACCTCTTTTATTCGAAATTGACAGTTTTCGAATAAAAGGTTGTCGAATAATCGGGGTACAACTGTATAGTGAATATTTAATACGTACTTGTCAGTTTGTTGAACATTCATAACGGTAGAAAGGTTTCCATGTATAATCAATGGTCGAACGTTTACTAATAATGTCCGCATACAGCTTGTGTTAAACATTTCCTGGATGTCACTCACACACGAACCATCAAAAGTGATCGGCACGGACAAAGCTGAAACAATAAGGGTTTTAGATAATTTTATATACTATTTATATTCGTACATGTATGTTGATCGTAGAGTTGATTAAAACTATATAATTATAAAACGTAACCGTTTTACGAGCGTGGTTTTCAGCAGTTCAGCCAGTTAGTCAACCACCTATTGACACTCAACTTTCCCTGGTCATTTAGGCTACCTTAGGAAACCTGCGTTCGAGCCTCGCTGTGGACACTATTTTTTCTTTGTGAGTGTGCAACCAAAATCTACCTATGGCGCCCTGGACTATCAATCATGTATAGACGCAGGTACCAATTCACACCTTGGTGGAGTGGATCATGTGGGACGTTTTTGTTCAGATAAATTAACCAGTAGTGAATAGGAGCTGTGAACCCTAGACCTCTTGATTCTGAAAGGAGCGCCATACATCAAGGCCAACGATAAACACAATATATGGCCTATAACTCTACCTCCGTAGCTCATTTTGCGTCTAGTCTGGCGACAATGGTTCAAATCCGATCGGATGCACATAATTTATATGCCCGCAGAAAGCTAATTAACTTGCAAATAAAGGCTATGATCAGCATGCTCGGCATATAGACATATATACCATTAATCAACAAGAGTGATATATCTCCATTATTGCAGTAAAAAGGGATGAGAAAATACGACAGTGAAGATAGCCCTCAACCTATCCGGCCGAGCAAAGATATCGGAAAACCACGACACAACTACCCTGAGCAATGCCTACACAACCCCATGCCAAATCTGCGACCAAATGAGGCACAGCAACCCCGACCAAAGAGCGACCTAGTTTAAAACACTAAGGACAGTGACCTAACGTTATGCGACCTAAAGAGGCACAACTACGACTTGACCTAGTTAAAATAATGGACAAGGTAGGAATGGGGTGGGAAATAATATTACATATTCCAAGCAACTACCCTGAGCAATGCCCACACATAAGCCAAAGAAATAATTAAAAATCCCCAAGTACCCATCGATAAAATGCAGGATAACCCACTTTCACAAAAAAATTATATAATAGCGGTTATAAACCCTCTCTACTCCGCTTATACACAATATAAGATCTATAAAATTATATACCTTCAACAAGGGTGAAATATCTCCATTATTGCAGAATACCCTCTCTCTCCGCTTATACACAATATAAAATCTATAAGATTATGTACCTTTATTCAACAAGGGTGAAATATCTCCATTCTTGCAGTATACCCTCTCTATCTCCGCTTATACACAATATAAGATCTATAAGATTGTATACCTTTATTCAACAAGGGTGAAATATCTCCATTATTGCAGTATACCAGGGCACTGTTTTATCAAAGCATTTACGCTAGCGTAAACCTAAGATTTCCTAAAATATTGCGTACGCCGATAATATTTGCGTAAATGCGTTTTACAAAGATATTTTAGTTCACATTCTGTCGTAAGTTTTAGCTTATTTCTACGCCAAGGCTGGGCAACCCTAAATGGCAAATATGAACGTAAGTGAAGAGTTTTTAACACGCACTGATGATTTTTGACCGACGCATGATATTTTAGACCGTCGTTTGTTGTTTTAGACCGTCACTTGTTGTTTTAGGCGTGATTAATCATCAAATCTTGACGCATATTTATTCATTCTGGTGCCCGTTATATTTGTTATATTGGTTATATTGTGTCCCGAATTACGTTCAATCTTCAATATTTTTTGCGTAGATGTATGCGAGTACTTGCGATCGTTTAGTAAAACACACTTACGAGTTTGCGTTAGGTAGATATCTATGCGTAAATATACGCGACATTTACGCATTCTTAGTAAAACAGTGCCCATGTCTCTCTCCGCCTATACACAATATAAGATCTATAAGAATATATACCTTTATTCAACAAGGGTGAAATATCTCCATTATTGCAGTATACCCTCTCTATCTCCGCTTATACGCAATATAAGATCTATAAAATTATATACCTTCAACAAGGGTGAAATATCTCCATTCGTGCAGTACACCCTCTCTATCTCCGCCTATACACAATATAAGATCTATAAGATTGTATACCTTTATTCAACAAGGGTGAAATATATCCATTATTGCAGTATACCATGTCTCTCTCCGCCTATACACAATATAAGATCTATTAGATTGTATACCTTTATTCAACAAGGGTGAAATATCACTATTATTGCAGTATACCCTCTCTATCTCCGCTTATACGCAATATAAGATCTATAAGATTGTATACCTTTATTCATCAAGGGTGAAATATCTCCATTATTGCAGTATACCCTCTCTATCTCCGCTTATACGCAATATAAGATCTATAAGATTGTATACCTTTATTCAACAAGGGTGAAATATCACTATTATTGCAGTATACCCTCTCTATCTCCGCTTATACGCAATATAAGATCTATAAGATTGTATACCTTTATTCATCAAGGGTGAAATATCTCCATTATTGCAGTATACCCTCTCTATCTCCGCTTATACGCAATATAAGATCTATAAGATTGTATACCTTTATTCAACAAGGGTGAAATATCTCCATTATTGCAGTATACTCTCTCTCTCCGCTTATACACAATATAAGATCTATAAGATTGTATACCTTTATTCAACAAGTGTGAACTATCTCCATTATTGCAGTATACCATGTCTCTCTCCGCCTATACACAATATAAGATCTATAAGATTGTATACCTTTATTCAACAAGGGTGAAATATCACTATTATTGCAGTATACCCTCTCTATCACCGCTTATACGCAATATAAGATCTATAAGATTGTATACCTTTATTCATCAAGGGTGAAATAGCTCCATTATTGCAGTATACCCTCTCTCTCCGCTTATACACAAAATAAGATCTATAAGATGATATACCTTTATTCAACAAGGGTGAAATATCTCCATTCTTGCAGTATACCCTGGATTTCTCCGCTTATACGCAATATAAGATCTATAAGATTTTATACCTTTATTCAACAAGGGTGAAATATCTCCATTCTTGCAGAATACCCTGTCTCTCTCCGCTAGTGCTTCAGCTACCGGTAGGCTAGGACAAGCATTTGCCAACCGCTGAACACATTCTCTGTAGGATGTTCGTGAAAATGTGGGAGTCAAACTAAAATACAAATGTAATATTAAACCAGTTTATACTAATTTATTTAAGGTCGATAGTGAAAGTTTATCAAACTTATAATAATCACAGGTGACAGTATCAGTGTTTGGAAAATAAAATTAAAAAAATATGAAAACAATCCGTCACTGAGGTATAAAGCGTATTGTTACTATATGTCTATGTGCAAATATTGTGGAACATCGAATCTAAAAATAGACTTGGTTCCATAAATAAGTACGATACTAAGAGTGGAGCGGGTAACCAGTGCATGAATATAATGACCTCGAGCGAAGTCAAATAACGAAAGGAACACCGTTTTGCTGTTTCGCAGTTACAAGATACAATTGAACGCGATTTTCGGTGAGAATGAATATCTTATAGTTTATTTGACTGACTTGTGTAGCGATTTTCCTTTTGCGCCCGTATTTTGTGCTGAAACAACGAAATGCGATGTTCCACAATCTTTGGCATATAGACATATATTAGTAATATAACGCTTTATACCTTGATAGAATATTAGCTCAGCGACGGATTTATTTATACATTTTTCATTTTCTTTTTTTAATCGTTTGAGGACCAAACACTGCTACTACGACCTTTGATATTAATCACTCAGGACACCTAATTCCCGATATTATCCATCGCCATGAGGGTATGCTAGAAGAGAAGCCAATTTCACTAATATGCTGAGCGTCAAGCATGGGAATTTCTGCTACCAGTTTTATTTCGTCTTTGGCATGTACGTATTTAGAACATGTGGACAATTATCTGGCTTAGAATGAGAAGTTCTACTTACGACCTTATAAGACTGATGCATATTGTAAGCCAGTACCACGTGACACTTCGTAATTATGAGCCTATTTGCATGAACATCGGAACTTGTCATGTTGACCAAACGGAGGTTTGAACAGCTTGTTTTCTCAAAAGTAAAGAGTACTTTTCTGATTTTTTTTATAGATTTCTCAAAATATTGATTTTGTACTTACGACCTTTTCATTCTTTGCCAGGGAATAACGATCGCTTGGAAAAATTGAAAACATTACACAGCACATGTACCTGCACAAAGTGAAGTCTTGTAGCGTCTTATATGCCAGTAACTACTGAGAGGCAAATTTGTAAGAAAGTAAATAATACCTATAAAATCGACGAGTACATATAAAAAAATATTATTCTTACAGTCTACTTACTACCTTTAAATGGTGTTCTGTATATGCAACATACCCGATCTCCAGAAATATGATATCATAGAAAAGTTTCAAGATTCATCTCAGATTCCGTCAATTCTGGCGAGGGCCCGAAATTACAACCAATACTTGCACTCAGCACTCAAAACTCAAATATTGAATTTGTCATATTAATGAGCTTTGATTTGTTCTAGATTGATAATCTAGGTGGGGAAATGTATAGAATTATTATTTGAATGTTGCAAATAACATTTGAACCATATTTTTGCTATTTTGTACTATCTATGAGGTAAAAACGTAAGTATTGTATCTGAGTGCACTCAGACTGGTAAATTACATGTATGGCTTACAAATACACTAACTTTCAATTGGAAACAACCAAATGATAATATTTACCACCTATTTAACATAACTTCAACTTCTCGTTCTAAAAAAATGTCGCTTTGAACCTCAAAAGAAGGAATTTCAATATTTGAGTGCTGAGTGCAGAGTGTAAGTATTAGTTTAATTTCGGGCCCTGGTCAGTATGTACATACCACGTAAAGTGATAATATGTCAACAACAACGTTATAGTATGTTATTCTTTGACCGATTTTAACATATTCGACGCCTAAGCGACAATGAGCACTACCCTTGTAAATATCTGCAAGCTAAGTGATTCGGGTTCAGTCATGACATCACATAACACGAATACACGACACAATGTCAACATTTAACCTTACAAATATTATGTTTCAAACTAAACCACTGCAAGGTCTAGTTTTATGTGTTAATGTAGTTTGAAAAAGAGAAACATACCTGCACGCTGTTTGTAGTCCCTCTCTAAGATCATTGGCTGTCCAGTCGTGCATGAAAGCACCATCCAATAAATTGAATAAAGATTCATTGTTTGTTCTCCTGCAAATATAGTCACGTTCTACTATGTCGATGTAGCTACTACAATTGACCGGTAGATGGTGAGTGGAAATGGGGTAGCCATAAGTCAAGCACACTAGAATTTCTATCACCACAATACCTGGAAAGAATTACACAAATATTAAAAAAGAAAGTACCGTAAGCCATGCTATCTAGATCTTGAATAATTTACTGCTCACAACACCTGAAAAGAATTGTGCGAAAAATATATAAGAAAATCCGACAGGGAAGGTAGCACCCAGCCCAACCAGCTGAGCACAGAAATCAGAACCACCACAGCACAACTACACTGAGCAATGCCCACACATAAGCCAAAGAAACAACTAATAATCCAATTCCCTGTCGAAAAAATGCAGGATGACCCACATGCACAAAGAAATTATATACATGTAATAGCGGTTATTGCATGAAACCGAATGAAACGCAGCCAACACTCGACCAAGTCCCCAAAAGCCCCAATGCACGGCGACCCCACCGCGCAAACCCGTGCCAAAACGGCGGCCAAATAAGGCGCAAGACTAGAAAAAGGGGTGGCCGCAAGCCAAGTTAAGTAAAACTTGAATGCATAAAAGACCTACAGAGAAATTTACAAGACTAGAAAAAAGGGTGGCCATTAGTAAATCACACTAGAACATCAAAGCTCACAATACCTGAAAAAATTATACAAAGACTAGCAAAGGTGATGGCCGTAAGCAAATTTGACTAGAGCTTGAAAATCACAATACCTGAAAAGAATTGTACAAAGACTAGCAAAGGTGATGGCCGTAAGCAAATTTGACTAGAGCTTGAAAATCAAAATACCTGAAAAGAATTGTACAAAGACAAGCAAAGGCAAATAAGTCGTGCCCTTCCCGGAAACTTTTACAGTTCGAGATTCGAACATATAGCTAAGAACTAACGTAACACCTACCTAATTTATATGTCACACTTTATTTAAGGAGCGTGGCATTATATTTAACTGAATTAACTACAGCTCTTCATGAAGCCTCAATAATGAAAGAAGATGTATATAGGTACCTTTATACAACTGTGCCAACAGAAACAAAACGACAGGACAAGAAATACACACTAAAGGACACACAAAAGAAAACGAAAAATTCAGACAAAAAAACATACGCCACAATGCAAAATTGAACAGCTCGAAAATGAAAACAAAGAAGAAAAAAACACATCTTGTATAAAATGGTTTCAATCATTTTAAACTAGTTACATACTAGGGTTAGTCATCCAACAAACTTTGTTTAAAAATTGTATGAATAAAAAGAAAGAAGACAATACGTACCGTACACAAACATTGTTGGAAGTTGGAATTATTACTTCGGAATCAAAATCACGAATAATATCTAGCAAACATCGTAATGGTCGTATATATAGGTATTAAATAATTCAACTAAATTGCTATACATGGCGTGTGCGTGCTTAATTCTTTAAACAACAGTTTACCAATCATTCCGTAAGTGGTTTGGCATTTTATAAATGCGTAGATATTGTCATTTTTCTAAATTCTAGTAATTGAGGAAACATATTGTCCACGCTTAATATCCGTGTAATAGTGTGATTGGCAAGAAATTACCCAAACAAAAACACGCTATGGAAAGCAGATTACTTTCTTTCTTTATACAACATGGCTGCATGATATCGATGGCTTAGAATTAGAAGGTCGTAACTACCAAATCGATATTTTGAGAAAACACGGAAAAACTGTCTGACATTTACTCATTACTTATGGTAAAGGAAACTTTTACAACTTCATTTTGGTCAACATGACAAGTTCAGATTTTTATGAAAATGGGCTCATAAGAAGCGCCTTGTGATGCTTATTCTAAATATGAATGAATCTTAAAAGGTCGTAAGTGGCACTTACGACCTTCTCATTCTAAGCCATCGATATAATGATCTATCACGAGTATGCGACAGCGGGAAGGACATAATCGCCAAAATTGATACTTGTCATAGGTCTTTCACTGCTTAGGCATTAGGCATGGTGTCGTGTTATTGCGGTATATGATATTTTGTATGTTTTTTGTGTTCGGCTGTTAAAATTGTGCGCTGCATTCTTGTATGATTTGTTGTTTTTTTCTATATTTGTCTCGTTTGTTGTTGAATGCCATATGTCATGGAATGCTATGATGTAATAATTGGGTCCGGTTTGAGGTAGACTGATTTGGTGTAGAATCTAGATAGACCAGAGTCAATTTAATAAATGCATTAATGATCAATTCCGAAAACATACCGAATTTTTAGCATTGGCTATAATAAAAGTTATATTAGAATATTCTAGTCGCAACTTTAATTTTGATTTAATTTTCCTTTTTATCTTTACTCGTTATCGCATCAAATTGACTAAAACTTCCATATTTGAAAAAGTTACGTTTAACTGCAGCTGAAATTACATTAACATAACCGTGTCTTTAATCATAGTTCCCTATAACTTCGATCGTTTAAATCAATTCAGGAATATCATATATTAGATAAGAATCATTATTGCTTAAATTCCTAAAGTTTTCAACAAAAAGCTGCTACTAATTACCGAGAAATAAATGAAAATATAGTTCTGTAACGAGCCAAAATAGTCACGAGTTGTTTCCCTTTGACCACATAATAACAAATTACTGGAAGCGATAAATTATTATTGGTAATTTAAATATATTTTTGACGTTGTATAGAGACATATTTGCGCACATTTCTTCTGACAAATTATGATAATTGATAGCGCTTTGTACATTTAGCTTATTTAATGTGATAATAGAGAAAAAATATGCTAGTTATAGGGAATGCCTCTTTAATGTTCCCCATGAGTACACTATAATCTCCCCTGATAACATTTCTTATTGGACTATATTTATATAGTTACACAACATATCGTATCGCTTTCGATTGATTGTAATGTGGGACTTTCGGTTCAATTCATGTTACCAGAAGTAGACATCGCAACATACATATCGCTGGCTTAGAATGAAAACGAGAAAGTACAAAATCGATGTTTTGAGAAAACAAGAAAAAACTGTCGGAAAATTACTGTTCCAATTTCAGTTTGTCAACATGACAAGTTCCGATTTTTATAATAAATAGACTTATAAGAAGCGCCTTGTGATGCTGATTTTAAAAATGCATCAGTCTTAATTACCCCTCATTTTAAGCCAGCGACATGCGCAAATATTAATAGTAAGTGCATAAAGGCAATCGAAATATCCCCGACAATGAACCGTAAATAGACTTAATGGCCTATTTACATCTAACCGAAATTGTGATATTATATATCATTATATCAATTCATTACAAATTCAAGTATTTGAATAAATGTTGCTATTTTAGTCGGCAAAGATTACTGTACACAATTGCACTATTGTTCTGCCATTTACAGCATTATCTTCATTGTTATAACGCGACTGTCATATGGCGCCATTTATAGATGTTTTTAACTGACGGGTCCAAATATATCTATTTGTTCTGTTCTATGTTATCTATGTGAGTCTTTAGTGGTACTTACTACATGACGTAGGACACAATTATGCATAAGTTATGTTAAAGTTACCAATTTTCTAGGGCTTTTTTCAGCTGTTAGGCCGCTCAAACACCCTTTGACATTTTTACTTCCCCTGGTCATTGGGCTACATATGGAAACCTACACTCGTGTCTCCCTGGGGAGACTATTTCTCTCCTTTGGGTGCGGCAGCCAACATCGATCTGCGGCGTACAGGAATAGGCACTGCCCTCACAGGTACCATTTTACACCATCATGGAGTGGAGCTGTGGGTCTTGCTCAGAGAAATTAACCAGTGGTCCAGAGGGGGATCGAACCCGGGACATCTCGATCCCGAAGCGCGCGTCCTACCTCTAGGCCACCACTCCCGCATACAGAAATGCCAATATATAAAATGTCGGTACAGCAGCACGCTAGTCCTCCAGATTAATGGCCGTTAGAAAACACGGTTTTGTTCTAGATTTTAACACAAGTGTGATGATAAGATTTAGATGTGTTGCTCTACTGAAAATGGGACGACATGTTCAAAGGCGTTTATAAATTACACATTTGAGTCATCTAGTTTCACGCCCGTTTTAACTTAAAAAAAAACCTTCTGATATATCTTCGTGCTGCAAATGATATCATTGTTAAGACTTAAGTGTTTAAAGCATGTTTAAACACATAAACTAATATTTCACTGACTCAAAATGAGAAGGTCGTATTTACTACTTACGATCTTATAAAACTCATATATATTTGACATTTGCATCATCAGGCGCTTCTTTCGAGCTTATTTTCATGAAAATCAGTAATTGTCATGTTGACCAAACTCAAGTTGTAAAAGCTTGTTTTTCCAAAGGTAAAGAGTAAATTTCAGACACGTTTCTCCTGTTTGCTAAAAATATTGATTTTGTAGTTACGACCTCACATCCTAAGCCAGCGATTTGTTTGTCTGAATCATGCACACGACTGACACTTAATGGCTATACTTAACCCGGAAAAATTAATGACTCTTAAACTAGCCAAATTTATCTCTTAGACATCTATATTCAACCTAGGAGGTTCGCAATTCAACAAAATGAAAGATATAATATCAACATTTATTTACCTAACTGTCAATACGTGTTCGTTGCTCCAAATTTAGCCACTGTTAATTGCAAGTTAACTTAGAGTCTAACAACAGGGAATTAAAACAAATTAGTTTTCAATGTCTAGTTTGAAATGGCTTCGTGTCCCACGACGGTGTAAATCAACGATAATGTTTATTTCAGAAGTTAAGTCAATAACAAGTGTATACAGGGTTAAGTGAGTTATGTTACAAATCAATCAAAAGGTTAATGCAAGCACTTGGTTATTTAATGAATGAAGAAACTGTTTACTTGTTTATAATCTGAGATAAATATTTAAAGGTTTGTAGCGGATAGTTTAAGTCATTACAAGTTATACCTTAGCTAAGGTTAGCGACACGTTTATTAAAATATTGCGAAAGGATTATAATTTTATTGCGCATCAAAGGTTGTTTAAAACATTCGTGATGCTTAGAAAATACGTCTTCGCAGGACTCATCTGTCTGGTAAGTATTTTGTTTAATAATATTTTTTATTCTTTTTTTATATTTTATTTGTGCATAAGCAAATCGGTACATTTGTGCCTTTGGCCAAATACAAAACGAACAGATACACATGGCACATATACATGTTCAAAGAACATCAAATACATATGCAAAGCAATTATTAAAACCGTACAATTATGAAGCTAATGAAAAGTGATAGGTGGACAAACACATCCTTTCTTGGGAGTGTCTGTTTTAAATTAACATTTATCACATAAGTTATGGTCTGTAAGGGCCGGAAAGCCATGCCGGAAATATCGTTCAGTACTCCCTGACCGTTATAGCCCAGGTCGATTTAATTACAATTTTTGTCCAAACGTAAATTTGGTCTTATTTGATGGCTAAATGTCCATGATTTATGAAAACCAATTTCTTAAAAGAATCCTCTTTTACTATCGCTCAGAATCCAAGATTGCCGCCAAGATGGCCGCCAAAATATATATAAGGTGCATATTAACTACGATATCCGGAAAGCCATGCTGGAAATATCGTTCGGTACTCCCTGACATAAATACTTGAATTAGCTTGACGTTAGTTGGTGGTTGGTTGGTTGGTTCAGGGTGACGTCACGTAAGCCAAACAATGCCTTGAATCGGCACATGACGTCAGGATAACACAGATGTGGTCATGAAGTCTCGCGCATTGTACCGTTTAATTTTGAATGAAACCTACGTAGCGGACATCATCATTTCGAACGATAACTAGCGTTCTCTCACGAAATGTAAAAAAAGGAATTTTACGTTCGTGCTTATTACATGTGCGTTTTATTAAACTCGTCGACAAAAACAATATGACACGATGTGATATTTTTGTCCACTCCTTTAACAAAAGTCGTATGTAATTAGCACACATGATACGTCATCTTTTTTATACATTAAGTATGAATGTAGTTAACGTTTACTATAGCAGTCAACAAAACGTATTCTACAATTATGGCGCCATAATGACTTTATGTATAATTTAAACGCACGTTGTTTCTATTACAGTAGGTCCGCGCAGTAGTTTGTAATTGAAAAAGGAGGAAATCGGACAGGGAATGCAACACTTTACTGAACAAGCTGAGCAAAGACAACAAACACATCATCACACAACACAAATACAAAGAGCAATGTCCATACATACACTATCGAAAACATTGAATTGTCCTAGTACCCGCTTTAAAGAACTGGATAACCTAGTTTCACAAAATTATCCTCAAAGCTTGTATATTTTATTTTCTCATTCGTGTCTTTCCATATTAATTTATTAAACTCGTTGGATAAAAGTGATAAAATAATCGGATTTTCAATATGAAAAAAAACACCACTCATGTAAGATCTTTTAAACAGCACTTGTCTTTAAATGTTCCAATCACCCCTCGCAAGTTGTGAATCTCGTACATTATTTTCCTCAGCTTCTGCAATGGCTTCAATTTCGTCCATTTGTTTTACATTTATATGCATATAATGTTCTGACTAAGAGAACAAATGAAATAACTTATTATTTTATTTTTGGCGGCGGGGAAATATGTTTAAAAAAAGTAGTCTGTTTGCGTGAAATGAAATGAAACTATGAAACTATGAAATTATGAACTGTTAAATTATCGGGAATTAATCCACCGTTATTCCGTAGTAAACCACCAATTAGCATGAGATGAAATTATACCATACAGCACTTGTCCTGAAATGTTCCGATCATCCCAACAGTTTGTTAATCTACATTTATGTCTACAGCTGTTGGATCACTATCACCATGCATGAATCGAATAAAATGATTAAACATTTTTATACAATTGTAGAACATTTTACAGCAAAATATTAAAAAATGAAATACAGCACTTATCCAGTATCTTTACGATCACCCTTATGCATTAGTAGTAACAATGATAAAAATAAAAAAAGAGTTGATTGAACAAGAAACTACAATTGTAGTAAGCTTAACTGAAAAATATGAAATAATACAATACAACACTTGTCCTGAAACGTTCCGATCACCCCTTGTAGTTTGTAACTCAAAGGCTGTATGAGGAAATCGGACAGGGAATACAGCACTGAATCTAATTAACCAACCAAAGCAAACAATAACAGCATCACACAATACAAATGCAAAGAGCAATGTTCATAAAAAAACTAAGAAAAGGTGAAATAAAAGAACTGGATTACCTAGTTTAAAGATATACACAATTTTTTTATATTTTGTGTTTTCAGTTGCTGGATAACCTAGTTTCAAAAAAGTATCCCCAAAACTTATATATTTTATTTTCTCATTCGTGTCTTTCAATACTAATTTATTAAACTCGTTGGATAAAACTGATAAAATTTATGTCTACAGCTGCTTGATTACTGTGATGGAAGGTCGATGATGACCACACGTATTGTAGATAAGGACAGCTTCTTCCAGCCACCTTATGTTCCAACACAATCACCACACGAGATGGACAGACATAGTGATTTTGACAAGGTATTTATGACATTGTCTGTTTGTTGGTGGGGAATATCGATATTTTTATCTGTATGATGTCATGTGTGTCCCACCCTTGCGCGGGTATAACTCTAACGCGGTATTGGGACCTGTGCCACCTAAAGTAAACAGGTAAATCAGGTTAAACAATGTAAGGATATCGGAAAAGGGATTATCTTGTTAATGTGTACCGTAATTTTAATTAACTTGGTGAATAAAAGTGAGTAGGTAAGATAAACTTCTGCTCTCCCTAAGTCGATGTATTGGTCAGTGATGTCTGTTCATATTAACATTGTAGAATATCGCGTTAGAGTAATAGCTTGGCATTCCAATCCTTTCTGTTTTGCTTCAAATTGTATGTTGCCATACATTGTTTGTATATACGAGTACAGTGTCGTGATGAGTTAGTTTTTCCGGCAATGCTGGCGTATTTAAATGTTGAATTTCTTTCTCCACTAGAACTACTTCTCAACAATTAATAGTAAACTCTTACTGAGAATGATATGGGTTTACGTTTTTGCAGAATACAACTTCTATCTTGAGCACATTAAAACATTGTACGTTAAGTGAATATTTAAATTATATAAAGCGAAAAATGAAACGATGGATGTTTGAAGAACGTGGTTGATACAAATGCCAACGTAAGGATAGTTCTAACGATTGTGTGAATATTACCTTACAATGCCACCATGCGACGTAATGCATTAAGCGTACAGCGTAGGCTCATAAATGTCTCGTCTGACTTTGTTGAAACGAGGTAAGCTTATTGTTATTCAACGGTAATACTATGTTTTGTTTTACAGAGTTTATAACAAAAAAAAACTGTTTTATTTTTTTTCTAGCAAATTACGGTGGTTCGGGATATGGTGTTAGGAGCATGTTTCGTCAATAGCATTGACCCATTATGGACGCCTGCACACGAAGACAAAGAGTATTTTACTGCAAATTACGTAAGTATTAACCATACACTGAAATGTTTAATGCATTTGTTAAGTATATAGAGCTATATCTGACGAATTTTTTTTAAAAAATTTAAAAAAACTAAAAAAACAATTATGCTTTCATATCCATTAGATCATTCTTCGCTTCAGCTTGAACAGAAACTCCCTATGTGATTTATTGGACATGCGAATTGTCCGCTTTCATACGAAAGTGTTCTAGAACACTCTAAGCCGACGGTTGAAATTATAAGAATCGTCTATTTTTTCGACGATTAGATCAAAGTATACGGAACCCATCCAAAGTTTTAATTTGCAATTAAGGTGGTCTAGTATCATACTTAAAACGATGCAAGTAATTATTGTGACATTATATGACTGTTGGATATAGCTATATACACTTCAAGGCTTTCCTTGATTAGTCCCAATTATTGATCCGTTTCCAATATTGGCTTTAACTTATTTTAGCTCAAATATACCATTTCTTGCTCGACTGGACTCAAAACTAAGGTGTCATGAAAATACATCGTGATGTGGTTACTATGATAATATCAAGATACTGGTTTGAGTAAATCTTAATAATGATTTAGAGGTATTTTAATAGTTAAAGAGAAGCAATGGTAAAAAAATAGGAATCTTAACAGGGCAATCCACAGTGATGTGAGTTCTTTATATAGCTTGGCTATTTTGATCTGAGCCTGACCTTTATGCAATAATATATTACAAGGTTCTTGCTTTGAATATATCAATTTCCGCAAGCAAATCGTGCGATATCAGTATTTCAAATGTGTGTTTGTATTACATCTAGAGCGTCTTCGTGATACTCCCCGAATATGAAAACATACAAAAGATGTTGTAAACGTAGGCAATATATCGACTGTTGAATTATGCTTATCAAAAGGTCAGGCTCGTGTCAACTTGGCCAAGCTATACACTGTGATCGTACTTCTTAAATAATAAGGAAGGGATACTTAGTATTATAATAGCCATTATAATAGTTGAATAGGTGAGATCCCTACAAAGCAATAATGCTGAATTAAACAATAAATAACCACCTCTATAACCTACTTACAACTCGCCACATTAAGAGGCACATGTCGGAGATTAGTTCAATGTCTCCCTCGTACAATAAAATGTACTTACAGGTACTTGATAAAACTTTGGACCAAGACGTGTAAAGTAGACATATAGTATTGGTCTCGCTCGTGTACTTTTGGAAATGAATAGCACAGGAGTACTTCGTTTGATTAAGGAACTTGTTCCTCCATCGGTCTCACATTTTATCATAAACCTGAGATTTCCTCTAAAGGTCATTTTATTATTCCTTTCAGGAGTGTCACAAACTTAACGTGAACATTGATATGGAAACACTCAACTCAAATTATGGAGAAGTAATTGGTACCATGTGCAAAGACCTCTTCATCTTCCGAGTAGATGATTTTCTACCACCGCCATTATTTTTACCCGAGGACGGTCCGACCACGTTGAAGGTGCAATGCGAATATCGTCGTCCGCCTCCACAAACACAAAGTCCAGATACGGACAACAATTCTGGCATTGACAATAATTCCGGAATTGACAACAACGCAGGCATTGACAACAATTCCGGCACAGATACTTCAGAACCAGTTCATAAGGAACCAGGAAACCAAAGCGGTTTGCCGATAGGTCACGTGGATATGCAATTACCGTTGACAGGTGATAATGGTAATGTTCTTCCAATGACAACGGATGATCAGGCTCCTCCTATGACGATTACCGACCAGGAACCACCATTGAAACCAGTCGATCAAGCACCACCAATGAAAACTGACGACCAGGCGCCACCAATGAAGTCAACAGGTGAACATTCTCCAATATCTCTTGATGGCAATGACAAAGCACCTCCAATGATCAACTCACCAAATTCAGGAAATGCATTGAACCTCTCTTGGCGTATGGTACAGCCGACCCAATCCAAGACTGACAAACCAACACCGCCTCTAGCTCAGGTTTGGAAAGAGTTAATGGCACGTGGTATCACGTTTTCTCCACCGGAACCGGATACACGTACCCCACCACTTCCGTTTGCCATTAGACAGATGCTTAACAGAACCTAAACACATGTTAACACTTTATTAACATGAACGGTGCATTCTAGTAGCATTTACTTGTAGGCGTTCATAATACAGTTGACATTACGCCAGTTGTCAATCAATACTCTTTAAATCTATTTTATCGGTAAATTTTAATCACACGATCCAATGGTTTAACATGAAATCCTTCGCCAAGCAACCTTCGACAAACAATCAGGTGGAGCGATCTCTTCTCTGGCGTAATGTCAATTAAACTTTGACTGAACAAATATACCGGTGGTAAGGGTTGATAATTGGTCCAGCTTTTTGTGAATATATGTTTGTTTTATTTCTTTTTACTTAACATTTTTACAAAAGAAACTATATTTTTCTTGGATGTTCATCATGAAAGTTGTTATAATGTTTGTCCAAATTCAAGCTGTCGATTTGATTCGTGCTTTTATACGGGTTTGTTGTACATTTCGATGGCTTAAAATGAGAAGGGCGTAAGTACAAAACCAATATTTTGAGAAAAAAAGGAAAACTGTCTGACAATCGCTCTTTAATTATGACAAGTTCCAACTATCATGGAAATAGGCCAATCAGAAGCGCCTTATAATGCAGATGTCAAATATGCAACATTCTGATAAGGTCATTCTAAGCCAGCGATTCCATTGCTTCAGAAAAATAATACGTGTGTGTGACATGCATGTATATGGACGAAAAGGAAAATAAAATATTTTTTTATAAATTTATGTTAAATAATTATTGGTCAGTGTAATTACTCATCCAATTATATTTATTATGTCTGTAAATACGACGCTTGAATATTATTTTGGTTGATTACAGTGAGTGTATTGCGACGACAGGAGTAAGTTTTAACTTCATCGACAGTGTGTGTGTTTCTTTTGTCATGTCATACTTATATATTTATGTGATCTAGATATTTCTTTCTATCATGATTTGATGCTAGTCTCATAAAATTATCTTCTCTTATTATTTGTTGTTTGTTGAACGACTTTTGCTCGCGCCTTTGTTTGTGGTGAATGAAGCATCACTAGTATTGTGGTAAGAAATTTGTCAATTGAACTCGAATAAAGGAAAACTGTACAACTATTTAATTATGTTCATTTAAACTGTACACCTATTTGATTAATTTCGTTTAAACTGTACAACTATCTATTTATGATAGGACTAAATAGAAAACTTTGAAAGAAAAGTTTTCTTTTTAGCCATATAATGGAACTTTTGCCCCGCCCAAGGTGGCGATGTTTCAAGAAAGGTGACATAAAAATTAGAAACTTGGTCACCAAATAAACATACACTGTATATACGAAAAGAAAATGCTTTGGAAACGTGCCAGAAATTTTCGAAAATAATTTGTTTTGAAAGTTATAATTGCATTTATATCTATATTCGATTTTTTTATAAACTCCAGCACAGCATCATTCAGGTAAAGTTTCATTACAATATGATTATTGTCAAAGCAGTTTAAGCGAAGAATATGTTAAAGTTAATTGTTTAGCGACGGACACACAAACCGAGCGGTCCTTTCTCGCTCGTGTGAGATAAATAAATATATGTACAAGAAGCATACATGTGTATATAAAAAGGACAGATGTGATTGTTTGTTTTCAAATTTATTAAAAACAATTGAACATCATAATGATTTGATTATTTATAAACAAAAGTCATTAATAAAATATATGCATACAATTTTAAAGCCAAACATAAGATACATGTATATGGATCAATAAAATACAAAAATATTGTCGGCGCATTTAGTTGTATTGCATAACAATTAAATTTTCATGACATGTAAGATACATGTAGCTATATGTACCCATCAAATAGTAAACTATACACTCAGGTTTATAAGTATGAGCTTTAAGCAAGTAAAATATTTGAATACTAAAATTGATGAGGCATGTGATATAATATATATAAATACGTACCAAAACTACATACTAACAGCTATTGCAATAAATACGACGCAAACTAATGTAATAAACTCTAAAACCCTTGCGGACACCGTGGTTCCAGTACTTGTATCTACGCTACTTGTTGTTGTTGTTCCTGTTGTTGTTGTCGTCGTGGTAGGTGGTACTTCAACTGAAACACATTAACATATAATTTTATATCACTGGCTTAAATGAGAAGATGGCAACAACTACTTACGACTTTATAAGACTGATACAGATTTGAAATATGCATTACAATGCGATTCTTATTAGCCTATATTAATGAAAATCGGAACGTGTCGATTTGACCAAATTGAAGCCCGAAAGGCTGTTTTTTCCATCAGTTAAGAGTAATTTTTTCTTGTTTTTGTTTTAAAAGTAATGATTTTGTACTCATTCTTTGCCAGCGATATAACACTTCTTAAAACCAGGACAGACATGAAATAACATATCTTTCGAACCTTTTTATGTTGATCGTGTCCCTTAATGTTTATTTGACATGGCTGTTTTATTAACCCATGCCTACATGTGTACATGTACAATGTTTTTATGGTTTAATATTATGATTGTTTTGTAACTGTTGATTGTATGTCGATATAAATCGACAAATATGGTGAAAATAACTGTAGTCAGAATAATTTATCTACGCTATCCTCTAAGTTCTCAATATTCAAATATACAAAATATTATATAAACAAGCTTGCTAACTCAAATGAAGACAGATAAACACATAGTATCGCTGGCTTAGAATAAGAAGGTCGTAACTACAAAATCAATATATTGAGGAAACAAACACCATCTGGCAATAACTCTTCACTTATCGTTAAGCAAGCTTTTTCATGTTCAGTTTGGTCAGCATGACAAGTTCCGATTTTCATGAAAACAGGCTCACAAGAAGCGCCTGATAATGTAGATTTTACTTATCGTTAAACAAGCTGTTTCAGCTTCAGTTTGGTCAACATGACAAGTTCCGATTATCACGAAACAGGCTTACAAGAAGCGCCTGATAATGTAGATTTCAAATATGCATTAGTCTTATCTGGCGCGGTGATTATAAACATTTCTCATTGTCATTCTCAAACTCCATACTCCATGCTCAAACTTGAAAATCAGATTTTAATATAATTTTGCATCAAAACCAACACCAACTTGTCGCAAATGATCTAATTAAGAAAATGAACCCCAATTTCGTATGTTTCCATTCAATAATAAAAAAGTTACAGCAGTTTTTGTAATAAATGAATGCTCCAATTGGAGTACGGAGTATGAGTTTGAGCATGGAGTATGTTCTCCAATGTTTATAATCACCGGGCCAGGTCACTTACAAATGTACGACCTTCTTATTCTAAGTGAATAGTATATAGTACCTACATAACACAATTACATAATCGGGTTCCGAATGTAGCAAATTCGTTGCGATGAAATAGTACATAGTAGTATAACAATATGTATTACCACAACAAGCCTTTCTCTGAGATAGAAATTTTGCCGTTTTTGAAAGTGTTTAAATTCTTGAATAAATATGCGGTACATACTTAGAATAGATACCGTACATTCTGTAAAATCATTCAATTTCGATGGGACGTAATTTCGTTGTTTTGGTAAAAAGGACCGTTTCGTTGGTCCTTAAAGTCGTGGATTTTTCATTTCTGGTTATAGATACAAGTGTTCGATGGGATTTGATTTCGTGGTTGAAGGTGAACCATGAATGAATTTCACGAAATTTAATTTCCTCATGAAAATTAATCATTTTACAGTACTTATAATGTAAACACACATACCACAGCGTGTAAAGTTCCCTGACCATGTACCATTGGCCAAACATGTAATCACAGCATCACCCTGTAACGCAAACCCTTCATTACACGCATACGTTACATTAGACCCGTATGAAGTGCCATTTGCTAAGGCTGTTCCGTTTGCTATATCAGGGTACTCGCGGCAATCTGAAAATAATATATAAGAAAGTATAACATTGAATAAGATTAGAATAAAATACAACATAAGCAGGTAAATATATACTTCTATCTAAGCACACATACAATTTGAAGCCAATCTGAAACAACCGAGCCTAGCAACACACGCAAGCGGCAGACATTAACCCGATAAAGGATATTTCAAGAACGCCTAAATACCACCTCGCCCTCAACATGCAAGACAATTGAATAAGTGCTTGAAACTAACTGAACTTTCAATTGAATGCTTTTAAATTATACCAAATTATGAATGACATGGTTTCCTCATTAGCCAAGATGACGTGAGATACAATGTCACAAAAATGTTACCATCACGTCATTTGTAGCACGCTTATCGTAAAGAGGAACTTCTCTGAAACAATGGTAACGACGAATGATACCAGGAATAGTTTGTTGATAGTGTTACGAGCATCGAGACTCATGGGCAACAAACCCCGTCAATGGAAAAGCATCGTATAAAGTTATACGTACCACGTGTAGTATAAGGTAATTGAGTTTTTCCAATAAATCGATGCGTATTTTGTGTTTTTAGTGTCATATGATATAAAGAACCTATCACTCGTTGTCAATTGATATATATATATTAAACTCGTTCAGGAAATATAATCAAACTCGCCATAGGCTCGCTTAATAAAATTTCCAAAACTCGTTTGATATAAAGTTATATCAATTGACAACGAGTGATAGATGCTCTATATATACTCCATGTAACAGTCCTCAGAGTTTCTAATTTGTATCTGTAGACAACGCACTGACACAGATAAATGTTTCGTTGAAAAATATATTTTTTTCTTTAATACAAATTTTCTAAAAACAGTCGTTTTCGTTTTTTTTTTCGTTTTCAACGATACAATAACCTGCGCTCACTGTACACGAGCATGTGAATCAATTAAACCGTAACTGTCACACTTGTGACTCGTACAGTGTACAATATGAAAAATCTTGTTTCATAATTGACCTAAGAATAAATTTAAGCTGACAGACGGAGTTGGACGTTTTATAATTGTTTAGCTTAAGTGTGGGCATTGTTCAGTGTTTGTTGTGTTGTGATGTTACTCATTTCTGTGCTCGGCCAGTTAAGTTGAGTTCTTGCTTCCCTGTCTGATTTCCTTATACCTTTCTTATTAACTGTTAATGTGAATTTTGTGAGCTGTAACGGATTTTAATATTCAATATGTAAGTAAAGCAATTTTATTGTGGTGAACAAACAAAGCAACGCAGCTACTGCGGCAGCGCCTAGCCACCCACGCAAGAGTTAGACGTAGTACGCATCATCCACATCCCTAAAAATGGATGCTTAAAGCAAGCCTTTATACTCACTCCGCAATGAATGACACATTGTGGACTTTTGATGTTGTACATAATTAGCTATAAAGGGAGGTACTTTTAAGTGAAAACTACACTGAAGTGAAGATATATACTCACTGACAATGTAACAGTGGTTATCTGTCCATTCATATTCAGCAGAACATCTGGCCAAAGGCTCCGAAGAATAATATCCTACATCACATGTCTTCGGAACATACGACCCCACCGCTGTACCATTCACAGAAGCGTCTAACGTCGAATGTTCACCCGTGGGCTCTTCACAATCTAAATGATTAATCAAATCATGCTTAGTATTATAGGCCCTATGCATAATGCTAGAGATATATTGAGGATCTTATATATGAGTGTCTTTTCATATTGAATTTATTAAACGAGTTGGACAAAAGTTATAAAATACGAGGCGTTGCCTAGTATTTTATCTTTTTCACCCAACGAGTTTAATAAATTAATATGAAAAGACACGAATTTTATACTATTTTTATCGCATAAACAAAATAAGCCCCATACATGTGCTAATATTTGAACTGCGACCCCTTTAAGAGAGAATAGTGGAAATGGGTGAATCATGCATAATTATTTGAGCCGAAACGGGTATATTTGTATCGTAATCACATCACGGAACTGTTTTATTCTATGCATACATTAGTCCTGAAATATGTTTGGTAAGGGAACAATACTCGTGCGGTAAACGGGTAAAGACACGTACTGGGTGACGTCATGTATGTATGCTTTGGCGTCATAACAGCTTTGTATTTAAGGATTGACATGGATTAATTTTTAAGAGATACGATTTTGAAACTCAAAATGCATTTATAGAATGTGTATGCTATAATAAATTGTAGGTTTGTGTTTATTGATTATACTTGAATTGAAATTCTCATTCGGGTTTTAAGATTCGCCTTTTCTATCGATCTTCAACTGTATCGCCCCGACGATTAGGTCCGCCATGTTTTGTTTAATTTTGAAAGCGCGCATGTGTACATAAATTAAATAATCAACCGTCTAATTTGCACAGTTATTACAATAATGAGTAGAGTAATGTCGTTCTTATTGTATGGCTTTATTAAACTATCGCGCCGTGCTTTATGTGATAAAAACCGATTCACAATAATCAACGTAATTAAGGAAATGTAAACAATGTTTTCGATTTCACATGACATCGTCTTAACATATGATAGACGGTCATAACATAGACATTTCTAAGTGAACAAAAATAATATCACAATTTATGAAGGTATGGGGGAGTAATTTGAAATGCCAAATGTCGGATACAAACGAGTTATAGGTTATTTCTCTGTTAAATACCTTAAAATCAGAAAACCACCATTTTGAGGGTATCTTAAACTTATCCACTAAGTCATATATTAAAGTATATTGTAATTATAAACAAAATCGTGAGGGATTTAACTTTGTGGATTATTTTCACAGAAAACTGAGATTTATTTACATTCTAACACGCTAATATGAGCAATTTTATACGGATTATTCCTTTTTATTGCAGATTGATGCGTTATTTGTCGTGCTGCTATAACCTACTTCCGCTATCTAAAGAATAAAACCTCCACCCCAAAAAGTTCGGTCTTTGCTCATTTCAAACTTATGCATAGTTAAAGCTCATTTCCAACTATGTATTTCGTATAAATGCAAATGAGTCGATACATGCAATTGCTGTTGAAAGAATAAACATATAATGATAGAAATAAATAAATTCCGAAAAGAAAGGAATGAGCGGATAATGTTTCCTTTAAATAACGTTCACGTGAAATTATATTTTTAGATAAAACACGAAATTTTACCCCATGGAAATTAAATGATTTTACAATAAACAAGAACTAACCATCTATCCAGCTATAGACTACCAGCGTTCCACCATTGGCTCTCTCAGCATATGTACCATTACCGAACGTCCGAGGTATACATAGTAATCCCGCTGCAATATATATGCAATAAGTATGTGTTTAATACGAGTTACTGTGTGATTCAACGTGACGTCATTTTGACTCAAACGTGACGTCATGTTAACATGGATAACCTAGCGTGCGACAGTTCAATGAATACATTGTAATCCAACTGCAATATAAATGCATGTAAGTGCTCAATACGAGTTACAATGTAATTCAAGGGGACGTCATTTTGGTTGCAACGTGACGTCATGTTAACATGGACAAAGTAGCGTGCGATCGTTCGAGGAATGCATAGTAACCAATCTGCAATATATGTATGTTTTCCATACGAGTTACGATGTCATTCATTATGTATAATGTAAATATTTTCTAAATTTGCTATGACGCCCATGCGTCAAGCGTTTTTCCGACGACAGTGGCCACGTTTGAGCAGAACAAAAAGATAAACGTCCAAGTGTTAAAAGACCATACTTCAGCTACATAAAAGCTATATTGACCTAGTTGTAGCTATGAAAAGGGGTCCCTGGTCCCTTATTTCAACTTACTTCTTTCATAGTTATTTTTAGGTATATTCATCTTCCATTTATTCCGACTCGGTGTATTCCATAGAATGAGACTGACGCCGTAATCTTGCTGGTATCCAAACGTAGCTCCTCCAAATGTACATTCTTCCCCTAGAAACCAGTCATCTATATTAGCCATGTAACCTGATGTAGGAAACCTGTAACCATCGTTTATAGCTGTTTCATTCCTTATTTCAGTCTGAAAAATAATATCTATTTTAAACGACCCCATATACAATGTAGTACTATAGTTTGTAAACTTTATACAAACCACTAAATAAATATGCATTTAGTGGTTTCCAATCTATAATAGGTCGCGTGAAGATGCTTTTTAGTTTTCCTTTTTTTGTTGAAACAACCGCATTCTTTGATGTAGTTTTGTCGTCGACATACGCATTTTGTCCGATATTGATTACTAAATTCAGTATTACTGCTTGGTATCATTTCGATGATGTTTGTGGATGCCATAGTTTAATAATGATATATTTATTCCACATGAAGTGTACTTACAAATGCCAAAGTTAATCCATTCTCAAGTATAAACCTAATTGAAAATTGAATACTATATTCATAATCGTCTGTATTTAATGATACCCTCCTGGTAAAATACGGTGGAAGTGTGGACAATTTCCAGGCAAATATCTCAACTTCCGCTTCTGAAACCACCCAATCAAATCTAGTGTACTTCCTACCATCAAATATTGCTGAAAATATTCAATGTTTGAAATAAAACAGAATCCTTAGGTTAAATATTGTTGTGAAATATAATGTTTGAAATAAAACAAAATCCTTAGGTCAAATATTGCTGTTAGATTTAATGTTTTAAATAGAGCATACGCAGCAGCATTAAGTTTCAATTTCTAAATAGCATGACAACAAAGTACATAAAATTGTTTAAAAATGTTACCAAATTTTAGGGCTCTTTTCAGCTGCTCAATCACCCTTTGACATTAAAGCTTCCCTGGTCATTGGGCTACCTATGGAAATACCTACGTTCGGATATCTCTGGGGAGAAATTTCATCTATATGTGGCGCCCAGGTTTACATGTGTCAATTTACACCTTGGTGGAGTGGAGCATGTGGGTTAGTTTAGCTCAGAGAAATTAACCAGTGGTCCAGACAGGGGTTGAACCAGGACCCTCTCGATCCCATAGTGCGCGCCCAACTTCTAGGCAACCGCTCTCCACAATTACCTTTCCAAATGTTACATATCTAGCTAGAACATTGTAAATTACAATTTGCTGAAACGGGTCAAATATACACAGTTACCTCCATAGATGGAAGAATCTACCCAAACACGAAAAGTCTGATTGTTAAATCCGTACACAAGATACGCATTCGTCTTTGTTGTATCATTGTAGAAAACATTCAAACCAGAGCCTGAAATGAACATGATGTAATCGAATACGAGGGGCGATTCAAAAGTGCTATTTTTTAATGTTTATCTTAAATTATGTTCAAGCTACTTCAAACTTTGAATTTGGATAGACTACACAGAGCATTTTTCCTAGAACTTTTGAAACGCCCCATGTACATACAAGGTGTCACCAAAGAAAGTTGCATGTTTATCAAACCTCTTTTTAATGCCATCTCATAACCAACGCACGTATGTAGACATGAACAATTTTTCTGGTACTAATTTTAATATTATTTCTCGATACTTTTTAGAAAATTGTCAATTTTACAAAATGACATAGCATACAATATACGATTACTATAAAAGTTCTATTTCTTTCTTTTAATTATATGTGTTCCTTTTGTGGAATTCGTAGGTTTTTTTTGATCGGATTGGGTATAGCATATCTCTCAATATGATATTATCTTTTTGGAAAGCGTCATGTATAATGGTTTTAATATCGTAGTGTAATAGATGGTATTAAGGCGGCTTTAGTATGGTCCTGACGCCTGGGGCCTTATTCACAAACGTTGTAAGTCTAAAACACAGACTTAGACTTTACATTGTCAAATATTCTCTTTGCTCTCATGTTTTTATAAATGTAACGATTCTGATATAAATCGGTATACATGTTCAGTGGGTAACAACAAATAGTCAGACAAAATTCCGCTTGGTTAAATCCAATTTCAAAGAAATGGCAGTGATTATGAATAATGACAATTTTAAGTCTAAGTCTGAGTTTTAGACTTACAACGTTGGTGAATAAAGCCCCTGCACATTTGTATTATATTACATGATATTGTGTTCAGGCTTTTTAAATGAAATGCATTTTCCAAATTAATATATTTCAGTATCAAATATATATTAAAGTTCAAGAATACCCAACAAAGTAATTTGCGTATAAACATAGTTCATTCCAAGCATATTGATGAAATATAAAACTATATTTGTAATGCTGATGTATTTTTGTCTCTGAATTACACTTACCAACTCCGTTAGCATAGAAAATAGAACCATTGTGTACCATCTTGGCTCTCACAACAACTAACCCAGGATAGTCGTCGAACCCATGGCTCACTTCATAAAATGAATCTCCGGCTGTGATATTGTAAGAAGGTATATTGTAAATAAAGGTTATACAGCATATTTATAAGGATTATAAACAAATTAAGTACAATGGAGCGCAGCGACCGCTGCACTTTCTTTGTATATAATTCCAATACTGTATGTCATCTATAACCGGCTTATTGTTTACCCGCCCACTTTTAGTTGCCTTTCCAATACTTATTTATGCAAACAATAACATGCCCAATTATGGAGTTACATGAGTAAAATTTGCTTGTATAAAAAGCTAGAATAACAGGCGGGTCCATTTGAAATAATGGCGGTATTAAATCATATACACACAGCTTAGTCTAGTTAACCTGAAGGATGAGCTAATGCGTATAACCGTTATCATTTAACATTAAACGGACTGTACTTACGTTTTGAAGTATTTGCTTTCAATGATCTTCCAGATGTTTTAAAATCTGGCTCAGGTAAAGTGGCGAGTCTCCAGGCCCGGGCACGTATCTTAGTGTGATATACATTAGAAGTTGGGTTGTGCCCCATATAACTATTCGGCTCTGCAATAGAAAGTCATACCTGGGTTAAACATTCGTGTACAGTTCGTATCACGCTTGTCAAATATCATCTTAATTGTTCAATCAGTCTAAGAATTTGGCCATAAACACATGCATCGTTTTAGTATGATACTAGACTACCGTAATTACACATTAAATCTTTGGATGGGTTCCGTTTACTTCAATCGTCGAAAAAATAGACGATTCTTATGATTTCATAGGGTGTTGTAGAACATTTTTGTATAAGAAACGACAATTCGCATGTCCAATAAATCACAGAGAGAGTTTCTGTTAAAGCTTAAGCGAAAAATGATCTAATGGATATGAAAGCATAACTGTTTTTCAGTTGTTTTCAGGTTTTTTTTAAAATATCGTCAGATATAGTTCAATACACTTTCAAGTGTATAAAAGTAACTTTATAGCAGCTGCTAATATGTTGCCAAGTTAGCTTCAAGTTACAAAGTTTCAGTATTCCATTTGTGAAACATTTGTAAAAGTTGTTGTGATCAAAAGCACTCTAAAATTAAATGTCAGAGGGTGTTTGAACGGACTGGAACGTCAGAAAACAGCCCTCAAACATTGTTTTTTTTTCGTTTTAAATGATTCTTACTTTTGGATATGTAGCGCTCTCCACCATATTCAAATGTTGTTGATATATTGATATATCGATCATCATAGATATACACGACAAAATCTGGATTAATCAGATATTCACCACTTCCATCCGGACGAAATCCTGAATTACAAGTATAACATCGATTCATCAAAATATGTAAGAACAATAACAGGTAGAACTGTATCGTTGAAAACGAAAAACATATTTTTAGAATTTTTTTTTTTTAATTTAAATTGTTCTATAAAGGTGTTTTTTCGTTCTTTTTCGTTTTTAATGATACAGTAGGCGAAATAATAAGGTAAGAATGTACAAAGTAAAAATGTATTTATCTTTCTCTAATTATAATTCGTATATATCATCTTATACATGTATATTATATGAGGTCTGATGTGGGATTGTCAACCTCAGAAACAAAATTTCACATCTTCATATTTTGTTAGAATTTTGTTGTTTAATTTAAGATTTCGAAACGTACTACCTTTTCAAAAGTTTCCGAATTAGTGGCATGCTATGCCATAATGAAAACTGCAGCCATAGCAATGACAAATGATAAAAATTACGTCGTTGCCGTCACATAAAAGAGTTTATATGGTAACGACATACATTTAGGTACCTTTATTGGGGGAAAATGTACATAAAAGACAATAAAAAATACAAATTAATTTTGTTTGATGATGTCAAATTGTAGAAGTCTTTTAACATTCTGAAATCTAATTGATATTTGATAGGTGGATCAAAATATCAAAATTATTAACCGATACTCAAAATTTACACTTTTCGTTGATGTTTTGTGCGTTCGTATCATTTGGCAAAATATTTTGGAACTATATTTTTTGATATCTTAAAGTGTTAGGCAAGGTAATATGTACCAATCAAAGTTAATTTTCATCAAATAAAGTTTAATATTACATTGTTATCAACCAAATTTCAGAAGTCGAAGTCATAGCTATCAAAATACTTAATACCTAGGGTGCATTCGAAACGTCAGTTCTCTCTGTTCGGGAACAGATGGAACAGAGAACAGTCTTACGAACAGCCCGGAACAGTGTTCCGGACACGTTCTATCTGTTCCCAAATAAAAGGTTGTGCAGGCAGAACAGGTCACGTGATTTCAACGAAAACGAGACAACCGGAAACTTCACGAAATGTGTTATTCAGATCACCTTGGCAATAGTATGTTAACGGAGAAAAACGGAAATCACCGAACTTTTATGTTTGGAAATTTTCTTGTGTCATATTTCTTCAACAAATATAACGGCTGCAACTGACAATATCATCAACCTTAAAAGTTTTATTTTCTACATTTATTTATTTATTTTATTGTTACTTCCTGTTCTGTCCCTGTTCCATTTTGTTCGTAAGGTACTTGGAGTGGAACATTCGGAACACTGTTCAGAACAGTTTTATTTTGTTCGTAAGATGCTGGAACAGGAACAGAAGGAACACTGTTCCAAGTGTTCCAGAACAGACGCTACGAATACACCCCTAGTTCAACAATTGAAATTACACCAGAGCATAGATCGCTCCACCTTCTTGTTTGTCGAAGGTTGCTTGGTGAAGGTTTTCAAGTTAATTCATTGGACTATGTGATTATAATTTACCGTTAAAATTGATTAAAAAGGTATCGATTGACAACTGCCGTAATGTCAAAAGTAAAGCTGAATAACTTAGTTTCAATATGCAATAGTTGATATCCGGAACTCAGTGCAAGGTGGTTTTCCCCTTAATTTAAATGTAGGTACAAACAAATCTGGCCTAGTTAGACTGATTTTGTATTCATATGCAAAACAACTGACCCCCAACTCTATTGTCCAGATATGAATATTCAATAGGCTCAAGGATTATAACGGTAAAACTCTATTTGTACCTACAGATTAATGGAGCTCCGGAGTAGGTCTATTGCAAATATTTCGTTATAAAGCCTTACCTATAGCTTCGTAGACGTATTCATAAGTTTTAATCTGTACTTGAGCAATGGCAGGTGTCTCATTAAATCCGTGGAGGAAGTTACAATATGGTGGTTTAATGCAATCTAATGACGATATCCAGTCACTATCATAGTCAGCACGAGGCAATGGCGTTCCGTTAGCTGAAATACATAATTATATATAGGTCGTTTTTCAGGGAGACCGGGCTAAGCGACAAAATTAAGAAACTCACGATACATGCATTGACCATTAGAAAGGCGAGACACTTTTGAACAGTTACTGAACATTTGAACCAATTATACTATATATTAACACAATTATAGACTTTTGAAACTAACCACTCCCGCCTTCATCTAAGTGACGTCACAAACGTTATTTGGCGTAACGTTAACATGCATTTCATAAATAAAATATTTGATAAACTATTGACTTAAACTGTTTACAAGTTTGTCACATTTAAGAATTATAATCCTTTTTTACATATTACACAACAACATTGTAAGTGTTTGCTTATGGAGAAATGTAGCTGCTGTTTTAACTCTAACCCCTTGGTTTTCACAATTCAAGTAGTTTTCGAAAATTAGTCACCATTCCTTTACAGTTATTAGTTGTAGCATTGACTTTGTACGAAACACTTGTTATAATAATAATAATAATAATGATAAGAAGAAGAAGAAGAAGAGAAGAAGAGGAGGAGGAAGAAAAAGAAGATGAAGAAGAAGAAGAAAAAGAAGAAGAAGAAAAAAAGAAAAGAAGAAGAAGAAGTAGTAGAAGAAGAAATAAACACATCGGAATAATACTTACTTCGACATCGTCCGTCGCTGTAGAAATAACCATCTAGACATTGACACTCATTGAATTGACTAGTTGAGTTATACACACAGACGGCGTGTGGATCTTCACATTCTTCACTAAGATCATCTTGTAGTAAGCACCCTCCCAGACCAGTACCCGTCACACCTAAATAAATGATTTGTTTTAATTTGACAATACAAATCATTTATTGCATGAAGACATACGTGTTTTATAGCAATTTCACAATAATACAAAAGACAGAAAGGCATGGGTTAACTGAAGAGCATGTTTACATGATGTTAAATCGATGGCTTAGAATTAGAAGGTCGTAACTACCAAATCGATATTTTGAGAAAACACGGAAAACTGTCCGACATTTACTCTTTACTAAAAACAAAAACAAAACAAACTAAAACAAACTTTTACAACTTCATTTTAGTCAACATGACAAGTTCAGATTTTTATGAAAATGGGCTAATAAGAAGCGCTCTTCAAAGGTCGTATGTGGCACTTACGACCTTCTCATTCTAAGCCATCGAAATATACAATTGTGTGATATAACGACACATAATTAGATAGTCGTAATACAACTTTGAAATAGAATTATTCAGTAGTATTGACAATATACACATAACGCAGACTTAGAATAAGAAGATCGTAAATAATAATTACGACGTTATAAGACTGATGCATATTTGAAATCTGCATCATACGGCGTTTCTTATCAGCCTATTTTCATAATAATCGGAACGTGTAATGTTAACCAAACTGAATTTGAAACAGCTTGTTTTATCAAACATGTAAGTAAAGAGCAATATTCGGACAGTATATTCTTGTTTTCTTAAAACATCGACTTTGTACTTACGACCTTCTCATTCTATGCCAGCGATATGTTCATATGCATATCAACCTACGTACTTCATAGAAAGCGTAACAACCTAATTTATCGCGGTATAGCTTGGCTATATTGACCGAAGCCTGACCTTTATACAAGAATATATTACAAGGTTCTTGCTTTGAATACGAATATAAATTTCCGCAAGCAAATCGTGCGATATCGGGTTTTCAAACTTGTGTTTGTATTACATCTCGAGCATCTTTGTGATACTCCCCGATTATGAAAACATACAATCGGTGTTATAAACGAAGACAATATATCAACTGTTAAATTATGCTAATGAAAAGGTCAGGCTCGTGTCAAATTGGCCAAGCTATACAACACATTCAGTAGGCTTTACATAAATTAACATACATATAGAAAGTCTAATAAAATATCATACTACGTTTATTTCTGCAACAAGTTTATTACACTTGTTTTGCAAATTATCATTTTAAAGACAGCACGAAAGAATATTTGCAGATATTTGATTTAAATACAGAAACACCGTTCATTTCTGATGCAACTAAAAATACAATGGACGCTGCTCTTTAGTGCAGCTTCAATGAGTCTCGTTGATAAATTATTACACGATTTGTATGATAATTATTTCACGATTTGTATGATAATTATTTCACGATTTGTATGATAATTATTTCACGATTTGTGTGATAATTATTTCACGATTTGTGTGATAATTATTTCACGATATGTATGATAATTATTTCACGATTTGTATGATAATTATTTCACGATTTGTATGATAATTATTACACGATTTGTATGATAATTATTACACGATTTGTATGATAATTATTACACGATTTGAAAGTTGTGCCATGATGTGTGAAATTAAATTCAAAAGGCACATACGTGTGAGCCGATATACTTTCATACCATCGACTATTCAGTATTGAGTTTTCTGATTGGTTAAGAATAAAACCTTCCACAAAGCTTCAGCCAATCAAATTACTCGTAACAATATCAATGCAGGTCAATTTGCCCTTACATGGCACAGAAACCCTCCAATGCTATTGGATTCTATTAAAGGAACGCTTTCCACCGAACAGCTAAATGATAAACACGTTGAATACATTGTAAATCGCTGACTTAGAATGAGAAGGTCGTAAGTACAACTTCGATATTTTGAGAAAACAAGAAAAAACTCCAATAATCACTCCATAGGGAGTATACGTATAATAAAACTGAAGTTTATAACTCTATTTATAGAAAAAACTGTTTGCAAATTACACTTTACTTATGGTAAAACAAGCTCTTTCAACTTCGTTTCGTCAACATGACATGTTCCGATTTTCATGAAAATAGGAAAATTATAATGCTGATTTCAAATATACATCAGGTTTTTCTTGTTATCATTTGCACACTATACTTAGTCTGATTGATTTCGCCACAATAGCAAATTCACCATTCGCGAAAATTTCTTATTTTGCAATACATTGTTTATGTGACAATATAGACTACTAGATTGGACTACAGCTGACTAATACATCGGTAATAAATTTAACTGACCTGCAATATACACGTGCGCCAACACCAACACAAGAAGCCATACGTTGTACATAATTGTTACATTTTAGAATCACAATAACCTGAAATAAAAGTAATACTATAATAGTGTTATATAGAGGATATATCACGAATTGTCAATTGATATTAATTTGTATTATACGAGTTTTGGAAATTTTATTAAGCGAGCATGTAGCGTATAGCCCCTGGAGAGCTTTATAATGTTTCCTAAACGAGTTCAATAAAAAAATATCAATTGGCAAGGAGAGATATGTTCTTTATATCATATGACAATAAAAGCGCAAAATACGCTCCGTTACATTGGAAAAACTCACCCATGTAGTATAACTTTATACTGCCAATATTACGTATAATATATACTGATAACACACACGCACATATATATATATATATATATATATATATATACTACTACTACTAGTGTCTACAAAATGTACAAATGTTAGTATTTGGTGACGTCCTTAAACTAGCACTCGTGAGTAGTTTAAATGTTTCTCCGTTAATAGGATAATGATATTGTACCTTCAATATGTTTTCGCTTGTTACAAACATATCCCAATCGACCGACCGATACGTATGGAATATTCAAGAATAACCGGTTTAATGTTGAATTATTACTCTCGTTTATTTATATATGTATTTCGACAAATGTGTAAACTCTTACCCTTTGGTTAATCCATATAGCATGCGATGTATCCAGCATTAAGTAGTTCAGTTAAGGTAAGTATTAAATAGTTCACAGCTATACACCTTGTCATGGTCTGGTGAATCACGGTAAATTGTTTATGAGTCAACCTTTATAGTCCAGTCATTTTAACTTTTAACCTCAAACTAATTGCAAAACAAACAGTTTTGTGTTTATATGGTGCGTAAAGCTATCCTTAGCAATGTACAAAATGTCCTAATTGAATATTTGTGGGACTTTTTGAGATATTTACAAATATGTTCAATTGTCACATGTTTTCGCGATATTTGTCACTTTTGATGTAAATAAATCTTGACTTGTACCAGTAACTTATTTTTACATCGTGCTTAGAGGTCGCAATTTTGGTCTGATTTTTATGAAACTTAACAGCAATGATCATCGTAAGCTAATCTAGGTAAAATAAAATTTTGTGTTAACCGGAGCCAAAATCTAGGTCACTAGGTCAAAACATAGAAAAAATAACATATAGTCACCAGGGGTCGCAATTTCAACCTTACACTTGTGAAGTTTAGTCACTATGATCACCTTACAAAAATCAAGGTCATGTATGAAATTGGATTAACCTGAGTTAAAAACTAGGTCACTAGGCCAAATTATAGAACAAATCTTTAGAATGCACCCTTTTTAAATAATCTTTATGAAACTATGTCACATGGATCATGAAGACAAAATGTAGGTCAAATTCAATATTTACTTATCATGAGTTAAAACTAGGTCACTAGGTCAAATAATAGAAAAACCTTCATGCGCCAAAAAGTCGCATCAATTATTTTAACCTATTGACCTAATTTTGACCCAAATAACTCAATAACATACTTGTCTTAGATGTTTTGATATGAGCATTGTGACCAAGTTGCATAAATATTAGACCAAAATTGTGAATTTTGTACCTACACAACATTTACCTTTGATTTTAACTAGCGACCTACTTTTTGACCCCGGATGACCCAATTTATAACTTTGACCTATATTTTGTTGATATTATTATTGTGACCAAGTTTCATAAATATAAGGTCAACATTATGACCTCTAGCGACTACACAAGGTTTTGCAACAATTTGACCTAGTGACCTAGTTTTTTACCCTTGATCATCCATTTTCTACCTTGGCCTAAATTTTGTTCAGATGATCACTCTGACCAAGTTTCGTAATCATAGAGTCAAAATTGTGAATACAAATGCAATTGTGGACGAACGGACAAAGAGAACAATCGTTATTTCTCCAGAATCGATAGATTCGTGTACATTTTGTTTATTTTCTGTATTGTATACTGTCCAAACACAAATATCCTTTTTTCATAAGACACACATGTATACAAAACATGATATGTGTAAATTTTAAACAAATTGGATTAATATTAAAGAAATGAATAAAACTTTTGTTTTCCCTTCCAAGTGCTATTTTGAGTCATTTTGTCGACATTTGAATGGTTAGTATACAACACGTAGACTGGCAAATATATGAAAAGTAAATAGTCTGATGATAAAATCAATATTTGTATTCGACAGAAGAAGGTTGTATCTTTCAGAAAATATAAGCGTTAAGGTGCAATTAGTAAATATTTAACGACTTACACGGGTAGAACTTAAAATTCCCCGTGTAGTATGAAATAAGGCAAATGCTGAAATTGCTACCAAAAGTGACCTTAAACATGTCGATTTTTTTTTATTTTCCCCACTGAACTCGCATATTTGACGTTTTGTCTGTAGTCGATAATAGTCTGTAGATGATGAAAATGCAAAGAAACTCTGTTTTGCAATTTGTTTGAGGTTGACCATATTTTTTAGCTTCAATGACTGGACTATTATAGCCTTTAGCCATGTATCGTATATGTTGTAAAGAAATAATCGATGAAATGTCGCTATCTTAACATTGACGCAAGCATCGCCTCGTCTCGGCAAGGTCTGTGTCAATTTAGAGGACCGCCTAGGCTTGTTTAACTTTAGAGTAAGCTCATGTATGAGCTCAAAAATTGGACTATACGTGTGTGAATATGTGAACTATGTGATATATTAATTTGGATGTATAAAAGTGAATATTAATTGATTTATTAGTGGAAAACTAATAAACAAAGGAGCGAGGTAGCCTTGGGCGCTTGACTCTGTGTTTTGACGGTGTTGGAAGCCAGTGATATCGTTAGATTGGATTACCGTTATCATTTACAATCATAACAATGGATAACATGTGTGTGATTATAGTTTATGTAACTTTGTGATACAAACTGTGATATTGACATTCTTGAGGATTATGTCTATTGAAGGTATCGCTCAATGTGTACATTTAAATTGACTTAAATACTAATACGTTTATACAGCCCATTACTGACGACGTCCAGTGGTCTCCTATTGTTATATTTTTGCCAGAAGGGAACTGTTTACAATCAGACGCTTGGCAAAAATTTCGTCACGCTTCAGTGCGTCGCAATAGATAAGTTTAATTCTTCTGGGTATAAAAGTGTTAACAATGACGTCAGATTTGCGCGAATTTGAGCCGGTGTTATTAGACGATAATACTGAAGTGAAAGTTCTCTTCTCGACGGATGCGATAAGTGTGCCTCCAAGCCCTCCAGTAAACCAGGAAGGCGTTTCTACCTTAAACGAACTGAACCTTTTTGAAAATTGGTACAGAAGTCTTCCGAATGGTTTGTTCATTCGGAATGTTGTACAACATTACTCTTCCTGTGAGCCAGATTTAGAGTCCACCCGATTATGGCTTTTTGAGTCACTTAAGAGTAATGAAGACTTTCCATTTAGTGTAGAGGCCGAGTTGAAGAAAAGAGTCTTTACACGCAGTGGAGATACGGTTGCATATAAATTGGCGGCTGATATCTTCACGTTGATTTCCGTCATGGAAGGTGAAGACTACAGCTGCATGAAAGAGATTATCAGTGCCAGCAACAAACGACGAAGAAAGTCTGTTCGGTCCATCAGCACCCCTGGTAATGCCAAGAGTACACGAGCACATCCGTCTTCTGCTCAATCCAGTAACTGCCAGTGCAAGTCAGAACTCAGTCTACTCAAGGATACTGTCTCTTCGTTGTCAGCTGATATGTTGTTACTCAAACAAACATTATACGCAAATGATAACTTAAGATCTGAGCAATCAAAAGTTTTCAAAGATACTATTGATGGAATCAAATCTGATGTTTTAAACTGTTCGAAATCTATCTCAAACTGTGTGGCAAATGCAGTGCAGACTAACTTTGAAAATGAAGTGAAAAGTCATGTTGATAATATTGAATCTAGAATCTTGTCTCTTGAACATTTCCTTGATGCTGAAAATGTACATACCGTAGTTAAGGTAACGGAACGAGTGACGTCACCTACTGACTACATGAAACTCGTACCTAACATTTTGGTGTCTGATGATCAGTTCGTGTCGTGGTCTGATCACAGCGAGGAACAAACTAACACGTTCGGTAATGTTCAAATGCCATTCTCGCAATCTGATGGTAATAGTTTCTGTCCCAGTGCTCACGACATATCAAATTTCTTATCAAATGTACAGAGTCAAATGGTGTCGAATGTAAGCGTAGATAACCCCGTTACCATAGTAACCTCAAACCAACGTAGTGTTGAATCACAGACGGATATAAGCAGCTTTTCAGTGACAGATTCAAACCAGTCTGCATCACATACCCATAGGGTTTTGTCCGAGCCTGCAATTGAAGTTCCAGATCACACTCGTCCTGACCGAGGAAGCCCACCAATATCTCACGATACTAGACGACAAACTGGATATAATAAGAAACAGAATGACTCTTACGCGCGTTCTATTCCTGTGGTGTGCACAGTGCGCCGCAACCCTTATGACGAAGATGGATTTACTAAAGTGGAAAAACTACGTACAAAACGGTTCTTTGTCGGTGGATATGATCATTCAATGACAGAACATGAACTATATGACTATGTGAGCGACAAGGGTCTTAATGTAACCCATGTTAGAATTGTTCCGTCTAAACATACGCACAATCGAGTGGTGATACAGTTAAATGTAGAGGGTAACGCCTCAGCAGACGATGTTCTACAATATGGATTTTGGCCGCATGGTATAATTTGTAAACCTTGGCTATCACGTGACGCGCTGTGGCGAAGAAGACAAAATCAACCGTCCGGAAGATCACGTGATGAGCCGCCGAGATTTCGACAAGCTCGATCATCGGACAATCATACTAATATAGACAATACAAATCGGTACAGATCTTTACATACAGATCAAGACAATACAGACTGGTCGCATGTGTACTCTGGTGCGAACCCATATGGTTCTACATATACATAAACATATTGACATACACTATATTCTGATAGTACATCATGTATATGACAAATGCTAACATTAGGATTACAAGTATTTTCTTCATTATCATGCAACTCAAATTTATGTCTTGGAATGCCACTGGTTTGATTTCCAGTTCATCGTATTTATGTGAAACATTGTGTAATAATGACATTGACTTTTGTGGTATATCAGAGCACTTTCTGTACCCACAGAACGTGCACTTCATGGACACGTTGATCTCAGACTATCGATCGCATGTTGTTTGTGACAAAGACCTTGCTTCCCCGGGTAAATGGCGGGTCGGAAAAGGAGGTGTGGCTCTAATGTGGCACCGGAAATTTGACAATTGTGTGGTTCCATTGGAATTATCTGATGATAGAATTGTCGGTATTCAGTTTCAGTTAGCACCAAATCATTATGTATATATATTTCAGATATACCTACCTTGTGTAAATCACCCTATAGACAAATTCAGGACCTATATTGATAAACTTTATGATGTGTGGAATACGTACGCTCATAGTGGTGATGTTATTATTTTAGGTGACTTTAATGCAAGGTATGACTCTAAAAGCACACGCACACGAGATGTATTATTTCATAAATTCTGTACGGACACAAATATTGTCCCAGTAAATACTACACCTCTGTGTGTCGGTGCCAAGACCTCATATGTCTCTTATGATGGTAAATTTCACTCATTGATTGATTTTATATGTATGCCTGTGGAAATGTATGATCGTATAGCATATTGTGAAATTCTTGATGACAATTGCCTAAATGTGTCAAGACATAGACCCGTTGTCTGTACTTGTGATTTTAAAATATGTGAATCAAATCAGTATGAGTGTGATAATGCTATGTTTGTAAACTGGGGTAAATGCAGTACTGATCAAGTGTTACAATATAATGAAGTGTTATTATCAGATAACGACTTACAGCGACTGGCACATTGTGATTTAGATACGGCTGATATTGATGGAGCATATTCATTGTTCAGTGATAAACTTGTTACACATGCGAATTCTACGTTGCCTCATAAGAAGTTTGTGAAACATCTGAAGCCGTACTGGAATTCCGACTTAACGGCTGCTCATAATTATATGACCAGCGTACGAGGAGTATGGTGCAGACATGGCAGCCCGCGTAATGCCACCGACCCAACGTACGTTATGTATAAAACAGCTAAACGTGAATTTCGCCGTATGCATAGACGATGTGTTAAAGTGTACTTAGACAATCTAAATCATGAAATTGATAGAAGTGCTGAGCTAGACTCTAGTTAGTTCTGGAGAATGGTTAAGACTAGAAGGAAACGTAATGTATCCATGATAAGTGCTGGTATGAACTTTGATGGTAATATAGTAAGAGATCGCGATAGTATAACTGATGGCTGGTGCAAGTATTTCCGGGATCTATATACACCAAACTCAGATCTTGATAATGGTGACGAAAACTGGCATCGACACATATGTCAAGAACTAGATAGAAATTTAAATGGCATTCAACCTGACTTAACTGCCTGTGTACACCCCGATGTAGTGAAACGTGCGATTGAATGTTGCTCGAATGGTAAAGCTAGTGGAATCGATTCTATTCAATATGAACATTTGATTTATGCTAAAGATGTTGTATCTCCAATCTTAGCAAATATCTACACATGGATGCTGCGTACAGGACATGTTCCGGATAGCTTGAAGAGAGGTGTTATTGTGACTCTTCATAAAGAAGGCAATAAGCGTAAAGATGTGCCGGATAATTACCGAGCTATTACTTTAACTTCAGTTGTGCTGAAACTGTATGAGTCTGTTTTGTTAACTCGGTCAAAAAGCGAAATAATGTCTTCAATTAATCCACAACAGGGAGGATTTCAAGACGGACTCTCCTGCCTCATGACGTCATTCATTTTGCGTGAATCGATATATTTCGCGCGTGAATTCAATTCAAAACTTTATGTCTGTTTTATGGATGGCAGAAAAGCATTTGACACTGTTTGGCACGAAGGCATGCTGTACAAACTACTAACAGAGACTAATATTGACTGCACAACTTTCTTAGCATTTAATGCGTTATACTCAAATATGTCAAGTTGTGTGCGTTATCAAGGTAAACATTCCCAGTGGTTTGGTGTTGGTCAAGGTACCAGACAAGGAGGGAGAAGTTCGCCGATACTATATCTCCTGTACATAAATGGACTCATCAATATGTTAGAAAACTCAGGAGCCGGATTCTGTTTATATGACACAAGGCTCAGTTCACCAACAGTCGCCGATGATATGGTCCTTATGTCATTCTCAAAGCAAGGATTAAATGACATGCTTGAACTGTGTGATAATTATTCAAAACAGTGGCGCTACCAATATAATTCAAATAAGTGCGCGGTCATAGTTTTTAATGATAATTCAAAGGCTGTTCAGAATCGAGAATTTAGACTAGGAGCTAGTAGTGTTGCTGAAACAACTAACTATACTCATCTTGGTGTGATATGTGATCCATTCCTAAGTACACGTTCAGTGATCGATGATTCGTGTCATAAACTTAGAGGGACGTACTTAAATATCATCAATAGCGGAATCAGTCCTCGTGGTTTCAATCCTTGCACTTCAGTTAAAATTTACAATACTATAGTTATCCCAAAAGCCCTTTATGGATGCGAACTCTGGACGTCGCTGACGGCTACAGACTTACTCAAAATTGAGCGTGCGCATAGATTCTGCATTAAATATATGCAGACATTTAGTTCTGGAACATCAACCGATTTATCGTTGTGTACATTGAATATGGTATCGATGGAAAGCCTCATTGAACATAAAAAATTGCAGTTTCTTGGACAAATATGTAATCTTTCAAATGGCTATATTGCTAAACATATATTCAACAATAGACTTACTCACTACATCAATTATGACAATCAACGCAATGGATTTATTCCTGACGTCTACTCGATACTCCAGAAGTATGGCTTAGTTGATTATTTATCGAACTATATTTCAAATGGGACTTTTCCTTCAAAAGCAAGATGGAAGACTATTATTCGTGACAATCTGTTATCAAAACAACGAACTGAAATGATGAATAATGTTATAACTAAGTCGTCACTCCTTCAACCAATTTTAAGAGGAGACCAACCGTGTACATTGTGGTTGTTATCTAGACATAATCCCCGGCTGTCCTCTGTTTGCCTTAAAATAATGTCGTTGATTGTGCGCTTTGTTTCGAAGAAGTTTATATGCATATGCAAAAAGTGCGATTGTGCAACTGAAAGTATTATTGTACACTTGATCAGTTTCTGCGAGAAAAATGTGACAATTCGAGAGCAAGTGTGGGATATGCTCATTTGTGAATTCGGGTATAATGCATATAGGGAATTTACTGTACTGTCACCTACTGAACAGACCGAGCATTTGTTAAGGCTAGCCACTATTATTGATGGTGATACCTTTAAATGGTTTCCGTTAACGTCATTGTTAACAAAATTATTATAGTGATCGAAGCCAACGTCACTATTACACATGTATCGATCAATTGTTTATACACATGTTTATTATACCTACTGAACAACTTGTGTTTGTAACACGTATGTTCGTGAAATTTGTAAAACATACTTTTGGTATGATATACATGCTTTTATGCAAACTGAACATGTATTTGACTGATGTATATTATACACTTATAAATGTGTTTCTTGAAAAGATAAATGACATCAATAAGTATTGTACTCTTATCGGCAAGAGTTAAGTACATTGCAATCTCTCCATAGTGGCCCTCCATAGGGCGTCATTCTATCCTAAGCAACACGACTATTTGCTGGTTTTTTCAACAGCCAGAAGTTGTGCTTTCATAGGGTGCTGCTCTAGAGAGGTTGCACTGTATTGTTGATTACATACACTGAACTAGCAACGTCCATCCTTGGTTATCTAGCTATTTCGTTTCGCTGTCTAGGTAATCTTCTGATGGTGGAATTTGTACATGTAAGATATGAACATACATGCTATTATGTACGTGTATGTTTGGTTGTGTGTACGTGTATGAATGCATACTTACATGTATCAATGTATATAGTGCGTGTGCTTCATGAATGTGTTTAGGCGTGCGTGCGTACGTGTGTAAGTGTTTGGATGTATGCGTGGTGGGTATATATGAATGTGCATGCATGTGTTAGGGGTACGTGCGTGCGTGTATGTGTGCGTGCGTGTGTGCGTGTGCGAGTGTGTGATAACGTGTATGCATGTATATGTTAATGGGCGTGTGTATGTTTGTGCTTGAATGTGTTTAGCTGTCCATGCATGAGTGCGTGCATGTCTGCGTGTAAGGTTATGTTATCTTATTTAGAAGTGATTCCATGTGTTACTGTCTACTATGCCATTATATTTGCCATTCGGTTTTGTATTGTGTAATCTTGTATATTGATGTATATTTGAATGTAATGTAACTCTTCAGAAAATGGAGGAATAAAAGTTAATAATGGCTAAGAATGAGAAGGTCGTTACGACCTTATAAAACTAATGCATATTTGAAATCTACATCATGAGGCGCTTCTTATGAAAATCGGAACTGTCGGGTTGACTAATACCTTGTTTACCATAAGTAAAGAGTAAATTTCAGAGAGTTTTTTTTCACAAAATAGCGATTTTGTACTTACGACCTCCTCACTTCACCCGACTAGATAATATATTTTAATAATCAAATAGCATAACATTTTGCAATTTTAAATTTAGCTAGATTTTTTTTGGGGCTTGATTATATGTTTGAGGGTGCAAAGGGAAATAATTTCATGAGAAAAGAGTAGATTGAGGTGTTTTCTTTCTAAACATAGAGTATGTTAGACAGACTAACTCTTAGCCAGCGATATATGCATACAATAAACACGTATATTGCTTATCTTGTGAACTTAAAGCGGCGGTCACATACAAGTAAGTGTTGTATACAAGCAACAACGTATGTAATAGGTCTATCTTAAAGTCCCAATAAGGTTTAAAATGGTAGTATTTTCTATCTACAAAGAATATCGAAATATTGAGATATTAAATTATACTAAAAATGGTGCAGAAGGGACCCATATCTGACCTCAGGTCGCTGTTCCTTCTTTGAGAAATAATCAACTGAAAACGCTTTTTAGTATTTTGTCCTCCGTACAAAATACTTAATAGTGTTTACGTTTAATTTTTCCGAACAATTCCAAATATTTCGTCAATGATCGGAAGTACGCATAACGTATGACGGACGCACACTTTAACCCGGTATATACCAGTACCTTCCGGTATCGTACATAGTAGCCAGGTATTGACACCTAATCACGTTGTATATTGACATGCCAGAGGCGGCGGATTTACTATGCGTGTGTAATATAGATAGTGCGAATGGGTGTGTGTCAGGATCTTGCATATATTTTATATATATTGTTTATATATAGAATCCCTGGCTGTGTGCAGATGTTTTAATTTCTCCGATAATTATTAGTTTTATATTTTCGTGTACAGTAGAATCTACAATAAAATAATAATTGTTTACTTGTAAGTATATAAATCTACATGTTCAATATACACGAATGTTGTGAGTTATTTAATTTTCATAAACACGTGTCAATTGTATGAAGGTCAAAGAGGTGGCCTTTTCTTTTAATAGCAATATAAAACGTACAAACATGATCATATGAATGGAAAATTAAAGTACAGTCCAGTGACGCAGTGGAACAATCCACTAGTACGGCAAATAGAATTGGTGCGATTTCCTGCTATATAACTATCGTTGTGCATGCAATACAAATCATGAATAATCTGACAGTTATTGACAGTGTTTCAACGTACGAAGTTCAAAAAATTTAGTCAACATTTCTGTATTTTGGTAATTAGTAATAAATTGCAAATTTTATAAATTTAAAAAAATCACCATCAACTAAACCACATACTTTTATATTATATGATATAAATCTATAGTTATTATAGAAGAAATTATATCACAACATTCAGAGTATCTAAATCTCATTACTTTCAGTAATGACAGAAAAAATGGGGGTTGTCAATAATTTGTGTACATATATTTTTTAATATAATCACAGATATATATTTAGAATCTGTGATATAATTTCTTATGCCTGTGGCTAAATGTTTCAGGGAATTTCATTAGTCGAATGTTACTCCTTTAGCCAATCAGATAGTGTGGTTTATCACCTGCATCCAATGAAGCATGTAGTTTACCTAGACTATAATCCTGTCATGTTGATGATTGGGGACTAAATCACACTGACCCTCCTTGTTTATTGGGGGGCTAGTAAACAACAAATGTGCATAAAGTGGATAAGTTAGAAATTTTAGGGGGCTCATTTTTTTATAAAATCGTATCTGGCCAGCCAGCTGGGGGGGGGGGGGCTCGAGCCCCCTAGCCCCCCACCTAAATACGCCCCTGTATAATACCAAGTATAAAGGATTATACTAACAGTTCAATACCAAACTAAACTCTACCTATTTACGTGGGTTGTCCCAGAATCCTGTAATATCTTGAAAATTATCAAGTATTGTATGCCCAAATTATAATTAACTTTTAAAGAAATTATTAAATCTTCACTGTGAATCATTGTATACAAATTCACCAAAACATGCCACTGATTCTTATATATATTTTGGGGTGTTGTGGCTATAACTACTTAAGTATTATTGCCATTAAATATTTAAACTCAATTTTGTGATACATACTTTTTTCGTGCTGGACCGTATACCGTTACCATGGGTTACAAAAGCATCCAATTATCGAATACGACGTATGCTAATGTAAAATAAATTTATCAAATAAACGTGGTATTGTTGTAGAAATGCCATACAAAATTTCATAACTGTATCGTTATGGTGGAGTAAATAAATAAAAACAATACACGCTATTCTGGGACAACCCTCGTATATATATGTTCTCCATGTGCAAAAAACTACTTTAAAGTATGTAAAAACAAAATAAAGTTATTCTTTTGATCTTGTTATCATTTTTTTAATTGCTACGTTGACCTAAGTAATAGATACAACGGATTTATTGTACTATATTTAATTTGCTCTAATTATTTGAAACCGCTAATTATTAAACATTGAATGTTTCAATAACTGCCATCGTTTCTGTTAAAAATAAATCGTCCAAATTTCTTCATTTAAAAGTGTACTTAAAATATAAAAATTGGCCAGAAGAAACCAAAGCCATCCGACTATGAAAACGTCCTCCCTGCACCAGATTCACGAATAGCTATTAACGAACAATTGAAACCAAACTCTGAATCAAATGATGTATCACCGACTAGCGAAATACTAGCCAACTGTACCAACCCCAAATTCGCCTGAAAAATTAGACAATGACATTAAGAGGCAATCAACGACTACCGAACCCAATTAAATAAGAGAATTAAGATTGAACATGAACCTGATTATAACTTTTCTCCAGAAACAGTAAATATTGAAATTCCACATTTTACGTCACCAATAAAATCACCAATATATATTGACTGCAATACAGAAAGAAGTGACATGTCACAAAATCCAGTTCCGTGGCTTTCAGAATTAAATTTAAATGATAAGGAAAGCATAGAATCAGATAAATGGTTAACTGATAAACATATGTATGCCGTCAACAAAATGTTATCAAAACAATTCAAAAATATAAACGGGCTGCAAGACACTACTTTAATACCTTTTTCGATGACAAAACTAAAACATGGAACACATCTACTAAATTCAGACGTCAAGCTTCGCCTTGCGCACAAATTCATTTTGATGGCAACGCCCATTTGACTACAAGTATCAAATCGGAAAAAGACGACTCCGTATTTTATTTAAATTCATTAGGTACTAAATCCAAAAATTAAAAAAAAAACATTCAAATGCAATTATCTCAAATTTACACCAGCAAAAATGCAAAAAACTTCCCAGAATTCAGCAACAGGGCTACTAGATACGATACCGGAAGGTACTGGTATATATCGGGTTTTAGTACGCGCCTGTTCATCAACAGGTGTGCTATCCATCCATTGGTTATCAGAAACTGGCGAAAGATTCTCGGTAGTCTCCGGATAGCGACGGAGATGCTGTTAAACGCCGTATTTATAAACATACTGGGCTCGTTTTGCCAATCTTCAAGGAAATATTATTTCACATATGTGACAGTAAGCGCGTGTTTAAATAGCTTGATGTGTTAATTATGTATCAGTCTTCAAATCAGTAACAAAGATTTGTGTTTTCTATCTATAGATACGTCGTTCCGGAACCTTATTGTGGCTTTAAAAGGCGATGATTTTAATTTTATTTCATCGCCTGATCTAAATGATTACTAGACTAGCATTATACTGTTTTTTATTCTATATTATTATTTTCATGTTTTGTTAACTACCACCAGACATGATTTGTGCGGCTACAGGGAACTACCATATCGCTTGCTTAAAATGAAAAGATCGTAAGTACAAATTCGATATTTTGAGAAAACAAGAAAAAAATGTCTGAAAATTACTCTTTACTTAAGTCTGGTCAAAAGCATTTCACATGACGATTATACCAATAAAACTAAAAACGGAATTGTTTCAACTTCAGTTTGGTTAACATGACAAGTTCTGATTTTCATGAAAGTAGGCTCATAAGAAGCGCAATGTGTTGCTGCTTTTAAATACGTATCAACCTTAGACTTATTAGGTACTTACGATCTTCTCATTCTAAGTCAGCAATTCATTGTGTTTGACGTTTGTGACTGCTAACTTGGACGTTCAGTGGTTAAGCTCTTTTTCATTCCGCCTTGTGTTGAAAGTTGTGTCTTGTAATAGCGATCATTAATGATTTTATGTTATCGGTCAAAATGTGAGCTTTTGTGATCGCTCTTCGTTTGTTTTTGTCTTTTGCTGTCTTTGTGATCGCACTTTGTTTACCAGTCGTTTGTCCGCCCGTCTTACGTTCGTTCACAATGTCTTATGAGCACACCTGATACCTCACTTATATGCCAATCTTCTATCGGTCCTAATCTCTTCCGTCTGCGATCTAAACGCCACATTTGTGGAATGTTGTTCTCTTTTCCGTCGCATTACTTGTACATAAAAAAAAGTTAAGTTACCAATTTTCTAGGGCTCTTTTCAGCTGTTAGGCCGCTCAAGCACCCTTTGACATTTTAACTCCCCTGGTCATTGGGCTATATATGAAAACCTACACTCGTGTCTCCCTGGGGAGACTATTTCTCTCCTGTGGTGTGGCAGCCAACATTCGATCTGCGGCGCCCAGGAATAGACACTGCCCTCACAGGTACCATTTTACACCATGGTGGAGTGGAGCTGTGGGTCTTGCTCAGAGATTTTAACCAGTGGTCCAGAGGGGGATCGAACCCGGGACCTCTCGATCCCGAAGCGCGCGCCCTACCTCTAGGCCACCGCTCCCCACATGGCCACACTCTCTCCATATGTTTGATTTGGGTATCTTTTGTGGGCTGTTTCTACCAAAAGTCTTTGTTTGAGGATTTCCTTTGAGAATGCACAAGTTATGATCCAAGAATATTGTAAACTCTGATGTAGAGTAGAGTGTGTTTCAGGCATTATGTATAAGTTTTACATAAGATTGATGTGGACCCTTTTTTCTTTATCTATACAGTGCCAACCAATAATAAGTATACAGAGGTTATTTCCCCATTTACATGCGTGTATTACACCATTTGCAGAACAGTGAAATAACAGTACCTTTTGGAAATCAGGAATTGTGTTGTTCATTAAGTGCAAATATCATACATTGATTGGTACACTAGATGTGAAATATTAAGTTTCTTTGTCTGGCTTGAAAAGTCACTTGGCCACAAAAGCACGGAAAATTAAGCCCCCTTAACCATACGGTAATTCTATTAAGAACATGTTCATCTTTATTCCTATCATATCTCGTTTAGAAACTGTAGTTTCAGAAAATATTTTGACCCTCTGACAAACATATATGAAATTATTTAACACATTATAATTCTGCATATGTCAAAAGGTGTATACTTATTTTCGGTGGGCACAGTATATATTATTTTGTGGTCATGTTTTAAGCATTTAATATTAAAGTTACGAATTTAGAAGAGGGTCACTATAAGTACATACCTGTGAAAGATGTGGAAATCAGTCAAACACTTTTCGAGAAGAAGATTTTCAAAATGTTCTATACCGGGAACTGCCATATAATTAGTCCCGACCCGGTCAGCTATGTTTTTAAGTAACCAAAAATCAGCTTGAAATGATATAGAGTGTCAGTCCAAAGGAGCATTCCTAACTCGCAATCGGGCTTTCGGAGAATAATACATTTACATTTTTTAAATGCCAAACAGTGGAAACTATCTCAGCTTCTGTTGATAATATATTTGAGCAGCCAACATTCATTAAAAAAACAAGCAATTGGTAGAGGGTTGCTAGGATAATTGCTCTGAAATTATATTTGAATTAGCGAAAACGGTTTTGAATTTTATTTATATATGGATATATTGTGCATTAGCCCAAATACAAGGATATAGAAAGAAAATGTAAATAAATTCATTTATTTTCAAATTTAATAAAAAAAGATCCAAATCCAATCGATTATAAAAACCATAAGCAGTCATTTATAAAATATATGCATTATGTAAAACCAAAATAAAAGATAGGTGGCTTAATAAAATATAATAATATAACAGGCACACTTAATTGTATTGCATAACTACTAATATATTCATCATATGAAACATACATGGCAAGAACAGTAGCAAAACAGTATGCAATAACCTATCAGAATTCGGAGCTACCGGCAAGTAAAGTTATTATACACTAGCCTCCAAAAGTTCCTTCACACATGTATATAAATATAAATATATATATAAATATATCAAGGAACTTTTGGAGGGTAGTGTTTAAGGTCACCAACAACATGGAATAATGCTACAGGCACAATTGTATAGCATATGAAACATACATGGAAACAAGATATACAGACCTATCGAAAGTCCGAACTACAGGCAAGTAAAATATAGTTATTGATAAATTGATTATTAAACTACATCATGCATGGCAAAAATTTACAGTAGAACTGCTATAGGAACCAGAAACAGTTTAAGCTACAAACACTGCAGTATAAGGCTGCAACAAGACTAAACAATATATCCATCGACAACAACAACAACCTATCAGGGTGACAGTCAGACATTTACATATACTACATTGTGTTATTCATTACACAAGCAAGGAGGTAGCATAATGGATATAAATGGAACACACTTCTAAAAAGTTATATGAGGAAATCAAACAGGGAAGGTAGCACTCAACCTAACCACCCGAACACAGAAATCAGAAACACCACAACACCACTACACTGAGCAATGTCCACACATAAGCCAAAGAAACAATAAAACAGCCAACCCACTTCTAAGGTTACATCAATTATCCTGTTTACATGTATATGATTTCATTTTAAATGAATAATGAATATACAATGTATTTTCGACAAAATGTAATAATATCAATATTATTCATGTGTGTGCACTAAAATGCTTTGAATAAATGATTCAAACCACTGGCATTTTGTACAAGTGAAATGGGTTTGGTGTAAGAGAATTCTAGAATAGCACAAAAAACAGTTTGCCTCTAGCGAACAGACATGTGCAAATATTTCATGAAAAAATACATGTAACACATTACAATTTTATTCATCATTCTTATTGCTTGTTTATACATCGTTTTACCCCTTTCTGCACAATCATAGTATGCGTAGATGGACAAAGAATATACTAGTACTTGTTAAAGGTCGTACGATAACTTGGCAACGAATTAAAACAGAGCCTCTTTGCGAACATAATGCTTTCCAATGCGCGGTAGTTTTGAGTTGATGAAATGGACCATATTGAAACTGATATTTAATATCAAATTATATGTAATTCAAAATAAATAAAGTGGTTATTATTATTGCTGTTGTTTAAAATATAAAAATACATAATTTATTTACTCAATAACACCGCTTGTAACAACTCAAAACAATGCTATAATTTCTAAAATACTCGTGGACACGGTTGTTCCTCAACGTGTATGTGTTAAACAAGAATACAGATCAGCAGATGACCATGCAACCGAGTCCCCTCTTTGCATTATATATTTGTTATGAGGCATGGTGGTTTAAAATATAAATACATGTACATACGTTACTTACAAAATAAAAACGATGATAACAACACAAACTAATGCTAAAAATTCTAATATTCTTGATGACACGGTTGTTCCTGCACGTGTATGTGTTTAAAAACATACATGCCAGTAGAAAATGTCTTCGTGAAAAAGTATACCATATTCTCTTCTTTGTATTATATACTGGTTAAGAGGCATGGCGGTTTAAAATATAAATACATGTGCATAGTTTAATTACAAAATAAAAACGATCGTAGCAACACAAACTAATGTTATAAATTCTAAAACTCTAGAAGACACCATAGTTCCTGTACTTGTTTCTACGCTTGTTGGTTTGACAGTCGTCGTGGTAGGTGGCACTTCAACTGAAAAACATCAACATAAGATAAAATATTGTTTATTTTCCCTTTCCCATTTTGGGCCCACATATGGGCATAGAATTCTGAAATATACATGGTATAAAGCTCGAATTATGTATTAACTAAAAACAACATATAACTCTATATAACACTCCGAAAAAAAACTAGACAAATCAACAAACCATCAAAAGAAAAAGGAAAAATTATAGTTTACCAATGCACACACTCAATACTCGAATACATGTATCCAAATTGTATCATAGTGCAAGCTATAATTTGCTTTTATTTTCTATTTATGAGTCTATTTTCATATTTTAGCAGAAAGTTGACTGACAAAATAATAACAATATACAGGATTAGCTTAGCATTTATAAATGAAACAAACGTACCGCAGCGTGTAAAGTTCCCTGACCATGTACCATTTGCTAAACATGTAATCACAGCATCACCATGTAACGCAAACCCTTCACTACACGCATACGTTACATTAGACCCGTATGATGTACCATTATCCGAAGCTGTTCCGTTTTCAATATCAGGGTACTCACCACATCCTGAAAGTAATTTCAATCGTCATTTTGAATACAATGGGCTGGATTGAAATGGCAACATGGAAAGCATCGTGGTCACAAAGAACCAGTTGTCAGGGTTACACTCAACCTCACACAAATATAAGAACACAGAAAGACACAATTTATTTTACATATAATTGATATTATTATTAGAAATAATATTATTAGTATTTCCTTAAAGTTAAAATAAAAATACATCAGCCTTAATACATTGTTAAAGAATAGTTAGAGATATCTTCTATCATGACGATCAACAATATTGATTCGTAAAATGTATTAATTGGAAAATCATGTTTCACACTCGACCTTAAACGTATAAGTGTATGTTTACAGCATGATTAGGTAACTTAGTGTAGTAAATATATTAAGACAACTCATTGTCGATGTCTAATGTATCAATTTCACAATCGACCAAAATACGTATCGTATTAGTATAAGCTACACAAGATTTAAGCTATAAGTAAAGTAAATTTATTAAGACAACTGACTGACTGATGGTGTGAAATGTATGAATTAGAAAATCTTATTTCACAATCGACCTAAATACGTATTAGTATAAGCTTAAATATAATTAAGTATATCAGAATAGTAACTTCTTTAAAGATATGAGGAAATCGGACAGGGATTGCAGTACTTAACTAAACCAGCCGAACACAGAAATAGAACGAACTACAGGGAGCATTGCCAACACCAAACCCAAAGAAATGAGTTAAAGTCCTTGCCACAAAAATGCAGATGACCCGCATTCACAAAGACATAAAAGAAAGACAACTCACTGACGATATAGCAGTCGGTATAGTACCATTCATAATCAGCAGTACATCTTGCTAAAGGTTCTGACGATTCATACCCTACATCACATGTCTTCTGGATATATGACGCCACCTCTGTACCGTTCACAGAACTGTCTAACGTCGAATGTTTGCCCGTGGGTTCACCGCAATCTAAATGATAAAACAAAACATGTTATAAGTAAATCGCCCGACCACAGAAAACAGAATCATCACAACAAAACTACATGGAGCAAGCATGTTTAGGAATTATTATTATGCTTTTACAATATGCCCAACGCGGTAAAGGAAATAGGGCCTACATGTTGTTTTCACCGCGGTGTCTTTGCTTTCGCTTTCTCATATTCATAAGCGTCTTTAGAAATGATTGGCTGTCAAAAGACAGACAAATATGTTTTACAGTGAACATTAAGTACAATCAAGGTAAGCCTGGAACTAAATTTGAAACAATAACTGCTGGATGCTAACGAGATGGATTTCATATTTCTCTTTTAAATTCTAGTAAACAAAGTCAAGAACTAACCATCCACCCAGCTATAAACTACCAGTGTGCCACCATTTGCTCTCTCAGCATATGTACCATTACCAAACGTCCGAGGTATACATAGTAACCCAGCTGCAAAACAAGTACAATTTTGTGTTCAATACGAGTTACAATGTAATTTAACGTGACGTCAATTTGGATCCAAAATGACGTCATGTTAACATGGATAACATAAGGTGCGCCCGTTCTAGGAATACATAGTAACATAGGCGCAATACAATTGTAAGTTCAATATGAGTTTTATGTTAGACTTAATCGGTATGAAGTACCTTCGTACGTGTGTTTTACCAAAGAGGGGGATAAAAACGAAAATTACCTCTTTGAGCATTACTCTTAGGTATATTTATCCACCATTTATTCAAACTTGAGGTGTCGGTAAGAATGAGGAAGAATTCAGGTATTTTAATGTAACCAAATGTAGCTCCACCAAATACACATTCATCCCCTTGATACCAGGGATATCTATCAGCCATGTAACTAGATGTAGGAAATCTGTAACCGTTGTTTATAGCTGTTTCATTCCTTATTTCAGTCTGAAAAACAATAAATGATTAAGTGTATCAATAATTAGTATGTTTTATAGATTCGTACTGTATCGGGGTATAATACACTGGCTTAGTTGTTAAGATTGATACATATTCATATTCAGCATACATTTGTAACAAGGAACTTCTTATGAGCCTATTTTCATGAACATCGGGACGTGTTTTGTTGACCAAACTGAAGTTTAAACAGCTAGATTTACCGTAAGTAAACTTTAATTTTCTTGTTTTTCAAAATATTGTTTTTACACTTACGACCTTTACGAATAGTTTATGTGAACACGGTTATCATTTGTCCTATTATTTAATGAAATTGCTGTTTTCTTCAACGTTGTTTAATTGCGAAAATGTTCTCATTTATTTCGATAGCAATTAATATAATTATATTTCAGTACTTAGTTTCGTTTCAATAGTGCATGCACATGATAATGACTATTGAGTTTAGAAAATGATGTATTTATTCGACAGGAAGTGTACTTACAAATGCCCAAGTTAATCCCTCGGAAATTCTGAACTTAATTGAAAATTCAATAATATTTTCATATTCGTCTGTGTTTAACGACACCCTTCTGGTTAAGTATGGAGGTATTGTTGACACTTTCCAGGCAAATATCTCAACTTCCGCTTCCGACACCATCCAATCAAATCTAGTATACTTTCTGCCATCGAATATTGCTGTAAAACAAAATATATAAAGTAAAACGTCAACTGGGTACATATAGGAGGTTTTTTTTAAAAAAACAAACCTTCTAAAAATATCGCTGTGATAATTAATGTTTGAAATAAAACGTCAACTACATAGCTGCATTTCGTTTTAATGTTCCATCGAATATTGATGTAAAACATAATGTTTGAAATTAACTGTGTCACGGCATTCTATTTTAATGTGTGAATAACTTGATGGCAAGGTCCATTTATATCATAATATACTCTCCTTATAGTTCATGATTAACTAATACATATCGCTAGCTTAGAATGAAAATGTCGTACATGTATCCACTATTTACGAACTTTTAGGATTTATACATATCTGAAATCTGCATCACAAGTCGCTTCTTTTGAGCCTTTTTGCATGAAAATCGGGGAAGTTGTCATTTGACAAAACTGATTCCATAACGTTGTTTTTCCATAAGTAAAGAGTAGTGTCGGGCACGTATAGTACCTATGACCTTCTCATTCTAAGCCAGCGATTGGTTAAAATATGTCCTATATAGTTACCTCCATAGATTGAAGAATCGACCCAAACACGAAAAGTCTGATTGTTAAATCCGTATACAAGATAAGCATTAGTCTTTGTTGAATCGTTGTAGAAAACATTCAAACCAGAGCCTAAAATGGACACCAATTACACATACATTAAGCACATTGTGAATGTTACTCACAATACACGCATGCCCCACATGGCAGATTGGGTAACCAATTGGATAGCCTCGTTAAATAAAGTCTTTACTTACGTACTAACTATGTCCCGGCAGAAAAGGTCATACTTGTAGAGAGTCAGTATAGTGTAATCGATGGTATTAAGGCGACAAAAACATGCTTCTTAATATATGTACATTTAATCTAACAGAGAATTTAGCATGTACCAATTCAATTCAGTTCAGTGTCAAATGTGTATTAATGTTCAAGAATACACAGTCATGTCCGTCTAAACATACATGAAATGTATGAAAATCGACAACAACACGTAAATTTTAAAATTATATTATCACTTAAATATGGGCATTCCGACTTTTGAGAGTAATAATAACGTAAACATGTATCTAAGTATACACAAATGCGCATGTAGTTTTATTCTCAGCACCTTTATATAACATATTTGTAATTTCAGATTCTTGTACTTACCAACACCGTTTGCAAAGAATGTTGTATCATTATGTACCATCTTAGCTCTTACAACAACTAACCCAGGATGTTCATCTAGTCCATGGTTCACTTCATAAAATGAATCTTCGGCTGTTCAAAAATGAAAAGGAGTAAAGTCTACTCATTATATATGTTTAATAAATCAATTCTTAAAAAACAATGTGGCGGACCTAGCAAGTCGTCGATAATCGACCTCGTTGTCATAGGTTCATTTATTCTACTGAACTAGTAATAGTTTGTCGTTCTCTGATTCGCTACCTCTTTCTAATCATTACACAGTACATACATTTGTATAGCTGGCTTAGAATGAGAAGGTCGAAACTACTACCTATTACGATCTTATAAGAGAGATAAGATTGAAACTCAGCATCACAAGATGCTTCTATTTTCTATTTATGAGTCTATTTTCATAAAACTCGGAACTTGTCTTGTTGACCAAACTGCAATTTGAACAGCTGGTTTTACAAAACATAATGAGTTAATTTCGGACAGTTTTTCTCTTGTTTTCTCAAAATACATAATTATATTTATTTTGTACTTACGACCTTGTCATTCTTAGCCTGCGATATATTATGGTTTGACTGTCTCACACGAAGTATAACAAGATCCTTATAAATTCCTTCGTGGCAGCTTTTACATATTGATTATAATTATAAGCACATTTTATTTATTTGTTTAGAAAGTCTAAATAAGTTGTTTAATGATAATCAGAATGAAGCTTTTTTTATTGTTTCACGCATCTTATCATATTTATAGAACATGGGCTAAGATCATGCATGGAAGAATGTACCTTGACAAGTTTCATTTGGTCATGGAATTCTGAAGCGATGAAATAACCGAGATTGCTTCTTGGAATCCAATAGGCTTTCAATATAATGATTGGAAAGAAGTTGTTGGTAGATGAGGATAAAATACTAAAGTTGATAATAATATCTTTATTGTAAGAAGATGACACATTGATAATATACACATTATACAAAATTGTTATCTTTTTTAATGTGGTATTCTATTAGAAAAACATACCAAAACAATTCAATCATACATACTTACATACAGCTAACATTCATTCGTACAATTACGCTTAATACATTACACACAGTAGACAGACACACCCATCTCAACAGTAATACAAAGTACAATTTTAAAGGCAAATCAAATGAACAACATTATTTATGCGTCATAAAATTCATCTTATACGTCTGTTTAAAGGCTGATTATGAATTCAAATTCGAATGGAAATAGATATGCTGTTACTTACGTTTTGAAGTATTGGCTTTCATTGTTCTACCAGAGATGGTAAAATCTGGCTCTGGCAATGATGACAGTTTCCAGGCCCTGGCACGTATCCACGTGTAATATTTGTCGGAATGTGGGTTGTAACCCATATAACTAGATGGTACTGCAATAGAAATACATACAAGGTATGAGAATATTGGAAAGCAACACCCAACCTAAACCAGCCAAGCACCGAACTAAATAAAAATCACAACGACGTGAAGCAATGCTCACATACTAATCAAATAACAGTGATCCCAAGTGACCATGTTGATTTAGAGTTTGAGTCAATTTTGTTTATGAATGCCGGTATATATTTGTATCATTTAAGATGTCTAAAAACTAACAATAACGCCAGACCATTAGCATTATGCGTCAAAACAAAGTACTAACATTCTGTATTCGTTTTTAACAAAGTATGCACAATGCAGAACACAAAATATCTATAACTGTGTTGGGTCTCAACTGGGTACCTTTGATAGCAAAAGAGAAAAAGACTCTGACAGTAAAACCAAAACAGACACAGACTCCCACGCAGACGCAGAAACACATGACCCCGTCACAACAACAGCTAGTAAGTAAATACTATATTTAACGAGGCTACACATTTGGTTACCCAGTCTTCCATGTAGCTCGACCTGTGTCTTCGTACAGTCTTACTAAAAAGGGAATACTATAATGATCAAGTTATTCTTACCTTGGGATATATATCGTTCTCCACCAAATTCAAACGTTGTAGATACATTAATATATCTATCATCATAGATGTACACAACGAAATCTGGAGCAGGAGAAAAGGCCTCACCTTCATCCGGGCGGAATCCTGAATAACAAATATAATGTTGATTAAAGTGTATAGAGCTATATCGGAAGATATTGTTTTACAAATTTCAAAAACTGAAAAACAATTATGCTTTCATATCCATAAGATCATTTTTCGCTTCAGTTTTAACAGAAACTCTCTCTGTGATTTATTTGGCATGCTTACTGTCCATTTCTATACAAAAGTGTTCTAGAACACCCTATGCAATTATAAGAATCGTCTATGTTTCAACGGTTGGATAAAAGTACAAAGTTTTAATTTGCAATTAAGGTAGTCTAGTATCATACTAAAAACGATGCAATGTAATTATGTTGACATTAAATGACCATTAGAATATAGCTCTATACACTTTAATACATGTAGAATTATAAAACAGTAGTAGAACAAAAACTGTAGACCACAAATAATCATGTAAACAGAGGATCTATCACGAGCTGTCAATTGATATAAATATATATTAAACGAGTTTTGGAAATTTTATTGAGCGAGCTTCTCGAAAAATAGAAAATGAAATCTTGTATTTACACTCTGTATTTAAATCTAATCAACTGACCCAACCTTATCAACCACTATACTGTCATAGTCAGGTATCAGTGAAAACATCGCCAAAATAATAAATTCTGCCATGAATACATTAGAAGATGCATGCACAGGGACCTTTTTCACCAACATCGAAAGTCTAAAAACCAGACTTAGATTTTATATTGTCAAATGTTCAATTCGCTCTCATATTGTTATAAAGGTAGCGATTTTGTATAAATGGGTGTATAAGTTCAACAGGTAACAACAAATAATCAGATAAAATTCCACATGGTTAAGTGATAAAAAATGTAGTAAACCAAGTCTAAATATGAGTTTTAGTCAAACGATGTCGGTGAATAAGGTTCCTGTACTTGCTAAATATTTGGTAGTGAAAACATACCTAATGCTTCATAGACGGCGTTATGAGTTTGAATCTGTACTTGAGCAATGGCAGGTGTCTCATTAAATCCGTGGAGAAAGTTGCATTGTAGTCCGTCGCAATGTGTTGTCAATATCCAGTCACTATCATAGTCAGCACGAGGCAATGGTGTTCCATTAGCTGAAATGTATGTACATGTGTATATACATTTGTATAACATTTTTCTGACTTCGGCCGGTTTATATACCTGTTGCTCTTTTCCATGTTCTCAAATTAAACAGTTTAAATAAAGCCAACATCTTGTGGACGCCGTTATCTATTGACAGTATCAATTTACACTTACGTCACGCTTTGATCAAATTATTTCCACGTATATTAACATTGTGGCTTTTTACAGTTTATTTTGAAACATGTTAAAGGCCACCGGCGCATACACAACATACATATCATTCAAATACAATATTTCCAATTATACATGGTACATATATTATACACGAAGACTAACAGTACTTACAATTATAGCATGTTACTAGTTTATGATAAAAATGTAATGATATTGTCAAATGTTAACCTATTCCTTCGATAAATGAACGTCTTAATTTAAAAGTATAATGTGAGAGTTTACATGTATCAAATCTTACTTAAAAACAACAAAATCAAATATTAATGAACATATTAGAATAATACTTACTTCGACATCGTCCGTCGCTGTAGAAATAGCCATCTAAACATTGACACGTATAGAACTCTAGGGTTGAGTTATACATGCAAGCAGCATGTGGATCTTTACATTGTTCACTAGGATCATCTTTTAGTGAGCATCCTCCCATACCTGTACCCGTTACACCTAAATAATATACACATATACGAGGGGGTATCCAAAATTAACCGGACTGAGTGGATTGATAAAGTTCTATTTGAAACAAAGTAAAAAACACAACATATAGCAACATAATACAATGTCTTAATGATAGTTCCTGAAGAATTCAAGTGATTTTCTCAAATAATAACGACAATGAGCATATAACTGCACAATAGGGTAGGGCCAAGTGGGGCCAGGATAAGTGTTAATTTTGGATATCCCCTCGTACATACATCCAAAGGCAACATATTGAAGCAGCTGGAAAAAAGATATGTATGTATAGTTTGATATTATATAATCGTTACGCCGATCCTCTCTTTTGTAGACGCCGCTCTTTAAAGCTACACACACACAGTATTATCAATATTGCTTTGTTCGTACAACGATGCATGAAATTAAGAGCTGAACACATTCATAATAAATCATTATTGATCAGTGTTTGTTGTTAAGGAAATACCTTTTGTAAATTTGTTTTGCTAAAAACGAACTTCATATTATGTATACAAACTTATAAATGTGCATTTGTGTTCTATAGATACGTTTCAAGCACTTTATACAATCATGTTTCGTATTGGTTGTCTCTCATTATATGTATATGCCTTGTATCAATATCTGAACTTACTAGCTGACATATCTCGCTCTACGTATACCCTATCCCCACTAAGTAAATCCTCTTTCAGTCAACTATATTTAACTTTTTCGGTGATAAGCTACCAATTTCTCTATTCTCTAATCATTCCCTCTTGTTTATTATTCACTCTATCGTTATATTTTGGTATGTGCGCATGTACCTATTCTTTGTGTCATAGTTAAATAAATATTAATGTTTTGCATTAACATGGGCTATACTTTCAACAGTTTATAAGTTTGTAAGTTACAAATAAACGTTCGAATACCTGCAATACACACTTGCACCAACATCAGAAGATATATCTTGTACATTATTACTACATTGTAGTTTTACCGTAACCTGAAAATATAAAAAATACTAGACTTACTAGTGTAGTGTACGTGTGGTGTTACTGTATCACCCGAAGTTGTTTCAACCACACGTATAGTTCAATTTTGAACCCTGAGCCATGAACTTTCAGACGAGTCTATTTGGGCGGGTTACCCGTGCTTTATTCAACAGTCATTATTTGAAGATATGCTACTTACTATAGTTCGATTTCGAGCATTGAGCCGTGACTGCACTTTTAACGTTTAATCAATTCGCCGATAAAGCTTGTTACGGCATTGACTAACTGTGTTAAATTGCCAATTGATAAATTACACATATTAGTAACTATCATATCTTTAAACCATGACTATTGAAATCAATAAATCACGGGTTACCCGCCCAAATATAATCGTCTTTAGAAAAGGTCATGGCTCAGGGTTCAAAATTGAACTATACTGTGTGTAATTTATCGATTTACAGTTGATCGGCGAATGGATTAAACTTTAAAAATGCAGTCACGGCTCAATGCTCGAAATCGAACTATACTGTGTGTAATTTATCGATTTACAGTTGATCGGCGAATGGATTAAACTTTAAAAGTGCAGTCACGACTCAATGCTCGAAATCGAACTATAATTGCATCATCGATAATGAAAAAAATATTTTGTAAAAAAAATATTTTCTTTCTTTATTACAGAAAAATATAAATTTTACAAAAAAATCATTTTAGTCTTACCTGTGGTTTCAACAACTATGGTACATTCAAATACTACGTAACCAAGCCGTGCAATGAAAAGATAAATATTCACTACAAGCAGGTATTTATATGATGATATATAAATGGGGGTTATACTACATAATCAATAATCAAACTATATTCAATTGTATTCAATACTTATTAGGATAAAACGCAAACATATCTATAACCTAGATATTCAACTATTGTTTTCTAGTATATTGCGAAATCAACAAAACAACACACACATTGATCGTAACTAACTGCTCGTTTAATTAACACATGTTTATTTAGAGGTAATCATTCAAGTCGATTCAATAAGTAATACTAATGAGGGAACTATCCCATTCGAAAGAGCATGAAGAATAGCGGTCAGATTTACACAGTTAAACCTATATATACATAGATTACCTGACGGACGAGATTATATTTACAACCGTTATCATTTAACTCTTAACGAACTGTAAGTAACAGTTAAATTAACACAGGGTAATCTATAGATAAACATTCAAATGCCACTATAGTCGATATATCGTCCGCATGGAGTAGAACTATAGTACATGTAGATTCAATAAGTAATACTAATGAGCGACATATCTCATTCGAAATAATAGCGGGTTTTACCGTTCACCTGTGTATACATAGTTAACCTAGATACACATAGTTTACCTGACAGACGACTCGATGTTGACAAACGATTCTCGTTTAATTCTGAAAGATCTGTATAATTGAAATTACATTAATGTCGTGTCGCTAACACTGATACATACATGTAAACGTTAGTATGTCTGTATTTAGGGTGGTGTCCTTAAACTAGTGCTCATAAATTAACTTAATGCATGTTCGTTATCCCATTGTTAGCATGTTTTTCGCGCGTTAAAATACCTGATCGTAATACTAGGCTTGTTGTACTAACGTTAGTTAGTGCAAAGCAGCCACACTATGCATATTATATGTTTATCATATGTCGACATATGTGTAAACTCTTACCTCTAGGTTTAATCCATATATCACACGCTGTTTGATGTAGCATGCATACCTCCTAGTTTAAATACTCCACACAGACTATGAAACTCGTCTTGGTCTAGTTCATCAAGTTAAAATTGTTTATTAGTCACAGTTTAGTCATTTCGTTCAGCTGAAATGTCTATGCAGTACAGTTTGACGATACTGACATGAACCTGACCTTTTCATTAGTATAATTTAACAGTCGATATCTTGCCTGTATTTATAACCTCGGTTGTATGTTTTGCATATTCGGGGAGTATCACGAAGACGCTCGAGACGTAATACAAACACAAAACTGAAATACCGATATTGCACGATTTGCTTGCGGAAATTGATATATTCAAAGTAAGAACCATGTAATATGTTCGTGCATAAAAGGTCGAATCAGGTCAATATCGTCAAGCTATACAACAGAATGTCTATGCAGTAAACAGAGGTAATCGATATCGGGATTTCGTCATACGTGCTGTCTGACACTTTTCAATATTGAGAAATAATTCATATATTTCTATCGACTCTAGTATTTCAATATTGCGAGATTATTCATTATTATTATACTTCTATCGACTCTAGTATTTCAATATTGCGAATTTATTCATTATATTATGCTTCTTTCGACTCTAACAGTATCTGCAACAACCTCTGTTAGATTAATCATGTCTTGATGCTATATATATTCAAAAAGCTTATAACGCTGAAATTATAATATTTATTTTTTCATTTACTTCTCAAAATAAAGTTATTATTATTATATTTGTAATAATAATTATTATTATTATGTTGAATGTACCAGCATATTATTATTATTATTATATTGAATGCCGCAGCAATACTATTTTTATGACGGAGTTTTCACCTGCCCTTACCTCTCTAAAGACACATTATTAGTATGCAGCAAAAATCTCATTAACGCGTCGCTATATTCAACTGATATAGCAAGTCAAGTAAATGAGCAAATGTTAGGATCTGATTTGCACGTGCAGCAAAAATGTTATGATGTTAATTCGGACAGGTAAAACGACTGTACTAGGTCATACTCAGTCTTCGCAGACATAAAAGTTAATGTAAAAACGAATTATTACCTATTCTCGTCGATAATTGAAAATAATAAATGATAATTGAAAACATTTATATAGCGCCTGTTATAACAAGTCCCTAACGCGCTGTACACGCGAAAGTCAATTAACTGGAAATTCAGTACGATTCTACAAAGTCACTAGGCCTTTTTAATGACTGCCAGAGAGTCAAAGTGTCTCAAATCTACTGACAGACTGTTCGAAATGGTCGCTACCCATCAGCCAAATAGCCTACCCAATTCGTGTTTTGTTTTTGTCTGTACTGATTCGATAGTACCATAATGGGGCAGTTTCAGACAGGCTGTTGATAAGCGGAAGTAGAAAATAAGAGGTATACAAGTTATACTACACTTCGCTCACAGCAGAGATTAACATAGAGTTTAAAAGGGTTTTACCATAAAATGGCTGGTCAATGATCAGTTGTTAAACTATAATTAAATAATTAATTACCATGGGATGATTCTACAGGATGGTGGAACATTTAAATGAACAGATATTTGACGCAATAAATATATCATATTAGGCCTTTAAGCTTTTAATACCTGATCTTTTCAACAGTATAATTTAGACTGAACTGGTATGATAATTAGCACATTTGGGGTTAAATATATATGTGTTCTATTTGTAAAGCGCTTAAATCAGTATAGTTTATATATAAACTTAATATATATTTTAAAAAATTAAGTGGTTAGCAGTGCAGTCATTGCGAAACGCAGTCAAACAACAAAGGGCTCATAACCTAAACTGGAAGGAGTAAGTCCCTACCACACGTTTGAAAAAAGCAAGTTGACCATTTGCAAGCGGGATTGTATTTCACTGGTTTTGGGTGGAACTATTAGCAGTTTGTTTACATTCTGTATGACATTTAGGTGCAGGGATTTAACCGAGATCCGAAAAAGCAAAAGTAAAAGAACCATCACTTCCCCCAGGTTTGGAGGTCGAGGTTTCAACTGACTGGTACATTATCAATTTTGAAAAAAAAACTGTGCTATACAAGTATACATTGTTAAAATATAGCTTCTAAATGTAAATTATAAGGGCATCACAAATCAAATGGTTGAGCTTGACATTGAATATTATGTGGTTAAGATTGTGGTTTGTATGAGTATTTAATAGTACTTAAAATATTAACATAGTGAAACACTCCTGATGCAAACGCTAGTACCACTTTTCTATACAATGTATTTTTAAGGTTTTAGACCATTGGCCCAATTGAAGCACACAATTTTATAATGTAATTACCAGCAATAATTTTCAAGCAATAACAAACAACATGTTACTTTCTTTTCTTTATTTAGATTCGCAGACTATGATTCTGGCACTCCTGTTAGAATATGTTCTAGTGTAACATTATGCCCGAGGGTACAGCATTTGGCATATTAACTAACACCAAGTTATGAATACACACTGGTCAAAATATGTGTACAAATGTTCACAAACCTTCAGATATTATATGTCAAGATCCATCAATATTACCTGACTAAGTCATGTACTTGCCTGGGTGGTTAATGATACAGGAAATGTACTTAATGAATAATGTCTGGGATGTTAATGATACAGAAGGCTATCTGGTCAAGAGATTAGTTACTTACTGGACACGAAAGGGGGTAGTTGGCCTATGAGAGCCACAATGATGTGGACTAACTGAGCGAGGACTCTATGGTCTGAATAAGACTATAAGCTCAAGTGTACATGTCCATAAGACTCAAGTGTATGTCCAGTTAAATTACAATTAAATAACAACAATAATATGTGGAATATGTTGATCTATTGAACTATTAAACTACTATACGATCAGCGACAGTGTTCTGTTATATTAATGACTACGTAACACTAGGAGCAATTTCAAGTTTGTATGAATATAATGCACACAACAATAGAAATATTAACAAAAGAAACAAACTCAAGAGCTCAAAATCAATTAAGTTACTTTCTACTCAGTTCATTTTTTATTATTAGTGGTCAATATTAAGTATGGCCTTAGCTAAAGGGCCAGGTGTACACTTCTGTCATGCAGATGTTGTATATTATATATAATTACAAGTAACACAGTGTGTCAGAATATAATTTTTATGTTCATAGTACAAATAATATTGTATACAATACAAATGTATCATATTTTGTATGACTTAAAGGAAAATAAGCATTTAAGTAAAAGTTAAATGATGATAAACATCTAATATGTTTACAATATCATTGTTTATTATCTTCAACATATTTTTTGTTTTGTTTACTTTCATCCCAATAAGGATTCAGATATAACTGGACATTCCATCTAGTATGTCTGATAACATTATCTGTTAAGTGTAATATACCACCAAAAAGCACACCTATTGCAAAGGAGAATTTGATAGTAAGTATAATGTATATTTAATTTTCTAAGACTAAAGTACTTATTAGTTTATTCTTCAAAACAAACCTTAATTCAATAATTAGATAAGTTCAGCTGATTGAATACTTCACATTCTCCTTCTATAATTCAATATTAACCTGCTATACAGAGAGATAGCTAGCATACAGTGTATACCTCTTATTTGACAAGGGCGGTGCAGAGATAACTCTGCTGGATTATTTGGAAACTGCCCCATTGTGCTACAATGTTTCCTATTGGGTCTTCGACCTTTTTTGTATTTTGTTGATAAAAGCTGTATAACGTAGTGGCATATCGAACAGTGTCAGTCGAACACATACTTATTTATTCAATGCTGCAATAAAACACGAGCATTACTTTGATGATGAACAGCTCACTATTCTTACTATCAGCTCTATTATCACCATGGGTTATGGTTCCATCGCGTGCGAACCATGGTTACCTGGTAATTCACGTGAATCATTTATATCTTATTTGGAAGGATGTAGGTCTGCGTACAACGTACATGTTTACGTTTTGTTGCTTAGCATCGATCGATTGTTTTTTCCCTAGCTCATCAGTTAGTGTGTGGACTGTTTCGCCTTATTCACTAACAAGCTCGGATATCTCAAACAGCCTGCAAAGGTTTGTAATTATTATATATTTCTTTAATCACCCTACAGTATCAATAATTGTTTAAAAAAATAACAGTGCTTCTTTCCAATATTATACCCATTTATTTTTGACAGATACTATTCTGATATGTCTTTCAGGAGCTTACTATTCATGTTTTTATAACGCAACATGCTGCTGGGTGATGGCAATTGTGCTGCATTTTCTAATTCTGAGTAGTCTTATGTGTACTTTACGCTTATTGTTTCGTTTGTGATAAATATTACAAATACTTATTCGAATAATATTTTGTTCCGATAGCTGCTGTTCTATCTTTGTGAGAATAGTCGTTGTTAGCAAAGTTGATGTAGGTATTCCTGTTCTCTTACACGATCCCTAGACTTCTTAAACATTATAAAGGGTAGTTTGCTGCTTCTGTATTTATATCATTACAACCCAAAAGGTATTCGCAACATCTCATACGTCAGCCTTTTATTTTTTATAAAACTATCGACTTATTCCTTTACGCTTGGTTTCCATGATATTTGGACATGTGTTTTGCCTAGTTTTCTTTCTTTATCTGATATAAAAAGCCTTTGTGTGAATTTGTTTTGTAATTTCTCATCATGTAATCAGTAAATGTACTGTTTGTCCATTCGTATCGTTCAAAGACATCAATATGTTTCCTTTTATCCCGAGTCAATTAAGGTAAATGTGTTCTATGGTAAATGTGATAGTTACGAGAAACAATTGATGTGTCGTGGTTGATACCTTCGTATTGGAAAATGTGTTTTAATCACGCCACATGATCGGCAATGACTTGAAATATTCATTAATAGAGTATTACACTTTCATCTCTAGCTTGCTGGAAACTCACCGCGATAATTGGATTTATAGATAAACAACAGGTCGGGTGTTTTTATCGATTATAGTTGTAACAGTCATAATTGTGTGTTTTCTAAGATTGCAATTCTTGTCTCTGTCATAGACTTATGTTGCTTTTGGAATTCCCTTCTCTCGACTCTGTTTGTTGCAATCTGTTTTAATGTGTTCCGTATGTTATAATCTGTTTTATTTCCGTCTCGACAAGACATGTTTACTCCAGGTGTTCCGATAGACATCCCTTCAGGACATGACAAAAACAGACGTAACGACGATTTATTGTTTGACATTTGCTCCATTCACATATTAGCGCATGCAAACATGTAAAATAATACTGAATAGTTTCAATGCGTTACGACCGAATGCCAATAACCATTGTTCATTTGGAATTTCTGCGAATGTATCCAAGTCTCAGCCGTTATATAACTATGATGATTAATCCGCTGGTATAGAATGAGAAGGTCTTATGTACAAAATAAACATTTTGAAGAAAAAGATAGCAAGAAAATACTGTCAGAAAGTTACTCTTTACTTATGATAAAATAAGTTGTTTCAACTTCTGTTTTGGTCAACACCAAAACATGCTCATAAGAAGCGCCCCGTGGTTCTGATTATAAATGTGTAACAGTTCATTTTTTTACCTTCTCATTCTAAGCCAGCGAACTGTATTATCAAAGTTAATATATTCCTACACTAAAACTATGTATTTTATTACAGATGTTTATACCGCTAGCTGTACGTTTGTTATTGTGTATGGCAGTTACTGTTATAGGAACATACACAAGTAAGTTATAAGATAATGAATATAAGAATTCATCACAATACTATGATCATGAACAGTTACAAGAATAATTTACTTGCCTCAAGACTTTGAAATAACATCTACAAAGAAAATGACGGGAATACTGTAACACCAAGTTCGTAGAGAATGACCGATATCATTGTAACATACACAATACTTATCTTTTATGAATCTTTTTTTTTATTCGTAGCTATTTGTAGAAAATCGGTGTTATATCGAACCCGTTTACAGTAACAGTTGCCTATAACACAGCGTGTGTAAGCAACACAGACCACTGTAGTGCTATAATGAGTGTGGAAAGGTTGCCTAGGGGACGATTGTGTGCTTCAGGATCGAGAAAACCCAGGTTCAACTCTCTTCTGGACCATTGTTTAATCTCTATCAGCATGAACTACCCACATCTTCCACTCCACAAAGTGTAAATTGGTACCTGTGAGGGCCGTTCTATTCCTGGTCGACGCAGATCGATGTTGGCACAGGACATAAATAGTTTCCACAGGGATACCCGAATTAAGGTTTCATTAAGTATTTCAATGACCAGGGGAACTAAAAATGTCAAAGAGTGGTTGAGCGGCTGAACAGATGAAAACAGACCTAGCAAATTTGAACTTTTTACTTATAATGTATATATTTTACAGTTGCCTATGATACAGCATGTGTAAGTAATACAGATTGTACAGATGATAACACGTATTGTCAGAACTTTCCGAGCCCAACATGTGCCAAGGGTAAATGTAAATGTTTAGACTATATGGAATGGGATGGAACAGACGCAAAATGCAGTAAGTAAAGTATATGCATTATATTTGCAAATATCAATAAAAACATAACAACCAAAGATGTATAAATTAAGATATATCGTTAACTTTATTATTCAGCGACGTTTCGCATAAACGGTTTCATCAGCTGGTAACAAATGAATAACAATAAACAACACGTAACGTCAACATGCACAGAAAATAAATAAAATGATAATAAATTGTTTTGTTTTATATTTGGAAATATCAGCATATTCATATATTGCTTGCTATTTATGTCAATCATTGATGTCAGTCATATGAATTTGACAAACCCTCCTGGTCGAGTTATTTACAGCCTGACTGATCTATATTTGTAACAACCCTGCAACTCACCAATATTTTAAGTAGTGCTTCAGCGTGTTCGGCACAAGTATTGTAACCTATATTTAGCAGATGTTGTCTTTGAACTTGGAGTGTATCTGAAGGTGTCAAGAATAATTATTATATATCTTACGTTTTTTTATATTTATCATTTGTTAGTCGGTGTCATCACATAACAAGTACATGTTTTTTTAAACAGAGGTCAGAAAATACTTCTGTGATCGATGTAACACAACACTGACATCTTGCCAGGGAGGGGCAGTATGCAGTGGCGTCCAGGGTCAATGTGTTTGTAATGGGCTCACTAACAGACACTACACCGCCCTACAGAAATGTGTCACCAGTGCCAGCGTACTCAAAGTGATTGGAGAAGACTGTAATGCCGTTGGTGATTGTCATGAAGAAATTTCTGGAAGTAAGTTCATGTTAAAATTCAGGTTGTATTATTTTATCATCATTTGAGTATATACTGAGTCACTTTGTTGAAGTAATTGCAAGTGATCGGTGACCTTGCAACAAGTAAGAGTGTGTGTGGTGATATTGTTGTATTTATACAATGTAGGTGACTATTTAAGGGTTTTCACATGTTGTACTATGGAGTTCAACAAGTCTTGGTTACATGTATACCCTTCGACGGAAATTTGACAATATGTTTGCTGAGTCTGTAAGGAATGGTACTTTACTCCTAGTTCGGACACTGTCAAGACAAACCGGTTGGGTGAATAAACTCGTTATTTCATCTTTGTTCATCAGGTGTGCAATGTGTTGTGCCGACGGGAAATGCCGCCGGATCACAGAAGAAATGTCAATGTGCTGCTGGATATGTGACTGCTAGAGGTTCCTGTCGTAAACGTAAGTAACACATTGTAAATATCCGTAGTCGATTGGTTGGTTCAATTACACGTCCTCTGTCGCTGTGGTCTTGCTAAAACGGCATTTGATTGCATTTAGAGTTTTAATTCATTGTCCTTTCTACTTAGATAAATATTCCAGGCTTTTAAAGGAGATCGAAATGTGCCTCGCCTACAATCATTTCTTTGAAATATACCGATAGGTAAAACAATAGCAGTCACTAATATTTTAGAATTATAGATATTTCAGTTAGTTAAATGTATCGTTGGCAGATAATTTTTACTGAATTTGGTAAATCGAAATTCGCTTAACCTTCATCATCGTAAACATATAACGATTAATAATGCATGTAATATTGTTGTTTGCCAATCAAGTAAGAGAAATTCGCCAATAATGGCGTGATTCGAGTTATATTAATGGATATGGTAACTATTGTAGCCCACTATGGAGAGACATGTACAACAGTGGCTTGTGACATGGAGATTGATATCTCTGACAGTGATAGCTCTATTGTCACAGAGACATGCTCCGATGGTGGTGTGTGCCAATGTCCAACAGGATCAACCAGGCATGATTTCAAGAGGGATGGCTATATCTTCAACGTGTGTTTGAGTAAGTGTGTTCTACTTGATACTTACCTCTTTAGCTTACATGGAATATAATTTGGGGATGTGAGTATACCTGCCAAGTACTTGTAATAAAGAGGAGTTACTCCTATTTCCGTCGATAATATCTGGTTTTCAAGTTACCTGCCTTTGCACAAAGGTACATTTGATTCAGTTTATGATCTTCAATGTCATATTTATAACCACTAGAATTAATACCTTCCTTGTATATGCATCTAAATCTCGTTTAAATCACATTTAAGTGCAGTATTTTTCGCTATATTACTCCTATTTGAATTTGACTATCTAAGCAGGCATAGTCACAGATAACTGTATCGTTGTTAACGAATACAAAAAAGAAAACATGTTTTTTTTTATTTGTATTTTCCTTTCTTTGCCCGTCTCATTCCTCGGTGGTGACACATTCGATGATTTTGTATAGTCCGGTGTCCGTGTGATAAGGGGCACTTGGAATATTCAGGAAGAACACCTGTCATAAACATTAGTTATGTTTCAATACATCTGAAGTTGTTCACTCGATTATGTAATTTGCTAGTTCTCTGAAATGTTGATCGTATTTTCAGGTGACTATAGTGGAACACTTGTAGCTAATGGTGAAGCTTGCACAACCAGTAACCAGTGTACATCTAAAATATGTGCTCAATGTCCTGAGGATTCGGCAGCTAAATGCCTCGGTGAGATTATGATTGATTTATTAAACCACATTTCCATAAATGGTACATGTAATATGCAAGTTTTGAAAATGAAAACAAACTTAATATGCGAGGCGTTAAGCTTACCAAAAACGCTCAGTAAAATGCTTATCAAAATCCAAGCGACTATGATTTGTTTTTTTACAACCACGTTTCCATTATTATGTTTTTAAGTTATATTCCTTAATTTTTATGGAATAATTGAAGTAACTGCGTGTATCAGGTCTCTATGTATCGACGAAAGAAAGGTAATTGTACGTAAGTCCATGTTGAATAATTAAAACCTTTGTATTTAGTGATATAAATAAAGTTATAAAAAGCATGCATTTTATCGTTTCAGTTCCCCCTTCGTCATAGACAGGTCGACATGTCCGTATGGTCGGGTCACAATTTGATGATACCTACATTCTTTCTTGTATATCCAATCCGTCCATTATTCAGTCTACATTATCAATATATTGATCATGTTGCAATTGACCTGTAGGAATATATTTCCAAGGTAAAATATAACACAGTGTGTTTACCGTCAACTCTTTGGCAATTACAATTATCAAACATTCGGCTGATTAACACAATCTACTACACGCAGTCTAGTATAAATGTTCAGTGTTGTACCACAATTGTTATGTATTCAGTTCATTTTAATAAGCATGTTAGTTTGTTGTACATCATTCTTGTATTTCATACTCCCATGTGCAATTTCAATTATAAGTATTTTGACTATTTAACGTCTGACGAATTTTAATGCGATGTAAACATAACGATGATTCTAACATGGGTTGCCAAAACTAGTGTGTAGCAGTCAATAGACGATTTACCCTTTTGATAAAAACATTAGGATGAAAATGTGACATTTTGGAAAAAAACATTATTATACGGAACTATTGCTGATGTTACCTTTTTGTATTATTTCAATTGCTTTGTATGGTACCTATGGTATGGTTATTATTTCAAATAAAATACACTAGTTCGTTTCGTTTGTTTTGGTTAGGGTTCTTTTTTTTGACATTGGTACATAGGTGTGTGGTGACCAACCGCCATATTAATTGCGTTGATTATTGTTCGGTACATCCTATCATCAAAGTTTGGGTTATAAAAACAGCAAACCACTTTAAGATGTCTGTCAAACGATATCAAATAAACACAAATCAAGTTCATCTATGTATCACAATTTATTATATAATGTGTAAAATAAATATTCGTGTGATATATATAATACAACAAACAACATAAATATATATTAACATACACTTTTAGATACATGAATAATACAGATGCTTCCTGTAAGTAAAATGTAGAATGTAGTCAAAATGTGTAAAACTTCACAGATCAAACGAGATACTACACAATGGTCATTTTGTTGAACGTATATGCAAGCTTTGTACAGAATACAAGAAAGAATACATGTAAGTTTTTACGAATGTATCTATCATTATGAACCAGCTCAAATATTTTCGAAAACTTAGAAAAATAGTTATCTACACAATGGTTTTTTGGCAGACACGGCTTGGCACTTTTCGATGAGTTGAATAAGGAACTGTTTTAGAAAATATTTATATGTCGTACACAAAGAGTACATGTAGTGTATAATTCGTCAAAACGTCGAATTCGTTATTTAATTTAAAAAAATATATATATATATTTGCATACATATGACAGTTGGATATCCATCTAAATTTCAGAAACCTATTTACGTACATGGTAAGATTATGTTGTACATTCACGAGTTTCCGTCTGTGAATACAATATGAGATTCATAACAAAGATATGCTAAACTGAGGATTCAGACAATTCCTCCTGTCTACATTCTGTTTAGTATATGTTCATAACAACAAGACATATTAATACACCACATTAAAGTGTATATAGAGCTATATTTTAACAGTCATTCAATGTCAAAGTAATTACTTGCATCGTTTTAGTATGATACTAGACTACCTTAATTGCAAATTAAAAACTTTGGATGGGTTCCGTGAACTGTGATTCAATCGTCGAAATAGAGACGATTCTTTTAGTTCGATAGGGTGTTCTAGAACACTTTCGTAAGAAACTGGACATTTTGCATGTCCAATAAATCACAGAGAGAGTTTCTTTTAAACTGAAGGGAAAAATGATCTAATGGATATGAAAGCATAATTATTGTTTTTCAGTTTTTGAAACTTTTAAAAACAAAATCTTCCGATATAGCTCTATACACTTTAAACTGAGATGCACTGGCTAGTGATTTAATTTTAAAGCGGACAAACAATTCACTACCTTTAACATATTTTATATCCTTATAAGAAAGATGTTATATCTTCATAAAAACACCACATACACAAACACTTATATGATTAATATCCTAACCAGAAAGGTAAAAGTGATCTATAAACATATGGTGAATAATTAATTGAACACTTCAATGATAGATATTGCTAGTTTCAAATACAAAGATATTTAAAAGTGTACATGTATGCAGACATACGTGGGTGAATCAAAAAGTTCGTAGAAAAATATCATAACTCACAAACCACAGCATCAATTGCATTCAAATTTTAACATAACGTGATCATAAGCATAACAAAACAATTTGTGAAATTTCAATGAATTAGTCAAAACTACAAGAGTTTTACATTGAAACGCACACATGCTGTAACAGCATACCGGAGCACGTCAACGGCATTTGATGAAAGACGTCAAACTTACGCTATGTTTGTCAATACTTACGTTAACGTTTTGACTCATTTTCGCTTCTCGAGGGGCTAATATGTAGGTATTTTTGAATAACCATCGTGATAATAGTTTCAGCATTTTAAATTGTTTGTTTAATATCGTGTACGCTGTCCCGCAAGATTAATCTAAGTGTTTTACTATATCCGCTATTATATAGCGCTGGTCCTCTTCGACGACGTTGCGTTCCAACGTCACCAATATCGGGTGTATTGTATTCGGTTGTCAACTTCTGATATCATACCCGTAAGCACTAGTTCCACTTATAAATCGATGTATATTTATTTCAAATTATATACCTGCACGTTTCAAACCATATATTGTCTTTGATGCCGTACGAATATTTCAGTTTCACGCATATTTTGATAGCCGCCCGTGGTTCCGTAAATTCCGGTAGACCCGTTTTACGCGGTTATTTCTATGTAGTGCGATTATGTAAATGTCGATTAAAACATTATTTATCGGAGATGACGTCTGAAATTTTAACAGACTTTCTAAATTATATCGTGCAATCAGGCATAATATTTTGAAGGATTTTGGAGATCCTACAATTGAGATATTTAAGAAAATTGAATAAAATATGTTTCAAATTCTCCGTGTGCTCCGGTATACGTAATCACCCTTATTTAAGATATAAATATTTTTAAAACAGTTATCATCAGGTCGCTATGCTTCTGTGTATATAAAGAAAATACCAATATATTAATTCAGCATAAATATGACGACAATAACTCTGAAAACAAAAAAGTTAGGACAAAATTCTACGAACTTTTTGATTCACCCACGTATACAAATGAATCATCAATACACAATCTACTCGTAATCACGAAATCCTACACCCTAAACTGTGATCACCCTAACCGCTAAACATTTCTTTATATGTGACGACAACGATGTGACGAGTTCATTCGAACATTTATTACTTTCACTCCAGCCATTCGTACCCATTTCACTCGTACTAACGCCACTCGCACACATACTATACGTTCATGTAATTATTATGCTACTACATCTGAATAATGACATATTTACAAAAATAGTTTGTGATTTCAAATATTAGATAATATCATTCCATTGACTCAGAGTTGCATCTCCAAATAACAGAGCAAGATTGGCACATTTCACAAGAAATAACCATAAGTCTTATAACAAAATTAAATGCAGCCCCCAGGTTGTTATTCCTTTTGTGTGGTTAATATACAAATCAAAAATAGTAACTATCGCCGCGACGGATATGTTCACTACTGGGGTATGTTAGACTTTGATAACACAAAAACGTCAACAAAGTAGTATGAACAACATTCCAAAACACCTCTGCTCCAGGAGTAACATTTTAGCTCTCTCACGGGACACGTTCAGTTTGGCAACTTATGATTATATTTTCTATTTTGGCAACATAGTCACAACTGGTATATGTTGTGCTTGCTACTAGCACAAAGATTCGCCAACAACAATCCCGGCATATGATGGCTTCTTTTTGATTTGTGTGTTCATAATAAATGCTACGTAGGTCATGATCAAATCGTCCATATTGTGTCCCTGCAATATAAAATGTACACCATATTTTATAACACTGTCTATGTATAAATGGGAGAGTCGCATACAAATGTATCAATCACAACATGTGTATGTTATGTCTGTTATAGAAGGTCGGACACTGGATGCATATCATACGCGTGGCATTGTTGGTATTATTCCATTCCTAACTAAAGTTTTAAGCGTGTCATAAGCGAGACGTTTATTATAAAAGTATTCGATAATGATAATAATACGTTATGTATTGTTTTACGTTTTTAAATATCTGTAAGTATTTGTTATGCCTTACCACTGTTGTTTCCATGTATAACTTGGTTATGCTTGATCCCTCTCCTATAACAAGTGTGAATGAGTACTCGTCGAAAGCCCAGTTGGGAATCTTGTCAAAGCTGTACATGTCTAATATCTCCTAGAAACAACAATATTCATAATTAAAAGTTGGAAGAATCTAGGTAAAACGTTTCATGTTTCAGTTTGTAATTGCCGATTATACTTGTGAAATAGAATATTCAATAGTTAACCATAATCATTAAATTTTACATGTTTTAAACTCACTGTTTAACTGTTAAATGGCAGTGCAAAGTTTATATTACCTAGACCAATTATTGCCTCCAAATAAAACCCAAACGTGATTTAATTCAAAACCTAAATTCTAATTGTAAAAGCAATGAACCATTAGTTCGAATCGTTGCTCGACTGTAACGGACGATCTGTAATTATGCGCATTTTAACGTTTGCAAATTTACTGACCTTTGTCTGGGCATCTACCATTCCCACGCCGTTATGGTTAACAGCAACCATAAGATGTTTTGGCATTGATTTGGTGCTTCTTTGCTGAAATACACGTGCGCCATTGTTATCATTAATCAAAGTCATGCTTTTTAAAAATAATATCTTTATAAAGTTGAAACATGAAAATTGAATGCTCATCAATGTGAAAATTTATATCTCCAACAATGTTTTCCATTTCTGTACATTTAATAAAACAAAAAGCTTACATACTAAAAGACGTTTTGTATGTGTAAAAATATTTTAAAATATAACTCAACACTTCTATGCTATACATAAGTACAAATAAACATATAATTTACCTTCACTTCGAAGAATACAGATCCATACGTCTTCCATTTATGTAATTCCTTCAAGAAAGCGACCTTTCCATCATCTTTGGTAGGAAACTTTAATTTGCTTATTGCAGCTTGCAACTCCTATAAATATTAGAGAACGCCATGAAAACAATATTGCTTTTAGTATTATTTCAATAACTGTTATTTCGCTGGCTTAGAATTAGAATGTCCTAACTCACGGTGACAAGGCGATTACCACAACTTTTCCGTTCACCGTCGAATTTTCATACTTCTGACAAATGCACCGCATCCTTCTGCCAAAATAATGGATGCACATTTTTGGCAAGTAACGAATCACCGGGAAAAAAACTAGAAAAGCAGGTATGTTGGTAATAAAATGATATTCCATCGAATGAAGTATATATTTTAGATCTATTTGCCGTTTACCGCATCAAAATTGAGTAGCTATTAACTTCAAAATAGTGAAAACAGTTTGATCTAGTCGTGAAAGAAGTGACTTTCATGACGCGAAAAATCGCATTTTTGCAGAGTTTTAACTCTTTCAATGAAATATTCCGTATGCAAAATACTATTTTATAGTAGAATAAACAAATTACAACACATTTTGGCACGCATTATTGTATATAACTGCTATTTTTACATGAAAACGTGTTCGCAGTAATGCACCGCTCAACACTGATATTGTAGAAATATAAGCACCGCTCAACAATGTCCGTAAAAGCACCGCATCTTTATGATTTTGTTTAAATTGACCCTGAATGTACGCCATACGTCTACAATCAACGTAAATCAGCTTCGACCAGTTCATCTTCTGTAATAGAGACACCTTACGCCCAGTACATCAAAGCAATAAAGATCTATCCATGGACTTTAAAAAGATTTCTCTTATTACGCACCAGTCAGTTGCATGCACTCCCCAACCCCGGGGGTCCACGGGGGATAGTCGGGAAACCGTCATGTTTTGCCTCCCAGCTTCCCAATGAAATGTTGAGACCCCCCCCCCCCAACCACCCAAACCAATACCCCTGGGACAATATTTAGTTTTCAAGGGCCGGGGAAATACCTGTGCTTTTACCATTAGTTGTCGCCACATGCGGTGGTTGTGACAACCAAAAAGTAAAAATCCCGACCTATCCTCGGGTGTAGGGGGCGTGGATGCAACTATGGAAACGTATCATCAAATAAACACCAAGTCCAGAGAAAATAGCTTTATCTGACTAGTTTAAGGTACTTGTCTTGACAAGAGATATGCGTTGACAACAACACGCTTCGTTCATTCAATAACATAAACATAGATAAACTGATACACAAGACGTAATATGCCCTCCATGTAGGCCTACCGGAAACCAAGACAAAATATCCCATTGCGATTACGTGATCGGGAACCTTTTTGATGCCATTATTTTCAAGATAAAATCTTGGACATGTAACTAAGATAAATGGAGGATTATCGTAAGTAAATGCAGCATACGATGGCTTATCTAGAGCGTGTTGAGCACATCGTTTAAAACCAAATGCAGAAATAAGCGGTGCCACCGATTTCAGTGAAACGGAATAGAAATACGGTGTTTATTATCCGTGTTGTGCGGTGCTCTAATATTTTTGTTTACTTGTCGCCAGTTAATAAGGAACAACAGTAACGATACAAACAACTTTTATTGGCAGAGAAACGCGAATCAACTTCTCGTGACTACAAAAGGCGTAATAATAACTAAGGGAGATAACTCTTACAACATTAATAGTAATCGACTAAACGCCGTAGCGACCGTACCAATAACGTACCAACGGTACATAGTGGCGCAACCTCTTTTTCTTTAGAGGATAAAACACCTATTCTCATCTATGCACGTAGTTAACATTCAACTGAATTTGATTATAAGTGTATACGTACTACGATTCATGACATAAAATGTAAAGTATACCCACAGAACTTTTAAAAGTACTAACTCAAAACTTAACTGCTATTAATACGAAACACATGTCAGGTGAATTTTCAAATGTGTATAGTAAATAAATGTAAATATTACTATCCTAGTTTTAACTTCATGATTTCTTAATCATATATATATCTCAAAATAACATTGAACAATACATGTGAACACATACAATGGCACATCAAAGCATATTATATGTATATATACGACCACCTAACACAATCGGAAACTTTCCTCAACCCAACATTCAAGAGCGTTCAAATATATCATGATCGAAATGTGCGTTACTGTAAATATACTGTCAGGTTTACAAATAATGTATCATGGTCAATAGTTGTAAATTGTTCATGTAACATAATCCTCCAAATATGTTGGAGGTTTACGGGATCGTTGTGGCCTAGCTTGTGGAATTTCATCCGGAATGTCAGAATGTGGATCATCCACCGGTGGACTGTCATCAATTTCACCAATTAACACCTGGGGTTCTGGATGCTCAATGTGGACTGTATTGTCATTCATTAACGGTGTGGTTAATGTCGAAGGTGGTACCTGAACCATTTCAGGAACACGCGTCACTGATTCTATGTCCTCACTTTCGCTGTCGATATCATCCAAACCTAAGTAATGGTTAGAATGAATGTCACTCTCAACACGGTAACATTCAGAACGTTTTACTTTATATGATGTAGCGCGTAGTTGATTCCCAATGAACTTCTTGATGAAGCACCAATCACCATCCATAGAAACAACAAGGTATCTGTCCCTGGCACAAGATTTCTGCTTATCCGAATACACATATACTAAGTCTCCTACGCTAACCTGGTTCAAATTGTGCGTAACATTAGGGCATTTAGATTTCTCGCTGTATTTATGATTCTTATCACGTAAACTATGTTGATTTAACACAATGTCATGATCTATTAACGGAATCTGTTCATGGGTAAATTGATCTCTATGTGTCCATAGTTCACGTGCTGACAAGCCCTGATTGCGAATACGCGAGTTTAGTCTTGACACACAAATTGATAGATCTAAACTAGACACTGGACCCCCTCTTGGTTCAAAGCGTAGAAGTTCGGTTTCTAGTTCTCCAATGGCTTTTTCAGCAACCGGGTTCTTGTTTTTGTTCTTAACCCGTCCAATTTGAAGTGAAATGTTATACTGTTCAAGAAATTTGTTATCTTTCAAAGCAATGAAGCCTGGAGCAGGATCTACGCGGACGACTGCGTTTGGGCCATCTAGTGGATGCATTCCAACCATCATGCTGACCAAGTTATCGCGTAACGTGTCACTTTTTTCATCTGTAATGAGACAAGCTGATGTGTAGGATGTGACTGTTTCACGAACGACAAGTACAAGTTGACGGCTTCTCTTCAAGACATCTGCAGCGAAGTTGATGCCAACATGCTCAGGTGGTTCCTCAGAGGATTGTTTCACAAGACTCTCCGGAAATTGCTTGAGTGATGCACATGTATGACAGCTCTCGCAAACTCTGTCAATTGCTTTTGATAGATCTAACGCATAAAACTGCCGTTTAAGAACCAATTGTAACTGGTGCTTGGTCGGATGACCAAGTTTCAAGTGTAAAGCAGTCACCAAGCCATCCAATACACTGCGCGGTATGATGATTAAATCAGCTGGGGGTAACAATGGATCACTGCGTCTTACTATGAGTAACCCGTCATTTGCGATTGAAGCAACGCTTAAATACCTCTTTATATCTTTGACCTTAGTCAGTTTCTTGGACGGACGCGTACCTTGCCTTAAATGAGCCATAGTTCGCCTTAAATCAGGGCACTCTGTTTGAAGGGTTTTCCAGGCTGATCTGGATGTGAATGGTAAGCGACTGTTATTTTGAATAATGTCCTGAATGCTTACGGATCTGACTACGGAATCCTCAAGACGGTGAATAAATTAACATACTTGACATCTAGGCTCAAAGCATTCAGCAGCATTTCTGCTCGCGAAATCGGAAGGAAAGTTTGCGGACCCTGCCACATGTTGTACATTCACATCATACCGACTAACGACCGATAGGAATGAGGTAACACGAGGACTTGCAGAAAATTCACCTCGACCAAGTTTCAATATAGCCTGCACACAAGGTTTACTGTCCGTTAATACACATGGCTTATGCTTAGACTGAATAATGAAAGGAGCAAAATGCTTAATGGCGGCGGCTATGCTCAATGCTTCAATCTCACATGGTAACCATGTCACTTGATGCTTTCTGAGTTTGGCACTAAAGAACCCTGCTAGTAATAACTTGTTGCTCCCGCGGTTGACATACAAAGTAGCACCTATACCATGTTTTGAAACAGATCCATCAGTTACGATCCATAACTTATCGTCGGTCTTAGGAAGCGTTATAGATTTGTGTGTGCTCAAGGCATGCTGTGCTGACCTGAACTCTGAACTCAAACTATCTGTCCAAACTAGTTTATCACGAGACTCTTTCCCAGATGAAGCTGCTTCCAACGATGCCAAGTATTCTGCACAGCCTGGTAGAACTCTTGCAAGCATCTTATAAGCGCCTATGAATGCGCGAAGATCGCGAACAGAAGATGGTGGCTGACATGTTGACAAGACTGCAACTTTATGTGGACTGGCAGAGATTTGGCCATCCTTCCAAACCCACCCTAGTATTGTTGTAGACCGCGGACAGATTATGGTTTTTGACGGGGATAATCTCAGGTTGCACTTCCGTAATGCTTGAAAGACTCTGGTCCAGTTACAAATGAGTTCCTCAAGGCTATTCCCTCCACAGTACAAATCATCTGCTAATTTTGCAACGCAGCCATCCTGCAAACAGTCACCAAGCACCCGGCACATTAATTCTTCTAGAGCTGTTTCAGAGCCAGGCATTCCCATGGCACTTCTAGTGTACACTCGAACCCCTCGAAACGGTGTTGCTACACCGCAATATTTCATCGACGTACGCGACAGTGGTATCTGGTAAAATGCACTTGTGAGATCCGCCACTATGATATATTTCCATTGTCCAACGTTTCTCAACACTGAGTCTACATCTGGCATTAACGAAGGTTGTGGCTTGCTGTATTGACCAACTTCACCGAATGCAGTTACTAAACGAAATCCACCTGAAGATTTCTTAATCAGAAATGACGGGTTCAAATATTCAACGGTAACGCCAACGTCCTCTGGCCGCTTAAATACACCCTGAGCCTCTAACTGGTCAAATTTTTCTTGTAGCTCTACTAATTTATTGCGTCCATATTGAGGAAGACGACCTTTGCGCTGTGGCGGTTGAGTTGGTCCCATATTAACAACTGCTTCGAAAGATCCCTCCGCCCCATTATAACCCTGTATATCATTACTGAAAACTTCATCGTGTTCCCTTAACAGTTCTTGGAATTTTTTACGAATGTCACAAGGAAGAATTTCATCTGGATCAAGTTTGACTGTGTCAGAGTTACATTTAATGTGAGTAGCCGCGACGGACACTCTTGGAATATTGTTACCATCGTCATTGATGGATGGCACACACGTATTTAACACTTGGCATACTTGATCGTTTCTCCTTAATTGTTGGGGTTTAACTGTGTCATTGACCAAACGAATTTTTCCACCAATCGAATGAGTTATTTGTGGTCCTGGCCAATTATCATTGTAATGAGTATCATTTCGCGGTTCCACGGCTACAATGCCGTCCTCCATGAAGTCAGATGGGACATCAAGTTCAACATAGTCTCCTGGCCAAATGGTACCAGCCTTCGCTCGTAGGATGTAGGCTTGAGCTCGTCTCACGCGATTAAGGTTTTTGTCACCAACATGCGAACCATAGTTGAAAACCTCACACCCATCTATGGTAATTTGTTGTTTAGCCGGTCGGACTGAAATGTCATTACGCGTCATGAAAGGGATCCCGGCAAGTATGTCACTATCAAGATCGCTTACAACTAGAGCTTCCAAATACATGACTTTGTCTTGTCTACATAGATTTAGTCTAGTTTCTCCAATCACTTCTAAGGGGGTTAATCCATCAGCTTGACAAGCGCTTTGATTACTCTTGGTAATAACTGCACCTATGCGCGTAGCAGTTGAAGCCTTAATCATCGATATTTCAGCTCCTGTATCAAGTGTTAGATGTAACGGAAAGTGTTTAAAAAAAACTTTAAAGTATGGCGACTGTTTGGTGCTGACGCGCCTGGATGTAGCAGCTACTGTGAAGTTACTACGATCGTTGTCATCATCGCTAACTTCTGGTGAGTCATCATGTGCTATAGTCTGTCTAGCTTTACTTATATATACTCGGTCTTCCTCTGGGAGATATACACATTTACTTAGGAAGTGCTGGTTAGGCCGGCCAGCCTGTTTACACAAGATACACGATCTGGAAGGTTTTTTGCTTGGAACTTTGTTCTTCACTTGGAATGATGCTCTCAACACTTTCACTTCCGCCACAGAATGAACCTCTTCTAACAACGAATCTAGGGCCAGGGATATCTCGGGCTTAAGAGATGCGAGTGTCTGTGACCTTAGTGATGTACCATATCTCTGTTTCACCAGACTTGGGAGTTCCGGGTGAATTAGCCTCAGCCAAGTAAGTACTATTAAATTTTCAATGGTAGGCGAAATCTCTTCGTCGCTGTCCGGGACGTCACCATGGTGTCTTATAGACCCATCAGAGCGAAGAAGATTGTCCTCAATGAAACTGGTAAGCCTTTGGAACAAATCCTCCGGGCGTTCTCCATGTTCCAATTTCATATTGTCAAAATTCATAAAATGTCCCCCAGATGTCTGGAAACCGAAATGCAGTCGAATGGCTTGCCATATACAATTTATTGATGTGGAATTTTTTACAATGGTGTTTCTTGAGATCACTGGACAGAAATTAGCAATCTGCCCCAACATTAGTTCAAGATGGGTACTCTTCTGTGCTGCTGTACGTCTCTGGGCCTCTGGAACAGCATCACCATCGTCTACGAAACCCCTGAGTGGGTTAGTTGCTGTCTTTTTCGCCCATGTAAACCCATCCACAAGAAAATTGGCGAAGTTATGATCCAGGGAAAGTGTATACTCTAGGTTTTGTTTCCACCCTTCAAACGATGTTATTGTTTCTGTTTTGGTTAGGGACCATTGTTTTGGTGCCCTTACACCAGCCATTTTAGTTAATTTGCTTTTAACAATTAAAGATAAACTGTCTCGTCACTGCTTTTGTTACAGCAAGTTGTTCCATACACTGGTTTTTAAGACGTTTACGTTCAAATGTCCATGAATCCTACGGCTGCCACCACGCCAGTTAATAAGGAACAACAGTAACGATACAAACAACTTTTATTGGCAGAGAAACGCGAATCAACTTCTCGTGACTACAAAAGGCGTAATAATAACTAAGGGAGATAACTCTTACAACATTAATAGTAATCGACTAAACGCCGTAGCGACCGTACCAATAACGTACCAACGGTACATAGTGGCGTGTATGTTTTCACCAAAAAACAAGACTTTCAATGAGAAATAGAAACAAGCAGGTTCGTGTGACACGCACTCTTATATATACAATGATTTAAGACGGTCACATAAGGTATGACACATTGATAACCATCAGAATATTACATTTTCTTTAGGAGTACGAACTTTATCGAGCGCTACACTACTTTTTGTAAACACAATTTCTAAGTCATGTTACATATTTTACCACTGATAAACTTCCAAAGGGATGGAATAATGTCTCAGAAATTCGATGGAGTGCTTCATAAGTGACAATCATTTTGCAATGTCTTATAATAAAATATTTTATCACCCGCCTACTTGTTTTATGCCCCTGTGTCATTTGTGATTTCGTCATAAGGATGCGGTGCATTTGTCAGAAGTATGAAATTTCGACGGTGAGCGGAAAAGTTGTGGTAATCGCCTTGTCACCGCGTAACTGCAAAATCAATATTCTGAGAAAACAAGAAAAACTGTCTGAAAATCACTCTTTACTTATGGTAAAACAAGCTTTTTCAACTTCAGTTTGGTCAACATGACAAGTTCAGATTTTCATGAAAATAGACTCGTAAGAAGAATACATGATGTATAAAGGACCTTATTCAATTTTGCAAACAAATACATGTACACATGTATCAAATTATGAGTGATATACTGATGAATCTTTTATCATTTGATTTTTTGCAAAACATCGATCATATTCTACATGCTCAAATTATCGTCCTAATCAGGTCAGAAAACAAAAATTAAATGTACCGTCTTCCAAACGTCTGTTTTCTTCTCTGCTAGAACAGTTTTAGGTATAAGTGATGACATTACATCCCTGGAAGAAACAATAATATCAGAATTAGACCTATTACCATATTTGGATGAAACATTGAGTACCGTGTTTGTCTGTATTTTTCTGTTGCCTTGTTTCGGTTCCACTGAAACACTCGTTAATTCGCGGTCGCGTTTGGGTTTACTGTCAAATTGTCTATTGATCTCCGATTTGGAGGAAAAGAGATAGCTGTACATATTGTACTATATAAGGAATCTGGCTGCAATTCCATAGTTTGTTCGAAATCTTGACTTTAATGTTGTTTCTCTAACAGAGAGTCCCGACATTTCTAAATATAAATCAGGATATACATACTGTATTTGATCAAAAGGCTGTCGTTCGTCTCCATATTTGGCTTTGAAAAGTAGAGACCCAAGGGTGATAGCATCGGCTGTAGAACATTTATGATAACCACGTAAATAATTTGGCACTTCCTGAAAGCATAAAGTGAATACATGCCTGTTCAAAACTTTGGATAAATGTGAAGAGAGAAAAGAAACAACACAAAATGAAAGAAGCGTAACTGTTTTTGGCACAATGTACGAAACACAAGTAATACAATTGAATCTGGAAGAAAATGAACGATACGTCGAAAGAATCAATAATACAAGAAACTTGTTAGGAAATGCGGAAATACATCGGGCACAAAGTAAATGAAACTGTAAACATGAAGAATGGAAATCTAAAGACATTATACGGCCAAGACTGAATTGCATTGTCAAAGATAAGAGATAAATGGAAACACTAATAAACTAGGCTGACACATAAAATAGATGTCGACAGAATTCGACAGCATTACATTAACACCATAATGAATAAACTGATTTTGATACAAAGACATCGTGTGATTAAATACAGAACTGGAAAACTAGTATCGTTACCTGAGGATAATGGAACTTGACATCAGCTAGTTTATCGTGCCCTGGTATGGCATTCATCCAGATCTTCTTCATAAATATCATCATTGGTGGTGGCAACTTGGTGGCAGCTTTATATGAAATATAGTGTCATAAATTATACATGAATATCGATACAACGCAACGAATGCACGTTTTTTTCTCCAGCGCGAAGGGTGTAACTCAGTGGCACCAGTATATAAAATGAAGTGCCATAATTATATTTATCCTATTCCTTGACTTTTCTTGAAACTTGATAAATTTATTCTTATATAACCCTGCATTCGTGAAAACTCAGTCATTTCCGTTTGTTTTCTGACAAAAACACCTCGTTTGTAGCTTTATACTACACCAATGTGATTCGGTTTGCGTTATAAGTCCAGGCCCCAATCTCCCGAAACATCTCAATTTTGAGAAAAATCTCATCTCAAATATTGCCATTTACGTTTGGATAATTTGCAAGAGAGGATGGACTTAAAATTAGCTTCAAAAACAGCAAATGCTATTATATGTTAATTCCATTGGTTTTTAATGAGTTTTAATTTCAGATTTAATACAAATTCAGACTCTGATTTTGGTGATATCTCAATTTGAGATGAGATTTCTGCTTGAGATGCTTCGGGAGATCGGGGCCAGGTCTGTCCGCGTGAAAGTGTGTAAATTATTATATCAAATTTAGTTAGGATAAAAAGCACAGTGATGCAGTGAAACAATCCACTATTACGGTGTAAAAATAAATATAAAGGCTTATGCAGTTTAATACCAAACTAAACTCTACCTGTCTAAGCAATGGTTTTTTATCGTTTGGGTATACATTAACGATGCCGTCACTGTCAGAATACCCTAGCTGGACTATAGTATAGCATACCGTTCACATTCTAAACAAAATTACGGTATTTCCATACATAATTCCAACGCATTTAGGAATATTAGTCAGATATTTTAAGTCAACAATATACCTTCTTGAGCTGGTGTTCCTTTTGCTGGGCGTGTGTAGTATTTCTGTACATGTGTCAGGTAGTCGAAGAAATAGTCCCATGGTGCAATATTTAGAACTATAACCAAAAATGAATATTGTAATTCCAATAATTAGTTAAGTGAAGTTAACGTGCAAGTGCTAAATCTAAATGTTAATATATTGACAGGTATTTTCTAAATCAAATATTTTGAGTTATATTCAATATTTTATAACAGGCCTTTACAACGATTATCTAAACACGCGTGTTGTGATGTCTAGGTCACGTAACATTAAAGCATAAAGCATTCAAAACCAAAAATTGAACCTGAAAAAAAAACGATATAATCTTCAAATATAAATAGGTTAACCACTACATACATTAAAGCAAATGGAAACAACGGCATCACATCGCCAGCTACGAGAGTAGGGTAAACAATACCGTACCGTTATCATCCTTAAATAGGTATTTAAGTTAACAATGTAGCTGGCTTGGATGAGAGGATTTTGTATATGCAAAACCAGAATGCATGAGGCTGGGACTCCTAAGATGACATTTGAGATCAGCATTTGAATATATCTAATTGAACACTGAACTCCCTGCTGGACTATTTGGTTATATACTGAAACATGCGATTGTGAACATGGGAGGTAACAATTTGGTATTGAACTGAGTAATCACAATTGTGACGAAGTATTTCAAATATTTGTTTTCCCTTATTAAGCTTTCAATTGAATGAAGCTATATCACACAATAATATAAGAGAAGTTATTTTCAACTGCATACGTACCACAGTGATTCTTATAATTACGAATTCTTTCATTTACGTTAATAAGGAACGATGAACTCTAACCCTAACCCTAACCCCGAACTCTAATGCATACAGCATTAAATAAGCGTTAAATATTAATTGTCAAGTATGTAAGTCATGTATATATTCAATGTTATTCTTAACTGTACGTTGACTACAGAGTCCAAAGATGGTTTTAATGTTCAAAATGTCCTTGTTGTGCATACACACATCGATATTTAGGTAAGTTTTGCAAATATAATGTGTCTAGAGTAGTATACTTAACAACTTTTCTAAGTCCTCATTTTCATTGATTTATAACTTTATATTATGAATGAGTAACGTTCTGAAATTTCTCAAGTAAAGTTTATACAAGACAATCAAAATAATCCGCGTCAGAAACAAGCCATACGTCACATGGTTTGTTCGGTCCGAGATGCACGTGCGTTTCATGTTTTTCTGCCTCCACGCAGTTACACGCACACATTATTTGTTCCAAACACTTCCGAATTTTGCCCATGGACGCACCACGTTTGAAAAACATTCGAAATTTTAATTATAACATCACAGTTATGCGTCAGATGATGACAGAACAAAGATGACGTGACGTCTTTAATGTGCATAGTGGTATATTCTGCCGAAATGTACGAATAATTACCCAAAACATCTCTGGTTGGTTGATTGTTTTAACGTAAACGTGTTTATTAGTATATAAAGAAAGGTAAACGTATTGTTTGTCAGATTAACTATGCTGGTTGCGAGAGACTTTGGTATTGAAGTGACGTTATGACGTACATCGTGCTTTTGGGAGACGTGACTTCAATTTACGTACAAATGGTAAAAATCATCAAATCGATACATTCAACAATGCTTATGACTCGTGCCCATGACTGCAAGTGGAATAATCAAACTACACAGTGGTCATCAAATATATCAAAATATGAATTTGTGACTTTTACCTCCCTTGGTTGATATGTGAAAATTGATTCAATTTAATAAATGCATATCAAACTCAACTTTTTCTTGTAAAATTTTGACAACTGATAATTGACGCATAGTATAACCAAATTTCATTGAGATATAAACATGGTTGACAAAGTTATATACCAAAATATAAGTGAGGACTTAGAAAAGTTGCCAAGTATATATAGAACGGTGAAAGAAAGCAAGTAAAAGACCCCAAGTTACAAGAAATAGAAGTGAAGACTGTAAAAGGCAATTGTGCTGGCATAATATATGCTATTCTACGCCTGTATTATGTCTCGAACGCATGATGAAAGGAGTCATCGTCTAGCAATGATAAGTGCGGTGCGAAATCATTAGACTACTCTGCTAGCGCATACCAAACAAAAAAACCTGTTTTAATGCAACTAAATCATATCATAACACATCACATGATCAAAAGCAGCTAGCATAATCTTCATTTGCCAGTCATCTTGATTCTGCCTCCAACAGGTCTTTGACGATGCTGTCTGTTCCGGTGACGCGTGCGCTATCCATTGAGCTATGGCTAGCAACAAAAATACTTTTACGGACGAAACACAACACAATAAGCAATGTTGTGAAATGCATACTTCCAAAACATAACGAATTAATATTATTATTGTAGAAAGCGAAGACTTGTTATTACCAACATGCTATGAAATGTGATATGCCAGCTTACCTTCTTTTCCAAATTGATCTTTATGTAAGGCCAAAACAAGTTTAAGTTAAAGTGTAAGAATTGATGTTAATGTCATAAACTGTGAACATGTATATAAGTACATGTTTGACATTTGATGGTATACAAATATAAAGTGAAACATCAGAAACCGAAAAGAATGTACACAAATAAAAAGTATGCTTTACCTCGTCCACAACAAATTGTTGTGTAGCCTTTATAATATCCAACAATGGTGCGGGTGACCTTTTAACGCCACGGTGAATTATTTAGTACATGCATGTATGATAGGAAATATAACACAGATAATTGACATTGTCACGGTACATGTAGATGAAGTAATAAGCATACAAATGTGGCTCGCAAAGATAGAGCAATTATCAGCGCTATAACTTGAGAAAAGCCAAGCGTTTGTGATAATCTTAGAATGAAGATATAAACTACGAGTATCATATGAACACATATGAACTACTGTATATGTTTAAATTACAAATCACAAAACAGACAGCGATGTTACGAAGTTACTAGTAAGAAAACGCTTTGGAAAGACTAATAAACCTGTTTCAGAAGTCAAGTGGCTGAATAGAGTATCTTTTGAACAGAACTTATCATTATAGCATAAAAACAATGATTTTGCTCATACTTAAACGGGGAAAAAAGGTACGTTATTGTAAAGATTCTCGCGCACACGCGCTGTTGGTGTTCAGTTTTAAGTATGCTCATTTCAGGACCCAGCCGACGAAAATAAATGATTTACAGCGTTATATGAACTGTAATTCACATTCTAATTGTAACTACTAATCAATTTTCTATAATAGTAAAATAATAAACGTAAACAAACCCCAATTTCACTGTTTTCTTGGTTTTTGCCGATACCGGAAGTCGACGCTCATAATAAAAACTTGTATGTGATGTAACGTTTGCTAAGCGAAGTCATATTTGTTTTCCCGACGTCGCCCAAAATGTCCCGCCAAAATGTCATAATTTTGAAAAAAATACTAATAAAGTGTTGTTTTCATGCTATAATAGCGTTTACGCATGTTTTTTCGTGCTATTACATCTTCAGAGTCCCTCGGGTGTGTTGGTGGCCTCGCCCTGACGGCCACCAATACGTTAACCCTACATAAATACTTGTAGTCTTCTACTACATATCTAGCCAAGCGCAAAGAAAAGAATGAATAATACATTGGTCTAGATATAACACACATCGTTTTACTTACTCATAGCCTCATATTCTAAAACATTTTATAAAGCAGCCATACTAATTTAGTTAACCTTACACCATTTGCCACATTTCTTTGAATAGAATGTATAGAGAAAGAATATTAAGCATTGGAATTACATGTATTTGTGTACTTATCAAGAAGATATCGACTCTTTAACAGCCTTGCATACAAAACAACAGTTTAATCAACATAATTTTTGGAAACAAATATCTGCAGTTTAAAGTGTGTATCCCAAAATCGTTGAATACATTCCAATCCAGATACGTAAGTTTAGGTGCCTATAATTCTAGAACATTCAAAGTTCACACTCTTCAATAAATGAATTCATTTACGTTTCACCTATATCGTTTATTATATATAGTCATTTCATTTCAATAGAATACACTAGTACAAAAAGTATAACAACCATTCAAACTTAATCATCATGTGACTTTGACCGCCTGTGAAGCAGATATAGTTTGCATACAGTGACTACTAGTGCTTCAAAAACAACAGAACATCAACACATTAAAGCTGTAATAGATAGTGTGTATCTACTTCTACTCCAAAAACAATAACAACAATTATGAAAACGCCACACGTGCCGGACATCGAACATGTTGCTAAACAATTGACAATTATATATTATGTGCATGTGTTGTTATTACCTTTATCTTTAAGACCAAAGAACAATCCATATTCCTCTCCATTCTTCAAGTGAAGCTTTCTCACAATGTTGTTGTGGATGTCACACATTTTGGTGCTGGAATCTACCTCGATTTTCTAAAAGAAATAACAGCAGTTAAAAATGTCTGATGTAGGTGCACGACTCATACATATGCAATATGTTTTTAATTATTCATCGCTCATGTTTAACCATCATTATCCCCAGCGTCAAAATGTGAAACGGTCGATAAATGGTAAGAAAGAAGAAAATCCCGTTAATGAAGATTAATGAAAACAGTGTATCTTGAAATCATAATTTGTAGGCTGTTTCTTTGAAAACTAAAATGCGATTGATCATTCTACACAATGTTTGAATTTTGAATGACCAATGTATATAAAGGAAGATCTAAACACTGAAACACTGACCTGTTTTGATTGGTCTGGGAATAACACCACGTATTCAATTGATGGATGTTTGTTTTGCAATGCATCATACTCCAACTGATGTGGCGGGGAATACCGACATCCATCACTACAATAAAACAATAACAAAAAAAGGTATGAGAAAATCCGACAGGGAAGCTAGCACTTAACCTAACCAGCTGAGCACAGAAATCAGAAACACCACAACACAACTTCCCTGAGCAATGCCCACAATAACCCATGTCAAAACAGCGACAAAATAAGGCACAACAACCCCGGGGCGTGACCTAGTTTATGATAACACCATTTTCATGTTATAGTTCGAAACAAAGAAGCTCACATCCACTAAACGTATTTAAATTATATTGAACACCAATATCGACAACATGTGATGTGTTACAAATGCCGATAAAATGTTAATGACTATATTAAAGCCCATGCAGTGTAATGTATAAACATATACACTTTACAATGTTATTCATGTTTAACCCATTGCAGGTTCTTAAGAGCTTTACAATCAAAACAAAGGCATGAATAAAAGATTAAAGATTCTACGTCGTGATCAGTGTATGTTTACTATAATTAAACGTACTGTTTGGCAATACAAGTATCAGTAAGTTGTTCGATGGTATGTAACATATAATTTCTAACAGATAGCATTACTGAAGTCGATCAGTACCCAACTATACGAAAATTACAATCAAAGTATGATGCATATTGATTTAACACTGAGAAATTTTAATCATGAGACCACCACACCCATTTTTCATCAATGATATATCATATTTAAAAAATACTAGCATTACAAATTGAAGCTAATTATGCAAAGCGCAATGTAATCAGATCAGAGTATGAGGTCATAAACTCAAAACAAATGTTGTAGCTGAAAACAAACAAGTTTTAATATACATTTTATATTGATATATAAATATTATGACGATTATATATATAAAAAAAGATTCCCACATAGTTTATTATGGTAAATATACTACAATTATATAATGGTAATTATACTAAATAAACTCAGTTGGATACAGTGAAACTGATAATTCTAATTCTATAATATAACAATAATTTCTTGCAGTAAGTTTAATATTCTTACCAATGGACCGTAAAGGTGCGGTTTTATTACAAAAAATGTGGTTCAACTATGTGTTTTTTTAATTTAATAGTTTGGTTCTTTACAATTAAAAGTGACCACATACTATCAGAATAACTGATTTTATCGCCATCGTTTATATTGTACACTCATTCTCAAACTTGTCATCGAAATAAAGTCACACTTGACTTGCTTTACAATATATTGCATAGCTTGCCCCAACCTAACTATTTCGTTGCTTGCATGGAAATACATTGAGTTGCTTTACAATATACTGCATTGGTTGCCCGAACCTAAATATTACGTTTTTTGCATAACTTACATTTTTTTTCTTCATGATATAGTGCATTGCCTGCTCCAAAATTACACTTGTCTAAACTACGATATAATTTGCTTAAACATAAACATCAATATATCCTTGCTTATCCGAGTTTGTATATTGTCCGTTTGTCGAAGCCTATACATATATACGCACTGAGAGTTTAACCTAAATGCTTCCCTTGCATAGCAGTACATTTCAATCTAGCCTTTATATAATAATATGTATATGGTTACAATATAGTAAGTTCTATTTCTGAAAGAAAGAAACTGTTCGAGACTGCGTAAAGAAACATCAAAGCATTGAAAGCCTAAGAATTTCCACAATATACAAGGTACAAGAATATCCCTCTGTTACTTACCTATACCCGTCGCTTCAAGAAAAATTTCAGCAAAGGCAACAATAAGTTGATTTACACAAAACAAACATGCACGAGGGTGATAAAAACAGTTTTTGATATGATGTATAAGTAACAAAAAAGGAAATAAGAACATTTTTTGGAATGTATTTTGATCAACTTCATATAGTGAAAACTGTTATTTTTATCAAAATTTGGTTTACTAACGTCACTCACTCTGGCTTGGTTGAAATATTGAAGCTTCTACCCAGATGCTGGGTACATCTCTGTACCGGACTTTGGTAAATTGTTTATTATTGAAACATTAGTGGATACATGCTAAAGATTCTTTTACGTTAGAAAGAAAGCATACGTGTATATACTGCATCTTGTCAAACTATTTGTTAATATGCATTTAACAGAATAAAATTTCTAGATTTAAATATCTAAGTACGCTCCTACATGTAAGGGTGTTTGAAACATCTTCTAAATAAATAATAGCTTAAAGAAGCAGACAATAGCAAAGCATGGCGACTTTAAAGCGTGTTGAAATTACCGATTGATCGAAAACGTCGAGCAAAGACTAAAATGATAATGAAATTGTTACATTTAACGTCGGTTAATAAACTAAAAGGTCAACAGACAATGCAATGGATACTTGGTTTGTTCGTTTGAGTAAAACGTAGATGTAGCTATACGAGTTCAATAGAATCGACTTGAGGGCATATTCCGTTGCCTTCGATAATAGTTTAATAGTTATTTGATAGGTTTTTTTTCAAATAATTGTTTTCAATACAATGAACATATCGATGCATCAAAACATTTCTCATTATCATACTCATAATCCATACTCCATGCTCAAACTTGAAAAACAGTTGTTTTAGAAATGTGCATCAAAACTAATAACTTGTAGCAAATTAACTAACTGTGAAAATGAATCCCCATTTCATATGTTTCCATTCAGTAATAAAGAGGTTACAGCATTTTCTTGTAACTAAATGTTCCAATGGAGTATGAGTTGGAGCATGGAGTACGTTCTCCAATGTTTATAATCACTGGGCCAGGTTTAGATCAATTATTTGACACTAAAGCATGGAATGAAATCGACAGTGTTATTGCAGCGATTACTGAAAAATAGTAGTAGTCATAGTGCTTCAGACCGCTGTAAAGTGTATGCGAGGAGGGAGGCCGATATTGCTCTTCAATAGAATATTGACTTAAATGATGCTATCAAAGAAGATACCAAGGATACAACATAATAATGAGCGCTCGAACTGTACAACAAATAGGAGTGTCGAAATTGCTAGCTCTGCCAGTCTGGTTGATATTTTTGTTCGCTAAGGAATAATATTAGAAACACACAAGCTGCTAAATCTGTGGAAAGAAAACTACTAAACGTTTATTCGAATAGCAAAAAAAAAAATTAAATTACATGCATGTAAAGGTATTAGAAACGCCTAATTTTAAAAAAGTTACCTCTTTGCTGCATGTAACTTGGCAAGACATCTTTTAGCGAACACATTGGGGTTGGATTTCAGGAACATTTCAAGTTCTTCAAATAAATCAGTCTGTGGGAATGTACACGTCAGTAGCAACCACAATAGTTGCCAACCTCTCTCCTCACTTAATCTGAAACAGTGTATATGAATATTGCTTAAATAAATGTTTACAGTTTATAGACAATCAGCAAAACATGTGTCTTTGTCCGTTTACAAAACGAAACAAAATACACCCATGGAACAGGTGAACATATAAACAATCATAAAGAACATAAATAATATACATACGTATATACGTTTATTGATATGAGAATTAGACATTGGAGAGCTTTGAAAACAGCGTATGAGGGTGCACGTAAGCATTAAAATTAATTCAACTAAAGGAATACAAATGAGAACGTACTTGTTTGGATTTCCAGTCAACTGTTTAATAACCTGACAGAATATTTCATCTCGAAGGTATTTCTGAAATTAAGAACAAACACTATTTAACGTTTTTTTATAATGTTACAATGGGAAAACTAATATTTTGCCATGTCCAACGAAAATGTCAGAACAATCAGACATCACAACATGAATAACGTAGTATTATGAGTGTCATTATATCAAACTGATTGATTATCATTTTATTGAAGATATGGCTGGTATGTTCGGTTTATGTCTGTTGCGTGGATGATACGGTATTTTCATCGCATGTGTATGGGTGTAAATTATCTGAACATTACAACATTTAGATAATACTAAAAACGATATCGATTAAAGAATTCGATTTTAAAAAACAATGTTAGACAAAAGTACACCATATTAACTTACGTTTCTCATGGCGACATCTATAACGTTTTCATTCAGTAAGTCCATATCTGTTATATTGTCTTTGTTAGCTGCGTCTCCCATATACATCTGTATTGGTCTGATACGTCAAGGAAATATACATGTTTATTGTTCGCGATATGCCTTTCATTCCAGATGTTTTTGGTTGAAACAATATTTTATTTCATAACATAGTATACATAAACTTATTTATACAAATCAAGGATTGAGCAGTAAGCTAAGCGTGTATAGAAGCTATATTCTTATGTATAGCAGTAATTGTTGGTAACTGTAGGAAAATGTAAACAGAGGGGAGGACGTAGCTATGGCATATTTAAGGGAGAACGAAATGTAGGGACAGTAGTTTGATATATTTAAAGAAAGAGTGTAGAGATACGGATGTTTTTACTCAGTGATTGTGATTTATTTGTATATCAATTTAGTGAAATAAAATAATAAATAATCGAAGAAAACAGTATATTGATAGACGACACAAAAATGTATATGTGAATTTTTTACAAGTAAAAAACTAAAGAAACTACACATTTGCTATGGTTGAGACAAATAGATTTAACGAAATAAATATTCGATTAAAAGACAACACGCAATAGAAATTGACAATACTTTTGCAAAATGCATTGGTTGGGACAATTAAGATAAACGAGCAAATTATGCTATATAAATACGACATCCTAAGGATATATGAAACCTCTACAAGTCAATACGGATATCGAAGGATGAAACACAGAACATTAACCGAGGAAACATTTTCTTAGAGATGAGCACACCTAGACGGATGTGAGGCTCAATACTAAGGGTAAGTGTGACTACAACTAGTACAATGAATTGATTTACCACCAATACACATGTCATTGATTAATTACGTCTGGTTTATATCATATCCAAATTAACTTGAGATTATCCCTAGGTTTGTTACGCTTAAAATATACAGATGTTCATACAGATCTAAATGTACACATGTCTATTGAGAAACAATGGTTAGACAAAGAGGTTGACCGTAATTAATTATTCATTGGAAGACGACACAAAAAGTATATGTGAAAGTTTTGTAAGTAAAACACTTAATAAACTACGCAATATATACATGTATATGCAATGCTTGAGACAAATAAATTAAACAAATAAGGTGTTCAATTTAAAGACGATGCGCAAAGAACAATCGACAGAACGTTTAAAAGATACAATACGAGGAAAACTATTATATGGAAATACTAAATTAGACAAGGAAGTTAATTGAAATAAGTATGCACTAAAAGGATATCAGTAAAACTTCTACACGCCACCTTTCTGAGTTCTTCTCTCAGGTTTGTACGCCTTAACAAAGCTTTCTTCATAGGATCTTTACTGAACTTCCATACAAACTCCTTGTCTTTCTTCTTTAAAGAAGCTTTCGATAGCAACTTTGTGACCGAACTTTCTGACGCTTGTCTGAAACGGTAAAACATGGACGTGTCACATAGGTGAGTACTACTTTATAATTATTGTTACTATTTTGTTTAATAAATTAATGTTACAACATGGCACCGTTATCTCCATTACGTCTAAAAGAATTCGAAGACGAGTGACAAGCTGTAAGTACTTATTACCTAAGTTGAAGTTTTTTAAAATACTAGAAAAAATAATTACGTTACATACCGGAAATATACTTTCGAGTAATCATGTAAGGTATGAGTTTCTCCAGCTTGTTGTGTTTTTGGTGTCGATGCTGAAGTCATTGTGTTTGCTTCCTTCCTCAGCTGCATTGTCAACATTCCCTAGAATGTACGTGTATATACAATAATATAAATGCCAAGTTACGATGAATGAAACACAAGTACGACAAGATTGCAAAGTTATTACACGAAAATTAAATGTAACTTATTATATAACATAGAAAAAAAAATATTTTGCATTGCCTATATTGCAACTCTGTCGACTTGAATTTCAATGATCTTCTTGCACATTTTTATTTAAAAAACAGTGTTAATCCTGTTTGTGTGTAAGTGTAATTTACCATGATATTAGCAGGTGGTTCCTCAGTAGTTGGCAGGATATACACAACATCTCTAGGTATGTTACCACGTTTGTTGTTCTTCAAACATACTCCAGTATAAACATCAGATTCACCATACTGTTCATACGGTTTGTCTAACTTTACCAAGTCTCCCTTAGACAATCCAAAACCTATTGCACTTTCTGAAGAATATGAATACAACATATAGTTAAGAAAAAAAATAATGTTCATACTAACGCAATTTCACAGATTCAACAAGCCATATTGGTTTATTCGAAGTGGCGTCTATACAGATGATAAATAATTTGGAGTGGAGTTGGATCCATATTTATACATCATTCATGTTTAATACCCGTAACTTTTGTGACCTAGCCTAGGGCCTAGGACGTACTGGACAGAAAGATACACATGAAGAAGTTGGTGGAAAGCAAACAAGGTATGAGAAAATCCGACAGAAATCGAACACACACATGAGAATGAATATATAAATAACAACACCGGCTAGAGGTTTCAGAAGTTAGGGTAATGCATTTAAGTGACTACACCATCAAAACGGGCGTTATACCGTGATATCGAGTAACTCGCCTCATATGTTAAGAATTTATACAAATGTTGGACCATCTTACCAAAATGAGACGCATCTTGTACAGTTAGAGCATAGAGCGATCTCCGTCGTAGACCAATTTGGAATGACGTCAGCAATGTGAACAGATCATCAGTATGTAAGGTCGTGGCTAGATATTCATCACCTTGTACCGTGGATATAGTGACTGTGTGTCTGAAAATGTCAAAGCCATTTACATGCTATGTTCATATCAACATTATATAACTGTAATCCCACTAAAGAAAATAATTATATCTACGTTTAGAATTTGAAAAGTGACGAGTAGAAAAAAGTCCGGAAAACAACAGGTTTTTTTCAAATATACTAAGGGATATTTTCCGATACAGGTCCTTATTGATCCTCTTCATTAGACTCTTCTTTAGTAAAATATTTTCTTATAGCGCATAAAAGACACTTGTCTTTTGTCGTTACTGACTATTGCAATGTGAAACGTTACCATGTATTATCTTCAATAAATGCAAAGATTTCTTTGCAAACAAGCTGGCTGTATATAATAATGTACATAAATGTGTAAAAGTGCAAAGTGAAAAATGGTTAGCATATTTACGTATTGCTATATCGATGGCTTAGAATGTGAAGGTCGTAAGTTCCACTTACGACCTTTTAAGATTCATACATATTTAGAATAAGCATCACAAGGCGCTTCTTATGAACCCATTTTCATAAAAATCTGAACTTGTCATGTTGACCAAATTGAAGTTGAAAAAGTTTGTTTTACCATAAGTAAAGAGTAAATGTCAGACAGTTTTTCCGTGTTTTCTCAAAATATCGATTAGTTAGTTACGACCTTCTAATTCTAAGCCATCGATATCTTAGTGTACAAACCTTCCTTTCGACACGTTGGAAATTTCCACAAAGGATAGATGTAGTTTAACATTCTCCGCTTCGTCCATCACATTATATCCCTTACAGTTGATGCCTATGATCACGTTAGTCCAACTCATACTCGGTCCTTGAATCTTTGAGGCGTCGTAAAATCGCGAAAATAAATTATACCACTTATTCATTGCAAATGTCACAATATCTGCCTTGAGTGAGTCTTTTTCTGGCTTTTCTTGTAGGAAATCATTCTCGATACCTTCCTTAACTTTTTGAGCCCAATATGAAGCGTTGTTTGATTCCAATTGTTTCTTTGGAAACCAGTTAGTTACAAAGTTCTCTATTTTTGATTTCTCTACATCCACTGAATGGTCAATAAAGTATTTCTGTGCACCCATTAACACTAATACCTCCTCCTGTAAAGAAAAGTGGAAAAGTTCAAACTATTTTAGAAATCTTTAAAAAATAAACTACTCGCATCGGAACATTTCTTTAAAGTTATTGAATGAAATGTTGTGATCACTAAAACGTCCGAACTTGTAATTTATACCATTAAAATACAACAGTTACTTAAATAATATCGCAATTTTTCATGCTTAACCATTAAAGAACTTTAAAGACTTTCAGTTCTCCTGTACTAGGTGTAGTTTATGAGGTTTTGTAATATATATCTGATCTGATCCGTTTGGTTTCTCATAAGCATATCATAATTACATGTTTTAAATCAAGACTAGTATATGAATTATTGATAAGCCTCAGTTATAACACTGTGATACATTAAAGCCATCTTAACTTTATCGACAAACGGGGTACATATCAGTCTCATTTAAACATCCAGCTTACTAAATGAGGACTTTATTAAATCTTATAATATCTCGTCAAAGCACATAAACTAGCTGGGATACGGCCCCTTACCTTCTCGCACTTGTACTCGCCTACAGAAACACCTCTCATGATTTGTTGGTAGGTCAAATCAGTGGCATAATGATCATGTCCAGGAACATGCCATGGTGTGAAGAATTCTTTCCGGAAGTATAATCTCCAACTGCTACTGCTTTCTCGCATCCCGGACTCCTTGGTACTCTGTTCACATTCAGATATAGCATCCATGATTCTGTGAAAACCATGCCCCAGACACGCAATCTAAAAAAGTGGAAAATGCCTTTCTACATTTTATACATATACTGCAATTTAAAATGTAATTTGTTGAAACTCATGTGATGATTCTATGTTACCCAACATTCAACATGGCAATTACAGAGATAAATGATGTTACTATATCGAAACTACTAATATACTGATAAAAGATAGATTCAATCAGGAAACCTATTGGACAATACATGGTATACAGGTATAATTCTATGAGGTATTCAAACATGAACAATTGAAGTAGAAACATAAACTGTAACAATATTTGTTAATAAAAATGATTTGTCAAAAACTATTTTCTTTGACCTTGATGTTTGGTTTACCTTATTGCCTAAGGTGATATAAATGGAGAATCCTGTTCTGTCCCGCAGTCCAATCCGTTGACTGACTTGAGCACATAATTCATTCACAGTGGTGGCAGTGTCCGCTTCTACAAGCAATCTTTGACTGTTCATTAAAATCACCGGAAGTAAAATGGGTTTGCTATTTTTCGCTGCCTGAAATGTAGAATAATAACAATCATGCATTACAGTGGTATACGTGATAGAAATTTACGGATGGAATTCAGGACATATGGGGAATTATATAAGCAGAGCATAAACATCAAAAAAGGATAATACATGACAAGGTTTATTCACTGATTGCAAGTAACAAGTAAATGTATGAGATAACTGTGTAGGAGTTTTGAATCGTTTGTAAGTTGGTTCTATGCACCAATTGAACTCTAACCTTATAAAGGACAACATTATGAAACGTAATTATGAAATTTAGGTTACTGCGCTGACCATTGACACTGATTAAGAAGTGGTCAAACAACATGAAAGTAAGCATACGCATCATAGATAGGAAACAGAATACATTTAAATTATCGTATACCAGATATATTTTGACTTACCTGAAATTCCAACCAGCTTGGAGGCTGACCTCGAGTGCCAACCATAAATGTCCGCCGTAACAGACGCTCCGTTCTCTGCGCATGCTCCGTCGGTCCATCTCGTAACATTTGTAAAAGTACAGGGGCAAGCTAAAATAACATTATACGACGTCATTATCATATTTTATTGTGGCATGTATAACTTTATTTAGCTCAGTCAGTGTTTACATAGAAATAAACATAGTCATTGCAACTACAAGAAAAATATACCAGAAAAATCAGACAAGGGAAGCAGCACTCTACTGAAACGACCGAGATAACATAATTATGTCGCGTATCACAATTGCACAGCACAATGTCTAACACTAAAGAGAACGAGACAATGAACTAAACAAATAACATTTTCAGTTAAACAAAAACTAAATTACCTAAAAATCTGAAACACTTAGTTTGAGCTGTCATTTTTTCAAAGGTTCACGGACCATCTGGCGAAGGCTGAAAGACCTAGTCTGAGCATCAGAATTTGGAAGATCTAGAATCACCTAGTTTCATCTACCCCCTATGTATGGTGACGTATATAAACTGTATTCGTACCTTTTCAGACGGTAGAAAGCTACCAGCGAATACAAACAGCATGACCCATCCTCTGATAGAACTATTCCTGGATGGATTGTTGGTAAGTTGTTTCACTACCTGACAATATAACTCATCTCTGAAAACAGTAAAAAATATAACAACTTAGTAACAACGCACAAAAACATCAACAATATCAAACTATTTGAAATAATACATTTGTAATAATGAGGTTTCTGGTTCATCCGTTCTCTTTTCTGTCATTTTTAGGTGTTCAGTGTCGTTTACTCTAAGTATTCAGTTTTCAGTTTTGTATTTGTTATTGTAAAGTTTGCCTTTTGTTCATTTTGTGGTATATTGGATACAGCAAAGTAGTTTTATTTCTCTACCTCAACCGGTCATCTTTCTTCCCTGACAGTCATTTGATCTGGACGTTATTTGTCTATGTATTTGTGATTATTTTAACTGCATGTTGAAATCGTTTAAATTAGATATTTTAAGCTAAAATATACGATGTTCGTGTTCAGCTGTTTCTATACTATAGCCGACTATATTATCTTTATACATCCTGTTGGAACCAGGTATTCCTTCAGAAGGTATAGCAGTAATTCATTAAGTTTATGTTATTACCTACCTGAGGTCAGAATGATAGATCCCTAAAGCTGTAATATATTGAACTTTTTCTAGTATAGATTCTCTGTTGTCGGGTAGAAAGGGGATGTGTGAGACATCACAACCCACTGGATCTTTGAACTGAATAACAAAATTACATACATTTGTATAAATATGCCAGTTTAAGGTATAGAAATGCTACGACCATAGTTTACAACAAGTTTCAAGTTTACAACATATGAACACTCCTTATGGAGATCGCATTGGCTAAACGATTCCTTAATAGAATGATCGGCATTATTTGTTTAAGGGTTAAAGTCACGAGTAGCAACGTTACCAATATTAGACGCAACATATTTTTTAAAAGTTTGCATGTTCCTAAAAACCGAGAAAGGAGAAAGTGTGTATGTTTTTTGATGTTATTGAGTGTTGCAAAAGTTTCAACTGTTACGACATACATTCGTACAAAGGTGTCGAATACTAATGGCATCATTGCTGTCGACTTACTAGTAAACTGGAAACTATTGGGCATGTCTACTTACAAGATCTGTGTACCGTTTACTGGCTTCGTCCACTTCTTTCTTCGTGTACTTCAAGTGGAAACTATCTCGGACCCGCTGTACTACTGGTTTAGTTTGCTGCAATAAAAATACAACATTACACTAACATAGTTAGACATACAATAAGTCCCCTTCGTTTTATTTAAATTGCATCGCTGCAGTTATCCGTTTTGAGTGACTACTTGTAATTTACCTTAAAAAATGCTCAGTGTATTTTGCTTATGAAAACTGAGTTCTTTCCCACTGATATTAAAAACTCAACGACTTCCAAATTAAAAAAGAAGAATTTCCAACATATCCTAATCGTATGGAAATATCTTTGATATAGAACACAAAATATATTACCCCAGCCACAGCAAACGATTCACCATAATCTGTTTCCGGTAGATCACCCATAATTCTCAGTATGGTCACCCAGGCCGCAAGTGAAGCCTGAAAAGTAGTTGGACACCATCATGAGAAGCAAACAGAGATATCCGAAACGTATATACACAAATACGTAGTAATTGTTATTAAATGTGTCCAAGTTTGAGACAGCTTCTCAAATGAACAGTTGGAGTAAATAAAACTGCAGAGCTACTTTTCTTAAGACTGTTCCATTATTAAAAGAAAACGTGTTTTAAAAATGTATAAAACCTTCCGTGCGAAATACTGAGTTGAATTTGAACAGTGTTATATTTACAAGTTGTTGTCAACAATCGGACTAGATTCTATATTCTAAGTACTTTTAAATGATAAAATTCTTGACGTCATGTGATAATGACGTCATTACTTACAAGATGATCAGCTTTGTCTCGTTTTGGCATCAAGGGTTGGTTTAAGGGGGCACAACAATACCCATATGCTGACTTGACTTGAAATTTCGTCTGAGCAAACTTCTGCCAACTTCCGCTGTGACCGGAAGTAGGTCCCTTCTCGTCAGATGTATCGGTAGAATTTTCCGTGGAATGTTCGGAATCAGCGTCCTCTTTCTCTTCCTCTGCTTGTTGGTACGTGGAACTCTTCCTTTCTACTTCATATACAGCTTGCTGTTATAAAGGTAAAGGGTAACCTGCTAAGTTTTTGTTAATTGTAATATTACGGATATTGAAATGGCCAGTCAGACACCCTAACCAAGATGGCGGTATATAAATACAACCAACAATATGTAACAAATTATCGGATAATAAGTTCACCGTCAGTTTTGTTATCATCATATTAACTAAGTTCTGGTGCGGTGTGATGTACAATACGTTTATTCAGGTATGTCACGTATTACGAGTATAACATTAGCATAACTTGGATATTTATTGTTTTTGAGTTGCTGTGTGCGGACTGGTCTTTGTATTGACGATGGCCTCTTTCGGTATGGTTCGAATGTCATACATACCCAGTATAGATGGAAACAATTTATAAAAACGTGTGATAATTTATAAACTGCACTTTCAGAACAATTAGGAAGAGTTACTACAAAGTCAAGTATTATTGCAATTTTTGAACTGCGGACTAAGTTAATGTTTATTGATGTTGCAACTGCTGATGTATTTTACGGTTTTACCTCGTTTCAATACAGCATAATGTTGTTGTGTTTTTTTGGGGTTTTTTTGTTGTTTTTTTCGGGCCCCAGAAGGGTAACCCCATTTATTTTCCCCGCGCAAGGGTTTTATGGGGGTCGGAGAATCATTCCCCACAAACCTTACAACCTTGCATATTATATATATATAAAGAACAGAGCAGATAGAAATCATACTATAAATGAATATACTTATCTACAGCATAATGTTATGTACAAAATGTACGGATGACAGGCGTTGCTCAAATTAAAAAAAAAGTCCTATTCTATTCTATTATGTTCTGTATGCAATAATAATCAGTCAAAATAGCCGGATAGGGTTACATGTTCTTCTATAGTACATAATCATCTGTCAGACCGACAAGGTATAATTATCCGTATTATATGGTATTGTATGACAGGAAATTGTGGGTTGTCCCTCAGTCACTTTTGTTAAAGGATGAAGTAAGGTGAAAACAGGATTCGCTTCAACTGTTCTGTTAATAAACTCTATCTAATGATAACGTATACCACGTGTATAACATACGTATGCAATTTGAAACCATACTACACGGAACTGACATGTGTCATATACTCAAAACCTATTTTAAGTAAAGAAAAAGCATGGTTCCCTAAATGGCATCTTTATCCAAAATAGGACAGGCCGAAAACAATGACTTCAACAGGTACCAGATGTGGAGTAAAGTTGTGTAATGTAAAATGCTGTCCGTTCTTTGTGAAAGGTTTAGTTGGTACTAGTTGGGATACAGTCTATGAATCTGGTGAATTGGTCCCAGTACACTCGTACTCGTATTGTAACTGAACAACAAGACTATAAACCCGAAATAAACAAGCAATTAACTCACCATCTCTTCCAGTCCTTTTGGTGCTTTGGAGAATGTTGCAGTACCAAAGTTTGTCCCGACACCATTTCTATTGTTTGGCTTCTCAGCTTCTCTTTGTTGTTTGGTAACCCTAGCATAGTCTTCATCATCATCACCAAACGCAGAGGCCGGTGGTGCTGGGACTATACTCTGTTGTCGGCTAACCATCTGTTTACCTTCACCCTGGAAAAATGATTCAGAAGATACGTGAATGATGATATTCAGCTTTTGAAAGCTTAAAATATGTACTTAGCTTTAAATAGCTGAAACTAGGTCATGTACTTATTTTTCAGCTGAAACTTCAACGGTTTATTTTCTAGTTCAGTTTTGTACTTTGCATTGTCCTGTGTAATTTCGATGTGTTGTGTTTGTTATGTCTTCTGTGCTCGGCTGCTTTCCCTGCACGTTTTCATGTTGTCTTTTTCTAAACGGGGTTTTAGTTTTCATCTAGCTAGAACATCCATAGTTCATACATTTTTGGTTGAATACAGGTGAAATGTTCAGCCGTGTACACACATGTACATTGTAATTACTACAAAACATTAAATTTTATAGATCAGCTTATTCATCAGATCATATGAATCATCGAATAAAACTTGAAAGTAACTATTGTAAAGTTGGATACAAAAGTTTAAAGCAACAATATAAACTGTTCTGGTTCATTCCACATGAAATACATGGGCGAAATAAGATATGTGTTGCCTTAGCAAAGCGCTACGTAGCGCTTTCAACAACAGAAAAAACATGCCTCGTGTATTCGATTGAACGAGAGGTATCTGATTGAAAGCGCTCAGTAGCGTTTTGCTTACAGTGATGGACCCGAGACGTTTATGTTGGAGTACACAATAATTATCGTACATGTAACAAATACGGAGATGGTTGATAGAAGATTTATACTTAATTTTATATCGTAAATCATACAAAGTCCATGTAATAGTGATACGATTCATTGATCATCAATTGCGGTACATTTATACTTTTTGTGCTGTAAATTTGTTTTATAAAAGTTCGTCTTCGCCTATTATGGTGAAACGGATTTTGATGGACCATATGTTCGTCTATGAGAAACCCTTGCTTTATTTTGTTTTGGTGGAAATGATTTGTTACATGCACGCTTTCCGAACTTTTCAAGACATCACAACACGCGTATTTCCGTTTTGAATACGAAACATGTTACAAAAATTACGTCAGTTTTATCCAATTGAGTTATATTTTACAGAGTTACCTCCCCTGAGTGTCAATTTGATAAAGCCAATATTGAAGAGCACGGTTGTCTCCCTTCATTTATTTCGGAATTCATCAATTTAACCCTCATGAATAACGCACATTTTACATTACGTTGATTTATTTAAGTAACGATGATTAATGCATCCGTCAATACTTTGGTGACACATAATTATACTTCTTTTCAAATGTTTCAAACATGTAATACAAATGGATATTGAAAAGAGTCAGAAAGCGAGAATATCGTTTCATCAATCGAAATGTAATATGAAATTCCCCATCGCTCATAAACACTAATTGGTCGGAATATTTGACTGGGGCGTATTAGATGATCTTACACAACATAATTATTTTCTGTAAAAAAATCTAAAGTATAACAAAATTATGTTACAAATACATATAAAGTGAGGTTATTAACCAGTAGATGTCTGGGTAAGGTTGTCCCAGCATATAAATTAGTTGCCTATCAGTGCTAGTCAGTTACAACCTCTTAAGGGCGGTACCATGTACAATTACGTGCCCCATCAGTCAGGGGATCCCGTACAGTACTAGCCATTTACGGTGGGTGGTCCAAAACAGGGTCTTCTTAGACATTGGGGGTGGGGGGGCTCATATACGTCTTGGCGAACCCCTGAATCAATTTAAATGCACATTGTTCCCGACGATAACCGTTATTTGCAGGGTTTGTCTGTATAATGATGCAGCGTTATTTCCAATATACAATATACAGTATCTTACCAGACTAAAGTTATGTTTACAATATATGCCATTAAATCTTAAATCTTAAATCATAACCTAATACGTTACTATGGTTACAAAAAAATAATTTTGCAATAATAAGTATGTTTTATGTCGCGTATATAAATATCATATATAGCTGGTGTATTTCATATCAAGAAGATATAAACTACAATAAACTTCTACTTAAGTATACACACAAAGCTCGGATATCATCAACACACATTTCAATTGAAAAGGTATCTTGTTAGAAGGGTATTTCAGTTTGCGTTTTGCTTGTTATTATGTACGTAGTTGTGTCGTAAACTATATATATAGTCTCGCAATAATATACGAGCAAAAATAGGCAGGTACAACTGAACCGCTTCAAATTATTAATAGCCATATTTTGAGGCAATTAACACCGAGGCAAATGTTTTGAAGGATATATTATATGTGTTCGTCTTACACCAAAAACATAATTTGAATAAAGCTTAATTTGGTCAATATTCCCTGGACAAATGTGTCATAACAGTAACAATGCACTGCGTGTGGTACATATACCACGTCCTCAGTTTAACCATGATTCAACGTACAGAACAAACCCCTGGAATGTCGATTTACAGTCCGTTCAAAGCTAATTGATAGATAATGGTTGTAAACATCAGCTCGTTCGTCCGGTAAACTAAGTTAATGTAGGTTTAACTGAGTATAAATCTTTAGTTTACTAATTTTTCGAATGTGATTATATAAGTTCCCTCATCAGTATTATTTATTGAATCGTCAGTAAATCTAGATGGACATCCTAGATCAACTACATGTACGACAATCTCGAGTTTCAATTCTGTGTCAAAAATTATATCTACACTTCGCAAATACTATTAACATATATTTTAGAAGCTGAATCACGTTTATTTAGTCTACGATATTATGACAGATATGTTAATAAGACTTGTTCACAACTTTTAACAAAACAAATGTTCTACCCCAGCAAACATACTAAGTGAAGAAACTAATATCTATACGGTACTGTGAACATTTTGTTAGATATAAATACGGTGTCCCGTTTTGGCCATCGCTGCATACACGCGTGCTGCATATAAGTAAGTTGAAACGCGATAGTATTATAGTAAAAAGGCGATAGTACGATAGTGGAAAGTCGATATTACGACAATGAAAACACGAAAAAACGAAAGTACAAAATCGAAAAGTAGATATAGTTCAATATTGAACCCTGAGCCATGAACTTTCAGTCGAGTCTATTTGGGCGAGTAACCCGTGATTTATTCAAGAGCCATTATGTAAAGATATGCTACTTACTACTGTGTGTAATTTATCGATTAACAGTTTATCGGCGAATGGATTAAACTTTAAAAGTGCAGTCACGGCTCAATGCTCAAAATCGAACTATAGTATATTGAGTTCTCACTAAGGTATTTCTGAATTTTCATCATCGTATTATCGAGTTTTAATTAATGTACTTTGAAAATTCGTTGTTTTGAGTCCTCATCATCGTACCGTCGTGATAGCACTATTGTGAACTCGACTTTTCACCATCGTTCTATCATTGTTTCGTAGTATCGAGTCTTCATTTTCGTACTATCGACTTTTCATTATCGTACTATCGACTTTTCATTATCGTACTATCGACTTTTCATTATCGTACTATCGACTTTTCATTATCGTACTATCGACTTTTCATTTTCGTTTTTTCCGAGTTTTCGAGTTTTCATCACCATTGATTCGTCCTATTGAGATTTCATTTTTGTGCTAGCGACTTTTTTAAGGACAATGTAGCGATGGCCCTGATGAGACACTGTACATACCTGTACATAACCCGTTTGTACAGGTCATTATTATACCACTAAGTTTCAATTATTTCTTCAAATAAGAAATCTTTAACATCAAAGAAAAACCTGATATTATGTAAATATACTTGCATAATGTAAACACTTGAAAAATTGAAACAGAAAGTTCATTTACATCTTATATTTCCATACCATGTACCCCGACCTTGTCATTATTTTCACCCCATGTCTTTTTCGACATTTACACAATATATACAACGAACCGGATAAAATTCATGTAACTTTACTCAAATAAAAAGTAGGATTTCATTAAACTTTGCTATTCTAATAATTTAATAATAATAAAGTAGAAGTTTCGTTAATCTGGATGGAGGGTAAATCAGTAATGATATGACTTGGAAGTTGTCGCGTAATGATTGTTAGTCCGAATAAAAGTTAAGCACATGAATTTCCAAGATATGCAATGGATAAGGGAAGTCGACAATAAAGAAATCAATGCTATTGCTCACTATAATTTGACATTTAGGCCGAGTTTATCCAAAGCCCACAGACGAATCCAACACAATTTATAGTAGTGTACTAGATTCGCCATATTGAGAATAATTTATAAACAGCAAGCGAGAGATTGAATATAATACAATGAACGTTTCTAAATACGTCACAAAAGACAGGCAGTAACTACCTAAAACAAATAAGTTTGAACGTACTAGATCTCAGAATACCAACAGTAAATTTGAATAAAGGTACAAAAGGATTGCCTTGACATAGAAAAAAGATGTCGCCAGTTGTATCGACACCCAAAAAGCTGATTTAAATACACAATGGCACACTTGGTAAACAGCCCCTAATTCATTAAATAAAATATATATCTTGGTTACTAGCCAGATTTCTAATTGATTGAAAACATAAAAGGTTCTTAGAAACGACCGAAATATCGAACCTTGAACCACACTGTCTATAGTCAATGGTGTTAACCATTCGACAAACGTTTTCATCAGCCAAACTTTTAGAAGTTCGCTTTATCGAAAAAGCGAATATTACTTATTACGAATTAACGATAGGGCACAAAAGTTCGTTAGCTTTACCAAATGCAAGTGCCACTAGCGACATTATAAGACTAATGAATATTTAAAATCTGCATCACAAGGCGCTTCTTATGAGCCTTATATATATTGTCAAGAAAATCGGAATTTGTCATTTTGACCAAACTGAAGTTGAAAAAGCTTGTTTTACCATAAGTAAAGAGTGATTGTCAGACATGTTTTCTTGTTTTCTCAAAATATTGATTTTGTTGTTACGACTTTCTCATTCTAAGCCAGCGATACATACTAGCAAAGATCACATCGAAAATAAAGTGCAAAATGTATACATTAAGTAATTTCAATCAAAATCAGATTATAAAATAATTACCTTCTGTACGTCACGAGACGCCATCTTGGGGTATATCCCGCGGTGTTCTGTACCACTTTGTGAATTAGTTGCAATAATGTTATATTATGCACAAGGCACCCCACCCATTTCTATTTGAATAGAGTAGACTATATATTGTAAAATCACAACACTATATATCACATCAGTCAGTCACAGTACTCCATGCATGAATTCTCACATAGAATAACATATAATAATACGTATAAATGATACACCCACTATTAAGTTTGAAATTACAATTTACTTTTCACAATTTCATAATCATCTTCGTTGCTTTTAGAAAACACACTTGTCACACAGAAGTTATTTTCCGAATATCATCAAAATTTGGACAGAGTATCCTCCCTGATAGAGGAAACGACGAACCTTCAAACTAGCTTTACGGCGAATTGTTCCCTTAATTGTCCCCTTTCTATTGTTTCCTCTGGGCAACTAGACGAGGAAATAACACAACATTGAACAGATGTTGTCCGACTCTTTTCTGCTTCTTGTTTTTCTCCCAGTTTACTTTCCGCTTTCAATGGCTTTAAATTCCTGAAAGAAAACAACAAAAGTGTTTGAAGGTTTTTAGCCGTATCATTTGACAAACACGTTACTTTCCAATTTTATTTTCTGTATGGATGTTATGTTAGAAAACTGGGACTTGGACTTTTCTACTGTTTGACAGCTTAAACGTAGTATTTCGGTGGTTAGGTGCATTTTATTGTGTATTACGCTGTCTTCAGAGCCTTGGATCATCGGTCAAATAAGAACAGAAATGCCGAACGACCTCACATTTTCGACTAACACAATAAAAAAATCACATCATAGTAAACTACTTCTTTCTTTTTGTGTCACGTACTAAAATGTGGGCGCACATTTCCGGTTGATCAAAGTAAACCATTATGTTGAATAACATTTTAAATCTGCATTAGCAATACTTAAAGTAAAACAGGAGCGAGATATGGTTGTAGTAGTGAAAGTAGCTGACGCTTTACAGGTTATCTGAATGTAAACATGTAATATAAAAGAATTGTAACTCTTCGTTATCTGGAAACAAACAAATCCGTGTTTCATTTTGTCACATCTTCACGATTATAAATTTGGCAGACTTTAACATTCAAGTCGCAGCGATAAATGTCCGCGATTGTTAATGTTAGGAAGAACTTTTCTTGTGTTTTATTACAGTTGTTTCAGTTCACGGGTATCAATTTTCGCGAATATTGAATTCGCAAAGACAGCAAAAATAACCCCTGGCGAAAATTTCTGGTTGTAAAGTAGTTTTTCAACTGTTAAATGTACCCCTTAGTAAAACTGATGAATAAGGTAGTCTGATATACAAATAGCTCGACTACTTCAAGTCAAGTCCATCATTTTGAGATATGCGGGCACTGCCTTTTTGGTGATCGACCGCAAGTGGAGGCATCTTATACTAGATCTAACAACTTTTTGAACCTCTTAGTTAGACTGTATCTATGCGTTTAGGTGCATTTGTTATCTTTATCTAGAGTGGTACTAAGTCTTGAGCCATGCAAGTGTTTTAGATAAACCATCAATCTTCTCCATCTATAATGTAACCTTAAAATTTTACGTTCTTCTTATGACAGAGCAACAACAAATGCATCTTAAACATTGTCAACGGACTTTTTAAACCCCTAAATACATTTAGCTACGTTGTACAAGTCTTAATAAAATTATGTTCTGTTCATGAAATAACTATATAATAGGAAAACAATGTATATTTACATTCGCATATAGAAGTAAATAGCTTCACTTAAGGCAACCATTGTCCGAACGGTCTATGTTGACATACTGTGACCTTATTATGAGGGTTATATGCGTATTATTTCCCCGGGGCTAGTGAAGTTGTACACCAATTGCGATATTTATTTAATTTTCTGATTTATCTTACATATATCACAGTGCAAAATAACCAAAAGCGTTAATTAAATGTCTGGACCAGAGATGTTGTGAAAACGGGCTTTCCGTTCTTGTATATTTGTGACGACAGAAAGCAACACTAATATGCAACCAGTACAGTGTCCCCTAACCCTAACTACAGACCGTCGATGTTAAAAAAGGTCTGCGGAAATTGAACGGAGAATATTAGATATAAAATCATTTTGATGCCCATTTTCAACGATGTGAATAATCATTTAACATGCATTATACTCTTTCAATCTACACTAAAAAGTGTTCTGTCGCCCGTGCAGTCTTAATAATACGTTTTGTTTGTATGAGGTTAGAGTTATCCCAAGCGAGATATGGTCTTTCAGGAATTATCTGGGAGGTGGTATAGAACTATTTTAAATGAGTGAATAAAAAAGTCGGGTCATACACACACAGTTCACTAGGGCAGGTCAACTAAGTCAGTCAAATTATATTAAATATGCACCATGGCTTCAAATTATGTGTCTGAATGTCTGCACAACCGCAGTTGAGATTTGAACCACATTAAATTGAACAGTGGGTGGTTCTATCAAGTCAATTCGAATGAAGAAAGCAAACTGTGATTTTTTTTAAGTAAAAGTCGGGAATAAAATTCAGAATGGCGCTACTGTTAAATCAATACTTTTTTGTGGCTTTTAAATTTCGCAGCATAAGTTATGATTACTTGGCGGTTTCTTATCTTCTCTGATTTACAATCTTTAAGGAAACGGTTCTTGCTAAGTCTTTTGAGGTCAATTATTTGAGTAGGGTTTAAATTTTTATTAATGGTTCATCCGCGAAGTTAAAGAAAAATAAATCAACCACGAGTAGTAATAGTTTGACAGTATATATGCAATCGTCAGATGAAATTATTACGCTTGGTAAGATACCAGTCAGATGTGAACTGAACTAATAAAAATAATTATAACATAAAAATGATATAAAATTCATGACTTTTAAATGTATCTGTAATTTAAATCGCGAATAAAAACGAATGCAGTTTCAGTCGAGCGTATACGTTTTGTCGGTATTTAAAGTAGACAGGCCTTTACAAAAACTGATGAAAACCCTTATTTTTAAAGTGTGTCATATCAGTAAGTTAAATCTAAAAGCTTGCCGAGACACTAAATGAAACACACGACATCAAAAGACAAACAAGTTAAAGGAGATGTGGAGTAAGTTTTCATGCCTTAATTTGTATTTTAACTATATCAGTTAGTGTATAATATAATTGTCAACATGAGCTTGAAGTACCAGCAGTTTAAAGTTAAATGAGAATGGTTATAAACATTAACTCGTCCGTTTGGTAAAATATGGGTTTCTAGGTTTAACAGGATGTAATAACTAAGTTTACTGTGGTCTGTCTTATTATTTCGAATGGGATAGTTCCCTCATTAGTATTACTTATTGAATCGACATTATATAGACTATATAGCCATGAAAAAAGACAGAACAGCATGTTCCTACAAAATATACGGACCATTTGTAACAATTGCTGGGTTGTTTATAGTATTATTGCTTCAATGCCTTGAACAATCACATCATAGCAGTGTATAGCTTGGCTATTTTGACTTGAGCCTGACCTTTATGCAAGAATATATTACAGGGTTCTTGCTTTGAATATATCAATTTCCGCAAGCAAATCGTTCTCCATCGGTATTTCATATTTGTGTTTGTATTACACATCGAGCGTCTTCGTGATACTCCCCGATTATGAAAACATGCAATCGGTGTTAAAAAGTAGACAATATATCGACTGTTAAATTATGGTTAAATAATGGTAATCAATAGGTCAGGCTCATGTCACTGTGGCCAAGCTATTTATTTATTGTTCCGCAACATGGTACAGTATGGGAACATGACTAACCACTAATGTATGAGGACGCACTTTGATTAATTATGGGGGCATATACGTACTTGATAGTTTACGTATTTTGTTACAAATATTCCTGAGTTAGGTTTTATGTTTAAAAGTATCTTGAATTAATGACCCATGTCACAAAGTTTGTTCATAATTTTTCTCCTTATTTATAATCACTGATCGGATATCAATGAAAGTATTACATATGAAAGAATTGTTGGTATCAAGCTAGGTCGCGTTTATTGCCTGACATATCGATGGCTTAGAATGAGAAGGTCGTAACTACTACTTACGACCTTATACGACGCATACATATTTGACATCTGCTTCACAAGGAGCTTCTTATGAGTCTATTTTCATCAAAATCAGATATTGTCAGTTTGACCAAAATGAAGTTTTAAAAACTTGTTTTTCTATAGGTAAAGAGTAAATTACAGACAAGTTTTCTCAATATATCGATTTTATAGTTACGACCTTCCCATTCTAAGCCAGCGATATATTGGCAGAGTTGTGGTCCTTTGTAGAAGATGTTCGTGCTTTGAGTCTACAGCCCTTCTAGTTATTTTTAGTAACTTAGTTAAATGAAAATTTACAGACATGAAACATAAAAATACGAGTACATCACCTTTAATCACTTTTCGTAGTCAAGATTTGGTTTTGAAGTAAAATGTAAAATAAAGAATGGTGTAACGACGGGACATTCTCCTGCCGTTGTGATGGAAACAATATAGAAAATGTAGCGTATTGTGAAAACGTTAAAATTGACATGTTAAACTTTGTAATTCAATACAAAATGTACCGAACGCTGGGGGTGGTCAGCAACGGAAGTATGTAACATCATATTGCACTCCATCACAGCGGTTAGTCAGACATAACAGTTGAACAGCAGAACGTTACACGTAGCTTCATATGTGTGAACGCTGAAATAGTATGTTTGACGCCTTTTAAAATCGTGACTAATGTGTATGTACCAACACTCTCGTTTATTGTATACTAGTACATGGGTCACACGTCACCTGGAAATTGGACTGTGCCAGTGTAGCCGATGTATGACCAAGGAATAAGCTGCGTATGGTACCTGGTCGATAAATGCACAATGGTTGCATTTTCAATCTGTGTCAGCGTCGGACGCTACATCTGCTCAGACTTGCTACATAACTGATTTAACTGTAATAGAAATGGAATATGATGTCCTGGATTCCGATGATTAGGCAAGGGTATTCGATTCAAAGTCTAACGCAAATAACGTATCAACCACAAAGTTTACAAATACTCAAGCGTGATGTACAAGTGTGTACAATTGCACCTGGTTCATTTAATTTATAGGTTGACTAAATAAAGTTTCGTTCACTGCCGCATGAAATAGTTATGTTACCAATTTGCGGGTCGCGGCAATTCATCCGTTCTGCCATGCAGCCATCCTTTGATGTATTGAATTGTCGTCTATCATCAGACGCAGAAAACTTGCTTAATGAATATACATGCTCTGATAGATTGAGACTGACTGCATATAACTGCACACCAAAAACTGTAAAATCATTAATTTTCGTGGGGGGTAAATTTCGTGGAGTTCGCGTTTCATTTTTGACAACAAAATTTAATCCCATGGAACAATAATTTTGACCCTTGTAGTTATATTACCTGAAATTCAAAATCCAAGAATTAACGTACCATCGAAATGGTATTATTTACCCCAAAACAACGAAATTTCGTCCGGGCCATCGAAATTAAATGATTTAAAAGAACAAGTTACTGAACTTGATTCTGACCGTAAACAACATCAATGCAACAAATAAATGCACTGAAACAACCAGTCATGTATAAAACACGTAGTAATTTATATGCACAAATCTTGTAGTTTGAAAATTTCACTCAAATACAGATCGATGTAAAAAGCAATAAACAAACCTGATAGACGAGATTGCAGTTTCATGTTTAAATGTTTTAATGGTTTTAATTTAACAAAATTTGTATAAGCATGTTATGAGTATGTGGCTTAGTGCATAAGGTTTCGATTTATAGCCGTTTTACTCTTCCCAAAAACTTCAAACTAAAAACTGACAGTGAAAGTAACACACAAGAGATCCAAAGGCTGAACAGCTTCACGACATAATACTTGGAAAGTCGCTTCAGAAGATTCGAACAATTTTTGTTCTCTACACAATATGGTAGGTGAGTTTTTAAAAATGTCACCAAAATAAAGCGATTCTATAATTTTCAAATAGCACGTGTTTCTAAACATCTAGTTATGTGTCTTGCTTTCCCATAATTTTCCATGTGACATTCTAAACTTGTAACTGTGGGATTCAAGTAAAATCATAAGTTCAAACGACTATTTCTCGCATTAAAATAGAAAATTAAAATATCCCTTTATTTTTTACCGAAATCCAAGTAAAAACCTCAGATGGGGCTAATCTCCCGTCAGAATAAATGACAGGTCTGTGTTTGATGGCTAACACACTAAACGTGGTACAATAAAACAGATCCTCGAAACATCCCATTAATTAATACAGTAATAGTTTATAAATGACAAATAATATAAAACAATATAAAAATGTGTCCAAAATATGATGAAAGCTGACAGCTAATGACTTCACAAAATAAGTTGTACATTATGCGTGATGAATTATTACATTATACACCATCAACTATCAGTTATCATGATTTTAATACCACGGTCCCCATGTATAAAACCTGTTCAGACGATTTACGTTAACGTCATATATTTTCGCGATGTCAACATTTCGCGACCTTGTTATTTCAAAGAAGTTCGCAAAGTTAAAACGTCTACAATTTTGGAAAAAAAATCAATGTTTAACTGGAGTATCGTAAGTTCACTTGTATAGACTTTCGCGAACATATCGAATTCAAATGTTATCAGAAAATAATTCCCTCGCGAAAAGTTATGACTTTTAAGCATTACCAAAATGTTACAACTACTAAAGCTTTTGTCACACCCATTGTGTTGTTGGTAAATGTAATCCACTACAGTAACACAAACATTGTCGCTTTAAACTCCTTAAGTATATGTAATAAAATACACATTACAATTGAAACATGTGCTTTCTTGTCCGACTGCGTATCTTCTTCTGACAAACGAATTATAGGAACTTGACTAACTACTGTGGCACGAAGACGTGGGCTTCGAGCAAACTTTCGCGACAGAGGGTCAACCAGCTAACGAATTCTCAAGAAAAGGGACCCGCCAAACTGTTCTGCTTTGGAAAGTCCAACCAGCTTTTTAGGTGTATGTCCTGATCAGGTTTTAATAACGCTATTGTACACTCAACCGCTTTAAAAACGCACCACATATGAAATATCGGTTTAAGTGATGAAAACATCCATTTATGGTTGTTTATTTTCGGATTAATAGTCTTCAGTCTATATTCAACGATGTGTGTAATTTCCAAGCCATTATTACGAGTTTGAAATGAATTATGATATAGATAACACTGAGACCCATGAAAGTAAAAGTCACAATTTCAAAAGCAAGTATAAGAGCCCACTGCATTGATGCATACACGTGGTATTTCTTCCTAAAGCATAACATTAATTACGTAATAGGATAGAATTATGTTCGACGTGATGTTTCCCACCATTCAAGCAAAGCTTAACTTGAATTATAAATGTTATGTGACTATGGCTGTCTGGCTAATACCATACGACCGATTGCGGTTCAGATATGCGCATTATGTGAACTTAAGATGGATTCAAGCCATATTTAAACTTGAAGTCTTGGTTATGAGCATCAGACTGTCAGGGCATATTCCATGGTGCTTGTATGGCACCCCAAATCAACACTATGAAGGAGCTTGAAGACAAAAAGTTGGGAATTTAGGCTCTAAACGGGAGAAAACTCATTAAAAAATGTACTAAAATAATTTTCCTTTTTATTGACAATTATGAAAGAAATAATTAAGAAAATGCAATAATGTACTTTTGGCTTGTTGATTGACACCCGGCATTATTTTGACACTGTGTGCAGCCATGTGGAACCAATTACAGTTACACAACCTGTGTCCTGTTTCCTCCTCGCTCGGGCTCAATACCTTTAGCTGGTTTCATTCAGGTCGGTCTTTGACAGTGCCATTCGCCAGGAATCGATGTTCTAAGCCCACAATCATTTTATGGTGGCAGCTGAATCGCCATTCTAAGGCACCGAGGCACTTTTCAGTTGGAAGCGAAGGCACAATCATCGATAACAAATATTCGAGATATTCGCAGCATAAAAATACAATTAGCCAATATTGCTCACGTTGTTTTTTCAATGTGTAGGTCAACAGCGTACAATTTAATGTTAATATTGATCACACAGGTCGAAGCGATCGAGCTGCACGCACAAAACAGGCAAAATCAAAAAAAGTTCTCTGGGCGGGGTATTCCGAATGAAAAATAAATCGTTTTCTTTAATTAGGTCAAGTGTATGAACTGAACAAACCCTGAAAACTATCAATTTTAGCAAAAAATGTATTTTGACATAGTTTGATTATTTTCAATAGTGGTGCGTTTTTAAAGCGGTTGAGTGTAGTATTTCTGTCCAACTTACTAAAACTGTTAACACATTCGATCATTCCTAAACTGGTGCAGTAGCGGAAAGAGCTTTATGAGCGGAAAGAGGCGAAATCAACACAATACTGCGCTTCAGTGCTTACCGAACCATATACGTTAAGCGAACTACATTTTTCTTATGGATTAAAATTTAAGACCGTTACATTGACCCCAGTAAGAATTCAAATAACTGAACTATGTAATGTTTACAATTACGGTGTCGCTTAAATGTAAATTGGGCCAATTTGACGCATAAACTTAGAAGGTCTTTGTTGCAGTTTATTTCTTCTTCCATGTAGTATGCAGGATCCATTATGGAGCATTATCTCAAATATTTATAGACAGAGATGAGATACAAGGAATCCGGGTACGATACCCGAGCTCGTTTCGGTTTTGCGTTGATCTAACTGGTAACATAAAACGGCTCGCTACTGTTTTTGTATGTGGTTTTGTGTTTTGCTATAAAAATGCATATTATCGCACTTGAATTTAAATTACACAACATTTCTACATAAATTATGTATGTATATTTACTTAAAAGCTCACATTACAACTGCGTATTAAGCTTATTCTTATAACTAAATCTAATATATTAATGTGCATCGTTTTTCCCAAACTATCCGAACACAGATGACGGCTCGTATGAATTTGAAACAAAGTTTTAAGCAAAATACGAGAGGGTTGTATCGCGTCACGAGAAACTTGATATAGACTTGAAAATATACACTTTCTTAAAATAGACATTTTCGAAAATAGACATTTTTAAAAAGACAATTTTTTGGAAATTAACACTTTTTGAGAATAGACACTTTTTAATTTGGCAGTTGAAAATTGGAGGAAACATTTTATATATCAGAGTAAAACTATACAACCCCCAGTACATAATTATATATCAATACTCAATGATTCATTAGACTGTTCGATTTAGAACCATTTACCGTACACACACTAGCATTAGCCAGATCGATACTTCATTCAGATACTATTCAAGGTAAACAATTTCAAACACACACATACAAGTTAGCATAACTGCATACCAGCTTATAAATACTCCTTCTATAACCACCATATAGAAGCCTGAACAAAGAAAAACTGACAATTTTGAAAATAAAAATACGAACCTTTGTTTGATTAATCCTATGTAGACACTTGAGCGTATTTATAAGTTAAACTATACACTTTAACACGTCGCTTGTTTATGAGCAAAATAATAAAACGGTAGCGAATTTACTATCACATAAAAACTATCCAAATGTTACAAATAACTATCCAATATTAAAATTTCTTTAACACTTATAACTGAAATTGTTGAACAGTTGGGCGGCTCTTTTAATCAACAAATAGGCCTACTTCTATATTGTACTATATACAGTATATCTTGGTTTAACGTTATGTACATACAAGTAATTTCCCAGTTGGCTTAATACGGAACGGTCGAGTTACGCTACGTTATTTGTTAAGTTGGAAAAATCCATTGAATGGTCGTACACGTTTAACAAAAGATGGGTTTTAATGACAGGACGAGTGTGTTAACCGACTTAAATCTACAATATTATATCAATATGTGTGTATGCCAAGGTTGAAATTCCTGTATTGTAAACATTAATAATTTATAATCGAAATATTTCTTCCTGTTTTAATAGATTTGTTTAATAAGATATACACAGGGTGGACATACCACGTGGTATGTGACGTAATTATTTGCTAAGACGACAAGTAGAAAACTGTCAACAAAACGAGGAAAACAGAAGTAAGTATTTTATTCGTTGATCAATTCTTTCTGGGCTTGAGCGTGGGGCTAGTCTCGTGAAAATTGATCAACGACAGTTTTCTTCTTGTCGTCTTAGCAAAATACTACGTCATACACCACGTGGTATGTCCACCCTGATACAGTAGAAATGTGTTTAGCAGATAGATAAAGAGCTCGTCGTTCATACACTGTCTGTCGATTGTTGACTTCTTTCACCAATTTGTTCTTAAAAAAAAATATTTGTAGACCTAACACTTTTTTTCGAAGCTTCCTGCAAGAGTGCACAAATCATCGTAAATTGCCATTTGAGGTTACCAAAATTGAAACACAAACGGACTAAGGAGTTGTTAAAATTCTCTTTTTTTCCCTCTTTTTGTGTTAGGTTAGTTCACTTGTACTTCTCTCTCAACACACGATTGGGTGGAAGATTCGGTGTCTGAGAGCTTCTTCATTTGCGTGTTTCTTCATCTTGTGTTGATCTGTGTGCTGTTCTGTTGTTTCTATTGGTTAATTCTTATTCTGATAGACCAGTTACAGCTTTAAAGTTATTAAATATTGTCATTGATTTTGCGGACGATATAAATTACAAAATTGAACCCCCTTAAAGAGTTGACCTATAACAATAATAAGTAGGGAAATGTTCTTTCACTTCTGTAACATTGAATTCCTAAATTTAGGAAATCATCCATATACACTTTTACCATAGCCCAACAAGTTAAATACCCGCGAAAATCAATGACTTGATAGTTTTCATAAAGTTAAATTCGCAACCAGTAGACCATAGATCAATTTTGAAAAAGCTTTTACAGCTGCATGTGCAGTCATGAATGCATTACATATTTTCAATTATGTCGACGCAACATCATGACATGGTATAGCAAAACTACATGATACATTTCAGTATTCTCATAATAATTTTATCACATACAAGCACGTACTATTACTTATACAAACATGCTGTTCAATCACTTAATTAATTAATTAATGATTTTATAGAATGATTTATCAATCACATGCACCATTAGTTTATTAATCAAATTGATTTATGAACGAAAATCAATCATCGAGTTCAGTCCCTTAAATGAAAAAACAAACATATCCGAAGTTACTTCCCTTATGTATAATTTACAATGTAACAGTACATGAAAAGTTGCTTCCCTTATGTATAATTTACAATGTAACAATACATGAAGAGTTGCTTCCCTTATGTATAATTTACAATGTAACAATACATGAAGAGTTGCTTCCCTTATGTATAATTTACAATGTAACAATACATGAAAAGTTGCTTCCCTTATGTGTAACAATACATGAGAAAAAACTTCCTAAATGTGTAATTTACGGTGTAACGATACATGAGGAGTTACTTCTCTTATGTATAATTTACAATATAACAACCCATGAGGAGTTACTTCCCTTATGTATAATTTACAATGTAACAATACATAAAGAGTTACTTCCCTTATGTATAATTTACAAAATAACAATACACGAGGGGTTGCTTCCCTTATGTATAATTTACGATGTAACAATACACGAGGTGTTACTTCCCTTATGTATTATTAACAAAATAACAACCCATGAAGAGTTACTTCCCTTATGTATAATTTACAATGTAACAATACACGAGGAGTTACTTCCCTTATGTTTAATTATAATATAACAATACACGAGGAATTACTTCCCTTATGTATAATTTAAAATACAACAATCCACGAAGAGTTACTTCCCTTATGTATAATTTACAATCTAACAATACATGTGGAGTTACTTCCCTTAGTGTCAGCTTTGCTGATTTTCAATTCTTTTTCGTTGCAGTCATTCTATTGCTTTAGGGTTGAGGTTAACATTGTGTGATGTACACTAACTAGACAAAAATTGTGCAAGGGGCGTTCATAAATTTTACTCGTGAACATTATTCAACCTTGTGCGCACAGTGCATACGGAGAAATCTTCAGTTTTCTACGAAATGCCTTACCGCGAAGGACGTAGCTACTAGACGGTCACCGAGTTAGACTGGTAAATTAAAAACCCAATCAGTGTTTATACGAATGGTGAAATTTACGAGCCACCCATCCTAATGAATCAATGCTTAGTCAAGTCTCCAAACTAATATATTTAACACGAAAAAAACGATGGTTGAACGAGAATGGAGCCACCATGTGACCAGGAAATTACTGGAATGTGTCAAAATAAATGGTGAATCACATTTGATTAAACATAACACTTTGATGACAGGGCAACATGTGTCATGATAAGCAACATGCAGACATTCAATGTAAACATCAGACACATTAATTATTTGCAGGACTATAACCTTAAAGTGTGAGAGACAAAATCCTGTTTACTGAAAGTATAGTTTGTACTTTAATAATATTTATGTGCAACGTACTGGCTTGGGATCTATAGGCGAACAAAAACGAAGCTTTCTTCTGTTTTTTTTTTGTTTTAAAAAAACTATTTTTTACAAACATAATAGACAATTATATAAACTACGGTCTTTCCCCTGTCAAGAAATGTAAACAAATCCAGCCTCGTTTGCGCATGCGTTCCAAAACAGGGGCTCCAAAATGGTCAATAATTTGCGCTAATGGGTAAGTCTCCAGTACCAGTATCCGAACAGATGGCTTCATCGACCGAATAAATGACATTATTTGGTAAATATAAAATAATTATGATTTCATGGTTTTGTTCTTATTTTTGGGACTTAATGCATAATAAACGTTTTAAAAGAGCTCAAGAACACACAATAATCCCCTTTTTAGAGATACGGGAGAGGAGAAATAAAGATCGTTCGCTTAATGGTACGGTTCGCTTATTGGTTCCAATCCAGTCATAAGGAGACATGTTTGTGTGTTTATTCTTAGGCGAGCTTTGAACTTTGCATGGCGTAAATTAGAAGCATATTGATTGGTAGTTTTAAAAAATCACTTCATTTCACGCCCAACAACTTTATTTGTTTATTTCTACATACGTGTAAAAACAGCAGCGATGTCCTTATAAGTTAACCTCGTGATCCCAAGTCTGGGAACATTGTTTGATTTTGACAATTTGTTCAGATACTTTATCACTAGCTGGCTTCATTGCTTTCATGGGTGTTGGGTGCTAGATAAAGTTTGCACTAGGGATGTTTTCGTAAATGTTCCCATGGGGAAAGGTTTGCGCCGGTGTTTGAAGGTCGTTCGGAATTCCCCAAATGTAAACAAAACAGAAAGTGGGAGGGGTAATAAAGAAAGAAGAATACATGCGTAAATACTATTCTTAGACTTTTTTAAATTTTACACGAAGTTTCCTTATGTAAAAGAGCTCAAGAACACACACTAACTCCCTTTTTAAGAGATACGGGAGAGGAGACATAACGATCGTTCGCTAAACGCTTCCAACCCAGTAATATGGATACATGTTTGTGTGTTTATTTGTAGGCGAGCTTTGAACTTTGCATTGTGTAAATTAGAAGCATATTGATTGGTTGTTAAAAAACACTTTATTTGACGCCCAACAACTTTTTCTGATTATTTCTTCAAAAGTGTAAAAACAGCAGCGATGTCCTTATAAGTTAACCTCGTGATCACCAGTCTGGGAACATTGTTTGATTTTGACAATTTGTTCAGATACTTTATCACTAGCTGGCTTCATTGCTTTCATGGGTGTTGGGTGCTAGATAAAGTTTGCACTAGGGATGTTTTCGTAAATGTTCTTTACTCGTGTACATTATTTAACCTTGTACGTACAGTTCACACCAAGAAATCTTTTTTCTACGAAATGCCTTATCGCGAAGGACGTAGCTACTAGACGGTCACCGAGTTAGACTGGTAAATTAAAAACCAATCAGGGTTTATACGAATGGTGAAATTTACGAGCCACCCATCCTAATGAATCAATGCTTAGTCAAGTCTCCAGACTGATACATTTCACGTGTTAAATACGCTGGTTGAACGAGCATGGAGCCACCACGTGGTCAGCAAATTGCTTGAATGTGGATAAATAAATGGTGAATCACATTTGGTAAACATGACACTTTGATGACAGGGCAACACGTGTCATGATAAGCAAACATGCAGACATCCAATGTAAACATCAGATACATAAATTATTTGCAGGACTATAACCTTAAAGTGCGAGAGATAAAATCCTGTTTACTGAAAGTATAGTTTGTACTTTAGTAATATTTATGTGCAACGTACTGGCATGGGATCTATAGGCGAACAAAAACGAAGGTTTTTCTTGGTTTTTTTTTTTTTTTTAAAAACTATTTTTTTCCTTTTTTACAAACATAATAGACAATTATATAAACTACAGCCTTTCCCCTGTCTCGAAATGTAATCAACTCCAGCCTCGTTTGCGCACGCGTTCCAATACAGGGGCTCCAAATGGTCAATAATTTGCGAATTAAAATATAACCGATGGCTTCATCGGCCGAATAATGACATTAATTGGTAAATATAAATTCATTTTGATTTCAACAAATGTACTTAACCTTCACAAGATCCCTCGTCAACTTTAATGTGGGTTATAATCTGCCGGTTTGTACCGTACTCATTCCGTACATCACATCGTGCGCTCAATTATTTCTTAGTGTACATCTACATAGAAGCACTTTGGCACAGTTTATAATCATAATAAATTTTCATAATCATGAAATGACATTTACATCAACTACATTGATAGTCAAGTTAGTCGTTACGGCGTAAATACTACTATTTTTTTTTTCTATAAACAAGGGAAATAATCTTCTAATTTGCAAGTTATTTTAGACTGGATAACTTCCCTTGATTGATCAATTTTTTGGCGCGAATCTGATTCACGATTCAAATGGTAAAATTTCATGTCTTATTCGTGTTTCTTATTTTTGGGACTTTTAATTTTTCATTAGCTTTTTTAATGCACAATAAACGTTTAAAGACACTTTTCAGAGGTGTTCTGGTTAAAAGGCTCCCATGGGGAAAGTTTTGCGCCGGTGTGTGAAGGTCGTTCGAAATCCCCCAAATGTAAACAAAACATAAAGTGGGAGGGGTTAAGTTAAGTTAAGTTACCAATTTTCTAGGGCTCTTTTCAGCTGTTAGGCCGCTCAAGCACCCTTTGACATTTTAACTCCCCTGGTCATTGGGCTACATATGGAAACCTACACTCGTGTCTCCCTGGGGAGACTATTTCTCTCCTGTGGTTTGGCAGCCAACATCGATCTGCGGCGCCCAGGAATAGACACTGCCCTCACAGGTACCATTTTACACCATGGTGGAGTGGAGCTGTGGGTCTTGCTCAGAGATTTTAACCAGTGGTCGAGAGGGGGGTCGAACCCGGGACCTCTCGATCCCGAAGCGCGCGCCCTACCTCTAGGCCACCGCTCCCGTAATAAAGAAAGAAGAATACTTGCGTAAATACTATTCTTAGAGATAAGACATTTTACACGAAGCTTCCTCATGTAAAAGAGCTCAAGAACACACAACAACCCCTTTTTAAGAGATACATGAGAGGAAACATAACGAACGTTCGCCAAACGGTTCCAAACCAATATAATGGATACATGTTGGAGAGTTTATTCGTAGACTAGCTTTGAACTTTGCATGGCGTAAATTAGAAGCATATTGATTGGTAGTTTAAAACAAGAGGACCCAAAGGGTGCAAGGTCGCTCACCAGTTGCACATTGGTCTAGGTATCAATACAACCTTCATTCTGACCATATTTAATGAAGATTGGATCAAAACAGTGACACCTGGAGTGAACACAATGTTTTTCTAAGATTTGACCTAGTGACCTAGTTTTTGACCTCACATGACCCAGTTTCACACATGGCCTAGATTTCATCAAGAATAGCATTCTGACCAAGTTTCATGAAGATTGGATCAAAATGGTGACCTCTGGAGTGATCATTAGGTTTTTCTAAGAATAACCTAGTGACCTAGTTATTGATCCCACATAACCCAGTTTTAAACTTAGCCTAGATTTCATAGAGAACAATATTTTGACTAAGTTTCATGAAGATTGGATCAAAATTGTGACCTCTGGTGTTAACACTAGGTTTTTCTAAGATTTGACCTAGTGACCTAGTTTTTGATCCCACATGAGCCAGTTTTAAACTTGGCCTAGACTTTATAGAGAACAACATTCTTATAAAGTGTCATGATGATTGGATCAAAACCACGTCCTCTGGAATGAACACAAGGTTTTACTAAAATTTGACCTAGTGACATAGTTGTTAACCTCACATGACCCAGATTTTAACTTTGCCTAGATTCCATAGAGAACAACATTCTGACCAAGTTTATGAAGATTGGATGAAAATTGTGATCTCTGGTGTGAACACTAGGTTTTTCTAAGATTTGACCTAGCGACCTAGTTTTCGACCCCACATGACCCATTTTCAAACTTGGCCTAGATTTTTGTGACATTGTGAGCATTGTGACTAAGTGTAATAAAGATTAGGCCAAAATTGTGACCCCTAGTGACTACACAAGGTTTTTCTATGATTTGACCTTGTGACCTAGTTTTTTACCCCGTATGACCAAATATTGAACTTGACCTAGATTTTGTTCAGATGATCATTGTGACCAAGTTTCATAATGATTAAGTTAAAACTGTGACCTCTATTTTCTACACAAGTAATTGTGAACGGACGGACAGACGATCGGACGGACGGACGACGGACGAAGAGTGATCACAAAAGCTCACTCTGTCACTTTGTGACAGGGGAGCTAAAAACACATCATTTGACGCCCAACCTTTATTTGTCTATTTCTTCAAAAGTGTAAAAATAAGTTAAACTCGTGATCCCCAGTCTGGGAACATTGTTTGAATTTGAAAATTCGTTCAGATACTTTTATCACCAGCTGTCTTCAATGCTTTCATGGGTGCTGGGGGCTAGATACAGTTTGCACTCGTACAGTTCATACCAAGAAATTTTTTCCATGTCTACCACCTGGTTAAATCACCGAAATAGACAGATCAATTAAATACCAATCAGTGATAAGAATGGTCAAATTTACGAGCCACCATAATGTTCAAGATATCGTCGGGTTGTGGCAGAAAATATTGTCATTCACATTTGATTTAGTATTACCAAAACCCGTTCAGGACGAAACAGCACGTATAGCGATAGACAAATTACATTCTCCACATGTAAACACATTAATCAATTACAGTACTTAAACTTGTGCGAGAGACGTTTGTAATGAAGTACTTCTGTACTTAAATATAAGCAATGTCTTGTCTCTTTTTGTAGAAAAATGTCTATTCCCAGGCGAGCAGTATATAACAAACACATCGGCCAGCACATCAGTCCATGGTACTGAATACTAGAATGTTTCTCTCATTATGCATTATAGAAGTTTTCCTGTTTTACCGAGACATTTTTAGACCCATACCGGTTAGTCGGTCTGTCGCTCCGTCCGTCCGTCCGTCACGAAAAGCTGTATCCTGTCATTACTCAAACAGATTTCAAGCTAGGTTTATGAAACTTGGTATGTGGATAGGGACCAATGAGGAGATTATGCACGTCTAATTATTATTTTTGTTTCGGGCAAAAATTGTTGTTACCATTGGTAACCTGGAAATCAAGTAGGGAACATCCATATTGCTTGCAATTCCTTATTACTTGTTCATTTCTGGTCCCCGTTCTGCATGAAGACTGTAGCCCAGGAAATGTTAGATAATTATTCAATATGCTTAACGTAAGAATATTCTGCTATTTGGGAAGTGTCGTTCGTAGTGCATATTAGACACGTACGAAGGGACTTAATTGTTAGATAGATTTCATTTTTTTTGTAAAATAGGTATTTTCTATTAGTTCATGATACTGGAATCGGTATTTATGAAGCATCTTAAGTGAAAACTTAAATATTTTGACTTAAGTTGAAATATTGAGCTGCCAATATTTCCGTTGTTTTCTTTATGATGTAGTTGTAGCTCTTTACATAATGCTTCTAAACAATGTACATACTTGTTAATATTAGTTTTCCTGTTTAGCTGATACACTTGAGGAAATTTTAGATTTTAAGAAAATTCTAAGTTTTCACTTAAGGTGCGTTGTAAATACCGGCCCTTGTCTCTTATAATTCTAGTCAGAATTACCACAGACTTTAGTTGTTTTATGTGATGCTTTTGCATAATAAAAATATGGATGACATAGAAAGAAACAATATATATATGCGAAAAATACGCAACAAAATGTTGAATTTCACCATAGTTTGCAAGAAAATACGACCTATAGCCTCAGGGACATACCAAGTAGACACCTTAAATGAATCGAAGTCTTAAATTATTGTTGTAACATGTTCTAGCAGGTGTTCAATTATTTAGTCAGCAACTATTTTACAGCGTGTATGGACAAGTGAAAGAGAAATGGGATACAGATTTTGATTTATATATATATATATTTTTTAAATCCCGCTCTCTTTTAATCGATGACTGAGAATGAGAAGCTTGTAATTACACAAACAAGAAAATAACTGTTTAAATTTTACACTTTACTTTTGGAAAAACAAGCTTTTATAACTTCATTTTGGTCAACATGAAAAGTTCTGATTTTCATAAAATAGGTTCATTAAAACACCTTTTGTCGCGGATTGCAAATATGTATCAGTCTTATAAAGTCGAAAGTAGTAGTTACGACCTTCTAATTCTAAGCCAGCGAAATTTATAAGCAATCACAGAGTATTACAATAGTATAGTAAGGTCCGGATCGAATGACTGTGAGGACAGAAAGAGGATCGGTTGAGGGAGAGAAATGAAGGAAGACTAGGAGAAGGAGGGAGAGAAATGAAGGAAGACTAGGAGAAGGAGGGAGAGAAATGAAGGAAGACTTGGAGAAGGAGGGAGAGAAATGAAGGAAGACTAGGAGAAGGAGGGAGAGAAATGAAGGAAGACTTGGAGAAGGAGGGAGAGAAATGAAGGAAGACTAGGAGAAGGAGGGAGAGAAATGAAGGAAGACTAGGAGAAGGAGGGAGAGAAATGAAGGAAGACTTGGAGAAGGAGGGAGAGAAATGAAGGAAGACTTGGAGAAGGAGGGAGAGAAATGAAGGAAGACTTGGAGAAGGAGGGAGAGAAATGAAGGAAGACTTGGAGAAGGAGGGAGAGAAATGAAGGAAGACTAGGAGAAGGAGGGAGAGAAATGAAGGAAGACTTGGAGAAGGAGGGAGAGAAATGAAGGAAGACTTGGAGAAGGAGGGAGAGAAATGAAGGAAGACTAGGAGAAGGAGGGAGAGAAATGAAGGAAGACTAGGAGAAGGAGGGAGAGAAATGAAGGAAGACTTGGAGAAGGAGGGAGAGAAATGAAGGAAGACTTGGAGAAGGAGGGAGAGAAATGAAGGAAGACTTGGAGAAGGAGGGAGAGAAATGAAGGAAGACTTGGAGAAGGAGGGAGAGAAATGAAGGAAGACTAGGAGAAGGAGGGAGAGAAATGAAGGAAGACTTGGAGAAGGAGGGAGAGAAATGAAGGAAGACTAGGAGAAGGAGGGAAAGAAATGAAGGAAGACTAGGAGAAGAAGTAAATAGGAGGTAGAAGTGGCTGGTGTTTAGATATCGCACAGGCAAAAAGACGGTCTAGTGTAAATTATGAAAGTGTGTCAAACAGGTGTTGGGAGTAGGTGAATGCCAACCGGAAGTCATTGTAAAAACGTTAAACATCTGCGTGCACTCAGTTGTGTAACCACCTGTAATAGTTATATAAGTTTTTTGAAAAGCATAGTTTTTATTTGCTAGTCAGCCTTCTGATAAAAAATAATGCAGACGTATAAAATAATGAGTGCCTCCATCCGGATTTGAACCCGGGTCGTCAGATAAGACGACAAGTGCACTTATAACCACTGAGCTTCGGAGAGGTTATGTTATATGTAAACATGTGCTCACTGGCTAGCTATGGTGAATTGCCAATAAACAGTCGGTAGGTATTCATTTATGAATGTTTGTTTTCATAGCTTATGACCAGTAAAATTTATTCATCAACAGTCAATAGCCAATAACACCCTAGCTTAACTCTTAAAAGGTAATAATTGTTCGTAAATGATAAATTTCCATTCACTTAAGGAAAACTAAGACTGTGTTGAGTTAACACTGATGTCCCGGTGGAAGTATTTCCCATAAATAACTAGCTTAGTCAGTCAGGGACCATAATTCTGTAGTAATGTTGGAAAGTCGTGTATGACTTTGGCGATGTAATATAATGTGTAATGATAGTAAATGAGTATGCCAAGAAGGGAATTCTAAAAAAAATGAGAAGTACAAAATAAATATTTTGAGATATGAAAAAAGCTGTCCGAAAATTTCTCGCTCAAAAGAAGCGCCTAATGATGCAGATTTTAAATATGTATTAGTCTTATAAGGTGTTAAGTAGTAGTTATGACCTTCTTATGCTAAGCCAGCGAAATAAACTGACTTGTTCCATGCACTGGGCACTATTATATTTAATCTGCCGATTTTCTAAGGTACACTTTCTGGTGTGTTTTGTAATTGGGATATGTTGGTGCAACTTAGCCCACCAAAGTGAGGCAGCGATCAATTTTTAAATTCCATTTTATAATGTAGCTAGGTTTCAGAAAGCCAGACCTGATGCAATATATAATAGCGATTTGGTTAATAGTAACTAATCGAGCATTTCCTTAACCGAGAAATACGCCTCGTACATAAGTGTAAGGTAACAAATTTTGGTTACAGGTAACGACCAATCATCGGTTTTTCAATGCTGCCAAGAAAACCTTCAATTACCGGACCGCGGGTCTTCTTTTAGGAGTTGATACCTTCCCTGGAGTAAGTAACATTTTAATTATGCTCGATTCCATTGTTTGATTCTTATGAACCATGTTGTGAAGGAGTCCGTGCTAAAGGAGACTTCCCTATTACAAATGTATATCCGAGGCACTTTCGTTAGATAAAAATGGAGGAGTTCTGATTGCGATTTGGTATGAACTAAGCGTGATTATAAACATTTCTCATTCTCATACTCAAACTCCATACTCCATGCTCCAACTTGAAAAACAGCTTTTTCATAATTTTGCACCAAAACCAACACCAACATGTAGCAAATAGTTTAACTAAGAAAATGAACCCCCATTTCATGTGATTCCATTCATTAATAAAGAAGTTACATCAGTTTTTGTAACTAAGAAATGCTGCAAATGCTGTACGGAGTATGAGTTGGAGCATGGAGTACGTACTCCAATGTTTATAATCACCGGGCCTGGTGTCACAACTAAAGGGATTAAAAAATACCTGTTTCCGGACACATTCTTTCATCTATGTCATTAAAACAATCATTTTCCTTGTCGCAGTAGTCCGTCCAATCCACACATTCTATTCCACATGTTGCTCCACCGCTGTTAACTCCGCACATTAATTTACCTTCACATCCGTCTGTAAATATAGAAATAGTTTCATGTTTATGTTTTGGCGTTTTTGGACGTGTCACCTTTGCCGTTTGTGACTCGTGGTGTCGCGGCGACGTCACTAATTTTAAAGAATAAACTGTTATTTTTCGAAACATGTCTGTGTTATTAATTGTATGTGACATAAGTTTTGACGGATTTGTTAATTATACTAATAGTCTTTTTATGTATAACAATGAACAACAAAACACGGAAAAATTCACCTAAAATATAATTAATATGTAAAATAAATTATTATTCTTCGGTCGTGGTTCCAGGGCTTGTAAAAGTATCATTACATTAATTTACCAGAAGCAACTTAACAGTTGTTAACAAGATCAATATAGACATACCCATCTGTGTTTTGAGATCAGACAATCTGGGTTTCTGTGTTGAAGGTCTTCTGTATCGCCTTCGAGCTGTAAAAAGAAAATACAAACTATACGAAGGTTCATTTAACGTAGAATTTATACACATATTACATTAGCTTATCATTGACATTACGCCAGTTGTCGATCAATACCATTTAAATCAATTGTAACAGTAAATTATAATCATATTATCACATGGTACAATGTAATAACTTGAAACCCTTAGCCAAACAGCCTTCGACAAACAACCAGGAGGAGAGATTTCTGCTCTGGCTTAAAGAGGCATTCCCTATAACTAACATATTTTCCCTACTATCACATTGAATGAGCTAAATGTACAAAGCACTATCAATTACGAGTATCATAATCTGTCAGAAGAAAGATTGTGCAAGTATGTCTCTATAATGTCAAAAATATATTCAACTCACCAATAATAATTTATCGCTTCCAGCGATTAATTATTACGTGGTCAAAGGGAAACAACTCGTGACTATTTAATGACAATTTCCGACAAAAATAGACGAGACATATGTTTTATATATTTGTGATACATGCACTTTATTCTATGTAATCATTGCGTGCAACAAACAGACTATAGTATTTAAACTTAATTTAAACGTGGGTTTCAATATTGTGTGTCCCGCCAAAAATCGTAATGTTTTTTCTGAAGTCGCCATATATAAATATGTTTACTTTTTTATTTGCATGATTCGTAACATTATACTTTTTAAAAGACGATATGAATTATATCCTCTCTGTAACATTTGATTACAGCAGACTCAACAGATTAGAGTAGATGTATTCATGATTCCGAAATGTCCGAATATGGCTTGAACTATCATCGGGTTATTATCATGCAGATGTAAGCACGTGGGAACGATTTGGACATATTTCGATGGCGTAGAATGAGAAGCTCGTAACTACAAAATCGATTTTTTTGAGATAACAAGACAAGCTGCCTGACAATCACTCTTTACTAATAGTAAAAAAGCTTTTTCAAATTCATTTTCTTCAACATGACACGTTCCGGTTTTCCTGAAACAATGCTCATTAGAAGCGTCGTATGATGTAGATTTCAAATATGCATTAGTCTTATAAGGTCGTAAGTGGCCCAATCTAAGTCACCGGCATAATATTATATTATGTTAAAGATAACCATCTTTCGTAAACCAGATGTCGCTTTCACAAAGAGCTGGATAACCTAGTTCACTAAGAGTTTGCATAAAACAGTGACTTTCAGTGACCAAACTAACTCAATTCGGTCTCATGGAACACCGCTACTCTATAATGTCTTGTCGAATTTGTTCATCCTGCATTTTTTCGGCGGGGACTTGGACTTTCTATAGTTTCTTTGGCTTATGTGTGGGAATTGCTCGGTAGGATTGTGTTGTGATGTTACTGATTTCTGTGCTCGGTGGGGTAAGGTTGGGTGCTACCATCCCTATCCCATTTCCTGATATTGTTTTGTAAAAGAGTTGGACAATACATGTCAAACTAACCTGATGATCTCCATGACCTGTTGCTGTACGTCCTGCGGGGATTAGGAGCTGTGACGTCATACAACAGCGCAAATAACACAATAAGAATGATGCACTGAAAACAAGACAGTACTGGGTATTACGAGTACTATTATAGAGATTATAAGTGAGTGAAAACTGTTGATTTTTAAACGGTCCATACTTGGTTATTTTTACCTATATCATTTTTACTAGCATTTTTGTATCCATTGAATATTGTTTTTCTTATGTCTAAAATGTGATGATTGTACTTCACTTTTGAACGTGTAATGTACATGAAAAAGGCGCTATGGAAATATGGTATAATAATAATAATAACAACAACGGTAAAATTAACATATTCCTACAGTTCAACCGAGATGTTGATTTACATTTAATAAAACAAGATAATAAATGTCAGACAGGGTAGACAGCACTTAACTGGAATACCCAAGAACAGAAATCCAATTAGAATAATCAACGGATACATACAAACAACAACATATTATACTATAACAACTGGTACCGAAATGGAATGAAATATTAAACACGTGTTCAATACAGAGGAAAATAGATTTTGTACTTTTGAAGAAATAAGGCGCAAATATGATATACCAAATGCAGATCATCTTAAATATGTTACATTGGTAAAGAGTATACCAACTTACTGGAAAGATGAGTGCAATGTAAATAGTGTAGAAAACGAAGCAAACGATCCACAAACACTATTAAACAGACTTAAAATTTGCAAAAAGCCCACTAGATTTATATAGTCCAGGAGCCAGGTTTCAAAAAGGCCTTAAAATGGATTTTTATTTACCCCATCTGGTAGAAAAAGTCCATTGGCATTTTCGAATAATAGATACATTCAGGCTTCAGAAAAAGGTGGATGCCAGATCTGAAAGTGGTGCAGATTTTTTTAACAGGGGCAACAACTCTTGCTTCCGAGCTAATTTACGAATACACATGGCATTCTTAATTCTGGTGTGAATTTTTTGTTTATGTATATATTGCCATATATGTGGGTGGGTATTATTCAATTTATGTTATGCATCAAATGGACATACATAACTGACCAGTTTGATGTCAAGGTCAAGGTCATTTCAAGGTCAAAGTGAGAAAAATAGCTAAAAATTGATATTTCACCTCAGTTCTTTCTTCGTATAGCATATGTTTGGAATCAAATTTCGTTATTTAAATGATAGACGTGTTGGTAAGTGCATATTCTTTCATTATAAGCCATTTGTTTAATGAAAATAGTCATTTCTTTGTCAAAATGGCCATTTAATACATATGCATGCTGGCCGAGAAGGCATTCTTTCGGCCACCCCTGGTATTCTATGTACTAATATTATTAAATTGTTCATGTATATATTGCTACATATTTGCATGGATATTATTCATTTGATTATGTACGTCAAATGGACAAATATAATTGACCTTTCTTGGGTCAAGGTCAAGGTCAGTTCAAGGTCAAATCGAGAAAAAAGCAAAAAAATGGACATTTCTATTCTGTGTTTCTTCGTATAGCATTTGATATGAATGTAAGTTGCTTATTAAAATGATAGCTGTGATGGTTAGTCATATTCGTTCATTATAAGCCATTTGTTCAATAAACAATTGTGTTTTTTGTGTGCAAATACAAAATGTAGCTATTTTGCATATGACAGCTTACGAAAACCTTGCACGACAACCCCTGACATTCTATGAAATCATGTGATGTATGTGTTTGTGTATGTAGTGAGACATACATGTATATTCAGGGATGCTACCAGTATTCATTGATTATGAACATCAAATGTTCAATCATCTTAAATAAGTTTGTGGTCAAGGTCATTTTAATGTCAATTTTAGAAGAATAGCTTCAAAAATGATATTTTTTGTCTCAGATCTGAAGTTCTTTTTCGCATGTATGTTTTAGTGTTATTGGATATATGTATGAACATTGTAATTATCAATATCGTTTAGTATCATAACAAGGTCAGTATCAATGCCCTTTCAATGTAAAACTGTATTTTGTAATGATCCAGTAACAATTTATGCGTTTGCTCATTTGTTCTTTTAACAAGCAATACGGAACATTTTGTACATGTGTTTACTTGTAGACGTAAAAATTTGGCTGGGTGTGTAATAATGTATTGAAATCCATTCTATTAGCTGCGAGTGTTATAAGTTAAGTTACCAATTTTCTAGGGCTCTTTTCAGCTGTTAGGCCGCTCAAGCACCCTTTGACATTTCAACTTTCCCTTGGGCTACCTATGGAAACCTACACTCGTGTCTCCCTGGGAAGACTATTTCTCTCCTGTGGTTTGGCAGCCAACATCTGCGGCGCCCATGAATAGACATTGCCCTCACAGGTAACATTTTACACCATGGTGGAGATGAGCATGTGGGTCTTGCTCAGATAGATTAACCAGTGGTCCAGAGGCGGATCGAACCCGGGACCTCTCGATCCCGAAGCGCGCGCCCTACCTCTAGGCAACCGCTCCCCACATTATGAAAATCTTTAATTAAAACACACGTTAATCTGTGTGTCGGCCTGTCGGTAGATGAAATGTTTCCGAGCAAACGCCTTCCCAATGATTGATCCTACTATCCTTTGGTCTTTAGTCTTTTGGTAAGTCGGTTGGTATGAAACAGCAGATAGCAATGATCCTGATATCAGCATGTCATGACCACTATTGTCTTTAAATGAATGAACACACCCAGTGGTTTCCGACCAATAAATAAAAAACGATTGGACTTTGGATATTAAGTAGAGTTTGGTCACCATCATTAGATGCCCCATTGATTACAAATTTCTTTGTACCAAGAATAAGGAATGTAATGGATGTACCAAATATGTTAGTCAACCTATATGGACTAGGATAAGTAAACTGCATGGGAGTGAGAACCCCTTAAAGTCGGATATGGATGTGGCGGTACTTGATTGTGGTGTTTATTCGATGGAGGATTGGCTGACCGATCTGGCAGATGGCAATGCTTACCTCCTAGGATAAGGATAGCTGCACAAAGTAGCGATTGGTAACCCGCTATGGTGAAGTCTATAATCGTTTACTTGGTGGTGAGCTTTGAATAACTGTACAATACAGTAGTGATTACCAAATGTGGTATGAGGTAGCTGTACTCAGTGATAGTGGGTACACTCATAGGCCATACTATTAGGCCTGTATGTTGCAGTGAAGCATATCAGATAACGCCAGATATGACTGTACTAGTTGAGTATCCATTTGGAATTCAATAAAATAATTTGAAATCCAGAATGGCTAAACCAATGATAGATACTCGTATGTACCCCACTAAGTGAAGTTTGCTCTGTGAAAGGAGAACGAAGACATTTGGTAAATAGGCAAAGAAACTGTTAAAGTACTATTTGGACACACTGAGTGTCCCAGGATGTTTTGTGTGTTGAGTATCATACAGTATCAAATGATATCTGGCTCAAGACCTGATGATGTGTGACATTGGATAGCTATACATGTACTTGGCAATGAGGATTATCGCATATAGTATAACCTGAATATGGCAGTACACCGCGGAGTGGACCAACCCTTATGGCCTGGTATGGACATGCAATGTTGTGGTATCTATTCCCAAGGGTCGGGGGTATCTGTATCCTGTAGCCATGTCTATCTATTAGGAATTGGAAGGGTTCTACTTTGTATTAATGGGTATCCTGTAGAACCAGGTATGGCTGAATTATGTGGTGGTGCGTACAGCGTATGATGCCGTAATGCTTCTACAATATTAAGTCGTAGTGGATACATGTACGCTATTAGGCCTGGGATGGTTATACACAGTGCTGGTACTACTTTGTCTGGGGTGCCTATATCCCGTTGTGTTAAATGCACGTATCTGTTGCATTATTTACTTATTGCAGTGCTAATCACTTTGGTCATTGCAGTGGTGACTACACTTCAGGAGTTATGCTGTACTAGTAATTTCCATAGGACCAAGACTGTCTGCCCTTAATGGTTATGAGTACCACATAAGAATCTAGTGTGGTTCAAAACACTGCCAGTTACAGCTTTCACGGGATCTATGACGTATACATTACTACTAAGTACGGGTATCAGATGTCTATGTTGGTACATACCACTGTAAGGAATCTATATACATATCATAACCAATTTAGTACTAGCTTCCCCAAATGAAATATCTCATCACGGACCGTAATGATACTCAATAGCACCATAGATTATAGCTATACAGGCATCGAATGCTAAGTTATGTGTTATGCACAAGTCAATATTTTGACTCGGAGTCGATGATGTTGTCAAATTCCCACCAGTCAGGATGCGTCTGTCTAACCCCCCCCCCTGTATCCCCGGGCGGGCAGAACATTGACTGGTGCATTATTACGCGAAACTACTGTCATCCTATTCCGATGCTGTGCTCATCACCATGTTATTCAGTCATATCATGCCTGATATTTAACTACCACTGGATACACCTGTCATAGGCCGTACGTATTGCTGTATAATGTGTTGGGGGTACGCCATATTGTCCTTGTGAATGTGAACAACGGTTATTGTGCCCTAGAGAGTTACAAAATGTAGCTCATAATGGGTCTTCAAAGAGACAGGAAATCCTGATGGATTTAATGATATGCATATACATGTACATGAGAACACTTCCAAGCAGTGCCCCTGTGAAACAACGGCGTATATAAATAGTCTGGGACTGGCATAAAAACAGACAGGCATAGTGATTTTGCAAGCATTTATAAGTAATCTTGCATACTTGCTTGAACTTAAACAAAATTAATGGTCGTTTAGGCAATATTGTGTACAGTCCATTTAATAAAAAGTGAGACAAATCAAATTTGCAGTTTCCTAATAAAGTTGAATTCAAGCATACGTGAGAATTACAAATACAGAGTGGACAAATCAAGTTTTATCTATTTTCTCACTTCGATCCTGAAACGACTTTAATCTCAAAGTGGTTTAGATGCTTGTCCATTTGATGTCCATAATATAATGAATAGTATTCGTGAACATATGACTCATATCAATAATAAACACATAAATCACATTAGATCATAGAATCCCAGGGGCGGTCGTAAAAGTTTTCGTAAACTGTCGCATGCACAAAATGGATATTTGAACAATGAAAATGAACATTTTCATTAAGCTAATGAGTTATAATGAAGGTATATGAACTAACCAACACATCTATCATTTAAATAAGCAAATTGAATTCATATCATTTGATATACGAAAGAAAAAACGAGTAGAAATGTCCATTTTTGCTATTTTTCTCGATTTGACCTTGAACTGACCTTGACCCCAGAAGGTCAATTATGTTTGTCCATTTGATGTCCATAGTCAAATGAATAATAGCCGTGCCAATGTGTAGTAATATATACATTTAAAATATATTAGATCATATAATACATGGGGTGGTCAAAAGAATGCCTTCTCGGCCAGCATGCTTATGTATTAAATGGCTATTTTGACAAAGAAATGATTGTTTCTTTAAACAAAATGGCTTATAATGAAAGAATATGAACTAACCAACACAGCTATCATTTTTATAAGCAGCTTACATTCATATCAAATGCTATACGAAGAAAAACAGAGTAGAAATGTTCATTTTTTGCTTTTTTCTCGATTTGACCTTGAACTGACCTTGACCCAATAAAGGTCAATTATGTTTGTCCATTTAATGTCCATAATCAAATGAATAATATTCATTCAAATATGACGCAATATATACATGAACAATTTAATCATATTAGAACATAGAATACCAGGGGTGGTCGAAAGAATGCCTTCTCGGCCAGCATGCATATGTATGAAATGGCTAGTTTGACAAAGACATGATTATTTTCATTAAACAAATGGCTTATAATGAAAGAATATGTACTTACCAGCACGGCTATCATTTAAATAACGAAATTTGATTCCAAACATAAACTATATGAAGAAAGAACTGAGGTGAAATATCAATTTTTAGCTATTTTTCTCACTTTGACCTTGAAATGACCTTGACCTTGACCTCAAACTGGTCAGTTTTGTATGTCAATTTGATGCATAACATTAATTGAATTATATCCACCCACATATATGGCAATATATACATAAACAAAAAATTCACACCAGAATTAAGAATGTCATGTGTATTCGTAAATTAGCTCGGAAGCAAGAGTTGTTGCCCCTGTTAAAAAAATCTGCACCACTTTCAGATCTGGCATCCATCTTTTTCTGAAGCCTGAAAATATGTATTATTTGAAAATACCAATGGACTTTTTCTACCAGATGGGGTAAATAGATTTTGAATTTCTTGCACCAGCTCCTAGACTAATATACAACACATGTCTGGAGCACGATCAACAAAACAAAACAGACAAAGCTGAAACAAAATGGAATAAAACCTTTGAAAACATTGACTGGAAAAACACATACAAGATTCCAATTAGATCAACAATGGAATCGAACTTTCAATATTAATTTCTTAAAAAACATTGTACCAACAAATCAATTCTTGCTCAAATGTGGTTGTGTCGAATCAAGTACATGCTCATTCTGTAACATGTTTGTCGAAACAGTTGCGCATTTGTTCTCGGAATGTCACGAGGTCCAATTGTTTTGGAATAAATGCTCTTTGTTATTACAGCAAAATAATAAAATGTACGTCTAAGTTATCAAATAGTATCATTAGGATATAATGAGCCTATCAATTTAACTCCATGCTAAACTACGTAATTATTCTTGGAAAGTACTATGTTTTCAAATGCAAACTTGAAAATTCTCAACCATTGTTTCAAATTTCATTCAGTTTAAAGAAGGACGAAAATACTGATAAATATATAACGCTCATGAAAGGCAAGCTAGAATCGCACTATAAGAAATGGAATTTAATACGTATAGACAACAATACAACATGAATTATCAGGAACCCAATCCTCCTCCCCCCCTCTATCTTAATTCTGTCATTTCTTTTAACTCTTAACCTTATCTCATCTGCTCTATACCTACAAGATATACATAATTACTTACAAAGCACAATCATAGAACAGAAGACGAATAATATGTTGGCAAATGTTTTTTATGTTTTGTTTTGGGATTTATCAGCCATCTGGTCAATCTTACACCAGAAGGAAGAAGCTTGGACAGAACCCTCATCACAACTATCTTAACTGTATAAACAGAGTAACAACACACAGTCACCATTTCCAATGTCATTATTTCTTTGGGTTGGACATACATGTGTTTATTTTCCTAGCTGATAGTCATATGGTGAACTAATTTCAAAACAATATGAGGAAATCGGACATGGAAGGCAGCACTCAACTTTACAAACCAAACACAGAAAACAGTATCAGCACAAACCAACACAACCACACGGATCAATGCCCTCACACAACTCAAATACATGATTAACAGCCAAAGTCCTCGCCGTAAAAATACAGGATGCCACAATGCACCAAACCCAATGTACAGTAACCTAACTATAATAGTTACTCCCCCAGCAGACCGGGAATAGCAACAACAGTAAAACGGGAGAGAGGGGGAAACCTTAAAGTGTATATAGCTATATTTTAACAGTCAATTAATGTCAAAATAATTACTTGCATCATTTTTAGTATGATACTAGACTACCTTAATTGCAAATTTACCTTAATTGCAAATTAAAACTTTGAATAGGTTCCGTGTACTTTGATTCAATCGTCGAAAAATAGACGATTCTTATAGTTTCATAGGGTGTTCTAGAACAATTTTATATGAAAACGGACAAATCGCATGTCGAATAAATCACAGAGAGAGTTTCTGTTAAAACTGAAGCGAAAAACGATCTAATAGATATAAAAGCATAATTGTTTTTCAGTGTTTGAAAAAAATATCTTCCGATAAAGCTCTATACACTTTAACATACCTTAGCTCGTAGTTCTTAACGGTGATCCTAGCGACCAAACGAAACATAACAGCACAGAGAGACTTAACCAAACACGTTTCTCCCAGGAAAATATAAGAACGACAACCACATTGGACATTGATTAAAGATTAAAACATACTATCATTTGTAATTGATAGATTCTGAACTTGAAGCGAATTCTTATTGACTGTTTGTACAGAAGATATGAGGAAATGATAATAATAATAATTATTCGGTATAAGTAGCATGTAACATGGTATACATTGTATCATAAATATCACAGAATATAAATAAAATATTTATCTTTTAACACAATTACAAAAATGAAATATCAATTTTAAGAATTTGCATATATTAAAAAAGGCCATGTCAAACACACCCACACCAATGATAACGCAAAAAAGAGGGGACCTCTTATTTATAAAGGTGAACTGACACAGAGAGGCATTGAAAAGGATTGCACCTAAGAAATATGCAAGACATTTGTATTGTAAAATAAATAAAATAGAAAATTCTCAAAAGATACACCACGCCAAGTAGATATTTTTTAATTCCAGTCTTAAACTAATGACACTTGTACTGTCCCTGATATCAGATGGAAGACTACTCCACAGGCTGCATCCTACGTAAGAAAATGTCTTCTTTCCTAAGGACCCAACCTTTGGCACAGCAAAGCAGCCATCCGCACTAAATTTAGTGTTGTATGTATGCATTGAATTTGACATATTAAAGTGTTCTTTCATATAGTCTGGGGATAAATTATTTTTAATTTTAAAAACATGCGTAAGTATTATTTGTTCAACTCTCTTTTCAACTGGAAGCCAATTTAGTGTTTTAAAATGTTCATGAGAAATGTACGTTTACAGTCAAGGTTGAGAACGAATCTTATAAGTTTATTTTGAGTGACTTGCATTTTAGATTTAAGTTGTTTGGTCAAAGCATGATACCAGAAGGAACAAGCATAATCAAAGTGACACTGAATTAGTGAAGATGCCAGAAGTTTCTTTGCATGTTCTGTGAGAAATTTTCGTTTCCTGTAGAGAAATTTTAATCTTGCATTTGCCTTTTTTATTACATTCACTGCCATAGATTCACATGAAAGAGTTTGATCCAGAGTAGCACCAAGATATTTTACGGCTGAAGTTGACTGAATAGATGTATTATTACAAGATATATTTAACGCAAGATTGGATTTTAATTTAGGTATTGAACAAAATAATATAGTTTCTGTCTTACCGAGATGAAGAGAAAGTATTGTCAACTAACCACTCACTAACTGAGTGCAAGTCCTCACTCAAACACTTCTCGACAACTGAACGGTCCTTGTGTGAAACTAAAATTGTGGAATCATCGGCATATGAAAGTAATTTATTTTTGACAACAGCTGCCATATCATTGACATACATGAGAAATAATAGTGGACCAAGTATAGATCCCTGAGGAACGCCACAAGTGACATTGGCTGACGATGACCTGGTCCCTGATAGTTCAACTTGTTGTTGTCTGCTCGACAAGTAAGAATCAAACCAGCGTATAATATCTTGACCGAGACCAATGCATTTAAGTTTACACATAAGAGTTGAATGATCAACAGTATCAAAGGCCTTTTGCAGATCAAGTAAAATCATTCCAACAACATGCCCTTAATCCATTTCAAATCGAATATAATCAGACAGATGTACAAGACAAGTATCTGTTGAATAACCCGCTCGGAATCCAGACTGGAAGTTGTATAACAATGTTTTTTTGTCCTTAAGGTATGATTCAACTTGGTCATAGACTACCCTTTCAAATATTTTTGATATAACACTAAGAATAGATACTGGGCGGTAATTCCCTACTTCAGTTTTGTCACTTTTCTTATATAGTGGGACCATTCGTGCAGACGTAAGATCATCAGGGACAGTACCTTGGATAAGGGACAGATTTATAATATGAGCTAATGGGTTAGCAATCAATGGGGCACTATCTACTACAAAGCGAGCAGGGATGCCATCTAGTCCTGTTGCTTTGTCATTGCTCTATAAGTCCTGCAAGTACTTGAGAACCTTAACTTCTGATAAAAGTGAAAATGAATAATTATTATGTACAGCACCTTTAGAAGAATAAAATGGTGAAATGAAATCCCTACCGTATTTGAAAGACGGACATGGCAATTTTGAGACAAGGTTTGCTGCAACAATTACATAAATTTCGAAGTTATTAATTTTTTCAGCTACTTTAAACTTGTCAAAGCACAATTCACCATCAATATTTAAGCCTATATTTTGGCAAGATGACTTGTTCTTTTTAAAGGGCATTCCTAACCCTTTTAAGTAATTCCAAAGAGACTTGGAGTCCTTTTTACTATCCTCAATGGTAGCATTAAAATAATCAGACTTTGCTTTTTGTAAAGTGTATTGAGTTTCATTTCTCATTTTTTTTGTAATTTTCAAAGCTAGCATGAGACTTTTCTGCTTTAAAAGAAGCAGAAGATTTGTCTCGTTCACGGATACTAATTAGAACTTCAGCTGTAATCCATGGTTCAGTGCGTGCCTTGGTGCGAATCTGTTTGACAGGGGCTAAAGAATCAATTACATTTAAGAATATTGTTTTTTAAATAAATACCATGCTACCGAAACATTATCACAAGTTAAAACAGGAGTCCAATCTGTAGATAATAACACTTGTTGTAGATTGTATTTGTTGTAATTTTTCAATGAACGAATATTCATGGTATTATGTTTACCAATAAACTGTTTTGTCACTTTTCTAGTACAAAATATCTTTGAATGATCACTGAAACATGTATCTATAGTGCCATATTGAGACACTTTATCACTATCTGAGACCAAAATAAGATCAACTGTAGTAGACGATCTAGGACAAACACGTGTAAAATTTGAAATCAATCGCTTTAAATAAACATAGTCATGAGATATTTTAAATGGGTAATAAGGGTACCTTTACAATTTTTGGAAACATCAGTGTTAAAATCACTTAAGATATAGGTTTCGTGATCGTTCAAATTGACATTATCACTTAGCATATTTTCCAAAACACTATAGAAATTAGTCTGTCTGGGTGGCCTGTATACAGTAGCAAGCAAAATAGGTTTGGATTTTGGCAAAAGAATGTCTATCCAAATGGCTTCTAATTCATCATGTTGAAGATCAGCTCGAGTATGAAATCAGACAGGGAAGGTAGCACTCAACCGAACCAGCCGAGTACAGAAATCAGAAACACCACAACATAACTACATTGCGCAATGGTCCACACATAAGCCAGAAACAATTACAAGTCCAAGTCCCCGCCGACAATATGCAGAGTGATCCAATTTCACAAAGAAATTATAGATCAGCGGTTATTTCATGAGACCGAATGAAACTTAGCCAAGACCCGACCAAGTAACAAAGTCACAAATTGATTAAACAGTTGTAATTATAGATTAAATAATATAAGCATAATATAATAGCATCTTACCACTTTTGAGCAATCCATCCTTGAAATGCGAAACACTAACAGTGAATAACTTATTTAAATACTATGTTTCAGCACTTAGAAAAAGTACTTGTCCTTTCATAACCATCCTCAAACGTCAGCGGTTAGTCACATGGTCATGTTCTAGACGATATTAAACCGGTTGAAACATAGTTTAACGTTACTGACGTGATTGTACATAAGGTGGTGAATAAATAAATAAATTTAAAGTACTGAACACCTGGGGAAAATAAATCTATAAAAAACATGCCTTAAGGACTGTGATTTCGTTGGTCAATGATCGAATCGACAATTAGTAGAGTTCACTCAAACATTGACATATGTCACAACTCATGTACTGAATAAGGGAAAGCGTACATGTAAATGGCACTGGTGTAAATATGCATGTAAAACAGATGGGCAAAAGTGCCCAATGTTTTTCAAATAAATTTGAATGCCACAAAGTACAAAAAAGCAAATAGTCTGTTCAATTTGAACAAGATTTATATCTTTTCATCGGTGCAAGTGTACAACGGTTTTCTAAAAAAAACTTAACTTTGCTATCTAACTTTTCGTTAATTTATACACGTACTTTTTATTTGATTTACCAGTTTTGGTGCCTGTGGCGAATTGTACGCAATGTACTGAATTGTCAGAAATGAGTAAATGTGCAAATATTTAAAAAAAACATTTTGTTGCTCGTTGATAATTTGTACGAAAGTTGCTCCCTAGCTGAATAATAAGATGCCTTTTTATTTAAGTCAGAAAATTATTGTAGTTGACAGTTTTTGGAGATTAAAATTAGAAGATCTAGCACCTTTTTCTAGTTGTTGGTATTATAATCCAAAACCGAAGACAGCACTTAAACGAAACAACAAACCCTGAGATGCTAAACATACGTGAGAATCAACAAAAAGAAAAAAAGTATAGATCTAATAGAAAATAACCTTTTGGCCAGGGATTGCAACGCTCAAATCAAACAGCTGATCACAGAAAACTTGAAAACATCAAATACAATTGCAGGGCACGATGCCAAACATTAAATTAAGCGGGAAAATAAACTTTACTGATGAGAGACTAAGTTTCTGATTTCAAAATGTCGAATAGCTTAAGTCCAAGCTATAAAAACGTGTGAGGAAATCGGACAGGGAAGGCAGCAGTCAATCAACCAACCGAGCACAGAAATCAGTAACACTACAACAAAACTACCCTGAGCAATGCCAACACATAAGACAATGAAAGAATTAAAAATCCAAGTACCCGACGAAAACAATGCAGGATGACACAAGGCTGAAAGACCCAGTTTTCGGTTACAAAAAGCTAAAAGGCTTATCAGTTACACTAGGGAAGCTATAAAAACACAAAAAAGGCACACGCCCACTACTACATGTAGTACGGGCCTTTTGGGGAAAACACACACACAAAAAACATGTAATAAGTAAATAAAAAATGCAACTACAATCATTTCTCTTTTCAGCCATGGCTAGATAACTAGAAGAAAACATAGAGAGCATGTGCGATATCACCCGGTAATCAACATTTACATTATCCATGTATATCATTTCTGTACATAGTCAATGCACCTGTTATTACTATGTAATATGTGCTGAAAATAAAAGTTATGTTCTGTTCTGTTAGCAAAATTTTCTATTTCCATCGCTTCAATTTTTCATATATAGAGCATCTTATATGAGTGACTTTTCATATTGAAAATATAAAACGAGTTGGATAAAAGTGATAAAATACGAGGCTCTGTCGAGTATTTTATAATTTTTTATCCAACGAGTTAAATAAATTCTGTATCAACTAAGAAATGCTCCAATTGGAGTACGGAATATGAGTTGGAGCATGGAGTACGTTCTTTAATGTTTATAATCACCGGGCTATGGTTACTCGAGTGAATCTAGTAACCCGTTGTCATGTTTTCTAAAAGTCTGTCTTTCCTTATAACAACGTATAAAAAAAAAATAAAAAAAAAATCTGAAGAAGGCCTCGGCCGAAACGTTACTTTAATAATAATAATTCTACAGAATACGTGTTGTTGTTGAAAAAATTCCCAATTATCTTATAACAACGTGTAATAACTCATCATACTTCAAACCGGAAAATGAAACATTGACTTGTCAGGATTACCTCCCCTAATTCACTACGATAACTGACGTATTAAAATACTATAGTACGACAGGAAACCAGACTAAAATGTGACTAGTTTGGATGCCGGATTTTTCATTACGTATGTGAGTATCAAATGAAAAGGCAAGCTAACGGACTTATATAATTAGAATGAGATTTGTTCATTTTTTGTATCCACTGTACCCCGCGCGTGGCTGATTGTGTGGATCTTCTGGATTAAGGGTCTAGGAAAGCCTCAAATACACCGACCTATTAATTGTATTGTTTTAGCCTAAGAGCTGAGGGCGATTTGTTAAGAATTTGAGCTTAACCATAACCCTGCACCATAGTTGGTCATATCAAACATTAAGAAAATTCATTACTTACAATTTTCCAAAACTGCTCTGCATCCAAGATGATGATCAACTGTGGTTCAAGTTTAAGAGATGCGCCCAAATTTTGAATAAATCGCCCTCAGCTCTTAGGCTATTTGGATTACTTTCGATTCGTGTATTTTTCATATGTTTATATACAAGTATTATTATTATAATAATTATTATTCCAGCCATCTTGTTATACCCGGTACCGGTCCTGTGTAAAGGAACAATCTATGCCTAAATGATATACGAGTATAACTTAGCGTATATTCCCTGCCAAATGTGTTGTTTTTATTTTTACAGCGCCGTGTCTGTGACTGCATGTGGCTGCTTTCTTGCTCGTTCTTAAATCAGGAAAGGTTTTCGTGTCTTGTAGCTCAGTCTCATTAAATCATTTTGAACAGTTTGTATTTCCACGTCTACACTTGGCGGCACTTCTAACGCTGCCACTTGTTTTTTCTTAATATCTCGAAAACCGTTCGAGATAACTTGATCAAATTTTCACCAGTTTTCGTTTAAAGCATGTGCATATTACTGCATTTGTAACTTTACAAATTTAAGCGTGTAAAAAATCGCGGTTAAGATGTAATTGTATGATAAAATGCTACTTTCAATATAAGTATTCAGCCAGTTGAAGACGTATCGTGCAATAAACTATCGTCGGATAAAGCTGAAACAATTTCCGAACCAGTGTCAAATATTGATGTTGAAGTGTGCCAAATTTCAGTACAATATACTGGAGAGTTTTTAATATAAACGGTAGTGTTAGTAGTGCGGCTAAGTGTATGTACCGTTCATGTCCTGTGTTTTTGTGCTGAAATATTTTATACTAATTTATACATAGTTTAACTCAACGATGCTTTCAACTGTAATCAAATCTCAGAATGTGTCATTTTGACTGGGGCAACTATTATGCAGAGCTAGTATGTTTGTACATTTATCATTTAGGTACAGGTCGTGTTTTTGCAATTGCTGGTGTGTTGCATTACCCGTTGTGTACGTGTGTGTAAGAAACGTCTATCTAAAGAGGCATTCAGAAGAAAGTGTACACAAATATGTCTCTAAACTGACAAAAATATATTCAAATCACCAATAATAATTTATCGCTTCCAGCGATTTTTCATTATGTGGTTAAAGGGAAACAACTCGTGACTATTTTGGCTTGTTACGGAAACATGTTTTCATTCTTTTCTAGGTACATAGAGGAAGCTTTTTGTTGAAAATTTGAGGAGTTAAGGCAATTATGATTCTCATTTAATGTATTATATTCCTGAATGGGATGATATTTATAAATCATCTTAAGTGAAAACTTGAATATTTTGACTTAAGGTTAAAATATTTAGCTTCCCATATTTCACAAGAAATGAAAAAAATAGACCATGTTTTATATATGATTACTGTAGCTCTTTACATAATACTTCTAAACAATGTAAATAATTGTTAATATTAGCTTTCCTGTTTAGCTGATAAACTTAAGGAAAATTGGGGATTTTAAGAAAATTCTATGTTTTCACTTAAGAAGCTTTATAAGTACCGGCCCTGACCCAGTGTGTGTGACTATGCAATGAAGCTGTGTCTGTGTCCGAGGCTTTGGGGGGGGGTGCTCTATAGTAATTGATCTATATGCACACACTCGCAAAAAGTTCCATCCCGTTACTCCAAAGAACATTAGTGTACATGATTCATATATTGTGAGCCAGTTTCCAGGAAAACCTGCTATTTGGACAGAAAAAATAATTTAGATTTTTTTTACTTTTAAAGAATACTGCTGATGAAGCATAATGTAAAGTTACACGTGATATGTACAATTGTTTTTATAGAATGCATAGTCAAAGTGTTTTGCCTGACGTCGGGAACGTCATACAAACGTTATTGGGCGTAACTCGACATACTGTTCTTGTGAAATGTACATCCTCGACTTGTACACCAAAATATACTGTCTGTAGGCATATAAACAATACTATAAGACACAATACGCTTTATTTCTTGATTTTTTTTATTTAAGATATTCAGTACTTGTGTTAACACTTCAGTGACAAACGTGTTTGTTGGAATAGTTTTCTTGTACAGCACAAATCGAAACTGTTCACTTCTATACGGGGCATGAATAAAAAGCATTGCCCTGGTTGTTGTTACATGTGCCAGCCTCAACTTCTTTATCGTAACCTGCCTCGGCGGGGTCTGTTGTTGATAGCAGATAAGCCTCTGTTCCATCAGTTCTTAACCCGACAGCAACACAAGCCTCCCGACGGTCACACAGCGCTGTGACGTATTCCAGTGTTAATAAGAACTGAAAATTAACAAATAAAAATTATAAAATACACAGTTGTAGTTCGATTATGTTTTCATGTTTGTGGCGGTTGTTTTGTCATCTGTGGATTTTATTTAAGTTCATTCTCTCGTGTGAGGTTGTTTTTTCTATATATAGTTTGACCATGGTCCGAAATTACAACCAATTCTAACACTCTGCACTCAGCACTCAAATATTGAAAAAAGTTATATAATGAGCTATTATTTGGTCTAGTTTGCAAATATTAATAAGGAAAATGTAGACTTATTATTTGAATGTTGAAAATAACATTTGATACATTATCTATTCAATTACGTACTATTTATGAGATTAAAATGTCATTGTTGAATCTGAGTACTACACTCTGCATGCAGGCTGATGTATTACACTTATATCGTACAAATACACTTATAGTGCGTTAACCACTAAGCTGCACCCCCATAAACCTTAAATATCTTAAAAATACAATGCCGATTAGAACAAAAATGGGTAAGTCTTCGTAAAACACCCTTACCAACTCTAATAAAATAAAACAGAATTTTTAGTCCACAGAAAAGTGTACTTTGCATAGACGTCTAATGCAAAAGTTTCAGTCTAAAACAGGGTAAATACGTATGGGTGATAGAAGTGACTGGAACAACAAAGGTCAACAACTTGATCCAGTATAACTGTACAATAAGTCACACACAAGTGACTGTTGAAAATATATAATAAGGCCCATGCATGAACGTTAATCTAAGCTTGTATAACTGAAGCAACTTTGTAGAAATATTTGCAAGAAAAACATTGTATTTTTTGTTTGTACAAATGAGCACTACTATCAGAAGATGGGCCTCAACTATATACACATTGGTGACCAGACAAATGTTGGTGAAAGTTATACAATTATCCCGTTATAGTTGTTACATAATACAATAGCATTATTCTAACTAGCTGATCGTAATAGCTTATTTTACTCCCTGTCTATTTGGTGATTAAAATACCCATTGGGGAAAAGATTAATTAGACAGTAAAAAAATTTGCAATTTAAACACAGAGTTGGAAAAGGTTATTTAGTGAACTGTGCCAAATTTCAATAAAATTGCATAACTACTTTTTAAGATATTTAAGGTTTATGGGGGTCCAGCTTAGTTGCTAACGCACTTTAACAAGCAAATGATAATATTTAACACCTATTCAACCTAACTCGAACTTCTCGTGTTAAAATGTCGCTTTGACCCCCAAAAGAAGAAATTTCAATATTTAAGTGCTGAGTGCTGAGTGCAGAGTGAAGTATTGGTTGTAATTTCGGGCCCTGATTAAACTGAAACTCATCAAAGTCCGTAGTCACGTCCGCTATACTCGGCTGTATTCGATTCGAATGATTATTTACTACATTCCGTTATCTCCGAATAAGGCCTGGTATAATTTTGTGTATGTTTAAATAACTTCGGAATTTTCCTGATTTTAACGAATTATGCAAGGAGTCTCGGTTAAATCTGGTTGGACAATAGCTGCATGAGTTGGAGCATGGAGTACGTTCTGGTTTGATAATTGGAATACCAACTTTGACTTTGAACTTTGATACATTGCATTTATTAACCGCTTTACAGGTACCCGTTGCCTAAGCAAAGCACTACGTAGCGCTTTCCGCGGAGGTAGCACATGCCTTCTATATTTAATTGAAAGGGAGGTTACTGAATGAAGGCGATCGGTAGCGCTTTGCCTAGGCAACGGGCAAATTTTGTAGTTCCAGATATATAAAATACAAAATACCATTAGACATCGGAGTATAGCTTGGCTAATTTGACACAAGCCTGACCTTTTGACTAGCATACTTTAACAGTTGATATATTACCTGCGATACAACACCGATTGTATGTTTTCATAATCGGGGAGTATCACGAAGACACTCGAGATGTTATAGAAACACAAATTTGAAATACCGATATTGTACGATTTGCTTACAGAAATTGATATATTCAAAGCAAGAACCTTGTAATATATTTTTGCATAAAGATCAGGTACAGGTCGAAATATCCAAGCTATACTTATAACTTGTAACCCATATCAACATAGTACCTTAACGTACATTCTAAAGCCACACAGTAACGGGGACATGGCCAAGGACCCCATGGTAGAGTCTGACATCTGACATATAACGAACAACCCTCAACCCAAAAATGGATGTTTCAAGTCACTCAACAATGAATGACTTACTACTGACTTTGCATTATGCGCATAATTAGTTATAAAGGGAGGTAAAAATGAATAATAACTACATGAAAGTGTATAAAGGTGTACATACGCCGCTACTTGCTTTCATAGTTATCAGGGTCTCACCGGGAGATGGTACTCCCTGTTTACACTTCTCGGCATCAACACCTGTGTTTATGTCACATACTGAAAATATAGATCTGCAATAAGTTGACAGATTGGCAGCCCAGCAGCATAGTACCAGACTAGCGGCCTAGCAGCCAAACAGCGTGAAGTCTACACACTAGCGACCTAGCAGCCAAACAGCATGAAGTTTACACACTAGCGACCTAGCAGACAAATAGCATGACGTTTACACACTGGCGGCATAGCAGCCAAACAGTATGAAGTTTACACACTAGCAGCCTAGCAGCCAAACAGCATGAAGTTTACACACTAGCAGCCTAGCAGCCAAACAGCATGAAGTTTACACACTAGCAGCCTAGCAGCCAAACAGCATGAAGTTTACACACTAGCGGCCTAACAGCCAAACAGCATGACGTTTACACACTGGCGGCCTAGCAGCCAAACAGCATGAAGTTTACACACTAGCAGCCTAGCAGCCAAACAGCATGAAGTTTACACGCTAGCAGCCTAGCAGCCAAACAGCATGAAGTTTACACACTAGCGGCCTAACAGCCAAACAGCATGAAGTTTACACACTAGCAGCCTAGCAGCCAAACAGCATGAAGTTTACACACTAGCGACATAGCAGCCAAACAGCATGACGTTTACACACTAGCAGCCTAGCAGCCAAACAGCATGACGTTTACACACTAGTGACATAGCAGCCAAACAGCATGAAGTTTACACACTAGCGGCCTAGCAGCCAAACAGCATGACGTTTACACACTAGCGGCCTAGCAGCCAAACAGCATGAAGTTTACACACTATCGGCCTAGCAGCAAAACAGCATGAAGTTTACACACTAGCGGCCTAGCAGCCAAACAGCGTGAAGTTTACACACTAGCGACCAAGAAGCCAAACAGCATGACGTTAACACTAGCGGCCTAGCAGCCAAACAGCATGACGTTTACACACTAGCGGCCTAGCAGCCAAACAGCATGAAGTTTACACACTATCGGCCTAGCAGCCAAACAGCATGACGTTTACACACTAGCGGCCTAGCAGCCAAACAGTGTGAAGTTTACACACTAGCGACCAAGAAGCCAAACAGCATGAAGTTTACACACTAGCGGCCTAGCAGTAAAACAACGTGATGTCTTTCCACTAGAGGCCTAGCGGCCTAGCAGCCAAACAGTGTGAAGTTTTCGGGTAAGCTGCCTTGCAATTTCACTCTCATAAGATTATAAAGTTAGATCACCAACGCAATAGACAGACATGGAACGTAAAGTTTCTTGGAGCGCAGTCAATTTCAAAATAATTATCGGCGGACGGTTTAAAAGAGTATTGAGTGTTGCCTAATTTTCCAATTCATGCAAATAAAATAAAACATTACAAACCGTCTACTTCACAATCACAGGGGTCGCAGGGGTCTGTACATGGAACACGATCCGGGCAGTTATCACAAGGTTCACAAGGTTCTACAAGACAAATAATGCAACATTTATATCCTGTCCAACTGACTATGTATCTCAAATGTTATATAATACCCTTTTTGCGTTCACATATTTTACATCATCCGTATTTAGAACCAGTGTATTGAAAATGCAACTGAAATACTCTGCCTTAGCACATGCGTATGTCCACTTGTGTATTTGAACGTGGCAATGTATTCACAATAAATATTTGGCATAATAATATTTATATCCAACATATTAATTAAATAGGTGTTCCCCATAATTGTGATCGTTCAAATCGATTCAGGAATATTATACATTAAATGAGAATCATAAAAGCTTAAAATTCTCAAATTTTCAAAAAGATTCTCCTACTAATTACAGAGAAATGAAAATATATTTCCATAACGAGCCAAAAAGTCACGAGTTGTTTCCCTTTGACCACATAATAATAAATCGATGGAAGCGATAAATTATCATTGGTGAATTAAATATATTTTAGGCATTATATAGAGACATATGTGCGCACACTACTTTCTTCTGACAAATTATGATAATTGATAGTGCTCTGTACATTTAGCTCATTTAATGTGATAGTAGAGAAACATAGGCTAGTTATTGGGAACACCTTTTTAACCATATGTCAACACGTATATTCAAATTCGATTAATTATCGTAATATCATTATATGTAACACTCGTCGTCTTAAAAGTATAGTTGATTCAATCTGATTATATTAAGGCTGAATTATGTTTAATAATCAGTATGTTTTTAACCTAGAGTAGTCGGTTCGTCAGTTGTTGGTCCGCCTGTTGGCCCATCTGTTGTCGGTCCGCCTGTTGGCCCATCTGTTGTCGGTCCTCCCGTCGGCCCGCCCGTCGGTCCGCCCGTCGGTCCGCCCGTCGGTCCGCCTGTCGGTCCGCCCGTCGGTCCGCCCGTCGGTCCGCCCGTCGGTCCGCCCGTCGGTCCGCCCGTCGGCCCGCCCGTCGGCCCATCCGTCGTCGGTCCGCCAGTAGGTGTGCTGCCACAGAGAATCACTGTTTCATCTAAACTATTCCTACAATCTGGTGTTTTGTCACAAACATATTTGGGATCAATACATTCAAATGGTAGTACCACTCCATCACACACGAACTTTCCTTTACACAAATCTGAAAAATTAATATAGTGAAAATATAATTAAACAGAGATAAGAGACCATCGAACAGGGATAACAACACTCAACTGAATCAGCCGAGCACAGTTCTAAAACCTTTTTTTGAAAAAAAACAAACATTACCTATCCCAAAAAGGGCACAGTGCCAAATCATAAAAGAACAATTCCAAAAGCAAAATGACCTTATTTCAGTAATGGCAAAGGTTAATGCATTAACTAAATGACCAAGTTTAAAAAGACAAATTTTCGCATCTGAAGTTTGAATATATCCGTGATTACAACACTAGTTGCATAAACATTTAAATGAAATAGGGGCTTGGATTGAACACCTTAGTATAATGGCTTTTGAATTTTAGCATAAAGTTATAGCAGTGTAGCTTGGCTATTTTGACCTGACGGGACCTTTATGCAAGAATATATTACAAGGTTCATGCTTTGAATATATCAATTTCCGCAAGCAAATAGTGCAATATCGGTATTTAAGATTTGTGTTTGTATTACATCTCGAGCGTCTTCGTGATACTCCCCGATTATGAAAACATACAATCGGTGTTGTAAACGTATACAATATATCGACTGTTAAATTATGCGTATCAATAGGTCAGGCTCATGTCAAATTGGCCAAGCTATAATACAAAATGAAGACAAACATACCCGCTTGTCGCTTGAACTCATTAACCCTGCAGGACATGGACTGTGTTCTTCGGGAACCGGACCTTCTGTATCCATGACCACGGTTACTATACCTGCCACCTGCGACAGTTGATTGTATCGTCATCACAATGACCAGTACTATACACTGAAACAAGTAAATCACAAGTGTAAACTCAAAATATTGTCCAAACTAAACTCAATAAAATGTTTTATCTTTTCTGCGTTTGTTTCGTGTAAACCGGGTAATTTGAGATATTCAATAACTGCATTGCCCCGACAATGAGGCTCACATGCAAGACTGAATAAAGTCGCTATTATTATTTTTGTTATTTCAAACACACGAAGCATACCAAAACTTGTTACAAATAGTGCACGTCTTACGGGCAATCATTGCACACCTATATTTCAGAAATGAATAACAAGGCATGTTACTGAATTAAATTGAACACAACCTTCCTTTAAAAAATAGTTCATTTTTACCAGTTTTTTATCAAACTGATAGCATCTGTGTATCAATGGCTAGGTCCTCTTATCACATTAGTTTTCCTTTTCTAACTCCTTTTAGTTTCCAGTTTTGAGAATATGGAAGATGAAGGGGTAAATGTTTATCGGGCCACGAAATGCGACGAAAATGACACATCCAACGGCTATTGTCATAACACTTCCGAGGACAGGCACAAGAGAGAACGACCAAGTGAAGGAATTTAGGAGGAATAAAAATGGCCTGCGAATGAAAAACTCAAATCCAACAAATGTAGTCTTAAGATGAACACCCGATGACAGACAAAGGAGACTAGGGCCACAAAAAACATCGATAGGGTGGAGGTGGAAAAAAAGCCAAGGACATGACACATCTGGAACATCCGCATAATGTGTTGAAGAACGCGAAGACGAAAAGGTAAGAAAAACATTAAAGTGTATAGAGCTATATCAGAAGATATTTTTTTTAAAGTTTCAAAAACTGAAAAACAATTATACTTTCATATCCATTAGATCATTTTTCGCTTCAGTTTTAACAGAAAGTCTCACAGTGATTTATTGGACATGCGAATTGTCCATTTTCATACGAAAGTGTTCTAGAACACCCAATGAAACTATAAGAATCGTCTATTTTTCGACGATTGAATCAAAGTACACGGAACACATCCAAAGTTTTAATTTGCAATGAAGGTAGTCTAGTATCATACTAAAAACGATGCAAGTAATTATTTTTACATTGAATGACTATTAAAATATAGCTCTATACACTTTAATGTACAAACAATCAAACTGATACTATATCCCTATACGAATACCATTTTGTCTTGGTTTGTCCTTACTATCGTCATTTACGAAGAATTATTTTACCAAATTATTAATGTCATTGACCTACTATCCAAAAATTTACCAGATTAATGTCTTCATCCAAAAAAATGATACTATGTAAATTAGCAAAATATGTACACCTAGCATTTCAAAGACGTAATTCTTATTTAGATAATCAGTAGTAATTTTGTTATCATTAATTTTTCTATAAACATGTATCGTTATATTCTTTGTACATATTGGGACTATTGTTATGTTACTGTGTTCACATTGCTCATTGTATTTTGTACATGCTCTTCTTGTGTTGATTGCATGCCGACTATTGTTTGTTTAAGGCGACGAACATAAATAATGTTCTAATGCTAATAAACTGAAACTAAAACCTATGATTGGGAAAATATATTTGTAAAACATTGTTTGGAATGCTACAAAGAGTACAGTTTATTTTTGTAACTACTTGAGCAACAGAAATTTATCGTTTACATCAAATTGAGTAATATGCGAAAATGTATTTCAAATTATTGGTTTAAAGAATACTGTAAAACTATTCTTAAGAAGAAAACTAAATAAAAAAAATATGGTGAAACTATTTAATATGGATTTAATGATGTTACATATATTCAACCTAAGAATTATATTTGATTGTAAATTACAATTAAACACTACGAATAATTTTTTCTATAAGTGAAAGGGTCGTCCTAAATATGCAATTTCGGACTAAGTTCAAATTATACATTTTAAATACTAAAGGTTGACTATTCGTTTACAAAATTAATTAGCATGCCAAATATTGGGAGACAGAGCAAACCATGCATAATTGATTCATTTTCATATTAATGTTTAACGTAATATGTTTTCGTTGGAGTGTTTTAATACCCATTTTATTATCATAATATAATAATAAATGTAAATAAGGATTTCATTTAACATTTGATAAAGAAGTACAATGCAGTTAAACATCTTACCCATTTTGAAACGTTCATTTCGAATGTTCCTCCAGAATAACTCGGTGATCGAAAAATAAGAGTTTGCAATATGAGCAAGTTAACAAGTTAGTAAAACAAGGGACTAAGTTTAACCATAATCACAAAACACCAAACAACAAGTAATTGACAAACATTGAGCGAAACGGAAAAAACTATTTTTACAGAAAGGTTCGTATGCCGTGTATATGTATTACATGTATACAAAGCGGAAGTCAGAAAATAAAAGGGAATGGCCCAGGTGTTCATAGTCAGTTACTAATATGCCCGGAGTTGAAATGAATAAACCACAAAATATACTCACCGATTTTGATATATGGCAGTTATACTGCCGGGCTTTACCATTACTCACTTCAGAAATACATGTAATATGACCATTAATGTTTATACATCGTAAAGTCTGGGGCATTGACTGGATGTCTGGGTTGAGTTTACAGCCCGCGGCGTCACATTGGCCTTGCTACAGCCTGTCTGCGATCGTGTCTTGAGTCATTGTAATTAACACCAGCTGTGTCCTCCCTGGTTGACAAGTACTGTGTGCCTATACTAAAGTACGTGCATTCTTCATGTTATTTCCAATCATTTGTCTACTGTCTGATATGCGAATTGTATTTTTCATTTTCGACTGTAATTAATTTAGCTACCAAATGACTGTACAGATGACGTGAGTGACACATCCTCTAGACAACAGCTCAACTATTTCCCCCGGCTGATATGTACTGTATGGTTATACTGAACGTACGTATTTGTAATACAATGTATTTATTTTATTTCCAAAGAAATAGGATTCGGCAACAGTACGTTTATACTTCAGTTTATTCCTGACTAGGGCTGTAACGGTACGCTTACCTCATGATATGATGCGTACCGTCAATTTTTCTAACGGTTCGGTATATTTCGGTATCATACAATATTCTCTAACAGCAGCTTAAATACTACAATTTGTAAGTGACAATCAATTTGTTGATCTATAACAGCAATTATTAAGTGGCTATCAACTATTTTAAACGAATATCGACAATATGAGGCATATCTTAATACAATTAAAACAAGTGATGCATGGTAATTATACATAATCAGAGGGCTTTTTGTTCTCTGAATATTATTTTGTTCATAAAAAAGCTGATACCGAACCGTACCGAAATTTGCAATTCTTGTACCGTGAACCGTATGGGACTGAAGTCCGCGGTCTTTCGTGTATCGCGGTATACCGTTACAGCCCTATTCCTGACCTTAAAATACTTTTCATATTTTACTCTTATGAAAAAGTATTAGGAAATCAGACAGGGAAGGTAGCACTCATCCTAACCAGCCGAGCACAGAAATCAGAAACACCACAACACAACTATTGTTAAGCCTCATTGTTGGATGAACACATTTATTGTTATAGTAATTTAGTGCAGCATTTGTTTTCTTGATGCACATTCATCATGTTCAATATACAACCTGATAGCAAATGTATTGTGATGTAAAGTGTGAAATATATTTCGTTGTCTGCTTGCTGTTATTTCATCAGCTTTCATTCAGACAGTCAATTGGGCCATACCAAATCGTATTTTCGTTTAGCGTCAACAAAAGACAATAAACGAAGCCCTGAAAAAACAAGTCATTGATCGACTACTATCCTTTTTGATATTTTGTAAATATATCTATCAGACTTGAGCCAGTCTATGCTATCCCTATATATAACTCTTACGCAGTATGGGAACCTGTGCCACCTAAGAAAAACAGGCAAATCAGGTATAACAACATAAGGATATTGGAAAAGGGATTATAATGTTTCATTTTGTATAGCTTGGCTATCTTGAATTGAGCCTGACCTTAATGCAAGAATATATAACAAGGTTCTTGCTTTATATATATCAATTTCCGCAAGCAAATCCTGCAATATCGGTAATTCAGGTTTGTATTACATCTTGGGCGTCTTCGTGATACACCCCGATTATGAAAACATACACTTTGTGTTGTAAACGTAGATAATATAGCAACTGTTAAATTATGCAATAGGTCTGGCTCATGACATTGTGGCCAAGCTATACCGTAATTTTAATTTACTTGATGAATAGAAGTGAGCAGGTAAAATAAACTTCTGCTCTCCCTAAAACGATGTAATGGTCAGTGATTTCTGTTTATATTGACATTGCAGAATATCGCGTTAGAGTTATACTATCCTTTTAATATTTTGTAAATATATCTATCAGACTTGAGCCAGTCTATGCTATCCCTATTTACCCAGAGTTCTAAGTTATAATAACATCCGGCCATATACTAATCCTGCCAGTTGTTATACGTAATTAAAGCAGTGAAGACACTTCTCGTGTTTGACGTTATTTAATAAGACTTGATTGTCTTATACCAAAGCACAAAACATTACAATCCTCATCATTATTGGCTATCACACATAGCCTGCAAGTATTGTCAATCATAATAACTTATTGAAATAACTTGAAATATGTTTATTTGAATGCTACTCCTGTGTAGGGGTTGGTGTCATGGTGGTGAGCAATTATCAAATGGTATGAAAGTAATATCTCAATGAATTTTGAAGATACAACATGAGTTTAAAAAAAGCGTTGTTTTTTCTTGCACAAGGTGCCGAAACTTATCCGTCGGAAACGGTTTGGTATGGCCTTGGCCTAATCAGTTGACTTGGAAGTTAAATTATCAATGGATGGTTGAACGGCTGAAAACAGCCCTAAAATTGGTAACTTTTTAAAATGATAATCCATCCGTACTTAAGATATAAACCTCTTTCGCAAGCAACTTCTAACTTGTAGTGACCAAGTCACTTGACCTAAAAAGCGCTTCATGACGAATTTTACAGGAGGAATCCACTATAATTATTTAATTGAACGGAGGGACCCCATATTTGGTAGGAACACACCTTTCTCTCATGAATTCTATGGCACTACATAAATGTAACTGTATTTATAAATGATTGCAATTGAAAGGACAAAAAAAAAAAACCTGTTCGACAAAGTATAGAATCCCGTGTCACTACCTATCTAGAATCAGTGATCATTCTAATACAATATTTTGTAAATGCAATGTAATCACCACATGAGCAAAATACATTCAAATTATACACACTAACATGTAACAAAAATCGAAATATTTCGCCACAATAAACGTTTGAACTTGCTATCAATTTGCTAACCTAGACAACGTTGTTGTAAAAATACGAGAGTATATTTAATTTGTTGTTTCCGAGTATGTAGTTTATAGTTGTTTACACCTGGCCAGATGTTTGATGAAAATTTATCACCGGTAACTCGGTTTTGGCGTGGTGTGAACTCTTCACATCAATTAATCACGTGTTTTGAAAACGTTTTTGTTTTGAAAACAAATATGTTTTTACCTTGGTAGTTAAATTACGTTTTGTAGTTTTCCAATCCGTATGAGATAAATCAACGGCTTGTGCGATGTAGTGAATTACGCCGTCTCCTTGAAATTGCAAATACACATTCTGGACGCATTGACTGTCTACATTCTAGTGTCTAGATATATTTTATTTTAGCATTTCAAGTTTAAAGGGACGCCATTCATGTAAAATTCACATGTTGCACAAAATATTACCCTGCCAGGTATATATAATTATGTAGACATTTATGAAATATTTCTCTGCTCGAGTGGCTGTGGTCAAGTTGACAAAACTAGAGTAGGATTTTTTTCCCTAAGTAAATAGTATTGTTAGACAGTTTTGTCTTCTTTTCTCAAAGTAACGTTTTGTACTACACAAGAAACATTATTTATTTTTATGCCTTAACCAAGATATATAGCGATATTAACGTCAATTTGTGAAGTTTTAATGAAGAGTTTGTTATCCGGAAGTAAGTTTAGCAACTAGTTTTTTCTATGTAAACAATGAAAACAGATACTGAAATGAAATTATGGGATCGGGAAAAGTTCCATTTAGTTATCTGCCGTTTTCTACATCAAGTGCGTTGGGTCGATGAATGCCCCGGTACAAATAGCTCAAACTATTCGAATTGCTGAATTGGTTTCAACTTTTCGTACTTTGTATTGTGTATGCAACATCTGCGCCCCGGTGCAAATTACTCAAACTATTCAAATTGCTGAATTGGTATAAACTTTTCGAATTTTTGTACTACGTACATCCACACTTATGGGATATGATTATATAACCCAGTTGAAACATATACACGTGTTTGATAGAATAATGTACATTCAACAACTTTTTTAATTGGTCACATCTCAATTTTCAAATGCTCATGTTCACGTGCATGTTGTGAACTTGTAACTAACGCTGTCACGTGCATGTTGTGAACTTGTGACGTAATGCTACTGAACTGTGTAATTCATTTCCTTAGCCATAAAATATAAAGGCACTAGTTTATTGCACAAATACAATAACGTTTCGGAACGCATATTCCCTTCATATCGAAATATACATACTGATTCTGGATCGTGCTTGATTTGGAATAATGCAAGGGGAATTGTGGAATTCATTTCCTTAGCCATTAATGAAAAAGCACACTAGTTTATTGCACAAATACAAATATAATGTTTGGGAAAAGAGAAAATGTAATAATAATCAAACTGGTGTGTTTGTTAAATAGAACTGCGAATGTTTCAGAAACATTATTTATTATTATACCTTAACCAAGATATAAAGCGATATTAACGTCAATTTGCGAAGCTTGAATGAAGTGTTTGTTATCCGGAAGTAAGTTTAGCAACTAGTTTTTACTATGTAAACAATAAAAACAGACATTGAAATGAAATTTTGGGATCGGGAAAAGTTCCATTTAGTTATCTGCCATTTTCTACATCAAATGCGTTGGGTCGATGAATGCCCCGGTATATACAGCTCAAACTATTCAAATTGCTGAATTCATTTCAATTTTCTTACTTTGTATTGTGTCTACAGAACATGTGTCCATGTACAAATTGTTCAACTTTTCAAATTGCTGAATTTTTTTTAAAACTCATCGTACTGTTGTATAACGTACATCCGCACTAATGCAGTATGTATTGTATAACCCAGTTGACACATGCAGGTGTTTGAAAGAAAAATGTACATTCAACATTTTCTCTTATTGGTCTATTGAAATTGCTGAATTGAAATAAACTTTTCGAATTTTTGTACTACGTACATCCGCACTTATGGGATATGATTATATAACTCAGTTGAAACATATGCACGAGTTTGATAGAATAATGTACATTCAACAACTTTTCTAATTGGTCACATCTCAATTCCCAAATGCTTACTTTTACTCTGACCATATTTTTGATGATATTTGAACATGTTTTTCATGGTTTTGCATGTCATTTAGATATATCTAGATTATGAGAAAAGGAAATATCCGAAGCTTTAGGTATTCGAAGATCCGAACACTAACTGAAACTTTTCATGATCCTTCGATTTGCTTTACATATAACTCGCTTCACATCCAAAACAAGTACAGAACTAACTATGTCACGTGCATGTTGTGAACTTGCAACTAACGCTGTCACGTGCATGTTGTGAGCTTGTGACGTAATGCTATTGAACTGTTTAATTCATTTCCTTAGCCATAAAAATAAAGGCACTAGTTTATTGCACAAATACAATAACGTTTCGGAACGCAAATTTGCTTCATATCGAAATATACATACTGATTCTGGCTCGTGCTTGATTTGGAATAATGCAAGGGGAATTGTGGAATTCATTTCCTTAGCCATAAATAAAAAAGCTTACTAGCTTATAGCACAAATACAAATATAACGTTTGAGAAAAGAGAAAATGTAATAATAATCAAACTGGTCTGTTTGTTAAATAGAACTGCGAATGTTTCAGAAACATTATTTATTGTTATACATTAACCAAGATATAAAGCGATATTAACGTCAATTTGCGAAGCTTTAATGAAGAGTTTGTTTTTCCGGAAATTAGTGTTTTGCAACTAGTTTTACCATGGAAACAATGAAAACAGACAGTGAAATAACAATACGGAACTGTGAATTCCTTCCAGTTATCTGATATTTTCTACATCAAGTGCGTTGGTTTATAGATACCCCGGTATATATAGCTCAAACTATTCAAATTGCTGAATTCATTTCAATTTTTCGTGCTTTGTATTGTGTCTACAGAACATGTGCCAATTTACAAACTGTTCAACTTTTCAAATTGCTGAATTTGTTTAAACTTATCGTACGGTTGCATAACGTACACCCGCACTTATGCAATATGTATTGTATAACCCAGTTGACACATGCAGGTGTTTAATAGAATGATGTACATTCAACATTTTCTCTTATTGGTCTATTGAAATTGCTGAATAGGTATAAACTTATCGAACTTTTGTATTACGTACATCCACACTTTTGGGATATGATTGTATAACCCAGTTGAAACATATGCACGTGTTTGATAGAATAATGTGCATTCAACAACTTTTCTAATTGGTCATATATCAATTTCAAAATGCTCATTTTCGCTGTTACCATATGTTTGATGATATTTGAACATGTTTTTCATGTTTTTGCATGTCGTTTAGATATATCTTGGTTATTAGAAAACGAAAGATCCGAAGCTTTAGGTATTCGAAGATCCGAACACTAATTAAAACTTTTCATGATCCTTCGATTTGCTTCACATCCAAAATCACGACAGAACTAACGCTGTCACGTGCATGATGTGAACTTGTGATGTAATACTAGTGAACAGTGTAATTCATTTCCTTAGCCATAACAAATAAGCACTCTAGTTTATTATACAAATATAATAACGTTTGGGAAAAGAGAGATAATTTAATTATAATCCAACTGGTATGTTGGTTAAAGTGTATAGAGCTATATTCTAACAATGTCAAAATAATTACTTGCATTGTATTTAGTATGATACTAGTCCTCCTAAATTGAAAATTAAAACTTTGGATGGGTTCCGTGTATTTTGATTCAATCGTCAAAAAAAGACGATTCTTATAGTTTCATAGGGTGTTCCAGAACACTTTCGTATGAAAATGGACAGTTCGCGTGTCAAATAAATCACAAAGAGAGTTTCTGTTAAAACTGAAACGAAAAATGACCTAATGGATACGAAAGCATAATTGATTTTCAGTTATTGAAACTATTAAAAAAAATATCTTCCGATATAGCTCTATACCCTTTAAATAGAACTTCCAATGTTCGAGAAATAGTTTTTATTTTTATGCCTTAACCATGAAATATAGCGATATTAACATCATTTTGTGAAGCTTTAATGAAGAGTTTGCTATCCGGAAATTAGTTTAGCAACTACTTTTTACCATTTAAACAATGAAAACAAACAATGAAATAATAAGATGGGCATTGGAATAGTTCCGTACAATTAGCTGCCAATTTCTACCCCAAGTTCGCTGGTTGGTAGATGTCCTGGTACAAATAGATCAAACTTGTCAAATTGCTGAATTAGTTTAAAGTTTTCGTACTTTGTTGTTCGTACATCCGCACTTGTGTTATAAGATTTATATAACCCGTTTGAAACAAATGCACGTGTTAATTATGCACAAAATTCGAAGTCCACAGTGTGTCATTCATTACGGAGTGAGCATATCAGGCTCTCTTGAAGTATCTTTTTTTGGGGATGTGGATGACTTTTACTATGACTGACTCTTGCGCGTGTGGCTAGGCGCTGCCGCCGTAACTGTGTGGCTTTGGTTTGTGCCACTATTTGATAGATTAATGTACATTTAACAACTTTTATGATTGGTCACATATCAATTTACAAAATGCTCATTTTCACTGTGACCATATTTTTGATGATAAATGAATATGTTTTCCATGTTTTTGCATGTCATTTAGATATATCTAGGTTATGAAAAAACGAAAGACCCGAAGCTTTAGGTATTCGAAGATCCGAACACTAATTAAAACCTTTCATGATCCTTCGATTTGCTACACATATAACTCCACATCCAATCAACTACAGTATAAAGGCTGTTTCGTGCATGTTGTGAACTTGTGCTGTAATGCGAGTGAACTGAGGAATCCATTTCCTTAGCCATAAATAATAAACACACAAGTTTATTCCACAAATACAATAATGTCTGGGAAAAGAGAGAATGTAATTGTAATCCAACTGGTCTGTTTGTTAAACAGAAGCCTTCGGGGAACCCAATTGAGTCTTGGCTGCATATCATTCGGTCTCATGCAATAACCGCTATTCTATACTTCCTTTGTGAAATTGAGTCATCCTGCATTTTTTCGACGGGGACTTTGATTTTTGCTTGTTTCTATGGCTTATGTGTGGGCATTGCTCAAGGTGGTTGTGTTGTGGTGTTTCTGATTTCTGTGCTCGGCTGTTAGGTTGAGTGCTACCTTCCCTGTCGAATTTTATCATACCTTTTTTCGAATATTTGAGAAATATCATTTATTTTTATGCCTTAGCGATATTAACGTCAATTTCGTGAAGTTTTGATGAAAAAAAAATTAGTTTAGCGACTAGTTTTTACCATTTAAACAATGAAAACAAAACATTGAAATAAAAACATTTGGCCGGGAATAGTTCTATACACGTTTTCTGCCATTTTCTACATCAAGTGCGCTGGTTGATGAGCGCCCCACTTGTGCAATATGCTTTTACATAACCCAGTAGAAATTTGCACGTGTTTGATAGAATGAAGAACACTCAACCACATTTCTAATTGGTCATATTTTGACAAAGACTTTGATTCGCCGTCTGCAGAGCTCTTTCAAAGCTTGCGCTGGATGACAATTTATGTAAGAATTGAATATAAAAAAGCTATTATTGTATCTAAAAGCTTGAACAATGCAGCTCCTGAATTCATGTGTTCAAAATTTCAAATTACAAATTATCCCAATCAAACATTAAAGTCAGCCGCAAACAATCTCCTACACATACCTGAACCTAATTAAGAAATGTTCAGAAAGTGCTCGACCATAGCTATGGAATTCTCTTCTTGGAGATAAAGCTATACCAGAAAAGCAAACACATCAAACACCTTTGAGTCAAAATACAATAATGATCCTTTCATTAGCTACAAATATAAACCGCTTTACGTCCAGAAATTTAATAAAACTGATGCTGTCCCGTTCATGTTGTGAACTTGACGTTATGCGAGTAGAAATGTGTAATTCATTTCTTTGGCCATAAATAATAAACACCCCAGGTTATTGCACAAATACAATGACGTTTTGGGAAAAGAGATACTGTAATTATACTCCAACGTGTTTGTTTGTTAAATAAAACCTCGAAAGTTTGAGAACATTATTTAATTTTATGCCTTAACCAAGATATATAGCGATTTTAACGTCACTTGTGAAGCTTTAATGAAGAATTTGTTATCCGGACATTAGCTTAGCAACTAGTTTTTTACATGGAAACAATGAAAACAAACATAATGATTGAACTTAAAGTATGGGATCGTGAAGAGTTCCAGACGATTATCTGTCATTTTCTACTTCATGTGCGCTGGTTGATAGAACCCTGGTATAAATAGCACAAACTTTTCTGATCTTTGCTGAACTGGTTTCAACTTTTCGTACTTTGTATTGTGTCTAAAACACGTGCGCCCGGTACAGTTGCTCAAACTATTCAAATTGCTAAATTGGTTTAAACTTGTCGTACTTTGTATTGCGTACATTCGTACTTGTGTAATGAAATGTGAGTTTTATAACACAGTTGAAATAAAAACATTATGCACGTGTTTGATAGAATAATGTACATTCAACAACTTTTCTAATTGACCATATTTCGATTTCCAAATGCTTATTTTAACTTTGATCATATTTTAAATTACATTTAAACAAATTTTTCATGATTTAGCATGTAAATTTTGGACCATAAATGAAGAAGTTGAATTATTAAAAATGTATGTGAGCAAAAATATCTTTCAAAATATGAAAACTCTGAAACCATTTCGTGTTTTAAAAAATACCTATTTGGCAAGTGGTGGATTGTATAAAAATGAATGAATACATTGAAAATGATATATTATGTTTCTTCATATATTTTATTTCCATACAAAATGTAATACTAAATAAACAAACATCACAGTAAACATGACTATCACAGCAATGCACATAACCAACATTGTTTCAAAAAATTACGGTACAACTTTTGTACAATACTACATACTTAAATTTTAACCATTCTAAGTTAGTCGTACAGTGTCAGTTCCCTTGCTTGAATCTCAGTCAGACTGGGAATCGGACTTATCTTGACTCAATCCTTCGTGACGACGGATAGCTTCCGGACTGAAGTGTCGATGAGGAAAAGTAAAAGGTGCAAAACTCGTTTCGCAATCGCCCGTAAGCAAATTAAAGTTGTAGTATCAACTAGACAAAGAAACAAACATACACATTAGCTTAAATCGATCACGTTAGCATATCAAATTTAAATAACGTGTGAATATAATAAAACATATACATTTGGCCTTTATGCGGAAATCACTTAATCTCTACCAATTCACGGCACTAAAACATCCCTAACCCAATTAGCATACCACGTATAGTGCTTAACACTTCAAAACACAGTGTAATAAAACATAATAGAACAAACGGATAAGCTAATTAAACAATTGCAGTTTGACGTCACTCAGAAATTTAAAAGAAAATTAGAATTAAACGAATTTAATATGATGATACTAGTTTTCGGTGGTATTCGTAATCTTAAAAGGGTCTGCGTATGCTTAACACTAGAAAATTGATTTATAAAATTATAATACACAGTCAAGAATATCTGAGGAGTTATGTGTAGACATGCCAAGCTCACAGTTCATATACGGAATGTAGTTTATACATTGTTTATATACTGTGAGCTTGGTCCGTATACTCAAAACTTAGCTTGCAATATCCGGCAGATATACAATAGGTCTATATACTGTGTCACAGGGATGACATATCAGTTCAAAGCGAATACATGAACCGGTTTCGGTGGACTTATGATTGCATCATATTTCATTTGTGTAATCACTAATTGGGAGCCGGTCTCGTTGAAGCACAAAGCGCGAGGATTCTCTAACCGACCAATCAACGACTGATTTACCACCCTACCTTCCTGATTCAACATAAGAACACGATGTTGATCATGATCACAGACCAGTACGTGAGAATCCACACATTTTAATCCTGATGGTTTAAAACCTTGATATGTGAACTCCCACAGTCGTCGACCGTCTGCGTGTATTGCGAGTATTTTATTACTTCCGGCGTCAGACACATACATGACACTTCCGGTGTCGTCTGCGGCGATGTACTCTGCTTGAATAAACAGCGCATTTCCGGTAATATCCGTTTTTAACCGATTCACTACTCGGCCTTCCTCGGATAATATCCAAACCTCGTCACCACAACAGACTGCATAATAACCAACACCCTTACAGACACCGTAACATACCATATCACACGGCACGCCAAGGTCAGCGACAGAGGTCAAGCCATCACCAGTCACAAGTATGAATTTCAGAACTCTCTCGCTTTGTAAACTGACCACAACTTTATTTTCACTAACTATGGTCACATCAAATGGCCTTGAATCAAGCTTCAGCTCCGCTACAAATTTATGGAATTTGTTGTACAGTTGTACACAGTAATGTTCTTGGTCCACTAAAACAATCCTCCCATCATGCAACATCGATATACCGGAAATGAGTCGTTTGGAGCTGATACCATGTGACGTGAATGATGATAGTAACACCCATCGTCGATATTGATCAACTTCCGCTGTTGGATTGTTTAATCTGTTCCCATTGGTCGTTATGAAACCGAGGCTCTCGTTTAGTTTTGGTGACGTATCACGTGATCTAGGTGTGCGCGGCATTTGTCGGCCTTGAGATCGTTTATGATCATCTGTTCTACTCGTGCTGTTACCACCTTCATGTTCGCTAGATTCGTCACCAGAATGAACCGGCATTAACGATATTGATGCTTTGCTTTGATATGTCGGGGGTGGCGATTGTGGCGTGGTAGGTGTATCTGGCATTCCCGTGTCGTGGATTTGAACCGCAGCAAATGAGCGACCAAAATTCACATCATTTTCCTTAACGCTTACAATAGAATAAGACGGCTGATTGGCACCGAATGTTGCTGGAGTCTGTTGCCTGTTTGCTGAATATTTCGGGCTCCATGGTGACGCTGGTCTATTCCTTGGCGAAAGTGCTTCCGAGCTTAGTTTTCTTTGCGCATCCGGATGTATGTCGTTACGGCCGTTTGTCTGTGCACTGTGCCTGGCTTGCTCACGAGCATATTCATAGTTTGGTGTAGGCAAGGACCGCTCCGGTATGTACACCGCTTCTGGTCTTGCAGTACGATATCGGTTTGTGGATTGGAAGCGATTAACGTCGCGAGACTTTGGACTTCCAGCATACGTGTTCGCTTCAACAGGGGGTGTTGACATTGGACGCGGTACGAATTCTCGCGGCCGTGCATTCGCAGCTGAGTTTGTGTAAACATCGGGAGTGATTGGTCTTGACATTGGAAGTGCTCGCATAGGCTGCCTGCGGGACTGGTTTTGTTGGAGTGTTACTTGTTCAGGATAAAATACACTATCACTTAATGAACTGGTATCTACACTTGGAGTTCTATTCTGATAGTTTTGTTGCTGATGGTTATGTGGTTGCTGTTGCTGTTGTTGTCGGCGTCGATCTCGCATCCATCTTTCACGCGCTGATATGTACGAATCTTCAGGTGGTGTAATGGTCTGTCTTGATGACATAGCACTGGAAGTGACGGATGACAGCGATGCTGTATCATTGACCGGTGTTGACATATTGGATCTCGGAACACGGGCTGTGGTGCTTCCTCTATCTTCAGACAACATAACTTGACCAAGATTCTTGAAATGTTTCATGAATGATGTGATATGTGGTGAAACAGTGAATTTAAAATCAATTTCTTTGAAGCGTTTCTTCACAACGGTCTCTATATTCCCACCTTCATCGGTACTTTGTTTCTCTTTTATCACAGCGTAAATGAGATCAACCTCAGAAAATTTGAGACTTTGTGATAACGTATCATGAATTCTCTTAACACCATTACAAGTTTCCTCTAAACCACTTATATCCTTATCCAGAACTTCACTTTCACGTTCCTGCATTGTTTGTACTGTTTCTATAATCATCCGCTCCTCGTGTTTTACTAAGTCGATTAGCTTCTCCGTTATTTCATGAACCTCGTTATGAATCTCTTGAGCGTTTGTATCAAGCAGTTTCTTTGCTGCTTTCCGTTCGATGATAGCGTTTTCAATGAGCGAGATCTTTTGATTGTAAGAGTCGAGGATTTTGTTTCCTTCACTTCTCTTATCTTCAGAAGCCTCACTTATGGTCAATACTTCTTCACATGAACGATGACGCTTAACCGCACAAACAGAACATAGAAGAAGTTCGTGTTTGCTGCAAAAGAATTTCAGCCGTTTCCGGTGTGTGTTGCATCGTGGAACACCATCTGGATTTAGTGACGTCACTGGCCTTGAACCATTCAGAGATTTCTGGGTAGCCGCCATCTTGTTTTTAAGAAGCTAATGCATTTCGTCGAAAGATATCTGAAAGAAGTAAAAGTATGGCATTATTATTGTGCATCCATTTGCAAAAGTAATTAAAATGTAATCCCCTTTGCATTAATGACAGTTTCCATTTCAAACAGGTAATTAAAGCGACAATGAATAACTTTTAATTACAAGTGAGTGGGTGTTATAAAGTCAGCTAAAGTTTGAAATACAAACTTGCAATACATGCCTCACTCAGTATCCGTTGTAACAGTTGCATGTATGGAAGTGCATTTCCCGAGACCTGCCAAAACCTTAACAATTTATGATTCATAAAATATCTACTCCAAAAACATCACTACTTTCAAAGTGAAGGATTTTTTTTCTTTTCGCAAGCAAATTGTTCGCATAACAAAACCTTGAGACAATTATTAAAAGTTTTTTTCAATATTTGTTATAACATATCGTGTTACTTGTTGGACAATGAAATGTGTATTGAGTGAAACAAAACATAATAATGTAGTTGTAACTTGTAATGAGCACTTTCAAAAGGCTAACTGAAGCAAAACTTAAACAAGAACAATTATAATAAACTTATCTGATGAAAATGTCAGGCTATATTGTACAAATATTGTACAAATATTGTTCAAAAAATCATGTTAACATTCATTTATTTAACAATGGAATGTATCGCTTAACGTTTTATGACTTACAACGAAAGCTCATATCTGCTATTATTTACATTAAGATATATGAGAAGTCATGCGTAACATTTTTTAATATTTGTTTAACGAGAATGAGTTTTTTTAAACAAAGATAGCAAATATTACAGAGATTGCTTATCTAATCAGAACAATATATATATTTATTTCTACATAAACTGTACAATTCACATGACAAAATATACATTGCAACATACAATGACAATAAACAATCATACATGCAATAAAATGGTACCAGAAATACCCTTGATGGACGCTCAGCATATACGGGAAACTGGCTTCTCTTCTCTCATACCCTCTTGGCGATGGATTATACCACGAAGGAGGTATCGAGAGTGATTAATATAAGTTAGACAAACCTGTTGCACAATCGCCCTTAAATAAATTTGTATAAACTAAGTATTCATTCAGTTTAATATGAGCGTAAATAACTTCACTAACCTGGTTTGAATCCAACCGGAATCAACAAGCAAACACCATCCAGCCTTCAAACACTTTACATTACACAAAACGTCCTAACATGCAAGAAATATGACTCCGTTTAGCTATGAAAATACCAAATATTTCACTGTAATTATAAGTTAAACAAAACACGTAAAGTTTATGTATCTTACACATTCATTCATATATTTACACAGTCTGACATTTATTCACACGCCAAGTTTATTTCGTACGACACATTCCGATGTTGAAGGTTTTTTGTTTAGACATTTTAATAATATGTAATTAATCTATATAGATACTATCTTCAACAGCCTTTTAAACGGTATGTGTTATTAAAATGGACTTTAACTATTCAATCTTTGTAATGTTTAATGTTATAGAATTAGGGCGAGGTTTAATCACTGACTGCTAACATTTCTCCTGGGTGCGGTTAATGTCCCCGCCAATAAAGGTAGTCAATCCGTAGCATTTTCTGGTCTTTAAACATCCCTTTCAGCAAAATGCAAGTAAACCACTTGACTATATTACAAGTTCGTAGACAAATGTCTTCTTAGATTTTTCTGAATTGGATGTTGCATGCCTCAAAAGGCTACCAGCTGATTGGCTATGTTACAAAATTGTACGTTTTTGGACCAATATCCATTGGCACTAAACTTGGAAAATATATAAGTTTATTTGTGTATTGTAAAGTAGGATTTAACGCCGAATCTCGATCCTTAAGTGTATTTAAGCTGAACAGGAAAATCAAGATTAACTATTAATTACCTTTCTTAGAAGCATTATGTAATTGCATAAACAACGTGGGTTGGTATTTGTTTCTTTGGAACTATGTTCAGCTCAATATTTTAATTTAAGTCAAAATATTTGAGTTTTCACCTAAGATGCTTTGTGAACACCACCCCTGTAGGTATCCTAACCAGTATCACCGTAACATGCCCATACCGAAACAGCCACCTCTCCACATATCGTGAAAAAGCTAACGTTTTGTGAAATTTTAGAGCAAGTGTACTTCCTGCAGCGGGCCGAAATAGACCGGGGATGGTGGAATCGAACCCGGATCACTGGATTAACAAATCTAGCACCCCAATGGCTGACCGATGTCCGTGTGACCTCCTGAACGGTTTGCCGAACGTGATCCGTCCACTCATCGCACGTGGCGGTCGGATTTAACTTGTGACCTATGCATAATATTGAAAAATGGAGGAACACCACTTCACAGTTCTTAAATTATACATTAAAGTAATATAATTACATTACTTGTACGCGTATTATCTCCGTATACAAAAACAAAGTGCTCGTATCTTGTGATCTAGTGTACTAATTGGGTGACAATCTTTGGCTTTGATCATAAACCCACACAAGCGTGTTCAGATCGTTTATGATAATATTTAAGCCAAAACAAAACATTGATAATTTAAATAAGCTCATTTGATAGCTGTGTTAATTCACGGTAGATACTTAATTAGTGTACGATAATGCACTATTAGCACACTTTAATAAACCAAAAATGGCCGCATAAATACACTACAATTCCGCTCATTAGACCAATAACATTTTTTTAATTAGAGGAGCTTGTTGAAATTTTTGCACTAATTGTTTTGTATTTTTAAGATACTGGTCGTCTTGTGGTCTTTAATTAAAGTTTTGGAGTATAAAAAAAAGCTAGTTTGCGATAGAAATAATCGTGTTTTTGTAACATTTCTGAAAATCTATTCATCAGATTTTGGTAAAAAAAATACACAGAACTACAAAAACTTCCTACCTACTCCCATTCTGAATTTCATTATTTTTAGTAACCTATTAAAAGACATTTATTCTTTATTATATATTGGAATTACATGCGTATGGACAGTTTAACGCAGGGAGGCAATCTGGTATTCCATTGATGATTTATTATCAATTATTTAACCGTTATACTCCGTGATCGCCGGGATTGACATTACTGTTATGAAGACGCAACTTAGGAGGCCCGTATGATTCAGGTTATTCAAGTGTGTACAAATACAAATACGTAAATATACCGTTAGGCGTATCACATGACCATAAAATTGGCTGTTGCAAGTATTAAGTCTTCTAACTTGATATTTCATACAAAACTACAAATTTGTTACATAGAACTTATGAACAAAAGTTTTTTAACTGAATTCTGATGTTGCTGAACTTTCAGTATGTATTAGGTAGATATATTTCATTTATTCGTCCAAAATTGCATACTTGTAGGTTCAGTTATTACAGAGAAATGTTTAAAAAACACGATTTTTTTCTATCTCAAACTAGCTATACAACATTAGACTATGAACCATCACATTGCAGTTGTTTAAATTTGATTAATTGGCGATATCTTCACAGATTCTGTGCGTCCGTTGTCCAGTGGTCAGTGTCCGCCCGCGGATTCTAGTTAGATCTCTGAAAACACCAATGTTAATTTTTCATCGAAATGTCTTGAGGAGACGTTTCTGGTCTCTTGTGAAAGGTTTTCTGTTACGTGTTAGTACCGCTTAATGAAGTGAATCAGACGCCCTGAGAAGCTAGGTTAAGTCCAAATAAACAAACTAGTTTGTTTCTTTGAAACTATACAGACTTCTACGTTCTGTTGCCTTTCAGAATATTGTTCAAAACAAATTATTTATATTCAAGATTTTTATGGTGGGTAGGAAAATGCCATAAGTTCATGGCGAGTGACTCTAAGACATTTACCAAATATTATTATAGCTTTTTAATTATGCATAAATCTATTGTGTGATACAGGCAGATGCAGGGGTTGACAATTTCATAAGTTTATGAATTCATGCCTAAAATTGCAAACATACATTATGTGGGGGACTTTCAATCTTATGAACGTATATTAAGCAGAACTGCAGACATTTGTGGGTGTTGAAAAATGGTACATTAATCGCCATTAATTCGGTTTTCCATGATCAAATTAAAAAAACGACTGTATAACGTCATCCAATATAATTCTTACACTATATTAAACATAAGAATCCTTACCTCTAGTATTATACAGAAAGTTGAGAAGAATATCCGCATTCCCCATATATATCCGCATCCATGATCTAGTATAAATCATGCTAAGCTCTCGCTGAGTCATTTCCTTGTATGGAGATTAGCAACCAACCCTGATATCGCTGAACAAAAATTGATGGAAAAATAGATGTTTGTCCACATCAATGCTATTTTAATATTGTTTACTTGCTGATTTATATACCGAGTACTGTACAGTCCGAACTTTTTCGCGGGAGATTAAATTGTGCGGCGCTATGTTTACAATTCGATAAATTCAGGAAACGTTATGCTCATTAACATGTGCAACAATAGTAAAAAAACTACACACAATTTATAAAGTTTAAAACATCGCGCATACTCAGCTGTGTGTACTGGTTCAGAATTCTAGTATCACATTTTGTTAAAATATGATATTGCAAAAATGTATAATTTTACATATAAACAATTAACAATTGCTTATCAGGTACCTGTGTTTATTTACTACATGTTAAACATTCCTGTGGTATCAATATCATTGTGCTATACCTGTGCACTTGTACTTTCCCGTAATCAGGAATATAAAAAAACCTCCATAACCTCGAGCGTAATATTTACCGACTCGTATTATTGCTTGAGTAAGAATGTAAATCATGTTAAGGTAATTGAGTGTAATCTATAGTGAAATATTGCATTTTTTTTTCAAAAACATTTTTTTTTCAAATTAATCTTGTCGGATTAAAAAGGCATAACATTATGATAATATTACATACATGTACATTTGCACTTGATGTTAGACACAAATAAATTTCAAAAAGGCAAATTTGTTGAAGTATGACAGCAATTCCATTGCAAATCTTGCTCGTTCACAATCAAAGTCAACATGACATTTAAAGTCCAAGTTTGTTGTCGGGGACTTACTCAAAGATATAAGGAACAAACTCTTACAAAAAATGATTATGAAACTTATGTATGAACTTGTATCATGCAAAGACCTTGCAAACCGAAAGTAGAAAAGTGTTATGTTTCTTGAATATCTTTTTAAGTATATTTTTCAGTCTTAAACTAAATAAGAGTTTGTTCTCTGGAGTTATATTGTGAGAACTTTAGCAATAACCATTAATTAGTTTTTATATTTTTGAATGAGCAAGATTTGCAATGACATTGCTGTCATGCTTCAATAAATTCACTTTATTGGTAATTTTTTTTGTTTAACTTCAAGGTTAAATGTAGTACACTTTATTAGTATTCTTACTGTATCCAACAAAGTGCACATTTGAAGAATAAAATGCTTTTGAGAAAAAATCATGCACAATCTCACAAAAAGTTATACTCCGTGCTCTTAAGGGAACCGCCGCTCGAGAACAAAAGTGTAAGGAGGTGGTAAACATTATATCTGGCCCAGTGATTATAAACATTTTTCATTATCATACTCAAACTTCATACTCCATGCTCAAATTTGAAAAAACAGCTTTTTATCGAATTTTGCATCAAAACCAACCAACACCAACTTGTAGCAAATGGTCTAACTAAGAAAATGAACTCCCATTTCATATGTTTCCATTCAGTAATAAAGAAATTGCAGCAGTTTGTGAAACTTAGAAATGCTCCGATTTGAGTTCGGAGTATGAGTTGGAGCATGGAGTACGTACTCCAATGTTTATAAGCACCGGGCCTGATTATTTAAGAAAATAAAAGGACTGAAGCAGACATACTTGTAATCTGTATCTACTATTAGCCTAACAGCATACCAACACTGGCCATCCTAATTAAAAAGTGCGTTTTAAGGAACGTGCATGTCTTTCAGTACTCGTTAGCAAACACAACAAATTTGCTTTTATGAAATTTATTTGTGTCTAACCCCAAGTGTAAATGCAGTGTGATCATAATAAAATGCCTATTTTATTCATCAAAATCAATTTGGAGACAAAAAATGTTTTTGAAAGTAAATTGCACTGTTTCACTATAAATTATATTCCATTACCTTCAAATTGCTCCGTGCAATGTGTAATGTTGTGTTGTTACTGGTATTCGGCATAGGTGACAGTATCAGTATCAGTGTTTGGAAAAAAATAATAAAACAATGAAAAAAATCCGTCACTGAGCTAATATTACACTATCAAGGTATAAAGCGTAGTATATGTCTATGTCCAAAGATTGTGGAACATCGCATCTTACAATAGGATTGGTTCCTAACAATAACTACGATACTGTGAGCGGGTAACCAGCGCATAAATAAAATGACCTTGAGCGAAGTTAGATAACGAAAGTTAAACTGTTTTCTGTTTCGCAGTTATAAGATACAATTGAACGAGATTTTCGGTAAGAATGAATATCTTATAGTTTATTTGAATGACTTGTGTAGCGATTTTTCTTCAGCGCCCGTATTTTATGCTGAAACAACGAGATGCAGTGTTTTTTAATCGTTTGCGGACCAAACACTGATACTGTCACTGGCCCAATTTATTCATACCTAATGTGTGGGCTGTACATAGATATAACATCCTAGAATTTAATAAATTATTTGAATTTAATTCGGATCCTTCTCCATCTAACTTATTACTGACAATGACTTCCGTTTACAAAACGTTGCTCGACGTCAAAAACGTTTAACTTAATTGTTGTTCCTCACCTTTTGACGTTACGTCATTTTCCTCTATCGTGTTTTCAAGACATCCTCAAAGTTCTGTTTATCGACGAGCATTTTTAAAGGCTTGCGAGACAGTTTCTTGTGGCAAATTGTGATTATGTCCCTATAATGGAATCTCATTATTTATTTGGGATATAAAAAAATAACATTCGGAGTATTCAATTTATTCCCACTTCATAGTTCATATACATATCGATGGCTTAGAATGAAAAGGTCGTAACTACTACTTACGACATAATAAGACTCATATATATTTAAAATCTCCAGTACCAGGCATTTCTAATGAGCCTATTTTTTATGAAAATCGGAACTTGTCATGTTGACCAAGATGGAGCTATAAAAGCTTGTTTTACCATAAGTAAAGAGTAAATTACAGACCGTTTTACCTTATTTTCTCAATATATCGATGATGTAGTTACGACGTTCTCATTCTAAGCCATCGATATAGTAGTGCTGGTTAGTTACGACGTTCTCATTCTAAGCCATCGATATAGTAGTGCTGGTTTGCACACAAACACGTACGTACACATAATCAAATCTTTAATGATTAGTTAATTACCGAGAATTCTTTGATCACTCCAGCTATGAAAAGGTCGTCGTACTGTGCTTACCATTTTTACAAAATAATTCAATGAAACAAGACCACGTGACTTTGAATCACTCAAGGCTGCAAATACAAGACGAAATTTGTAAAAATTTGAAAAAAGTTTTTATTTCTATACGGAAGTTTTAAGGTACATACACCAATCTACGGTAAAATACGGAAGTTTTAAGGTACATACACCAATCTACGGTAAAATACGGAAGTTTTAAGGTACATACACCAATCTACAGTAAAATACGGAAGTTTTAAGGTACATACACCAATCTACGGTAAAATACGGAAGTTTCAAGTATCCCTGGCAGCAACTTGACTGTCCAGATTCGTATATAAATGTTTTAGGTCGGTCAGTCCAAAATTGTGATTTTAAGAGAACTTTTTGATAATTTTTGCAATTAACCAACTTGAATTGAGTCCCTTTAAATGTAACGTGAGATAAGAAAGTACACAAACAAAATGTAAGTCGTCATCATAACTAGACGTTGGCCCCCATTGCGGACCCGTGACAAACCAGATTGTTCAATGCAAACACGAACAGCTCTAGGGTCATTGACATCCGGGTAATAGTACTGGCCGGGAAGTAAATAATCTGACGTGTAGTTACTATATAGGACCCAGTCAGTGCTTCTAAACTCATCGTTAGTTAGAACAACCTGGTTACAATACATCATCTGCCCCATTGTAGTAGATGCAGCATAGGGGACCAAATAAAAGCTGGACTTGTAGATCATGTTAATGCTACGTGTAATATTCATTTCTAACCTAGTTGCTTGGTTAATGAGGTTACCGTAGTAAAGGTCATTATCGCGATCGTCAATGAAATCCGCTCTCAACGACAGTGAAGCATTGCCTGTTTTCACAGTCCATTCTTTATTTTTCTGTATGTAAACGTTCCGTGTAAACACTTTTGGGTTTATTCTTTCAAAGCCCTTTTGAAGCCTTATCATGATTTTGTCTGTGAGCATCGGTTGTGTCGTCAGGGAGGGGAAATAGTAGATCCTCGATACTGTCCAATGTGGTAACCATGGTGATTGGAACGAATCAAGTGTTAAACCAGTCGTGTTTAATACACCATCATACACGAGCTGTAAGGCGAGTTGTACTGTAGGTTTATACCAGGTTTTAAGTATAAATTCACATACGCCATCAACAGTATATGTTTGACCAGTTGGACATAACACGGGACGACAGGTGCTTTCAATCTGCAATGAAGAAAGGAAAACTACTCATTTTTTGTATTTGTAACTGTTATGAGGATTTGCAGATGAAAAGGGGTAATAACATTCACAGTAATTACGTTTAAGCCGTGTTCTGTGGACTATTTCATCATTAAGGATTTGCAGAACATTTGAGGTTTTATATAGCATTCATACTTTTTTATAATGACCCTATACAGTAAAACTTCGTTATGACGAGCATCGATATAACGAGCAACATACTTATGTGACGACAATTCATCAATTCCGGATAAGCCGATAAGCCTGTTTATCTCGAGCATTTGATTGTCTCCTCGAGGAATACTCGAGATAACGACGATTCTGCATTACAGTTTTTTTGTATTTTAAGTCATTGAGACTGCATGGTATGCCTTTTGTTAAAGTTAAACATCGGTGTATAAGTAAATACAAATTAAATCAGACTTCTATAGTACGATCAGGTAGACCGCACGGACCGTAACTATTTACAAACAATACATTTAAACAATTATTTGTTTTGTATAATATATAAGATCACAGCACTTCAATGTTTCGAAAACAAAAAGTAACTGTAATAAATGCATCATTGAAAAATATAAGAGAAATATTTACCAAAGTTCCTTTTTTAATAAAGCATGCTTGTTGTACTGATTGGTGTAGGGATGGCTTGTTGAACGTTTCCAGGACGGAACCGTCAAATAAGGCGGTGAAAGCTCGTCTACTGCGGTCAATATAATCCTCACTCACACAACCTTCGTGGAAGTACCTGTCATGGCAAACTGCGCAGAATACATTACTGTAGAGTCGACGTTGCCATCCCCTGTATGGAGAATTTAGTCCACTCTCACAAGCAGCGGTTAATTTCTCTGATGACATTGATGCCCCCACATTGAAAGTTTCCGGACAAGAGCTGACCAGTTTCAAGTAACACACATGTTCCTTTAAATCTGAAATGTCTCCAGGAAATTCGAACCGAACATCGCAATGATCTCCAAATGTTGTAGTAGAAGATGACAAACCCAATTCCGTTAATAGTGATTGATGACTGCATGCAACACGCACCCTCCACGGAACATGGTCTGTAACACCATGAGCTACAGCACAGACAGAGTTCTTGTATATTTTACGCCGTGATTTGGAGTACACGGGATAAAGGCTTCCCCATGGGGCCACATGTGTATCTCCACACGTAGAATTGATAGTCGAGGTTTTTTGAGACATTTCTGTATCAATCATCATATACGACTTATACCCTAGTTGTTCACTGTCGTCTCCAGCAGGATATAACGTAGAGTAACAACTGCTAGGTTTGGTGTCGTTATTGTCAATATCAGGCGACGGAAAGCAACAATTCCTAGATAAGTGACATTTTTCAGAGCAAGAGCAAGCTGTAAATACATAGAAGCACATGATACAATTAATAATCAGGAATTGGCAACTGACATAAGGCCGATCTCTGTGGAAAGATTGCGGGTATGAATCTTATAATCAATTATGGAGGAATCTGGCTGCAAAGAACCTACTTTATAGGAGCTCTGCTGTGTGATTTCCAACCGCTTGATAAAATACTGATTTGTGGGAAACCAATATTTATTTCAGAGCACTTTTTTTTTTTAGAAAAATTGCGAAAAAATAGTTTTTGTTTAATGATGTCAAACTACGGGTGTTCTGCAACATACTATAAATTTACGTACTTACATGTTGGTGAAAGTCTTTTGGTAAAACCTAACAAAATATAAAAGCTAATCATGATTTTCTGGAATCAGTAACCCACGTCTCCATTTACAGTTTTATGGGATACAATTATATTGTGATAGCTATGTTGTTACTTGTAGTTTACGATATAAGAAATATTTTTCCATATCTTTGGGGCAAAACCTGGCAAAATCTAAATAAAAGCGAGAATTTTTGGAATCGATTGATAACAATGTCATAAAAATTATATTTGGAATGTTTTAATTGTGGTAGGTACATAGTGCCTTGCAGTTTAAGATATCAAAATTATAATGCCATAATATTTTGCTAAATGATAGTAATTTTGGGGCAAAATAGTGTAAAACATAAACGAAAAGTGAAAATTTTGATAATTGGTTAATTATTTTGTTGTGTTTACTAAAAAAATCAAATATCAAATTAGTTTACAATACATCCTTGATGTATCATGATCAAACAAAATAAATATGTGTATTTTATTTCCTTTTTCTTATAGGGCGATTATAATAAGACCTGTACTAAGTATATGACGTTACAATATTTGTTTATTTTTTGTGACGTCAGTGACGTCATTTTAAACGTTAGTTGTAATATCATGCCTCTTGTTTTTATTTTGTCATAGCATGTCACCAAGTTGGACGATTTTGAAAAGGTATACCTTTTTGGAATCCTTAAACATAATTCTACACAATCCTGCCAAAATGTGAAATTTTGACATCAGGTTGGAAATCGCACAACAGAGCTCAAATGTACATTATTTACAACCGAATCCTGCTTCTGGTGAACCTGCAGTAAAATAAGAAGTCACTACTCGGCCGGAGTCTGTGGAATATGCAGATGAAATGAATAATACCATTTCTTGTTATGCGATTGGAAAAAAATCATATAACATATTACATGAACGAATATATCCCCGTGCATATGCAGATTGTTTGAAAGAAACACGTGAACTTTAGATGATATACTAATTAGACTTACCTCTGCAACACGAAGACGAGTTGCCTTTCTCAGATACATCATCCGAATTGTCATCCCAACATACATCAGCACCTGGACAATACATGGACAATAGTCCTGGTAGATCAGATCTGATATCCGTGTTGTTCAAAGTATCATCGATATCAAATACCTCTTTAATATCTTCTTGGTTCATTTCATCTTCAACATCAACGTTCTCTTTATCATCGGCTTGTTCTGTATTTGTATTATCATCCTTGCTACTCCATGCAGCTGGTGTCGCTTGTACATGGTCGTGTATCATATCTTCGATAGTAGCCTGCTTAGATTGTGTCGTTTGTACATGGTCGTGTATCATATCTTCGATAGTTGTCTGCTTCGATTGTGCCGTATGTTGACGTTTGTCCTTTACTTCGTCAGCTTGGTCACTAACCACATTAGTAGTGATGTCTTGTTGTTCAGTGTCCGTCTTGTGGGTAACGTCGTGCATTACCACGTCCTCCGTACAATACGATAATAGTAACAGTAATTGTGTTGTTAATGCATACAGCAGGATCCAAACACACATTGTTTTCTACAAAAAAAATAATTAAGAATTGCAAGAGATACAAAAGTCCCGTCCCTGGTTTTCAGGTTCTCAATGTTTATGTTGCCATGGAAACCATGGTTTTCTACAAAATATAATAATGACATGTTTATCATGATTAGGACACTATCTTAGACGTGCAGTATCGTTTTAGACTGTTAGTTCATTTTACATCCTTTCCATCGATTATATAGAATAGTAACGTTATCGCTGTAAAGTACGTTGTTTGTGTTTTGTGGGGGGCTTGCAGAATATTTTCTTCCCACATCAACCGTATCAATACATTTGAGTGGCATATTCCGTTAATACTAAACACAATTCCGTGCTATGAAAGCGGTCTGAAACACACCAAGTTAAACAAACATCAGAGTTTTCTCTATCCTTACGACCTTTATACAAAAAAGCATTATCATAATTATATTTTACCCAGTACATTGTTGAAAACGAAATATAGCCTTTGTATTAAGCTATATACTATGAACATCACTCGTACAATTATATTTAGTAATTTTAAATGTTTTTAAATGTAAGATGTCATGTTTTCAAAAAGTATTTTGTTTCTTTTATAACGGCATATAAGTAAAATATTTGTACGCTGCAGATGAATTCATAACACAGTAACACTCAATTCGAAAGGTCATATACGCAAGATTATTTTTTCCTGTTCAAATCAGTATATGGTATAAATATAGCAATACAACCAGCTCTACACTTAAGATATGATTATAACACACAATAAACGTCATCTCTAATTTCGATTATCTTATTTTGAGAATAAACTAACCCAAATTACTTCCCTTAGCTAATGACGTATGTTTGGAACATCTGCTTAAAGACCTGGATTTTGGCACTGGGCCAACCAAATTTGGTCATAGTTTTCTCAGCATGTGGTTACTGATTTTTAAGATATCTGACCATATTGTACCCTATTACATAATATTATGCAACATTGCACCGCATGTTAATTAGTTTACAAGAGGCCCTAGTATTAGATAAGAGACGAAAAGAGTTCCCTATATGACAGGAAGTTATAAAATATCTGTAGGCCTATAGTAAAATTAAATTGATATATAAGTTTTTGTAATATTTTATTGTGAAAAAAACCTGAACCATCAAGATTGACATAATTTTGTTTGTGTTGCTTGAAAACGACTGTCGTGAGATTAGACACAAATGCATGCAAATTAATGCACAATTATAAAAGTGTTTAAAAAATCTGAACATATATAACTTATATACCGGTTGCTGTATGCCTCATGATTAACATTTCTTAATAATGTATTCAATGAAATGAGTGAATTGATATTATTCATAAGATATAAAAATGTTATTTTTGATGTTGGTTTTGTTTTGATGTTTTGAATTAAAAGAAATGATTTATTAACTAGATCTATGAGTATTATGTTATCTTATATTGATAAAAAAGGTATATTCACCGACATACAATCAGAATTGATATTGTGTACCTTTTTGGTATAGTTGCTTAGTTTTATTTGTATCTGGTTTGGGTGTGTATTTATTTAAATAACTCTTAGGGAATATTAATAACTAAAATAGTAAATATTTTGACGAATAGTTTTTACACACTTAAACCAGATGGAAACAAAAATCAAAGACCTAAATTACACAGATTGGAAACATTTACCAAGTTTCACGAAATCTCGCCCGTTTTTAAAAACTTATATCTCCTGTCCTAATATAATTACGAAAAAAATAATTAGTCTATGCAATAGATTTATTATTCAGCTTTAAAATAATACCTCATTTATTGAAATCAGTCAAGGAATAAAACAGTAGACCCGAAGAGCTAGACATACTTTCATTTTCATCAAATTAATGTAAATTCCAAGTTTATCCGAAAATGCCTGATTTGCTTCATTCAATTTCTAATTTTCTTTATTTTATAAGAGGTAGATAAAAATGAGTTACTTTATGTAGTAGAAGAAACTAAGCTCTTCAACATAATATTTAAAATTGGATAACTAAAAAAAGTTTTATGCACATTAACTGAATCTGCTGCCTGTTATTTTGGGTTTTCTCTTAATTTTCAGTGGAGTGTCCAATCTGTGTAATTTAGGTCTTTGCAAAAATCAAAGAAATATATCTAATTATACAAATTAAACAAACACACAATGGTAACACATATTTTCAAGGGTACATATTACAGTAGCACATTATTGATTATCAGTAGCTATATGGGCCTCTGATCCCTTACACTGACCAGTTACAGTGTTTTATGACCCCAGATAATCACTGATAGTGATCTCATGCTGGCACAATGCTGGCATCATGCTGATCCCTCTATAAAGTTTTGGACCAGAAGCAAAGAAGGAAAAATGTAGGGCTTTAACACAGAGGCTGTATACTATAACAAATGTAGTAAATATTCGCACAAATCTTGATCTCTATTGAATATGTTAGGTCTAAATGCATTTAAGTTACATGAAGTACATGTGCTATTATGTAAGAGTATATCAAATATAAATCACAATCATAAAAAAATCTCCACGGGGGTTTATATATACACAGCGTCAATCTACAGAAGTGTCATACAGTTAATCTTCCGTACATTTCGCACATAACGGGGGGTGTAACATGCCAAAATCGTGATTATAATCAGCTGCTGTCTGACCCATTTGATGTTTAATTTAATAGTTTATGTACGAAGTATTGGGTAAACAAATGTGACAATATTTCCAAATCTGTACATAGATGCAACTGGAGACGCATGTACATTACCTTAGTTATACAATGTAGTAAGGTTGTTGTTACGGAACAATCATTAATGCTATTATTTTGTCAATTAAAAACAAATGCATAAAACAGTGTAAACCAGATATAAAATGTTAAAATGTTTATAAACCGGTTAAGGTTTTATTAATTTATTTAGCATGGAACGATAAATTGCATTTTTCTAAAACGATATATATGTAGATCGTTAGCATTTGACTTCAACCGTGTGTAAACTAATGATTCTTCCAATCACGAACCTAGATCCACATATCCATCTCCCGTTATGTACCCTAACAAAAAATACATAACGTAAAAAATATTGTCACGCACAGTTGAAATCATATGCCTATGATATATATTTTATACTTTCGTGTTTAAATTGTGCATCGTTTTGCTTTATTGGTAATTATTGAAAATATTCTGTCAGACTATTCGAGATAGAACGCAGGATATATAAAAAATAGAGCGGTATTAAAGATTAATTCTTTGTAAGTGTTCACTTCCAATTCAATTGAAGGATAACGTATTGAATAACGAATGTGCTGATTGGGTTCGTATACAGTGTTGTTTAAAACAGTATGTCAAAACGTGGCGTGTCCTTACCCTGTGCGAGCATCGTGAATTTTACAAAATACAAACAAGATAAATGTTTGTAGCGAACTCCACTGTTGGTAAACTACATCTGTAATATAACTAAATTCTTGTTACAAATCACAAAACAGTACTTGTCTGTCTGAGAGTTCAAACACGTGCCTAACTTGACTAAATAACAAAGCACGGTCAGACAGTTTGGTCCTATAACATAGACCGGATTACTTTTGAAAGCTGAACATCAGTGAAATGCCGACACATATATGACACTGCACTATATGCCGCCAATAGCGGGCGGTCTATTTTTTCTTTAAATAATATAGATCACACGGTATCCAGCTTCTGCAGGTGCAAGGGGCGTGGCGAATTTATAACAAACCAATTTGTATTAGCCAATCAAAATTACTTCATGAATTGAGATGTAAGTATTAATTATAGTCAGTTGAGTAAATGTGTAAAAACGAATAATAAGATATTCAATGAATGGTCGTCATAAACAAAGTTTTTGTGATCCTTTTTGAAAATGACAAGGATTTGTGAAAAATCTTAATAGGTTTCCAAGGTAAAAAATATGTTCAAACTTCTGTGTAAACATCGCACTTTAATACTGTCGTTTTTCTTAGATACTGGGTATAGTTTATAAATTTAACATGAACGAGGTGTCATTCAAAGAAACCACGCTTTTTATTACATGTGCATTACAATACCATCAATATTGTAAAGCTCGTTACGCTTTTATTTTTGTTGGTAATACGTGAGTTTACGTTTCGAAATCACGTAATGTTCGGCGCACTTGTTCTAGATAACGTGTAATATTTATGCACCAGTCAGAGGCATCCATGGCACACCACTACCTGGGATGGGATTTTCGTTCATCATCCCACCTTCCGCGACCTGCAGGGGACAGCTGACGGGAACATCTACGGTATTACGCAAAAAAATCTTAACATTTCACCATCCGTGTGGGGGAAGCTGGAAGGTAAAAACACGACCGTCTAGCCTTCTATCCCCGAGGGTTTGGGCATTAATGCAACTGACTGGTGCAGTATGTGACTTTGAATAAAAGTACCAATTGATTTGGTTAATGCTCACACCTCGTTTGATTTTTATCCCTAATTGAAAATGATAAAATACCGGGATTAACTTTGGACAATGTCTGAAATTTAACCGTATATTTACAAACTTATTTCAAATTTTCCGTATACAATGTTTCGTCAATGATTTCCTGCTTAGAATAAGAATGTTTATTAATAATTTAGGAATTCAGTAACTTATGGTTAGTTTATAAATTATTTACAATTAACGACAGAAACTGCCAACTACGAGTCTTTCCGTAAGAACTACCAATACGCAGCTGAATCCCTTTCTTGAGAACATATTTATATTATTTTTCCTCATACGGAATGCATTACTTATATGGTATGTTACAAAAACGAATACATAAATATGCAAAATAGTGACTGCTGCGCGTAAAATTTCGTAAGACTAGACATTATTATATATATATATATCAGAAACGAAACACACTAAGCAGAACCCTTCATAAATTAAGTAAAATATAGGTTCTTGTAAACATTCAACATAATTCCATTTATAGATATATTTGTTTCTTAAATATTGAAGGGAATTAAAACGTAGTTACAATGACAACACATACAATGCTTAGATCATACCACATTATAGTAATTGCCGTCACTGATCACGAATTTAATCCGATAAAAACTCGACAGGACCCATTCAAATTTAGTTAAACTGAAAAGGAACAGTTCCATATATGTCCAATATGACGTTACACGGTCTAAAAATCAAGGGAGTCAACCAGGTTGGATTTACACTGTCATTTTGTTATCGTCAACTTTATCGTTTAAAACCATCTTTGATATTGCAATTCTGTGGATTACATGTACGCCATGTCTTTTATATAATATTTTCCTATGGATATGTGTTACTTTAGTTAAATTAAGAATTTCCTTCGTATATGACCTTTAAGCATATATATTTTATTACCATTATAAATAAACCATTTTCATATAAATTTGTGATTACATGTATTATACATTTTGATACCATACTACTCGTACTTATAAACAAGACTCTATCTTCTGTGATACTCGTACATGTGGTGAAAATATTAATTATTATTAAAGTGTATAGAGCTATATTTTAACAATTATTCAATGTCAAAATAGTTACTTGCATCGCTTTTTAGTATGATACTAGACTACCTTAAATGCAAATAAAAACTAACACGTTCGTATGAAAATGGACAGTTTGCATGTCTAATAAATCACAGAGAGAGTTTCTGTTAAAACTGACGCGAAACATGATCAAATGGATACGAAAGTATAATTGTTTTCAGTTTTTGAAACTTTAAAAAAAATATTTTCCGATATAGCTCTATACACTTTAAATCTCCAATGCTTTTTCCATAATAATAGTATTATATTGTAAATAATGTATGTATACAATGCAGTATAATTCATGTGCGTAAGTGTGATTGTAAATATTTTGTGTACAATTAATATTATTCAAACTTTTCGCTTACATTTGTAGCTAATCTATTTATTTGCAATATTAAAGATTAATTCACCTATGCATTAATCTAATTTATTACGGCGGAATTTCACGGGATCTCCGGGTACTATATACACATGGTGCGTTTATCGCTACCCGGCGTCGCTATCGTTTCCATGGTAATTCTCGCGTGAATACGATATTCACTGAGCGTGAACTCACATGATTGCCACGTCGGCTCACTTGCTTGTTCGGCAGCAAACGACGAACTTTAAAGAAAATTAATTAAAACTTTGGCTATCTAGCAATACTTTATGATGCCGGGTCGAGGACAAGGTGCAAAGAAAAGGCGCGGTGCAGAAGCAACGGGGCCGAGGACTAGGGCCAGTGCTAAGCGAGCTAGACCGGCGTTGGATGACGGGACGGAGCCAGCGAGAGGTATAAATCATAACGTTATAGATTTTAATGAAATTATTTGTGAGGCTCAGGTTCATGCGGAACAAGACCAGGTTAATGCTAGTTCGAACAGTAGCATCACTAATACTAGTCCCGTGGAGACCCGTATTTTGTCCAACGCCGGTAATGCTCAGACCCTGCCTCTAGGAAATTCAGATGTAGGGGCGTTGCCATATAACGGTACATGTTTGCCGCCTGTAATGCAACCCAGTGCTAATATGTTCACGTTTAATGAAACACAAAATGTTGAAAACATGCTTTTTGAAGGTCACGAGCTGACACGTGTCGCCCAAGACGATATTACGTTACATGTACCGCCTACTCTAAAACAAAAAATCTGTAAAGGCGAGTACGTCAATCTTTCTTTGCTCATAAAGGGTGCGGTGGAACTGGCCGAGCTATATTCCGGTAGTACGCTCAAATTAAATACCGACGGTACGATTGCCGTCCGGCCCACGGTATGTAAAGATGATATCGGAACTATTGAACGCTGGACAGACGCGTTTATTGTCTATATGTCTATCTATTTGTCCACACACCCCTCAAAGATACATGAAATGTTGCACTATTTTTATGTTATACGAGAATGTGCGTCCCGCCAGGGGGGACAATTTTGGAAAATATACGACCAGCAGTTTCGCCTTCGTCAGGCCACCACACCGTCGTCGTGGTCGGTGATTAATCAAGGCTTGTGGTCTAGGTGTTTGCCTTCAATGCAAGATACATATAGGTATAAACAATTTGGGGTCGAGTCGCGGAAGCATGGTCAATCGCAGAACATATGTGTAGCTTTTAATAAAGGCTCATGTAGCTGGCCGAGTTGTAAATATAACCACGCATGTATTAATTGTGGCGGCACGCATAACATAATGAACTGTCACACAGGTACTCAGTCAGGTCCTTCACGTTTCGGGTACCAACAGGGTACTTACGGTCAATCGCAAACATATAATGCGGGTCATAATACCCAACAAGGTTTTACTGGAAATCCCTTTCGAGGCCGCCGCCCATACAGAGGGCGGGGATATAACCAGTACCGTGGTCAACGCGGTTCATATAGTAAATAATAACATACCGTCGCTTATGAATAATCCGACGAAATTAGCTCCTTCACCTATTAATATCCAATCTTTAAACCACTGGTTGTCTGATTACAAATCCCGTGATGCACTAATACTATTAGAAGGTTTTACACACGGCTTTCGTTTAAATTATACTGGTCCACGTGGGACACGCTTTTCAAAGAATTTGGTGTCGGCTAGACAATTCCCCGAGATTGTCCTACAAAAAGTACAAAAAGAAATCGATGCCGGTCGTGCGGCTGGCCCGTTTACCGTTAGTCCGATGAAAAACATTCAAATATCTCCGATCGGCGTGGTACCAAAGAAAACACCCGGGGAGTTTAGGCTGATACATCATCTTTCTTACCCAGAGGGGTCATCGATCAACGATTTCATTGACCCGAAATTATGTTCGGTTAAATACACAGAATTCGACCAAGCAATTCATATCATTCAGGAACTGGGAAAAAATTGTTACTTGTTTAAATCGGATATAAAAAATGCATTCCGTTTGCTACCAATTAACCCACAGGATTTCGAACTATTGGGATTTATGGTGGAGGATAAAATTTTCTTCGATAAGGCTCTTCCATTCGGCTGTAGTATTTCCCCGAGTTTATTTGAAAAATGTTCAACCTTCCTTGAGTTTTGCGTTAAAACCAAAATGAAATCGGGCCACCTAATACATTATCTAGACGATTTCCTAGGGGGCGAAAAAACGTACAAGTCTTGTAAAGAGTTGATGGTGTTATTCAAATCAATTATGGACAACTTGGGCGTTCCGCTAGCGGACGAGAAAACAGCAGGCCCGACTCAAATTATTATTTTCTTAGGTTTAGAGCTATATGTAATAAAAATGGAGGTTCGGATACCTCTCGATAAAATAACGGAAGTCGTTCAAAAAATCGAGTTCGTTCTGTCGCAAAAGAAGGTTTGTTTGAGGGTCATACAGTCACTTATAGGGTCTTTGAACTTCTGTTGTCGGGCAATTCCTATAGGTAGGCCATTTTGTAGGCGCCTTATAAATGCCACATGCGGCGTAAAACATATGTATCATTACGTGCGTGTTAATAAGGAAATGAAATCTGATCTCAAAATGTGGATGCGTTTTTTTCAGTGGACATAATGGTGTCTCAGTCTTTCACGACCGTTTTTGGGTGTCTAATGATGACGAGCAATTTCATACAGATAGCGCGGGTGCTATAGGGTTTGGTATTTGGTTTAAGGGGCATTGGTGTAACGCGAAATGGCCGGACGTGTGGCATGAAAATGGCTTTACCAAAGACATTACAGTGCTTGAACTGTTTCCTATTGTCGCGGCAATTTTTATTTGGGGTAATGAGCTACGTAACAAGAAAATTCGTTTCTACTGCGATAATCAGGCAGTAGTCCATATATTAAATACCATGACCTCTAAATCACCCGCAGTCATGATGTTAATGAGGGTATTTACGTTACAATGTTTGCATTATAATTGTTGGGTAAAAGCTTCACACATCAGCGGGGCAAAAAACGAAATAAGTGATTCACTATCTCGTTTTCAGTTCTCACGGTTCAGGAAGCTAGCTCCAGAGGCGGATCTATATCCATCGGTAATACCGAACTTTCTTTGGAACATCTTCGAAGCAGATCTAAATACTTGGCCAGTGCAGGAATAGCGGAAAATACCGCTTCGACCTATTCTACGGCAAGGAACAAGTTTCAGTCATTCAGGGGCTCGTATAACTTACCAAATAACTGGCCACTCCCTTTAAACGAGGTGGTTTTGTTCATTACGTATTGTTTTGAAAAGGCCTTGTCAGCTAGAACAATAGCAACATATATTTCTGGTCTGGCTTTCTTTCATAAAATTAATAATTGGCCAGATTTTTCTCAAGCCTTTATTGTCAAAAAGCTATTGGAGGGTTGTCATAGATCACGCCGCACATTCGATACGAGAGCCCCGATCACTATGGATATGTTAAAGGAAATATGTAAGCTTCTACCCACGATTTGTCATGATGCTTACGAATATCAGTTATTTAAGGCTATGTTTTGCCTGGCATACTTTGGCCTATTTCGCGTAGGAGAATTAGTCTCTACCAAGGGTCAAGTTAACATGTTACAATCAAGAGACGTAACTCTTGATATACCAAACAAACATGTTTTGATTTCCATGAGTAGGTTTAAAACAAATCAACGTGGTAATCCGATGATTTTAAAGTTACCGTGTGAGCGGGATGGAAGCATATGTCCTGTTCATTCGTTACAGTAATATCTTTTTTATAAATCGAGTCAAACCGGTCCGCTGTTCAGTCATAGTAACGGGGCAGTAGCCACCAGATATCAATTTGCAGCAGTGCTGAAAAAATGTATTGACCGTTCTCAATATAACCACTCAAATGTTAAAACCCATAGTTTTTGCATAGGCAGGGCTACGCAATTAGCTTTAATGGGACTGTCGGAGTCAGCCATTATGAAACTGGGAAGGTGGCACTCCCCCGCCTATAACACATACATACGGGTTTAACCGTACTTTAGGCCAGGTTTGTCTAGCGGGTGATTATATTCATGGTATTATATATATACAATTATCATGCACGGTATAGCTAGTGTCGCTATGGTGATAGGACTATCGTAACTGACAGGCTTTAATAATGTCTTTACAGACGTATGGTTTATCGGGGATTCAATTCCATATTGGGCTGGGGTGCGAGCCGCCGAAAGAGGAATGCCGAATTTGAAGTTGCCGGACAACCTTACCATGGCTTGGTGGTGTAAGCGGGGTATGAGTTTGGACGATTTAATTAGCTCCTTGCAAATTCCCGTCCTGTTTAGGAGTTGTCCTAAAGTTATATTGTTCCATCTAGGTGGCAATGATCTTACAAAACATTCCTTAAAATGTATTTTTAAGATAATAATAGAGGCTGTTACTTATGTTCATCAAGCATTTCCAGAAGTAAAAATAATATGGGTTGACATTCTCCCCAGAGTTACCTGGGGAGAACACGCCTGTAGTTTGAAAGCCATAGAGAAAAAGCGTAAACGGGTGAACCAGATGGGCCGAAAACAATCCAACGGGCATATTACGGTCGACATCGACGTTCTTACACTCGGTTTCTTCCGCGATGACGGTATACACTTGTCCGACGTTGGTTTGGAATTCTATAATGACGCCATTCGCGAAGGCATTTTAAGTTATATATTATAAGAATTTTGGGGAAATAAAAAATAGATAAATAAGAAATAGGGATATCGAAGCTTAATTATATTTTTCATTTTGTGGCGTAAAATTCTGTAGTGGGGATGCAACCGAGGGCATATCTATTATTTTTATTAAAAATGAATCAATACAAAACATATATTTTGCATTTCCATGGGTTTTCTCTCGGTTTCGACAGCTGTTACCAGTCGAGACTGAGGTTCCTGTGGTTACAAAATTCAGTCACTTGACTGTTGTTTTTTATGAGCGTTTAAGACTTGTCCGAGCGTTGACTCAACTAGAAAAATGGCATCTCTTAAAAGGTCTCATCTGTTTAGATAAGTCACATTTGGTTAAAATACATACTTACTGTAGACATGGTTCTTTATATGGTGCCTGGAGCGTACCTGGTTTTATTACGGGGTACCTGGAGCGTACGTCCCGGTATTTTATGGGTACTCGGAGTGTACTCGGTATTTTATGAGTACCTGTAGCGTACTCGGTCTCTTTTATGGGTACTCGGAGTGTACTCGGTATTTTATGAGTACCTGTAGCGTACTCGGTCTTTTTTTATGGGTACTCGGAGTGTACTCGGTATTTTTATGAGTACCTGTAGCGTACTCGGTCTCTTTTATGGGTACTCGGAGTGTACTCGGTATTTTATGAGTACCTGTAGCGTACTCGGTCTCTTTTATGGGTACTCGGAGTGTACTCGGTATTTTTTATGAGTACCTGGAGCGTACTCGGTTTCTGTGTGTAATCGGAGTGTACTCGGTTTCTTGTTACAGTAAATTAATGTTAAAGTTTGATAATAAATCTTATATGCCCTCGGTTGCTACCTTGCGTAAGGCGTTTTCACCTCTAACAGCGTTATATATAAAGATAATTATAAAATTAAATTGTTATTACTGCTGTCAGTTGTTGTTTTGAAATTTTATCTTGGAATAATAAAGATTAATTCACCTATGCATTAATCTAATTTATTACGGCGGAATTTCACGGGATCTCCGGGTACTATATACACATGGTGCGTTTATCGCTTCCCGGCGTCGCTATCGTTTCCATGGTAATTCTCGCGTGAATACGATATTCACTGAGCGTGAACTCACATGATTGCCACGTCGGCTCACTTGCTTGTTCGGCAGCAAACGACGAACTTTAAACCCACCCTACCGCACCCTTCAGGCAATATCAGTCATTATTATTAATTATCAATGTTAATAGTCTAACTATGTTTAATGGCAAATAGCAGTTACTATTATTATGCTGTATGAGTAATTTTTCTGCCGATCCGTTTGTTGTTATTTCAGTTTGATATTGAGAGAGTCAGTAACATTGGCATACGTATGTTGGTCAAAACAGACACATGGTCACGTTGAGGTTGTACTGGAAGTAAACTACACAATATACGACACAAGATGGTTCAATATGGTAACTATGAGGACAGATCCGGCATCAGATAGCATCCAGTCTTCATGGAATTCACGTATAGGAACTCTTCGTGTGCAAGGTGATTCTTACGTACGGGAATAATGCTGATAATGTGTTTTTGTGTTGTGATTACCATGGTATCAGTGTTAATTATGATAATATTAGTGTTTAATATGATGTTCTTAGTGTCGTGAATGTGTATATATTAGATGCTGAAAAGGAAAAGACATGAAGCCTATAATGTGAAGTTCAGAAAGTACATTTGTAGCAAAGGACGTGATAGTAGTCGTTCTACCAGTGACCAGAACTGTGTCTTGACGGTGATTTAATAGCCAATAAACAATTAATAACCATATCTAGATATAGCACTTGCCTTACTCATGCATTTATCTAATTATAGTAGATATTTTATCATTATTACATACATTGTCATGTTGGCGTAAAATTCTGTAGTGGGGATGCAACCGAGGGCATATCTATTATTTTTATTAAAAATGAATCAATACAAAACATATATTTTGCATTTCCATGGGTTTTCTCTCGGTTTCGACAGCTGTTACCAGTCGAGACTGAGGTTCCTGTGGTTACAAAATTCAGTCACTTGACTGTAGTTTTTTATGAGCGTTTAAGACTTGTCCAAGCGTTGACTCAACTAGAAAAATGGCATCTCTTAAAAGGTCTCATCTGTTTAGATAAGTCACATTTGGTTAAAATACATACTTACTGTAGACATGGTTCTTTATATAGTGCCTGGAGCGTACCTGGTTTTATTACGGGGTACCTGGAGCGTACGTCCCGGTATTTTATGGGTACTCGGAGTGTACTCGGTATTTTATGAGTACCTGTAGCGTACTCGGTCTCTTTTATGGGTACTCGGAGTGTACTCGGTATTTTATGAGTACCTGTAGCGTACTCGGTCTTTTTTATGGGTACTCGGAGTGTACTCGGTATTTTTATGAGTACCTGTAGCGTACTCGGTCTCTTTTATGGGTACTCGGAGTGTACTCGGTATTTTATGAGTACCTGTAGCGTACTCGGTCTCTTTTATGGGTACTCGGAGTGTACTCGGTATTTTTTATGAGTACCTGGAGCGTACTCGGTTTCTATGTGTAATCGGAGTGTACTCGGTTTCTTGTTACAGTAAATTAATGTTAAAGTTTGATAATAAATCTTATATGCCCTCGGTTGCTACCTTGCGTAAGGCGTTTTCACCTCTAACAGCGTTACCTGTTAGAGTACAAGTCAACATGGCCATTCTTCGCCACTTTAATTTAATTCATAATCGCAATAAGGCAAGCCTATATATATTACATGTATTATAAACAATATTCGCTAGTCATTTGGTATATAAAGATAATTATAAAATTAAATTGTTATTACTGCTGTCAGTTGTTGTTTTGAAATTTTATCTTGGAATAAATATATTAATCGCCAACTATTAAATTTTTTGCCGACGACGTGTATATATCGCTGGCTTAGAATGAGAAGGTCGTTACTTCAAAATCAGCACTTTTGAGAAAACGGGATGGTCGGTTCCAAAATAAAACAAGTAACAACTTCTTATTAAAAATACAATAAAGAAACAACAATGTACTTACCAAAGATGTCATGTATTTAAAAAAGTGTTTTTTTTATAAAATGGCATTCGTATGATTTACATTAAAATATAAAAAAGAAATAAGAAAGTACTCACCAAAGCCGCCATCTGTGATGTTCACAAACATTTAATATTGGATACGATGTTCAAGTTTCTCCAGCAGATACGATGATTCAAGCCTCTCCAACAGAACGTAATTACCTTTATGTACAGGAAATGTTATTTTGGTGTGGCTAGACGTCAACTGACGGGTATCAGAAATGGTTTTATTGATTTCTGGGTTTGGTCAAGACAGATTTTCTGATTTTCTGAGCCAATGGTTTAAGAGAATAGCAAATAATAAACTAATCTGTTTATATACTAGTATATAGAAAAAAATAGGTACTACCAATCGCTGCCTTATAATTGGTAGGTCGTAAGTGGAGGTCGTTAGTACTGAGATGTGTGCTAACAACAACCAATGGTCGTTTAATAATATACGTTAAGGTCACCTATAATAAATGTATAACAGAACTTTGTTTTACTATTGCTGCATAACGATAATACATCGCTTGCTTAGAATAAGGTCGTAAGACCTTATTAGAAAAAAAATTAAAATCAGCATCGCAATGCGCTTCTTTGGAGCCTATTTACATGAAAATCGGAACTTGTATTGTTGATCAAACTGAAGTTAAAATAGCTTGTTTTACCATGAATAAAGACTATTAGGAAAGTTTATCCTGGTTTTCTCAAAATATTGATTTTGTACTTACGACCTTCTCAAGTTCTCATAATGTGCCCAATGTTAACTTTCTAACAATTTGTCAACGATTCTAACTTGACTTCAGTAGGTTTCGAATTTGCAATTTCTGAAATACTTCTGGATCATTGTACTTACATTTGCGGTTGGGCATGGTCTAGGCATTTTTTCATAAAGTTGTCTCCTGTACTATCTATTCTATTTGGCAGTGTTTTTCCATGTGCCCTTTCGTGCCTTGATGTTTCTAAGTGTTGATGCTTCTGTGCTTAGTTTTTTATTTTTGTAAAAACTAGTTTTTGTTCAGTTGATTTTGATTTCTAGCTCAATGCAGTTTATAGTGTTGGACATTTTTAATCTTAAATATCCAACTGAAAGTGATATACGTCATTTTGAGCCGACTCGCTTTATTTTATTTTCGTATTTATTATTCGTCCCTTTTCCAAGTCGTCCCCGCTATTCGCACCCTATCAGACTCGTTCAGACAAGTTTTATATGCTAGTGTGGAGTTATGCATGTAGCGTTTTAAGAATGTTTTAGACAGCATTTATTGTGAAAGAAAGGTCAAACATAGGGCATGCATGTAGTGGTGAATAATGACAAACAGTATGTATAGAAGCAATAATAGTGTTTTACAAGTTAAAAGTAATAAGACAACCCACCGTAAAACGAATACCCAGGGGTCAAACGGTCAATCGGGTGTGATGCACTTTGCTTGAAACAAGAAATTAATTTCCTTTTACAAAAGAAAAATCTATTGATGTCTGATTTTACGGCTGAGGGGTCCTTTGTTTAATTTTCTGAAGGCAATTTCAAATTAACAATAATCCACAGTTGATCGTCTTGGTCCCATATTCTCATCATGCTTAAAGCGCTGGCTTCGAATGAGACGGTCCTAAGAACAAAATCATTATTTTGAGAAAAAAAGAAAAAACTGTCTGAAAATTTCTCTGTATTTATTGTAAAACAAGCTGTTTCAGCAGTAGTTTAGTCAAAATGACAAGTTCCGATTTCCATGGAAATAGGCTCGGCTCATTAAAAGTGCATGTAATGCTGATTTTAAACATAAAACAGCAGTCTTATAAGGTCGTACGTAGTACATACGACCTTCTCATTCTAAGCCTGCGAACTAATTTACTCATTGAATGGTACATATCGATGGCTTAGAATTAGAAGGTCGTAACTACCAAATCGATATTTTGAGAAAACACTGAAAACTGTCTGACATTTACTTATGGTAAAACAAACTTTTACAACTTCTTTTTGGTCAACATGACAAGATTTGTATGAAAATGGGCTCATAAGAAGCGCCTTGTGATGCTTATTCTAAATATGTATGAACCTTAAAAGGTCGTAAGTGGCACTTACGAACTTCTAATTCTAAGCCATCGATATGGTGATAACGATGTTGAAACAACAGTACCATAACCGATACTATTGTACCATTATTATTCACATGTTATTACTCTGTAATCTGTGAAATGTATACAAATAAAGTTCTGTTCTGTTCCGTTCTGTTCTGTTCTGTTCTGTTCTGTTCAGTACGCGGCTATGACTTCATCACTTTTAATAATACATTCAATAAAACGTCCAAATATGTTTTGTTTGATTTTAAATGACCACTGACAAAATCTGTAAATACAAATCCTTTGGTAAATTATATTTCATATTATTTCTAAGAAGTGTTTAAGAATACAAAGCAAACTCCAGTAGTTTCCGATGTTTTGGATATATTTCAAGTCTTCCTCAGGGTACATATTAAAATCGTTATTTATTATTAATATTAATCCGTTAAAATGAGGAAATTAACATTGATGAAATATGTTTGATAGCTTAATGCAATCGGAACGGTCCGTACGGCATTTATCTTTTTGATATGATTCGATCTGAGAATTGTACAAGGTGTTCCGATTGAGCTTAATGCTAACAATTAGGATCTGAGAACAACATCTGAAGTATCACATGTAGATAAAGATAATGTGATCAACAATAATAATGTAAATTATTTTGGTTATAGTTAACGAACCAGCTTGATTCTAACGAACAAAGGACAGTGTGATGATCAAAAGTGTTGATTGACGGAAGAAAGTTGCCCCCGTAGCGACATGGGTTTAAATCTTGGTGAAGGCACTCTTATGCATGCCATATTTCCACAGAAAGCTAACTTGCAATTCAAGGCTTAATGTACCAGTACAGGCACACTGATATTAAATATAACTTATGGAACATCAGGATTGTTATTATTCAGTATAATTACATATTGTCTATACTGTATATTCAAAATCCAGTACAAGAAATGATATAGTGAAAATATTCAACGATTGAGTCAACGAATCAGGTGCCTTATTCACCAACATTGTAAAACTGAAACGCAGACTTAGACTTAGACTTAATCTCATGCAATTACCGCTATTCTATAACTTCTTTGTGAAATTGGGTAATCCTGCATTTTTTCGGCGGGGACTTGGTTTTTTAATTGTTTCTTTTCTTATGTGTGGGCATTCACAAATACGTAGACAACATCGTTATGGTGCTGTGGTGTTTCTGTTTCTGTGCTCGGCTGGTTAGGTTGAGTGCTACCTTCCCTGTCGGATTTCCTCATACCTTGTTTTAAGACGTTATGCTGTCATATAATACTTATTAACATAGCGGCGTGTTAAGAAAAACGCAAAGATAAATTAACATACCCGTAGAAACGACAGAATAAAAATCAAGGGACACCACCCTTCCAACAAAAAAGTATATTTACGCATGATACTAGTGCGCTCCCTTATAATAGTGTTTTTGTTTCATTCGACAACATTACACTAAAACTGATTCTTATTTTGCTGACTTAGAATGAGAAGGTCGTAAGTACAAAATCGATATTTTGAGAAAACAAGAAATAAACTGTTTGAACGCTACTCTTTACTTATGAAGAAAACTTACTTTTTCAACTTCAGTTTGGTCAATATTACATTGGAACATGAAGTATGGAGTTTGAGTATGAGAATGGGAAATGTTTATAATCACCGGGCCTGACTACAAGTTGGCTTGTAAACCGTACACCATGGGTTAGCTGAGAAAGAAACAACATGCTTATCTATAAGGAACGAGTTTTATATAGGTCGCAAAACATATTTCCACACCTTTGGTGGTTGTAATAAATACGCAGAGCCATGATACGTTAACATGAAATACGAGGGCGTTCAATAAATAATGCCTTTTTGATCACAAATTAGAATATACTAAGTGAATGTTTTGAATTCTGGAATATTTGTACGTTTCTTTAACATTCAACTATTCCACAGTTTTTCATTAAAAATAATTAAAATTTAATTACTATTAAGTATAAATTGAGTATTATTTTCTTACCAAATCGAGTATTTTTATTATAGAAAGTTGTTGACTGTTGCTTTAAAACAGATTTATTGCAAATAATCAATTTAAGGTAATTTGGTGGGCTGAAATTGAAGTCACCATTTTGTAATTGTGTCGGAACAAATTTGATTTTTCAAGTCTGCAATATAATTTCAGCTAAAATCATTATACTACATTGAAATATTTACATCTTCAATGAATATTTGTGTAAAGAAATAAAAATGCAGTTTGTAAAAAGGTGCTTTATTACACATTGAAAATTGCCAATTGTTGTGTCGAAATCCTGAAAAGGGTACCTACTCACTCAAATTCAATATAAATCACACTGCTATGTTCTCAAATCTATTATCGAGGTGATAGACTATAGAATTATTGTATATTTATCATATTTTATCCATAAATCACTGAATATTTAACCATGTAAAACTTATAAATCTGATTTATATTTAACATTTGATGATGACACGTGTGTAGCATAAGTTTCTATCAAAACAAGGCATGGTCGATTCTATTGAATTCAGACGGTCAACCCTTTATTTGTGTCAATGCTAGAAGAACCAATACTTACACTTAAAATAATCAGCTATGTGTAAATATATTTTACAAGTTTGGTAATAAAGTGACAGAACGTTTTTGCATGTAATTAATTAAATTGATAAGTGGAATAGTCTATCACCTGTATAATAGATTAGAGAACACGACAATGTGTTTTAGATTGAATTCGAGTGATTACCGTTTAGAGGATTTTGACACGAAAATGACCTTTGGGTCCTGTTGTTTAATTCGTTTTCATCATATGCAAGAAAATGCAGGCAATTTTAATGACAGTAGGTTAAATTAGAAAAATGGATGAAATTATACTAAATAATAGCAGAATCCTGATGTTTCAAAAGCAATATTTAATATCAGTGTACGAGTACTAGTATATTAAAGCCTTAATTTTCAAGTTAGCTTTCTGTTGAAATATGGCATGCATACGAGTTCCTTCACCCAGATTTAAACCCGTGTCGCTACGGGGGCAACTGTTGTCAATCAACACGGTTGATCACTATATTGTCCGTTGTTTGTTTGATCCAAGGATGACGCTGGTTCGTTAATTATAACCAGAACAATATTTATGTGATGATTCTTGATCTCAATATCTATATCAGCATGTGAAACTACACATCTTACATCCGATCTTATTTGCTTCGTTAAGCTATCAAAGGTATTTCATCAATGTTAATTTTCTCATTTCAACTTATTAATATATGAGCCGTTCTCCAGGGAAATATATATTGGATTCATATGGTTTCTCTGTGGTCATTTAAAATCAAACAATACATATTTGGACGTATTATTTGATATATCATGAATAGGCTGTCAAATGATTATGTTAATAATATATCTGAATCTAGCATTGAGGACATATTGTTACAGAAAACTAATACTGATCAAAGTCCAAAGCAGATCCAGGTAGATAATATTAATGACAAATTAAATAGCAAATACACTCATAGTGTATCAATCGCTTTAAAAACGCACCACTATTGAAAATAATCAAATTTTGTAAAAATGCATTTTTGCTAAAATTAAAAGTTTACAGGGTTTGTTCAGTTCATAAGCTTGACCTTGTTAAATAAAACGATTTTTTCCATTCGGAATACCCCGCACAGAGAACTTTTTTGATTTTGCATGTTTTGCGCGTGCAGCTTGGTCGTGTCTACATGTGTGATCAATATTGACTTTAAACTGTACGCTGTTGGTTTACTCATCAGAAAAACAACATAAACAATATTTGCTAATGGTATTTTTATGCAGCGAATATCTCGAATATTTGTTCACATGATTGTGCCTTCGCTTCCAACTGAAAAGATCATCAGTGTAAGGATGGTGGCTTAGCTGCTACCATACAATGATTGTGGGCTTAGAACATCGATTCCTAGCGAATGGCACAGTCAAAAACCGACCTGGATGAAACCAGCTAAAGGTATTGATCCCGAGCTAGGAGGAAACATGACATAGGTTGTGTCATTGTAATTGGTTCTGCATGGCTGCACACAGTGTCAAAAAATGCCTGATGTCAAACAATAATCCAAAAGTACATTATTGCATTTTCAAAACTATTCCTTTCATAATTGTCAATAAAAAGGAACATTGTTTTAGTAGATTTTTAAAATGAGTTATTTCTCCCGTTTAGAGCCTAATGTTTCAACTGTTTGTCTTCAAGGTCCTCCATAGTGTTGATTTGAGGTGCCATAGAAGCACCACGGGAAATATCCTGACAGTCTGATGCTCTAAACCAAGACTTCAAGGTTAAATAAGGCTTGAATCTGTCTTAGGTTCACATAATGCGCATATCCGAACCACACTCAGTCGTAAGGTATTAGCCAGACAGTCACAGTCACATAACATTGATAATTTAAGTTAAGATTTGCCTGAATGGTGGGAAACATCACGTAGAACATATTTTTATCCTATTTTATTAATGTTATGCTTTAGGAGGATATACCACGTGCATGCATCAATGAAGCGGGCTCTTATACTTGCTTTTGAAATTGTGACTTTCACTTTTATGTGTCTCAGTGTTATCTGTATCATAATTCATTTCAAACTCTCGTAATAATGATATGAAAATCACAAAACTCGTTGTGTATAGACTGAAGATTATTAATCCAAAATAAATAACCATTAATTGACGTTTTCATCACTAAAACCGATATTTTGTATGTGGTACGTTTTTAAAGCGGCTGAGTGTATATGCTGAAAGTGGGAGATACTCTTTTGACATTATAGTCAAAAGTAGAATGATTGGATATTGTTAATATCTCACGACTTTCTCATTCTAAGCCAGCGATTTGTATTACAAATGTACCTGTTTTTTAACTATATACTGGAATACGTGTATAAATAAATACGTTAATTTTGTGTTCTCTTAAACCATTGGCTCAGAAAATCAGAAAATCTGTCTTGACCAAACCCAGAAATCAATAAAAACATTTCTGATACCCGTCAGTTGACGTCTAGCCACACCAAAACAACATTTCCTTTACATAAAGGTAATTACGTTCTGTTGGAGAGGCTTGAATCATCGTATCTGCTGAAGTGATTGAACATCGCATCCAACATTAGATGTTTGTGAGCATCACAGATGGCGGCTTTGGTGAGTACATTCTTATTTCTTTATTATATTTTTATTTAAATCATACGAATACCATTTTAAACGAAAAACACTTTTTTGAATACATGACATCTTTGGTAAGTACATTGTTGTTTCTTTATTATATTTTTAATAAGAAGTTTTTCTCTTGTTTTATTTTGGAACTTACCAATGTCAGCCCGTTTATTTTTTATTACAACAATAACCACAAATACATATATCACAGTAATGAGTAGAACAGTAAGCATGCATATTGCTTATACAATTTCTACATCATACTTATCTGTTCGCAGGCTCATAATAGGAAGTAACTTTTAATAAGAAGTTCAAGAAATTTTATTGTCATAAACATATCGCTTGCTTAGAATTAGAAGGCCATAGGACTGACACATATTTTACATAAGCATCACAATGCACTTCTTGTGAGCACGTTTTCATGTTGACCAAATTAAAATTGAAACAGCTTGTTTTAGCATAAGTAAAGAGTAATTTTCAGACAGTATTTTCCTGGGTTTTTTTAAAGTATTGATTTTGAAGTTACAACCTTCTCATTCTAAGCCAGCGATATATACACGTGGTCGCCAAAGAAATTTAATAGTTGGCGATTAATATATACATTGCAAATAAATACATTAGCTACAAATGTAAACGAAAAGTTTGAAAAATATTAATTGTACACAAAATATATACAATCACACATACGCACATAAATTATACTTCATTGTATACATACATTATTTACAACATAATACTATTATTATGGCAACAGCATTTGATATTTTAAGTGTATAGAGCTATATTCTAACAGTCATTCAATGTCAAAATAATTACTTGCATCATGTTAAGTATGATACCAGACTACCTTAATTGCAAATTAAAACTTTGGATGGGTTCCATGTACTTTGATTCAATCGTCAAAAAATAGACGATTATTATAGTTCCATAGGGTGTTCTATGAAAATGGACAGTTTGCATGTCCAATAAATCACACAGATAGTTTCTGTTAAAACTGAAGCGAACAATAATCTAATGGATACGAAACCATAAGTGTTTTTCAGTTTTTGAAACTTTTTTAAAAAATATCTTCCGATATAGCTCTATTGAGTGTTAGTCTAGACGTGGATTGTGTTATGAATTCACCTGCAGCGTACAAATATGTTAATTATATCAAGGGGTATAACCTAAAGCATGGAGAGTGGTGTTTTAAGTAAAACTTTGCATGGAGATTGGTGCCAATGGCCGATATTTTGATGTTTTTTGTCAGTTGACGGACACATTTCCACCAAAGTAAGTTCATTTTCTTGTTTTATATGTGGTGTGTATGCGATAACCACCTAGCCATATGTTTAAGCCACCTACCGGCGGTCTGTTTTAGTCCGTCAGTGCGGCGATAAAAGCCTGAAAGAAGGGATGGTGACATCGGGTGTCCGAAGTCTGCATTGATTTTTATTAATTCTTTCATGGCATGGAATTGTGTTTAGTATTAACGGAATATGCCACTCAAATGTATTGATATATTGTTGATGTGGCAAGACAATATTATTTCATCCAGACTCGGCATCAAGCCCCGCACAAATATAATCGATGGGAAGGATGTAAAATGCACTAAAAGTCTAAAAAGATACTGCACGTGTAAGATAGTATTCTGAAATATGAGAAACATGTCATTATTATATTTTATAGAAAACCATGTGGTTTCCATGGCAACAGAAACATTGAGAACCTGAAAACAAGGAAGGGGACTTTTGTATCTCTTGCAATTCCTAATTTTATTTTTTTGTAGAAAACAATGTGTGTTTGGATCCTGCTGTATGCAGTAACAACACAATTACTGTTACTATTATCATATTGTACGGAGGGCGTGGTAATGCACGACGTTACCCACATGCCAGCAACTGAACAACAAGACAGTACTACTAATGTGGTTAGTGACCAAGCTGACGAAGTAAAGGTCAAACGTCAACATACGGCACAATCGAAGCAGACAACAATCGAAGATATGATACACGACCATGTACAAACGACACCAGCTGAATTGAGTAGCAAGGATGATAATACAAATACAGAACAAGCCGATGGTAAAGAGAACGTTGATGTTGGAGATGAATTGAACCAAGAAGATATTAAAGAGGTATTTGATATCGATGATACTTTGAACAACACAGATATCAGATCTGAACTACCAGGACTATTGTCCATGTATTGTCCAGGTGCTGATGTATGCTGGGATGACGATTCGGATGATGTATCTGAGAAAGGCAACTTGTCTTCGTGTTGCAAATGTAAGTCTAGTTAATCTATCATTGAAAGTAAAGTATTTCTTTGAAACAATCTGCATAAACACGGGGATATGCCCGTACGTGTAATTTTATATGATCGACACGTAACACTTTTTGGTGGCTATTATTTATACTTCATGAAATTTAACTTTTGTTTTCCAAGATATAATTTTAAAAAAAAATTATGTTAAAAATGTTATGTTCTCTACGATTCGCATAAGGGCTCTGAACAGGGTCTTGTACAGACCCTGTTCAGAGCCCTTAGAAACAGCTGAACATCCATAACAATCAAGATGTTTACACATTTTCCTTCGTATAATTTGCTTCAATATGAGTTTGCTTTTACGATATTGAAATCAAATGTTTTCGCAGAGATCGGCTTAATATCAATTGACAATTTTTGATAAAATATCTATATACTAGTATCACGTGCTTATGTGTATTTACAGCTTGCTCTTGTTCAGATAATTGTCACCTATCCAGGAGTTGTTGCTTTCCGTCAACTGATATCGTCACTGACGGCACCAAACAAAGCAGTTGTTACTCTACGTTATATCCTGCTGGAGACATCAGTGAACAACTAGGGTATAAGTCGTACATGATGGTTCATACAGAAATGTCTCAAAGTACCTTGACTATCAGTTCAACGTGTGGCGATACACATGTGGCCCCATGGGGAAGCCTTTATCCCGTGTACTCCAAATCACGGCGTAAAATATACAAGAACTCTGTCTGTGCTGCAGATTATGGTGTTACAGACCATGTTCCGTGGAGGGTGCGTGTTGCATGCAGTCATCAATCACTATTAACGGAATTGGGTTTGTCATCTTCTACTACAACATTTGGAGATCATTGCGATGTTCGGTTTGAATTTCCTGAAGACATTTCAGATTTAAAGGAACATGTTTGTTACTTAAAACTGGTCAGCTCTTGTCCGGAAACTTTCAATGTGGGGGCATCAATGTCATCAGAGAAATTAACCGCTGCTTGTGAGAGTGGACTAAATTCTCCATACAGGGGATTGCAACGTCATCTCTACAGTAATGTATTCTGCGCAGTTTGCCATGACAGGTACTTCCACGAAGGTTGTGTGAGCGAGGATTATATTGACCGCAGTCGACGAACGTTCACCGCCTTATTTGACGGTTCCGTCTTGGAATCGTTCAACAAGCCATCCCTACACCAATCAGTACAACAAGCATGCTTTATTAAAAATGGAACTTTGGTAAAAATAATTGTTTAAATGTATTGTTTGTAAATAGGTACGGTCCGTGCGGTCTACCTGATCGTACTATAGAAGTCTGATTTAATTTGTATCTACTTTTACACCGATGTTTAACTTTCACAAAAGGCATACTATGCAGTCTCAATGACTTAAAATACAGAAAAACTGTAATGCAGAATCGTCGTTATCTCGAGTATTCCTCGAGGACACAATCAAATGCTCGAGATAAACAGGCTTATCGGCTTATCCGGAATTGATGAATTGTCGTCACATAAGTACGATGTTGCTCGTTATATCGATGCTCGTCTTAACGAAGTTTTACTGTATAGGGTCATTATAAAAAAGTATGAATGCTATATAAAACCTCAAATGTTCTGCAAATCCTTAATGATGAAATAGTCCACAGAACACGGCTTAAATTTAATTACTGTGAATGTTATTATCCCTTTTCATCTGCAAATCCTCATAACAGTTACAAATACAAAAAATGAGTAGTTTTCCTTTCTTCATTGCAGATTGAAAGCACCTGTCGTCCCGTGTTATGTCCAACTGGTCAAACCTATACTGTTGATGGCGTATGTGAATTTATACTTAAAACCTGGTATAAACCTACAGTACAACTCGCCTTACAGCTGGTATATGATGGTGTATTAAACACGACTGGTTTAACACTTGATTCGTTCCAATCACCATGGTTACCAGATTGGACAGTATCGAGGATCTACTATTTCCCCTCCCTGACGACACAACCGATGCTCACAGACAAAATTATGATAAGGCTTCAAAAAGGCTTTGAAAGAATAAACCCAAAAGTGTTTACACGGAACATTAACATACAGAAAAATAATGAATGGACGGTGAAAACAGGCAATGCTTCACTGACGTTGAGAGCGGATTTCATTGACGATCGCGATAATGACCGTTACTACGGTAACCGCATTAACCAAGCAGCTAGGTTAGAAATGAATATTACTCGTAGCATTAACATGATCTACAAGTTCAGCACTTATTTGGCCGCCTATGCAGACTCTACTACAATGGGGCAGATGATGTATTGTAAACAGGTTGTTCTAACTAACGATGAGTTTAGAAGCACTGACTGGGTCCTATATAGTAACTACACGTCAAATTATTTACTTCCCGGCCAGTACTATTACCCGGATGTCAATGACCCTACAGCTGTTCGTGTTTGCATTGAACAATCTGGTTTGTCACGGGTCCGCAACGGGGGCCAACGTCTAGTTATGATGACGACTTACATTTTGTTTGTGTACTTTCTTATCGCACGTTACATTTAAAGGGACTCAATTCCATTTGGTAAATTGCAAAAATTATCAAAAAGTTCTCTTAAAATCACATTTTTGGACTGACCGACCAAATACATTTATATACGAACCTGGACAGTCAAGTTGCTGCCAGGGATACTTGAAACTTCCGTATTTTACCGTAGATTGGTGTATGTACCTTAAAACTTCCGTATTTTACCGTAGATTGGTGTATGTACCTTAAAACTACCGTATTTTACCGTAGATTGGTGTATGTACCTTCAAAATCAGTATAGAAATAAAAACTTTTTTCAAATTTTTACAAATTTCGTCTTGGATGTGCAGCGTTGGGTGATTCAAAGTCACGTGGTCTTGCTTCATTGAATTATTTTGTAAAAATGGTAAGCACAGTACGACGACCTTTACATAGCTGGAGTGATCAAAGAATTCTCGGTAATTAACTAATCATTAAAGATTTGATTATGTGTACGTACGTGTTTGTGTGCAAACCAGCACAGACTACTATATCGATGGCTTAGAATGAGAACGTCGTAACTAACCAGCACTACTATATCGATGGCTTAGAATGAGAACGTCGTAACTACATCATCGATATATTGAGAAAAAATGTAGAACGGTCTGTAATTTACTCTTTACTTATGGTAAAACAAGCTTTTATAGCTCTATCTTGGTCAACATGACAAGTTCCGATTTTCATAAAAAAATAGGCTCATTAGAAGCGCCTGGTGCTGGAGATTTAAAATATGTATGAGCCTTATAAGGTCGTAAGTAGTAGTTTCGACCTACTCTTTCTAAGTCATCGATATATATATGATTACACGAAAATGGCAGAAAACATCTTAGAAGATAATGAATACTACCAGAAGTTATCGAATGACCCTATGAAAATAGACCGCATTCATTATAACAAGCTTTTAAAGAAACATGCACAATGCTTAACGGAAAAGGAACACAAATATCTTAGTAATTTTGAAACCAAACACAGCCAATTTTACGGATTACCGAAGGTACATAAAAGTGATGAAATAAAACAGAAGTGTGAATCTACACTACAAATAGGCGAAGTAGACAATTTGAAGTTAAGACCTATCATCGCAGGACCTTCGTACAAAACAAACAGACTAAGTAACCTCATTGATATTCTTCTAAAACCTTTGGTAAAACACGTACCAAGTTTTTTAAGAGACACAACCGACTTTCTAAAGAAAATACCAGGCACTACACCAGGCAACACATTATTAGTTTCTTTTGATGTGGAATCATTATAGGCGAATATCAACCATGAATTAGGAATCGAAGCAGTAACATATTGGCTCAACTAATTTCCAAATGAGATACCACCACGATTCACAAAGGAATTCATTATAGAGTCACTAGCATTCATTCTTGAAAATAACACATTTCAATTCAATACAGAATTTTATTGCCAAACAAAAGGAACTGCGATGGGTACCAAAGTAGCACCAACCTATGCAACTCTAACCATACTGGTCGGCGATCAGTTCCCGATGGCTACCAGTATCCGACATTTGATATTTTTTCGTATTTAGCGTAGCTCTAAAATTAAGATATTTGGTATAATTAAAAAACTTGACCAAAGCAACAGTTGTGTGTCAGAAAATTTACAATTCATGGAAATAAAATGAAAATATCAAGAAATACATGCAATGAAATGATAGTCGTCACCTCTTTCCCTTGGGGGATCATCTGCTTACGAAAACTGTGCATGTGCGATGAAACAAACGAGTTCATCTATAAATAGCCACGGGTTTGCCAGAGTTGTTGACAAAGCAAGAATAGCTCAACAACTGGTATGAGTAGTATCGGCGATCCATACAAAACTCGATGTTAGATAAATATTGACAAAAACGTCATCATTGACGTCATTATGTATGACGTCAGCGATTTTTACTAATTGGAAAAAGCACTGACCATTAGGCCTCAATTCCATTACCGGTGTGTAAACAAACAAAGAGAGACAACTCTAAAAACCTATGTTCAGTCAACGGGAGATAATTTCCTTTTAGTTGAGAGGGTCAAAACGGGGAAAAGGGGAAATTAAACCTAATTAAATTTGAAATGTCGGATACTGATACTCTACATCTAATTTACGGCCTGAAATAGTGACCCCTTATTCGCCCCGAATTCTACGCACTGTATGACGTCACAAATGTCAAATTGCGATTATAATATCAGTCTTGAGCTCAGGATTACAAAAATGTAAGTTATTTTGTTTTAACCCGTTTAGTTTTTGAGATAATGCCTAAAAACATGCAAAAAATGTCGGAAACTGGTCGCCGACCAGTAGGCTTTTGAGAACAAAAATTATATGAACAAATTGCAGAACATTTTGGAACAGAGTTTTCATCTCAATTTCGTGCATTGTGGAAAAGATTTTTCGATGACTGTTTCATACCATGGACACAATCTAAAGAAGACCTCAATACTCTACACAACATCTTAAACAATTTATACCAATCTATAAATGTTACCAAAGAAATGAATGAAAAACAACTACCTTTTCTGGACTGTGACGTCATTAAAAACGGAAACAAGATAGAGACGGATATTTACTACAAACCAACAGACAGCAAAACTTATTTGCTATTCATGTCATGCCACCCTAAACATACAAAAGTAAGTATTCCATTTTCCCTGGCAAGACGTCTGAGGACAATCATTTCAAACGAAGATACCTTTAAAATACGATCAAACGAACTACAAGAATACTTAATCAAGCAAAAATATCCAACAACACTTATTAATGCAGGCATAGAAAAAGCCAAATCATTAAGAAGAAAAGATCTTATCAATGACGTACCAACTAATAATAAAGAAGAAACCATTGCTTATGTAAGTACATTCAACCCTAGAAATCCCGAAGTATTTGGCGAACTACGAAGGGACATTGATATCCTAACGAGAGACCCACTTAGGGCAGATTTATTGCAAATAATCAATTCAACCCACTCTCAAAATCGCGCACTCGATGTGATTTTCAATTAAAGACAGTGCAAATTTTCATTTCGGCATGATTTATGAGTTATGTTATCCATATGATCGATCTGTATCATAAACAAACACGAGCCTAATCAACTTTAGCGCATTCGGTTCGTTTTAGCGCCCCTGTCACATACTAAAAAGGAGGGCTTTTATGATCACTCTGTGTCCGTCGTCCGCCCATCATCATATTTTCAAATCACTTCTTCTCCTATACCACTTGGCAAAAATTTCTTCCTTGGATGGACCTCAACCAAAGTTGTCCAAACAGTTCCGATCTACCATGAGGTCCTTAGAGCGGACTTTGAAATGCACACTTAAAAACATCTTGTTGTCTGAAACTACACTACTGCATGCACAAGCCATGAAATATGTATTAAATTCCTGTTAAATGCCCATGAAAACTGAAAAAAACATTAATTTACCCCATTAATTCTCGTAACAACTTATTTAACAGGTTTAACAAGTTTAATGGGTATCCCATTAAAATACCATGAAAAATCTCATTCATGGCTTTGAAAGTGCCTTTAAACAAATGTTATTTCGACCTGAAAATTTAAGGCCCAGGAAAAAGCCATGAAAATTTGTAAGTTTCATTTTTAACAGTCATATTAATGGCAGTTAAATTTAATTTAACACCCATTAAAGTCTAAATTGGTAGGATTTATTTTTCACAATACAATTAATGGCAGTTAAATTACATTTCATGGCCATGAATACAAAAATTTATGATCGAAGTAAAATTAATGGCAGTTACAATTTATTTCATGCCCATTAATTAGCAACCCTGATAAGCCAATATCTTATCAGCTGTTTCACTGGAATTCTATCGATTTTGTGTACTAAGTGTAGTAAAATGGCCATAAAATCTTTTTTTTAACCTACATTAATAATTCTTCCACATATTGAAAGATAATTAAATTATCTTCATAATGATATAAGTATCATAATATTTTATTAGCCATATGTACACATAAAATCAGGTTAATCAGCGAAGATTACGTAATCTGTACACAGTTGTAAATTATCGGATTTCATGCTAATGCCAGATGACCTACATGCACTTCTCATTAATTTCAGACCTGTTATTTGTTTTCAAATATCATCGTAACCTACATTTCTAGAAAGCTGATTGGCTGCAGTTTACGATGATGTCAGTTTAATTTGCATATCTCCACTGAGGGTGACGAAATAGTTCGTCAAAGTTGACCTCAATTATAGCCTCAAAATACAAACATTTGCGACCAAAACTTATTTAAACTGATTATTTACTGTCTAAATTTTATTTTGATACATAAATCATAAAAATCCATTAATATTTAACCCTCCGGGTTTGTTTTCAAACTTTCCCATTTATGAAAATTCGTACGCGTCAAAAATATCAGTAATGGCCGCCATTTTCGTAATTTGACGGGCGACATACCTTCAGCGAAAAACCAATAATACATTTCATCGCTACATGCAATAATTGCAAAACTGCATCATATCAACTGGTAAGGTATTTTTTTTTATTTATTTGTAATTTATGGACATAGACACATTTAATATGATGAAATTTGACGAAAAAGTTGTCCTTCGAAAATAATTTCTCGTTGCGTTAAAGCCGTTATACGCATCATCCCAAGTTCAAGCGATTCCTGAGTAGAACGTATAATCAACGCGTATCAAACATGTTTTTCTAATTGCACATTGAAATGAATATACAAATATTGAAGAAATGAGTATTAATAAGCGTCTTTCTCATCAAATGTTCGCTAAATTGATGAAATAACTTTCGTACTCGAAGGCTTATTCTCGGCGAATTTTTCGACCCAGGGGCGAAAACTGCACGGAGTATTTGAGTAAATGCTAAATTTCTGTCTAGTATATTATAGTAGTGATACATATATTATTCTGTTTGCTTTCTGGTGTGGTAAATAAAATGAAATTTAAGTTACTATAACTCATACAAGTTACTTTCTTCCATAATTTCCTTCAGAAATTATTCCTACAGAATATTTTTATTGTAAATATATTCATATTTCAGTTATTTTTAGTTCAAAGGACCTGCATACAAGTTTTCCGACAATGTGAAAAAAATTAACAGACTTTTATATCAAGTTGGTGTTTTTTGACATGCAGGAAAATTCTTGTTTTTGTGTAAATGGGGTTCAAAAATATTTGAACTAGATTTTTATGCGACCCAAGGGACGTATACTATTATGTTATGGTGCTTTCGTCCGTCCGTGCTTACGAGATGGTATTTAAGTGACTAGCCACTTGCCATACAGACTCTTAACGGTCTAGGGTTAGGCACTTAATAGTGGACAATAAAGTACAAAATTGTCTTTTACATGGCTATAAATTAACATTGTTTAGCCACTTAAATATCGTACCGTAGAACAAGACGTCTTCAAGGATTAATGGATTTAATCTATTTTTGGTACATAAAATACAGGTCAAATTCCATTTTGGTTACAATCTGCATTCAAGACTACGGCAAATGTTCTTCGGGCGTATAATACCCGGCCCAGTGGTGCTCTTGTTTCTGTATACTCAGTGATTTTTTTACAATTTAACATGTGTGAGTCCTAGGACTCGCTGGCCTAAACATCTTTGAGTCCCAAACCAAAAGTGTGAGTCCTAAGTATTGAGAAAAGTATTGACTTTCTTAGCATCAAAGCATAACAGAGCTCCAGCTAGGATTGAAGAAGGGCAGGGTGCTGGGCCCTATAAGGGCACTAGCAAGTCGCCCAGTGACAGTGGCCCCCTCCTGCCACGGGTGTTTGGAGGACCTCCCCCAAGAAAATTTTGGATTTGTAGACCTGGTATTCATCAAGCCATACCTATAGACAGATACGTAGTAAAAAATGAAGCATTCTAATTTTTAATGGAAAACTTGCTCAAATAAATTATTTGGAGGGACAAAACAAATCTATACAGTGACTGTGTGTTTTATAAATTTATATTGATGAGTCAATTAACATTTAACAAGTTCAAAGGTGGCCTTTTAGTACATTATCTGAGTATCTACTTGAAGACTGACCTTGTTGACCTGGGTTAACCTTTTAAATATCAGTTACAAAAGCTATAAAATGCTGGCATTTACTCTAGGCCAGTAGGGAGTCATTAATCACAGAAATCTTCTCTCTTATGTGAGGTATTTCTATTGAAATTAAGGGGTTGTGTTGCATAACCTTCAAGGCTATGGTCAGACTTCTCCTACATATTTCTTAGATTTTGTGAATGATTTTGAAGTTTGAATTTTTTTTCAAAGTTTTTCAATTATTTGTCTGAAATTCTTTTCTTCTTTTTGTTTTCATGCCATCTTGGACCATTCAAGCACACACATGCCAGTCATGTCATCAGTAATTGACGTTGCAAACAAGATATCAAAAGTTTAAACATAATTGACTTTAATAATTAAAGATCTAAAGCAACGGAGGCCGTTACGTATTGTTGCGAACGTTTAACAGAGTGTTTCTCACGCTTGTAAAAATTACACGCAACACTGTTCAAAAATTGACAATCAAGAAAAACAAAAGTTCGTCTGCTAATAATGTCTCCAGCTGAGTAGGTATACACTATCATGTCGTCTATTGAAAACCAGAACCTTGTATCTACAGGATTTTGCGAAAATAAGATTTTTACATATTTCTAATTATTGGGTAAAATTGCATAATGTGTCAAAATTTCATTTCTATATCTGCATTAGTTTTAAAGGTATTGATCAGAGATCAATCATTGTATCTGTAATAAGTTCAATTCTATTGAGCCAGAATATTGTATGTAAAGAAACAAGTGGGTTTCCAAAATTGTGAAGCAGATATTTATGCCAGAATGTATCATATAAACATACTACATTTTGGTTTTCTTCAACCATGAATAATTTTATATCATTTTTCAAACCAGAATATTGTATCTGAACATACTTGAATTTGGCTTTGAGGTAATCATCAGTTTCTATATTTATGAACAATGCCAGAATATTTTATCTGCAGATACATACAGTTGTAGCATGATTAAATACTGAATTGTTGTAACCATACTCTTGTATGTGGTGATGGTTTATTTTAGCTGTCTGTGATTTATAGTGTGTATCTGCTCTGTCTTCAGACCAGAATACCCTATCAAAAGATAAGGCCTTTAGGAATATTAAATTCCTCCAAATTGTAGCTAATAAGTGTTAATAAGCTGGTATCTCCAATTTCCAGAACCTGTTGTCGACCAGATAATTAGCATAACTGATGCGATATTTGACCAAAATACAACTTAATAATATATATGTGAAGAATAAACTAATAGGATGTACATATTTTAAAATATTCTCAGTATTTGTATTTCAATATAACAAAAATATTTTTGAGGTGACAGTGTTATTATTACAGCTGAATAAGTTTGTAATAATTAATTACATTTAAACTACAGTTTTTATATCATATGGATTTAATCCACGTTTCAATGGAAGAATTGAAATTGAATCATTCACCTTGATTATTGAATCATTCACCTTGATTATTGCTAAGTGTTTAACTTATAGCAATGAATTAAAAAAAAAACATAAACAATTACAATAAAATAGTTGATGTATTTTAGATTTGGTCTGACGATAACGATGAAAAACTTGTAACATTGGTTGAACTGTTTGGACAACAGTGAACTGTAAGAGCTAATTCATCACAGGGGACTGCTAGTGCTGATAATGTTACTGGTTATGACACCACTGAGGGGACTGCCAGTGCTGATAATTTGACTGGTCATGACATAACTAAGGGGACTGCTAGTGCTGATATTGTAACTGGTTATGACATAACTAAGGGGACTGCTAGTGCTGCTATTGTTACTGGCTATGACACCACTGAGGGGACTGCTAGTGCTGATATTGATACTGGTTATGACACAACTAAGGTGACTGCTAGTGCGGAAAATGTTACTAGTTATGCCACCACTGAGGGGACTGCTAGTGCTGATATTGTTACTGGTTATGACACCACTGAGGGGACTGCTAGTGCTAATAATGTTACTAGTTATGACACCACTGAGGGGACTGCTTTTGCTGATATTGTTACTGGTTAGGACACCACTGAGGGGACTGCTAGTGCTAATAATGTTACTAGTTATGACACCACTGAGGGGACTGCTAGGGCTGATATTGTTACTGGTTATGCCATCACTAAGGGGACTGCTAGGGCTGATATTGTTACTAGTTATGACACCACTGAGGGGACTGCTAGTGCGGATAATGGTACTAGTTATGACACCACTGAGGGGACTGGTAGTGCTGATATTGTTACTAGTTATGACACCACTGAGGGGACTGCTAGAGCTGATAATGTTACTAGTTATGACACCACTGAGGGGACTGCTAGGGCTGATTATGTTACTGCTAATGACACCATTGAGGGGACTGCTAGTGCTGATATTATTACTGGTTATGACACCACTGAGTGGACTGCTAGTGCTGATATTGTTACTGATTATGACACCATCGAGGGGACTGCTAGGGCTGATATTGTTACTGGTTATGACATCACTGAGGGGACTACTAGTGCTGATATTATTACTGGTTATGACACCACTGAGGGGACTGCTAGTGGTGATATTGTTTATGGATATGGCACCACTGTGTGGACTGCTAGGGCTGATATTGTTACTGGTTATGACTTCACTGAGGGGACTGCTATGGCTGATATTGTTACTGGTTATGACACCACTGAGGGGACTGATAGAACTGATATTGTTTATGGATATGACACCACTGAGGGGACTGCAAGTGCTGATAATGTCACTGATTATGACACCGTACTCATAGAGGGGATTTCTTGTGCTGACTTGACGAGTGCCGACATTGGTACTGTTTATGATGTCACAATCACAGAGGGAACTGCAATTGCTGATAATGCTACTGATTGTGACTACAAATTCACAGGGACACTGCTAGTGATGATAATGCTCTGAGGGGACTGTTAGTGCTCTTAATGATACTGTTTATGACACCACACTCACAGAGGGAGCATTTTGTGCTGATTTGACAGCGAGTACCGACAAGGCAATGTAAATTGAAATATATTTCAAGTTCCGTTGAGGACATTCCCTTTTAAGTGAGTTTGTAAATAAAAGAACTGGTTTAACAGAGGGGACTGCCAGTGCTGATAATGTTACTGGTTATGACACCACTGGGGAACTGCTATTGCTGATATTGTTACTGGTTATGACACCAATGAGGGGACAGCTAGTGCTGATAACTTTACTGGTTATGACACCAGTGAGGGGATTGCCAGTGCTGATATTGTTACTGGTTATGACACCACTGGGGGACTGTTAGTGCTGATAATGCTACTTGTTGTGACACCAAATTCACAAAGGAAACTGCTATGGCTGATTTGATGATTGCCGACACCAGCACGGTTAATGATACCATAATCTCTGAGGGGACTGTTAGTGCTTTCAATGTTACTGGTTAAGACACCACAATCACAGGGGGAACTTTTTGTGCTGATTTGACAGTGAGTACCGACAAGACAATGTAATTGTTCATGACTCCAATACAAAGACACTTATGAAACACAAACGTCTTTTGACAAGGAAGAAATTGAAATATATTTCAAGCTCCGATGAGGACATTCCCTTTTAAGCGAGTTTGTAAATAAAAGAGCTGATTCAACAAAGGGGACTGCTAGTGCTGATAATGTAACCGGTTATGATACCACTAAGGGGACTGCTAGTGCTGATAATGTTACTGGTAATGATACCACTAAAGGGACTGCTAGTGCTGATTTTGTTACTGGTTATGACACCACTAAGGGGACTGCTTGTGCTGATATTGTTACTGGTTATGACACCATTTAGGGGACTGCCAGTGCTGGTACTGTTAATGTTTATGACACCCCTGGGGGCTCTGCTAGTGCTGATATTGTTACTGGTCATGACACCACTAAGGGGACAGCTAGAGCTGATATTGTTTCTGGTCATGTCACCACTAAGGGGACTGCTAGAGCTGATAATGTTAATGGTTACGACACCACTGAGGGAACTGCAAGTGCTGATAATGTCACTGATTATGACACCGTACTCATAGAGGGGATTTCTAGTGCTGATTTGCCGACATTGGTACTGTTTATGATATCACATTAACAGATGGAAACGCGATTGCTGATAATGCTACTGGTTGTGACACCAAATTACAGGGGACACTGCTAGTGCTGAATTGATGATTGCCGACACCCGTACTGTTAATAATATCATAATCTCAGAGGGGACTGTTAGTGATCTTAATGTTTCTGGTTATGACACCACAATCACAGAGGGAATTTTTTGTGCTCATTTGACAGTGAGTACCGACAATGTAATTGTTTATGACTCGGATACAAAGACACTTATCAATATCGTGCGATTATTATCATACATTATCTGTAGATATTATAAACAGAACCGAAAAAGCAAATCTTAATTCAATGATGTATTATTCTGGCTAATAAAATATGGAGCTATATACTGCTTATGTTGAACGCCATAATACTGTATTGTTTTATACTATAGTCATCATCTCAATTTAACATCTATATGATGTTTATTTTGAATGCCACAATGTTGTATTGTTATATACCACAGTCTTCATATTAATTTAATCATGAATTATTTACTTGCATAAACAGCCAGTGTGTATTATCGTCAGATACAAGGTTCTGGCAGTAATTATGACAATCACCGTCCACTAATGAGATACGCCAAACTGACGTATCGCAAAATAGCAGGTTCTGGCTGATAAGTATTTCAATTATGTCTGTTAATGGTTTAAAGCCATAATCTATTATCAACAGATACTATGTTCTACCTGCATGTTTTAATTGAAAAACATACGATTTTATAGAGCCAAACTAAAATAGGCTACTACAGTCACCATTTTTAGGCTAATTGATTCAAAACATTTAAATAAGTTTAAATAATGTTATAATGCATAACATAGTCGAAAATTACCAAGAAAAAATAATTCAATAAACAATGAGAACATTTTATTTTGTTCCTGAAAAATTCCACAATATGCAGATACGAGGTTCTGGTTTTGAACAGACGATGTGTATCCATAGGTGTGAATGGGGCAATAAACTGGTCATTAATCCAGGACAATCAATGGATCTGTTTATTGATGGCTATCAGTGACATAATTATGTCCGGAAGAGGGGTCAATGCGACAATGAGCGGACTCGCTACTTGTAAATAGCATGCGTCCCGGGAATGCACATATTCTTAAACTTTGCGTCCTCTTTTTTTTTGCGTCCAGGACGCAGGGGTAAAAAAATCACTGATACTATATAGTCCCTATTCGGTTGGGGTATATCAATTCCCTGAATTCCTTGTTAGTTATATCTGTTTAGGGTTTTTCCAGAACAAAAATGAATGAGAGGCCACTCAAAAAAATGTGTGGGTGGTGGGTTCTAATCAATGTTTGGGGGGGGGACGGCAAATTAATTACAGGTAACAGTACGAGCAGTATCCCTAAAAAATTGCAGGCCACACACTCATTTTTTCTGGAAAAGTCCTTAAAAATGTTCCATGTGTTTTAGCACAGACATATATTAGAACGGATAGGTAACTCTACCACGTGACCCAGTTGAAATCAGTAGAAATCGACTTTAAGTCTCACGTGTTCACGTTTGTCGCGATATTTGGCGAGATCACAGGGTTTTAGCGGCGAGATTCATCGATCCGCCATCTTCGTTTTATGTATTGTTGCAAGAAATTTGCAAAAAAAAATCTGCCAATCCAATCAACATTTCAAAATCAATCGAGAAAATTTTACTATGTAGATAAAGAATAAACATAACTTGATAAGTGTCTAATTGTGTATGTATATTTCATCGATTATAGGCTATATGTCCAGAAATGGAGTTTGAATACACAACGGTTTCGCGGGAATATCGAAGCGAGAAAACAATTCAGTTCAAACTATGACAAATTCCTATCATCAGATTGAAAAATATTAAAATCTCATTTGGTGTTTCACTTGAAACATCTTTCGTAAAATATTATAAGATTAGTCCTGATGATTCTTTTAAAAGATATTTCGTAGACAAAATTGTAACGACGAAGCCTCCGCCATTTTCCACCCGTGTCTCTCGTTTCTTGCTCCAAATCACACGAAATTGTAACTCTGATTTAAATTGCATTGTATATTGCATGAAACACGCATTGTGTATCTTCATAATAGTGTTTTAATTTTGAAAATCGATAAATTATTAATGATAAGGCAAGTTTTTTCGAGGCAGCCATAAAAAATTATGTTACCGATCATCGCCATATTATCGACTTACAGTGTACCGAATACCAAAAAAACGATGATTAACGGAAAAGACCGAGTGCGCGCATTGCATTATGGGCGTTTGGCCGTTCGGCAGATAAAAATATATTTATAGAGTTGCCTATCCGTTCTTATATATATCTGTGGTTTTAGCTGGATCTGGATCTGGATAAATACGTTGTAGGGCCTTTCGGCATATACACAACGGCCGAGATATTATTGGCAGTGTCTGGCAGGGGCAGACAATCAATGAAGAAACAGAAGTGAGATACAAGGAATCCAGGCGCGATACCCTAGCTCGTTTCGAATAGATTCCTTGGTTCTTTAACGTGCCCGGTGTAAAGCACCGATACACACGAGACTACCCCTGGGTTACCAACCAGGATCATCTCTAGTTGGGTGGGAAACACTAAATAGCGTTTCTGAAATGACCAAGTGTCCCGGCCGAGGATCTAACCCGGGACCTCTCGATCAGCAGTCTAGCGTCTTACCACTAGACCACCGTGCCACCCCTGTGGCAAATTTGTTTGTGTTGAAGATCTTAAGTTTTTGTTTACAAACATTAAAAATATTAATGTATAAGAAAGAGCATTATTATATTCCTGTTTAATATTTGTTCATATTGAATTTTAGCTAACTTGATACAATCTCGGGGGTGAACTGCACTCTTGAAAAACTTGTGGGTCAGATGTGGGTGGCGGGTACTATTAAATATTTTGGGGGATAGGGCAAATTAATTACCGGTAAAATTATGTGGGTGCTATCCCTTAAAAAAGTGCAGTCCAATCCACTCACTCATTTTTTCCTAGGTAAATTGTTTCATGAATGTTCATGTTTTTTTTAGCTCACCTGTCACACAAGATGAGCTTTTGGGAGCACTCTTCGTCCGTCGTCCGTCCACAATTTGCTTGCGTATATACTAGAGGTCACAGTTTTGGCCTAATCATTATTAAACTTGGCCACAATGATCAATTCTACAAAATCTAGGCCAAGTTCGATATTGGGTCGTATGGGGTCAAAAACTAGGTCACTAGGTCAAATCTTAGACAAACCTTGTGTAGACAACAGAGGTCACAATTTTGGCTTAATCTTCATGAAACTTGGTCACAATGATGATCTCAACAAAATCTAGGTCAAGTTCGATATTGGGTCATATGGGGTCAAAAACTAGGTCAAACCGTAGATAAACATTGTGTAGACAATAGAAGTCACAGTTTCAGCTTAATATTTATGAAACATGGTCACAATGATCTCAACAGAATCTGGGTCAAGTTCGATTTTGGGTCAAAAACTAGGTCACTAGGTCAAACCATAGATAAACATTGTGTAGACACTACAGGTCACAATTTTGGCCTAATCTTTATGGAAGATGGTCACAATGATAAAAAAGGGCCCTCTTGTCTAGTAAATTTATTAGTGTTAAGAGTTTTTAGCTCGACTGTTCAAAAAATAAAGGGAGCTATATATTGCACTCACCCTGGTTTATCGTAGTGGCCGTTGGCGTTAGTTAACCTTATTTGGTAAGCAATAGCTAGTACCTCCGACAGCTCTTGTTCTAATTTGTTTATGAAACATTAAATATATTATTGTATAAGAGCATTATTCTATTTTTAATCATTTGTATACATTAAATTTTAGCTAACCTGATCCAAGCGGTCTCGGAAAATTGCTTGATTTAGCAAGATTTTCAGCTAGATAATTGATATTTTCTTTGTGTTACTGGGCTAAAACTAAGTAATCATATATGGTGTTCCTTTTTTACAAAAAAAATGCATGCAAATGATAAAGCAGAGTGAAGTTTGCAACACGATACCTGTCCAATCGAACAATATTCTGATGCTGCCAAAGGCTCTGTGTGAGCTTTTAGCTGGATTATTAAAATCCAGATTTATGGTTTGGCGATTTCCATCTGTCCGTCTGTCAGTCTGTCTCTCAACACGTTGAAAAATTGGTTAAAGTTTTTTTCGAACTGCTGTAACTCTTGACTGAATGGTCACAACTTTATGAAACTTTAAATTATCACCATCCCATCCAATTTTGACCTTAACCTTATTTATGGTCATGGTCACCATTATGCACTCCGGCTAAATGGATTGTGCAGATCAAAGACTATATGCAAGGTCAGTAGCTTTAATGGCCCTTAATAAAGGGCTTTGGCAAAAAACTTTAATGGCCCTTAATAGATGGCTTTGGGGAACTGGATAACTTTCATGGCCCTTAAATAAACTGACACTAAAATCTAATGACCCTTAATAAACCATTAATAAAATATCATGGCCATTAATAAAATATCATGGCCATTAATAAAATATCATGGCCATTACCTTTTAACGATTTAATGGGGTTTTCAGGCGATTTTTTTAATGGCATTTTAAGGACCCATTAAATCTATGCCATTAATTATTTTTCATGGGTCTTTGCCAGTATGGGTAAAAATTTAATGGCATATTTTTAATCTGATTTTAATGACCATTAAAACTAAATTTTTAACAGCCATTGGTAACTAATTATAACAAGCTTTTAATGGACTTGTTAAAGAGGATTTTAACTATACCATTAAAAATGGGGCCATTAAATCGTTAAAAGGTAATGGTTTTTTTTAATGGTGTTCCCATGAAAATGCCATTAGAATCCTTTGAAAATTTTAATGCTATTTTCATGACTGCTTTAATGGCTTGTGCATGCAGTAGTGCTACACGGTCAATGGCTTTCATACCTCTACCAAAACTGTTCAAATTATGCCTCTGGAGTCAATATTTGCGCCACCATGGGGTCACTAGTTTTACATAAACTTATATAAAAATCTTCTTGTCTTAAACTGCAACGCCTACAGCTTCAATATGTGGTATGTGGCATCACTATATTAACTTTTTGGAATGTGTAAATGGTTTCTTAGGTCACCATAGGTCCATGTAGACAATAAAGCGACAAAGGGCCCTTTGGACACTCTTGTGTAATTCGTTTTCATCAAATGCAAATATATTTCAGGCAAATTAAATGGCAGTTGGTAAAATTAGACAATTGTATACCATTCTATACAATAAATGCCAACTTGTCCTACAGATATACGGATTAATTTCCAAGACGAAATATATATTTTAATATAAGGAAGACAGGTTTGTGTCAATTGTGTATGAAGCAAGCCCCAAAGTGACAATAAACAACAATTACAATCTTGGATCTGCCGTCTCATCTGTTATACCTTTGTGGTGAATACTGGAAAATTACCATCGGGAATGGGATGTCGGGGACAATTAATACAAGTTGTATGGCTTGTTTTTCCTGTGCGTAGCATTAACATTTGTGAGCCGGAACGATACGATTTGTACGATTTTTGACACCGTTAGATGAGGACTTTATGTTAGATGTGGACTTTATGTTATGTGAGGACTTTATGTTAGATGTGGACTTTGTGTTATGTGTGGGCATTATGCCGCGTATTTCTGTTGTGTGTTGTAGATTATGTTTTCTGTGATCGGCTGGTTAAGTTGAGTGCTACCTTCACTGTCCGATTTCCTCGAGGTAAAGTTTCAATTTCTTGCTCCATTTTGTTCTCGTGTGTATGCTACAACAAAGCATGCAGAGCACAAAAGAACATTTTATAAATTTCAAGCACTGTGTGAAAGTCACTTCTCAGAAATTTCGAATGATGAACTGTGATGATTTTGATTGATAAAAAGGTATATGAAACACCACAACATAGCTACACTGAACAATGCCCACATATAAGCCAATGAAACAATTAAAAGTCCAAGTCCCCGCCGAAAAATATGCTGGATGACCCAATTTCACAAAGAAATTATAGAATAGAGGTTATTGCATGAGGCCGAATGAAACGCATCCAATACCCGAGTTGCAGTAATTACTATAATCAGATTAAGCACCATTTACCAGGATTTCATGTTGAAATGTGCAACTTGGACATTTCAGAGGGACGAATTCCTGAGCCGAACAAAGATATGAGGAATTCGGAAAGGGAAGGCAGCACTCTATTTAACCAGTCGAAAAGAAACGAATAGCCCAAGTTTCAACTGTAAAAGAGCTGTGTAACATTATTTCACAAAGATGGTAACTCCAACTGACCAAATGATGCGTTGCTGTGACTTCACCTAGTTAGATAGTCTAATTTACAAAAATATGCCAACCCCCTTGTGACCAAATGAAGCCAAAATCGCAAGTGTATACATAATTATTATAAAAGCCAACAAATAGTGTTGGTTTACAAGGACAAAGAAAAGACACATTTGACAACAATAGATTAAATATGTACACATGTACACATGTAGTTGATAAATCTGAGTTAAACGTGTTGACAGTATCATTAATCAATGAGGATATATAGTTAATACCACCGGGATACTATGACAACAAACATTGGAAGATGGTTTTGTTTTCAACGATACTGAACATGTCGGTACTCTAGCATTCGTCTCCAGGGATTTCTGAACATCTTCACACCGGCAAATCTTTCCTACTTATAATTAATGAAATGAGCAATGATAGTCACATCCAAACTATATTTGACTTTAAGTCCGTCAACAATGATATTTTTTCAATTTAGATTATCGATATAAAGTCGCAAAATCTCATTATTCAGTCGCTTTCATCAGAGCTAGTTTATTCATATTAGTATATTGTTCTTTACGTGCCCTTCGACCTCATACATTCCCGGTCCGATTTGTAATTGCATTGTTTTTGACGATCAGTAAAATCAAGTATAAAGCGACAAGTCTATACATTATACAATGTACAGTGATCAGTAACTCTTTGCCTACATTTCTGTTTGACCTATCGTTATAAGCAAGTAAGACTTTGAAGCCTGAGTAATTTCATTTTTCTTGTTCAATTTTGTATTTATGTTTGTCCTTGTCATAACATTTTTTCCATTGATTGTGTATTTCGCGTTTTGTTGTTTCTCGTTTTTTTTCAAAAGACGTTTTCTTCAAATAATAATTACGAAATAATAAACCGGCAAATCGTGATGAAATTGGGCATATCGATTGACTGATGATAGCATTTGTTGTCATGTAATGTGTTTCTGTCATTACTTATTTGAATAATGCTAATTGGTACCAAATGAAATATTCGCGTTGTAAATTTACTCATTGAATGGAACTCTCTGTAATCTTCCATCCATTGCAAAAATAATTTATGTAATATTTTCCACAGCTGAATTTTGCGATATTATGTCTATCTACTTTTAAGTATCCAATTAATTTTACTCAAATCAATACGTTCTACTGTTTTGAAATACAAAGCACTTTTACTAAGTTTACTATGTCGAACTCGAAGGACTTTCAAGTTCTCCTGCAAATGTGTTTACGTTCGTTCCAAGGTTTAGTTTTAATAGACGTTCGATTGTCTGCTGCTTGGTATTAAATAAAGCCATATATCACCATTTTATAGGACTTCTACATTTTTGGGACAATATTTAAAGACGTTTATTTGTTCGACAAAATTTGGACCGTTTAATGGATTCGGTACCGCAAACATCAAGACGATGCACGATAAAATAAATTGTTCAAATTAGTTTTTATAATAAAACACTTGTTGAAAATGTGTGACAAATGCGTTTGAATAATGCCAATAAGCAGAATGTTTTAAAACTGGTTTATATGGACATAAGCTACTATCTGCTGACTTCAATCATTTCCGTTGCGTCATTGGCGTAAACGAACAAATGTACTTTATATGAATAATTTTAATATACAAGTATTTTTTAATTCACAAATTTGTTTGGCACGCTACGTATCTAGTGGCATAACATATTAATAACGTTTGGTTCTTTTTTCATGTTCTTCAGCACTTTAAAACAAGACTTCGTTCAATGAAAGCACATGCACATGAATAAGCATTGAGCATAAAAACGAGCTAAATCAATCAAAAAACAATTTTGATGGTTTTGACAATCAATATGTACGGTGGTAAACAAGTAGGAGTTTGAAAGGTCTGTCAGAATTGACTTAAAATATTTGAATTTCGACAACCTTGCAGTTTTTGGTTAACGTTTGCAGATAAAGAATAGACAAACGAGCGAAAAGGACAGGACAGCCACTATATGCCTGCTGCATAAGTTGTGCCATACAGATAATAACGGAAAACAACCATTGTGTACCAATGTACACGTTTCAGAAGGTCTTAGTTCCCACTGCCAAAATAAAAATAGTAAATGACCAATCAAATCGTATACTGCTCTCTGGTTATGGTGTTATTAAACTGTCACATACGGGGTAACGACAAAATAATGTCCCAACCTTGTTAAGTCTCTAGAATGGAAGCCTAGGTATTGTATCATACTTCACACAACTTGTCCAAGAGACGTGTTAACTAGATTTCTAGAACGATGATGATAAACCCAACTTTGGTAATTTAGTCTTGTTTCCTGTCAGAATACAATCCACGTGCTGTTTTACAAACACTAATTATTTCTCTTTCTTAAACACTTTCGCAAACATGACCGATTTCCAAACACTGGGCAGCTATATCACTTCGAGTGTTTGAATTGGTTTTAATTGCATTGTACGCTAAATAATGGCGTGTCGAATATTGCAATGGCAGCTTAGGAAGTAAATCACTATTACTAAGTTACTGAAAAAATCATAACGTCTAATGTTGTGTTGAAACCCAATTACATGACCGATTTCCAAACACTGGGCAGCTATATCACTTCGAGTGTTTGAATTGGTTTTAATTGCATTGTACGCTAAATAATGGCGTGTCGAATATTGCAATGGCAGCTTAGGAAGTCAATCACTATTACTATGTTGTGTTGAAACCCAATTAACTTTCCGAGTTTAAAATCATGTGTACCAAATTTTAATGTCATTCAAAAATTTCTTTAAGTTTTCTTCAAGTTCGTTACAGTTTTAATTATCGAATTTCAATTTTCAATCCCTTGCCATTTAATGAAGTCATTAATCATTATTTCTACGGACTTTCTACAAACTTTATACGGACTTTTATATTTAGGCCACACTTGATACGTTAACCGTCTTTTGTTAGACATATCAAAGATGTTAGTCTGTATCACTACTTCAAATATCGGTGCGTTGTATTTGCTAATGTCACTGTTAAAGCACTGATTAAAACCTTTTTAAACAAGTTATTTATGTGACGACCACTCATTGGAACAATGATAAATGAGGAAGAAAGGAATAATGCAGGTAAAGTTTGTTTCTAATAATATCATCCCTACACTTTTGACAATTATCTTCCAGGTGTACACTTTTAACAATTATTTTCCAGGTGTATACTTTTGACAATTATCTTCCTGGTGTTCACTTTTGACACTAATCTTCCAGGTGTACACTTTTGACAATTATCTTCCATGTGTACACTTTTGACACTAATCTTCCAGGTGTACGCTTTTGACAATTATCTTCCAGGTGTACACTTTTGACAATTATCTTCCAGGTGTTCACTTTTGACAATTATCTTCCATGTGTACACTTTTGACACTAATCATCCAGGTGTACTCTTTTGACACTAATCTTCCAGGTGAACACTTCTGACAATTATCTTCCAGGTGTACACTTTTGTCACTTATCTTCCAGGTGTACACTTTTGACAAGTATCTTCCAGGTGTACACTTTTGACAATAATCTTCCATGTGTACACTTTTGACAATTATCTTCCAGGTGTACACTTTTGACAATTATATTCCAGGTGTACACTTTTGACAATTATCTTCCAGGTGTACACTTTTGACAATTATATTCCAGGTGTACACTTTTGACAATTATATTCCAGGTGTACACTTTTGACAATTATATTCCAGGTGTACACTTTTGACAATTATCTTCCAGGTGTACACTTTTGACAATTATATTCCAGGTGTACACTTTTGACAATTATATTCCAGGTGTACACTTTTGACAATTATATTCCAGGTGTACACTTTTGACAATTATATTCCAGGTGTACACTTTTGACAATTATCTTCCTGGTGTTCACTTTTGACAATTATATTCCAGGTGTACACTTTTGACAATTATCTTCCAGGTGTACACTTTTGACAATTATCTTCCAGGTGTTCACTTTTGACAATTATATTCCAGGTGTACACTTTTGACAATTATATTCCAGGTGTACACTTTTGACAATTATCTTCCAGGTGTACACTTTTGACAATTATATTCCAGGTGTACACTTTTGACAATTATATTCCAGGTGTACACTTTTGACAATTATATTCCAGGTGTACACTTTTGACAATTATATTCCAGGTGTACACTTTTGACAATTATATTCCAGGTGTACACTTTTGACAATTATATTCCAGGTGTACACTTTTGACAATTATATTCCAGGTGTACACTTTTGACAATTATATTCCAGGTGTACACTTTTGACAATTATATTCCAGGTGTACACTTTTGACAATTATATTCCAGGTGTACACTTTTGACAATTATATTCCAGGTGTACACTTTTGACACACTAAGCTTCCAGTACATCCCGAATCCCTTCTCGTATTCTCGGGCCCTGGTAGAGTCGCACGTACGGTAACCAAAATTTAACTAGCTCACGGCTCACAAACCGATTCCGTCAGTTCTGACCCGGCTCCCGCCGAGACCCAAACACCAACCTCCCCGATTCCTGGACGGACGCCCCTTACCATTGGACTACGGTCGTAGTTAAATAATTTTGGTTCACTAGAACGTAAATACATTAAACCGGCTTCATTTGTTAAATTTAAAATCTGAATTATTCAATTCATGTTGTTATTTAGTATAGAATATAATAGAATAGAACGATATTTAACCAGTTTGACAATGGAACAACTTCACAATTTACAATTTAATGGACTTGGTGAACTAGGTCAAGCCACAAATACTTTTATTCGGTCACTTTGGGTCGCCATTGTTTTGGCATATCTTTGTGAAACTAGGTTATCCAGACCTTTTCTTTTACTCGTATATATTTTATACAGCCAAGAAAATAAAACATGGATATTACAATTATGTTGTTTACTATACTGGCTCAACAAGTATAAGTAAAAAATATATTACACCTAAGTCACTGAGGTCTGCTAAAATATAATGAAAAATTGGACATTGAAGTAGTACTCAACTTAAACAGCTGGGTTGTCTGCAATTGTTGATATTATTGCATTAAACTAATGAAGTAGTGTTGTGAACAATTCGTAAACTGTCAATGCTGGTCTGATAAAACAGACATAAGAAAATAAGTAATATCCAATACGATCGTAACATTAGTTCAACGTAATAAATTCTAAAACGAAAACATAAAACGGCTTATATTTTAGTTATGAAATACCATAAAGGACCGTTCTGGGACCCATAAACAACATAAATAATTGTCTACCTCACGCACGTACTGAATGTTGTTATTGTTTTGTCCAAGAAACGTTTCAACCATTTCAGACATTATTTGATGGAGAACATTTCGACGAGCAATGTGTCTGAAAATGATTAAAGAACATCACAAGGAAACATTTACGATTTTCGTCATTGTACCAAAACTAGTTGAGTGACATTTTACATTTTATTAGCTAAACACATAGTTCGCCGAGGATAACTATAGCCTTGTATAATAACAAAACATCTGTAATTACAACGCCCTACGGAGGACTGAGCACTTGTTCTAGTGCAGACTGATCGATACATACATGCAAAGTAACTACAAAAAATTAACAAGAATGGGCAAAGAAAATGTATTTTATTTCTATTTTCTATTGTCAACAAAGACTAGCATCATAAGCGACATACTATTTATTATACACCCTCACAATTACAATACAGGAAATGATGTGAATGGAATACTTTGTCTTACATAACTTTGTTAATATGGTTATTTACAGTCTGTTGAAATGCTTCTGAATTATATGATAATCTTAGCTATTGTGTGTCTCGCAGACCGACTCATCATCGGGTCGTATGTTCAAATTCCACTTTCTGGAGATTATTGAATAAAACAAAACTATGGTCGCTGCTCAATTGCAAAAATGATATGAGGAAATAAGCCAGGGAAGGCAAAACTTAACCTAACCAGCCGAGCACATACAACATTTACAACACAACTACACGGAGCTGTGTCTACACACAACCCAGCGAAACGATTGAAAGTCTATGCACAAATAAAGGATGACCCAATTTCACAAAGAAATACCAAATACACACTAATACGAAGTGACCGAATGAAACGCAGGTAAGACCCGACATTGCTCACCAAGTCCTTGCTGCTGGATGACTGTATGCAGACATAGGATGAGCTTGGTTGTTTCTTGTAATATTTTCGACTGTTGTTTTTTATTCATTCTATGTCATTATAATCCGATATTTAGTCGTAAAGTAGTTATATATAAATACGCCCTAATATATGGCAATAAAACATAATTCAAAACCGTAGTTTCCTTTGCCTATTTTGTAAAATAGCTTTGAGCAAACATTACCGATAATACAGAAATCCTTTGTTATCAATTATGTAATACATAGTAGGCGGATGTTCAGAACCATTTGTCTCTGGAATGACATTAATCTTGTTTAGTGCATACTTCACATATCTCCTAAATGTGTTATATTGTTGTGTTACTAACTCATTGTATTTATAACTGGAACAGTAGAATACTAATTTAGCCATCCCCGTGATCCTAGTCAAATGCAATTTATCATACAATACAGAATAACATATAGTAGGTATTTGACACCAATAAGAGGTCATATCTTACTGGGTATATTCCAAATACATTTATACATAATAGTCTTAAACTACCTACTCATATTATCCACACAACGAGACAAACTATTTTGGAATTGCCTCCACCCTAGGTACAGATATATTTAAATGAAGTTATCATTTGCAATTACCTTATGGTAGTGTGGTTATTTAAAAAAACCACACGACGTGTCATTTTTTGTGACTTGACGAATATAAAAGCTTATATCAAAAAGCATGCGTGTGAAGCAAACGGATGGTATGTTTTCTGTAAGTCTTTTTATGTGGGTGGCTAGGCACTGCAACCGTTTCTTTATGACTTTCGGTGATGTTTGCATTTAAGTCAATCAAGTTTGTAACTATTACACGTATACATGTATATATAATTTGCCTCGTATTTGTGTTATGCAGTGTGTTTCGTGTTTTCTGTGCTCGGCTGGATAAACGAGGTACGAGGAAATAGCGCAGGGAAGGCAGCATTAAACTTAAACAGCTGAGCACTGAAAGCAGTGACACGACAACACAACTACACGGAGCGTACGTTTGTAGCTGCTTCATGTATCCTGTCTTTTGGTCCATAGTATATATAGAGGATCTATCACGAGTTGTCACTTGATATACATTTATATTAAACGAGTTTTGGAAATCTATGAGGCAAGACTCTGGCGAGCTTAATAATATTTCCAGAACGAGTTTAATATAAATATATCAATTAACAACGAGTGATAGATTCTTTATTATATAACATAAAAAACGCAAAATACTCATCTTTTTATTGGGAAAAAAACACTCCGTGTAGGTTTAACTTATACTACACATGGTACGTATAAGACTATACGCACTCGCTATACTAACCCGGATACAAAGAAAGTCATGTGATACATGTTATGTGATGTGTTACACATTGAAGTTGCATATCTGCTTTGCAGCTGTAGTTTAGTGACAACGTGTTTCCTTTTGAGTTTTGCATTGGCTTAACTTTTGTATGAGAAATTGTTCTTTTGTATACTTTCCTCCTTTCTAATTTTCCTGTTTAGCTATTTATGTTGATCAGTATTGTCAGTAGTGTTTAATTTGTTTTGTCATCGTTTTCGTAATGTGGTATACAATCAATCATGTGATTATAGCTTGGCCAATTTGACACGAGCCTGACCTTTTCATTAGCATAATTTAACAGTCGATATATTGCCTACGTTTACAACACCGATTGTATGTTTTTATAATCGGGGAGTATCACGAAGACGCTCGAGATGTTATTAAAATTAATTTGCTTGCGGAAATTGATATATTCAAAGCAAGGACATTGTAATGTATTCTCGCATAAAGGTCAGAATAAGGTCAAAATAGCCAAGCTATACCAAATAATCACTTTGCTTATTTTATTGACAGTTGTAACAAAAATAGCATTACACAAATGTTAGATAATTGCCATGCTTATGAATATCAGTTAGGTTGTGGATATGGCAGAGTCAGCAAATCACGTGTTAATGTAATTATTAATGATGTGTCAAATCAACCGGTTAGGCAGGGATCAAATGGCGGTCTAATACATAATTAGTCTACAACAATACATGGCTTTAAATAGAGTTGTATGGAACATGTGATGAGTGAAAACACATACATGTCATTTTATTGTGTACTGTATGATCCATTCACACAATAGATATATAGAACGTATCAACCGTGGTCCACAAATGCCAAATGATAATTACACTTATAGCTTCGCCAATTTGACACGAGCCTGACCTTTTGATTAGCATAATTTAATAATCGATACACTGCCTACGTTTATAACACCGATTGTATGTTTCCATAATCGGGGAGTATCACGAAGACGCTCGAGGTGTAATACAAACACAAATTTGAAATACCGATATCGCACGATTTGCTTGCGGATATTGATATATTTAAAGCAAGAACCTAGTAATATATTTTTCCATAAGGGTCAGGCTCAGGTCAAAATAGCCAAGCTATACATAATTGGAATATATATGTAATTTGTTTGTTCGTATCTCCTAGTTTAAGACCGTCTGTAAACACGTTTTCAGCTACACCTGTCAGACGATTCACGAAACAAAGTTTTCTTGAATGCATCCGAACAAAGCGCTAACTTTTCTTCGACACAGAAACCATAACCTATCCGCATGTCGAGGAAAAACGAGACTTAATTTTTCATGGGAGTGTAATGTGGTAATCAGGAATTGAACCCGGGTCGCCGTGAAGCTAATCTCGCACGTTTAATACTTGACCAGGGACGTTATTTAGGGTATGACATCTACCTACGAATAGCATAACATCGTACTAGTGCCTGCACCACTCCAACGTTAATTGTTATAAAAAAAGAAATAAGGAAATTGTACAAGGAAGGTAGCAATCAACTAAACCAGTCGAGCCAGAAAACATTAACAACACAACGAAACAAAATTACAAATGCCAACACATAATCTTACAAATAAAATGACAATATATTTTCATTAAGTGTGAGGGTGCTTCGTATGATGGGTCAATTATATATTTGGAGCAATACATACATTTTTCTTCTCAGAGAGAACTGAAAATAAATTAATGTAGGCCGTTTAAAGTCAATCGTAAAAGCTCGGCCATTTCTGTTTCTCTCCGGTCAATACATTGGAAAACCCGAGGTGATCAGAATGCATTTAAAGTACGTACACGGGTAAGAGAGGCAGTGACAATGTACTATTTCACTTGAAAACAGTGTACGGGCTTTGGAAGAGATAACAACAGTTGTTCCTCTTTAGGTCGCATAACGTTAGGTCACTGTCCCTGTGTTTTAAACTAGGTAACGGCCCGGGGTTGTTGTGCCTCATTTGGTCGTGAGCTACCCGAGCTACCCGAGTGAAATCATAAGTACAGTTTTGTTGTCGAACGATGAATTACAAACTGAATCTGATTTGTATTCGTGTGTTTCCGGACATGTACCATACGAGCATGCCTGGTAAAATCAAAGCATCGGATCAATCGCTGACTTAGAATAAGAAGACTTCTAAGAGTATATATAAAATATATAGAAAATATTCGAAATCTGCACGGCAAAACACTTTTTAGAAGCATAATGTTCATGAAAATCAGAAATTATTATGTTGAAAAAACAGAAGTTGAAATAGGGTGTTTCTTCATAAGTAAAGAGTAGCGTTCAAACAGTTTATTTCTTGTTTTCTCAAAATATCGATTTGTGCTTACGACGCTCTCATTTTAAGTCAGCGAAATAAGAATCAGGTTTTAGTGTAATGTTGTCGAATGAAAAAAAACCACTATTATAAGGGAGCGCACTAGTATCATGCGTAAATATACTTTTTTGTTGGATGGGTGGTGTCCCTTGATTTTTATTCTGTCGTTTCTACGACATGTTAATTTATCTTTGCCCTTTTCTCAACACGCCGTTATGTTAATAATTATTATATGACAGCATTATAACGTTTTAAAAAAAGTATGAGGAAATCTGTCAGGGAAAATAGCACTCAACCTAACCAGCCGAGCACAGAAATCAGAAACACTACAACACAATTCCGATGGTAGTTTCACTATCGATGTTATTAACGTATTTTTGAATGGCCCTCGTACACTGAGCGATGCCGACATATAAGCAAAGAACAATTAAAAATCCAAGTCACCGTCGAAAAAATGCAGGATGACCCAATTTCACAAAGAAGTTATAGAACAGCGGTTATTGCATGATACAAAATTGTCATAACTAAACAATATAAACAGATTCCTGGTAAGCCACGTGTACGAAAGGGGTGGGGTACGAACGTTACGACACACGTGTGAAATTTAACTCCAATGTTTTAGCAAGTTTATCATAATACAGTCAACAAAAACATATACTAAAATGATAAATAGTATATTAATGAAGCTATAGGCACTATACTTACACCCTGAGGGGGTATAAAAGGACCCATAAACAACCATAATTGGATAACTACCAAGACATTCTGTACAGAATAAATGGCGGAAATACGAGTGAGTCACTAGATCCCGAAATGAGACAATGTCGGCATAGAAGTGAAACGAGCGACACGCTTAGCCAAATGAGCATGTAACCGAAACGGAGAAAAATAGCCCTGTTCACAGAACGAGGGACAGCACAATATATGCCAAAATTTCCTATAGATATTCGGATTAATTCCATGACGAAATATGCATTTTGATATTAGGACGACAGGTCAGTGGCAATGGTATCTGACGGAAGCCCTAAAATGACAATAAACAACAATTACAAGGGTGACGCTGCCTTCTCATCTGTTATACCTTTGTGATGAATACTAAAAAAGTACCGTCGGGAATGGGATGTCGGAAACAATTAGGAGAAATCGTATGGCTTGTTTTTCCTGTGTGTAGCATTTGCATGTGAGCCGGAACGATACGATTTGTAGGATTTTTGACACCGTTAGATGAGAACTTTATGTTAAGCGTGGGCATTATGTTATGTGTGGGCATTATGCCGTGTATTTATGTTGTGTGTTGTTGATTATGTTTTCTGTGATCGGCTGGTTAAGTTGAGTGCTGCCTTCCCTGTCCGATTTCCTAGAGGTAAAGTTTCAATTTCTTGCTCCATTTTGTTCTCGTGTGTATGCTTCAACAAAGCATGTAGAGCACAAAAGAACATTTTATAAATTTCTAGCACTGTGTGAAAGTCACTTCTCAGAAATTTCGAATGATGAACTGTGATGATTTTGATTGATAAAAAGGTATATGAAACACCACAACTTAACTACACTGAACAATGCCCACATATAAGCCAATGAAACAATTAAAAGTCCAAGTCCCCGCCGAAAAATATGCTGGATGACCAAATTTCACAAAGAAATTATAGAATAGAGGTTATTGCATGAGGCCGAATGAAACGCATCCAATACCCGAGTTGCAGTAATTACTTTTACTATAATCAGATTAAGCTCCATTTACCAGGATTTCATGTTGAAATGTGCAACTTGGACATTTCAGAGGGACGAATCCCTGAGCCGAACAAAATATGAGGAATTCGGACAGGGAAGGCAGCACTCTATTTAACCAGCCGAAAAGAAACGAATAGCCCAAGTTTCAACTGTAAAAGAGCTGTGTAACATTATTTCACAAAGATGGTAACTTCAACTGACCAAATGATGCGTTGCTGTGACTTCACCTAGTTAGATAGTCTAATTTACAAAAATATGCCACCCCTTGTGACCAAATGAAGCCCAAATCGCAAGCATATACATACATAATTATTATAAAAGCCAACAAATAGTGTTGGTTTACAAGGACAAAGAAAAGACACATTTGACAACAATAGATTAAACATGAACACATGTACACAGTCATGTCGTTGATAAATCTGAGTTAAACGTGTTGACAGTATCATTAATCAATGAGGATATTTAGTTAATACCAGCGGGATACTATGACAACAAACATTGGAAGATGGTTTTGTTTTCAACGATACTGAACATGTCGGTACTCTAGCATTCGTCTTCAGGGAATTCTGAACATCTTCACACCGGCAAATCTTTCCTACTTATAATTAATGATATGAGCAAAGATAGTGACATTCAAACTATATTTGCCTTCAGGTCCGTCAACAATGATCATTTTCAAACTTAAATTATCGATATAAAGTCACCAAATCTCATTATTGAGCCCCTTTCATCAGAGCTAGTTCATTAATATTAGTATTTTGTTCTTTGTGTGCCTTTCGAGCACATACTTCCCCGGTCCGATTTGTAATAACATTTTTGCAAACTCCCTGCAGATGGCGCCACCTATTCCCATACAAACCTGTACGGAATGGAACATTTTTGTCGACGATCAGTAAAATCAAGTATGAAGCGACAAGTCTATACATTATACAATGCACAGTGATCAGTAACTCTCTGCCTACATTTCCGTTTGGCCTATCGTTACAAGCAAGTAAGACTTTGAAGCCTGAGTAATTTCATTTTTCTTGTTCAATTTTGTATTTATGTTTGTCCTTGTCATTACATTTTTCCTTGATTGTGTATTTCGCGTTTAGCTGTTTCTCGTGGGGTTTGTTTCAAGAGACGTTTTCTTCAAATAATAATTATGCAATAATAAACCGACAAATCGTGATGAAATTGGACATATCGATTGACTGATGATAGCATATGTTGTCATGTAAAGCGGTTTTGTCATTACTTATTTGAATAATGCTAATTGGTACCAAATGAAATATGCACGTTGTAAATGTACTCATTGAATGGAACTCTGTGTAATCTTCCATCATTGCAAACATAATTTATGTAATATTTTCCACAGCTGAATTTTGCGATATTATGTCTATCTACTTTTAAGTATCCAATAAATTTTACTCAAAGCAATACGTCCTACTGTTTTGAAATACAAAGCACTTTTACTAAGTTTACTATGTCGAACTCGAAGGACTTTCAAGTTCTCCTGCAAATGTGTTTACGTTCGTTCCAAGGTTTAGTTTTAATAGACTTTCGATTGTCTGCTGCTTGGTATTAAATAAAGCCATATATCACCATTTTATAGGACTTCTACATTTTTGGGACAATATTTAAAGACGTTTATTTGTTCGACAAAATTTGGACCGTTTAATGGATTCGGAAGCGCAAACATCAAGACGATGCACGATAAAATAAGTTGTTCAAATTAGTTTTTATAATAAAACACTTGTTGAAAATGTGTGACAAATGCGTTTGAATAATGCCAATAACCAGAATGTTTTAAAACTGGTTTATATGGACATAAGCTACTACATCTGCTGACTTCAACCATTTCCGTTGCGTCATTGACGTAAACGAAGAAATGTACTTTATAGGAATAATTTTAATATACATGTATTTCTTAATTCACAAATTTGTTTGGCACGCACGCATAACATATTAATAACGTTCGGTTCTGCTTCAATAGTCTTCAGCACTTTAAAACAAGGCTTCGTTCAATGAAAGCGCATGCTCCTGAATAAGCATTGAGCATAAAAACCAGCTAAATCAATCAAAAACAATTCTGATGGTTTTGACATTCCATATGTATGGTGGTAAACAAGTAGGAGTTTGAAAGGTCTGTCAGAATGGACTTAAGATATTTGCATTTCGACAACCTGGCAGTGTTTTGGTTTACGTTTGCAGATAAAGAATAGACAAACGAGCAAAAAGGACAGGACAACCACTCTATGCCTCCTGTATACATGTAAGTTGGTGCCAAACAAATAATGACGGAAAACAACCATTGTGTACCAATGTACACGTTTCAGAAAGTCTTAGTTCCCACTGCCAAAATAAAAATAGTAAATGACCAATCAAATCGTATAATGCTCTCTGGTTATGGTGTTATTAAACTGTCACGTACGGGGTAAAGACAAAATAAGTTCCCAACCTTGTTAAGTCTCTAGAATGGAAGCCTAGGTATTTTATTATACTTCGCACAACTTGTCCAAGAGACGTGTTAACTAGATTTCTAGAACGATGATGATAAACCCAGCTGAGTTAATTAGGTCTTGTTTCTTGTCAGAATACAACCCACGTGGTGTTTTACAAACACAAATTATTTCTCTTTCTAAAACATTTTCGTAAAAAATGGCCGATTTCCAAACACCGGACAGCTATATTACTTCGAGTGTTTGAATTGGTTTTAATTGCATTGCACGCTAAATAATGGCTTGTCGAATATCGCAATGGCAGCTTAGGAAGTCAATCACTATTACTAATTTACTGAAAAAATCATAACGTCTAATGTTGTTTTGAAACCCAATTAACTTTCCGAGTATAAAATCATGTGTACCGAATTTAAATGTCATTCAAAAGTTTCTTTAAGTTTTCTTTAAGTTCGTTTCAAGTTTAATTACCGAGTTTCAATTGTCAATCCCTTGTCATTTAATGAAGTCATTAATCATTAATTCTACGGACTTTCTACAAACTTTCTACGGAATTTTATATTTAGGCCAAACTTGATACGTTAACCGTCTTTTGATAGACATATCAGAGATGTTAGTTTGTATCACTACTTCACTTCAAATATCGGTGCGTTGTATTTGCTAATGTAAATGGTATAGCACTGAATAAAACATTTTTAAATAAGTTGTTTATGTAACGACCACTCATTGGAACAATGATAAATGAGTAAGAAAGTAACAATGAAGGTAAACTTTGTTTCTGATAATATCATCCCTACACTTTTGACACTTATCTTCCAGGCGTACAGTACCTCCCGAATCCCTTCTCGTATTCTCGGGCCCTGGTAGAGATGCACCTATGGTAACCAATATTTAACTAGCTAACGGCTCACAAACAGATTCCGGTAGTTCTGATCCGGCTTCCTCCGAGATCCAAACATCAACCTTCCCGATTCCTGGGCGGACGCCCCCTTACCGTTGAACCACGGTCTTAGTTAAATGAATTTGGTTTACTCGAACGTAAATACATTAAACCGGCTTCATTTGCTTATTTTAAATCTAAATTATTCAATTAATGTTGCTATTTAGTGTTGAATAGAATAGAATAGAACAATATGTTACCAGTTTGACAATGGAACAACTTCACAATTTACAATTTATTGGACTTGGTGAACTAGGTCAAGCCACAAATACATTTATTCGGTCATTTTGAGTCACCATTGTTTTGGCATATCTTTGTGAAACTAGGTTATCCAGCCCCTTTCATTTACTCGTATATATTTTATACAGCCAAGAAAATAAAACATGGATATTACAATTATGTTGTTTACTATACTGGCTCAACAAGTATAAGTAAAAAATATATTACACCTGAGTCACTGAGGCCTGCTAAAATATAATGAAAAATTGGACATTGAAGTAGTACTCAACTTAAACAGCTGGGTTGTCTGCTTTTGTTGGTATTATTGCGTTTAACTAATGAAGTAGTGTTGTGAACAATTCGTAAACTGTCAGTGATGGTCTGATGAAACAGACATAAGAAAATAAGTAATATCCAATACGCTCGCATTATTAGTCTAACGTAATAAATTCTAAAACGAAAACATAAAACGGCTTATATTTAGTTATGAAATACCATAAAGGACCGTTCTGGGACCCATAAACAACATAAATAATTGTCTACCTCACCCACGTACTGAATGTTGTTCTCGTCTTGTCCAAGAAACGTTTCAACCATTTCAGACATTATTTGATGGAGAACATTTCGACGAGCAATGTGTCTGAAAATGATTAAAGAACATCACAAGGAAACTTTGACGATTTTCGTCATCGTACCAAAACTAGTTTGTGACATTTTACATTTTATTAGCTAAACACATAGTTCGCCGATGATAACTATTGCCTTGTATAATAACAAAACATCTGTAATTACAATACCTCACGAAGGACTGACCGCTTGTTGTAGTGTAGACTGATCGAGTACATACATTCAAAGTCACGATACAAAAAATGGGCAAAGGAAATGTATTTTATTTCTATTTTCTATTGTCAACAAAGACTAGCATTATAACCAACAGACTATTTATTATACACGCACTACACTTACTATAAAGGAAACGATGAGAATGGAATACTTTGTCTTACATAACTTTGTTAATATGGTTATTTACATTTTGCTGAAATGCTTCTGAATTATATGATAATCTTAGCTATGTTGTGTCTCGCAGACCAACTCATCATCGGGTCGTGTGTTCGAATTCCACCTTCTGGAGATTGTTTAATAAAACAAAACCTATGGTCGCTGCTCAATTGCCAAAATGATATGAGGAAATAAGCCAGGGAAGGCAAAACTCAACCTAACCAGCCGAGCACATACAACATTTACAACACAACAACACGGAGTCGTGTCTACGCACAACCCAGCGAAACGAGTGAAAGCCATTGCACAAATGAAGGATGACCCAA